>CM070645.1:24869565-26069565 GCA_036346575.1 Dendrocalamus sinicus
TGGAGCTCTTAGAAGATGTTAGCCGTGCTTGTATCGTGTTATTAATTGTTTTCACATGTCCGGGTTGTGTTTACAGAGCACATGCTTGGGTTTTGCGTAGTATACAGTTACAGAGCACATACTTGGGTTTTGCGTGGTATACAGTTACAGAGCACATACTTGGGTTTTGTGTGGTATACAGTTGAATAATGTACAATTGAATAATGTCCTCATGATTGATAGAGATGAAACTTAGCGCCCTGGGTGTGTGAAACAAGCCCTATTTGTATGGTAGTGCACTAGTGCTTGCATGTAAGCTTGTGTTTGGATGGATTTCAAGATGAGTCCTTTTTGCTTTGATCAGGTCGAAGATACCAATAGTTTTTGCTTGCTATAAATTGTTTTGTTGGAACAAAGTTGCATGAGCAATAAGAGTAGTTTCATCAGACTGTGACAGTACTAATCGCTAGCTAGCAAAATATATGGCAACGGCCTTGTTAAAAATGAAGCCACATCTTTTTCATGTGGATTATATGAGCTAGCAACAATACAAATACACGATACTCAGTCCGAACATTCTAATAAAAGTTGAAACGGTATGTATAAACATGTAGTCTATTATTTATGGTTCTAAACTTTAGCTGAATTTGTTTTTCTTCAACTTTTTCTGTACTCGCTTCTCTGTGCCATTGGGATGGTAAGAGGTCAGTTTGTGCCTCTATTCTGAAATTTTATTTGTTCTTATATCACAGCTTTCTCTGAAGACGGAGAGGGAAAAGAAGCGGGAGAAGTACTTCCCCATGAGGAAGTATGCCATCAAGGCGTAGGTCAGGAACATGAGACGTTACGTTTAGCGCAACACCGGACATTTTATTTGCCTGGCAGTCACTTAAATTTTGATGTTATTATGCATGGACGCCCCTTGTGGTACAATGTGATGCGTCCGATTCTGTCAAATGCCTAGTCTGGTTTGAGTTCTTGCCTGTTGACATTGATATCTAATTTCATATTATCATCTTATTTGGTTGTAGTGTGTCCTATCATCCCCATTTGTCAAATGATGAATGTTTAACATGATGATGTGGGTGTGCTTCTTCCAGTGTTCTAAAAGGTGGTATTAGGCGGCTGTCTAGACGTTAGGCGGAGCCTTGCCATCGCATCTTGGTCAAAATCGGTGAGCTGGACGGCCAGTTTGCCTAAGCGGTTGTCGGTAGTCAAAGGCGAGGTGAGAAGATGGTCTAAGGTGGTCCGAGGAGAGAGACACCTAGAGATCTCTCGTCGGTCGCATTGTCCACGCATTTGCAAGTCGTCGTCGTCATAGATGGTCCACATCGTGCCAACGCATTCGTAGGCTATCGGCACCATGTATAGCATCGTCAGCTATCAAATCCAATTGGATCTAGCTAGATCTAGATGTTGGCAACCTCTAGATAGCGGTGGGAATATCACAGGTTGGCGCCTCGGTGGTGATGAAGAGGAAGCGAGGGCAAGGGTGGAGGCGGAGATGCTGGCTACGGGTAGGGTGGGGGGTGAAGAGCCATCGGCCCTGACGATGGAAGAGGCTTGAGAGCGGCAACGCGTGTGAGGAGAGCTGGAGAGGTGAGGTCGAGTGAGGAGAGGAGAGGTGTGGGTGAGAGTTCGAGATCTAGATCGGGAGAAGGAGGCGAGGTGAGAGGAAAGGGGAAGGAAGAGATAGGTGTGAGGGTGGAGAGGAAGAAGAAATGAGTGGTAGGGGCGTCAATCAGATGGAGAAAGGAAGTGAGAGAGAAAAGGGGAAGGAAAAGAAAAGAAGAAAAAGACTACCTATCTTTGGTCTACTGTTTCGACCGCTTAGGCTTCGTCTAATCCACACCTAGGCTCTTTAGGTGTTAGGCCTCACCTTGCCGTTCGTCTAGCGTCTTCTTGAACACTGGTTTGTTCTAGTCTTGGGAGTCATTTTTTGGTAATGTTTTAGAAAGCGTAAGCCAACGGCCACAACCTTGTAGCGCTTGCAGATGTTTATATAGGGTTTATTAGCAGATGAAGGCGTATGTTTGTAAGTTATGTGGGTGATATTGTTGATTAAATATTGACATACAAGTGAAGCGAGCAAAATGAGTGCGTAGCTATTTGATGTAGAAATTAGCGGCCTTTTGTTGATCATGCCCCGGCTCTTGGCCCTCCCTGCATGGCCCGGCCCCTCGATAGCCGGTGCCTTTTGCACCTACATAATAATCTAACCAAAGATGTAGCAGAATTCTCTGCCTCCCAATCCATCTACACGAAGCCACGCATGTACGGGCTGTTTTTTTTGTGCTTGCTTTTGACTGTAGTTTTTATTAGTTTAATAAATAGTGATTATGAACAAAAGTCAAATTTTAAAAGATAAAAAAGAACATAGGCCACGTCAAACCCAACACGAGTACATGACGAAGCCATGCATGTATGGGCTGTTTTTTTGTGCTACTTTTAACTGTAGTTTATTAGTTTAATAAATAGTGATTACAAAGAAAAATCAAAAGTAAAAACTATTGAGAAGACCAAAAAGAACATGGGCACGTCAAACCCAACACGAGTACACGACATGTAACCTCATACACGATCTATGCAGTGAACCGGAAAATCAAACCGATCCATACCAAACCAGATGGAGGAGGAATCTCTTGCCAGTCAGATAGATCAAACCAGCAGTGATGAGGCGGTAGTGGAGATCAGTCGGCCGACCATCGTCGCGGGATGGTGCTTGTGTGTCGCTTTTCTCAGTAGGGATCAATTACTTGGGGGCAGCGTAGCGACGGACAGCAGTGACGTCGACGAGGGGTTTTGCAATCTTCGCGTGCAAATAACTTGTTTTGTACTCTTTTATACTCGATAATAATAAACGGAAGAGAGATTAGTCTCAACAAGGCGTCCAAAGTAGCCTACGATGTTTAGGAAGCATCATCTACGAGTCACAACCGCATGTTTTCAGCTTTTACTTGCAATAGCAAATACCTTGCATAGTTGCAGCAGGTGTGCCCGTACAGTATGTATTCTTAACTTTTACATGCTCTTAATATATAGAAACACACATTCCTTAGCAACAGGGCTGGCTATTCTACACCAGGCCATGCATGTTGATCGAGGTGATCCCAGTGCATTCACTAATTCAATCTCGTTATTCTTCACCTTTTACCATGCGCAATTTTAGATCATAGTACTGATTGTTATATCTCCGAAAGAAGATGCGCCATGGAAGCGCGAGGTTGATACAAGGCCTCCAAGGGAACCTCCTTTGGCATGGTTAGGCCAGAGCTCTCTTCCATGTCCGCGAGCTCTTCCCCCACTCTCCCCCAATCGAAGCACTGGATCATGGTCCCAAGAGCAAGGCCTACCATCTGCATGCCCAAGTTCTCCCCTGGGCATTGGCGTCTCCCCTACCAAACTGGGATCACCATCTTACCTTGGTTCTTCCCATCTCCAATCCAACGGGATGGCCGCCTAGCTGCTTCCCTCCCCTCCCTCTCATCGTCGCCCCCCAACCTTCCTCCCTGCCGCTCCTCGGTCTCCCTCCTAGCTGCTCCCTGGCTGTTCCCCCCGCTGCCGTTCCCTCCTCTTTTCTCTGACGCAAGCAGCTCCGCACCCGTCCTACACCTACCCCCACCCCCTCATACACCACCAGCAGCCAACGGCGATCTTGCCATCTCGCTGCGCCACCGTCTCCCCCTTCCCTACTGTCACCACCCTGCCCAATCTAGTATTCACAGCGCCACCGGCTCTCACCCGTTCCTCCCTCTGCCGCTGCTCGATGCCCTCTGTCACTGCCCACCGCTAGGTCACCGTCTCCCCAGCCTCCCTCAACATGGGGGTGGGGGCGTGGTGAAGCTAGATCCAAAGTTGAAGGCAGCAGAGAGGAGGAAGAAGAGGCTATGCTATGCCATCGTCGAAGGAAGAAAGCTATACGGTTCGTAAGGTTTTCCCTTTTTTTAAGAAACAAGGATCCTACATCAGTGGAGCACCTGCAAACAAAGCACCGTGCTTGTAATAAAAATGTTCCATGATTTGGGTGCTCCAATTTGGGTTGCGAGAACCTCGGTCCATCAACAGTGCTTAGTTTGCCGTGAAGTTCAACTGAGGCTGCAGGCACGCATGCTGTTACTGTTCACAGGAACTAATTAAGCTAGATGTTGGACATAATTGGATTCATATCTTAAGGTATGTAAAATCAATCTAACGTCTACTCTTAGTTTTAGATACTACATTCGGTTTCTTTTAAGTGACGTGCTAGAATTCATAATGTTAAAATTTTTAAAGTTTGACGACTAATATATTTAAAACTATATAGATTAGTTATACAAAAAATTCTAATATTAGATTTATCATTAAAAATGTTTTTATAATATTATAATGTTATTACTATATAATAAGATAAATTAAAGATGTAAAAACAAAAGGGGCCACTCTAACCAGCTTAAAAGTTTTGGGCTTCTGGCTTTGATTATTGGCTTTTGGTTGGAAATGTACTGTAGTGACAGTTAGTTTTTTTGAAGTCAAAAAACTAAAAAAGCAAAAAAAAAATCAAAATTAAGGAGCCGACTAGCCCACAGAGGTGAAGTCAGTAGTTCGCAGCGCCGAAATCATATAATTTCGGGCCTATTTGGGAGAGCTCCACCACTGAAAACGTGAATCTAAAACAGCAGCTCCACTATGAAGAAGCTCCACCGTGGATCTGGGATCCCACCATGCACCATGGAGTGTTTGGCTTGTCACTACTACAGAAAGCCTAATATTAGACGCCAAATCACAGACGGTTTTGTGAAACCGTCTGTAATGTACACTACCACAGATGGTTTTAATTTGGAGGCCGTCTGTGGTGTTTGTGGCGGGAAAAAGGAGTATTACAGACGGTTCTTACCGCTGAACCGTCTGTGATACTGGCATATCACAGACGGTTTTATAATAAAAACCGTCTGTAATATTCCATATTATCACAGACGGTTTTTATTATAAAACCGTCTGTGATATGCCAGTATCACAGACGGTTTTATAATAAAAACCGTCTGTGAAATGTTTCCCGCCTTGCAATCTCTCAAAATTTCATATTTTCCCGCTTGAGTCCGAGTATGGTTCAATTTTGACACACCTTCAGTAAAACGGGCATAACTTTTGCATACGGTGTCCGTTTTCGACGTTCTTATACTCGTTGGAAAGCTAACGACGAGCCCGATCCAAAAAAATGACTGGCTATTGCCAGTCGCCCTCCAAGACCCCGAAAATCGGCCATCTTTGGACCTAAATCTGCGTCACAAGTTTTTGGTTTCTGTTTTTGCCCTTTTTCTTGGTCTTCCTTTTGGAATTTGGATTTTTCTACAACTGAAAAGTTGTAGATCTTGTCAAAACCTTTCAAATGAGTATATATAAGTCATATAGAACATTGCTATTTTATCTTTTCATACTAGTTGTTTGTATTGCATCGGTATATAAAATTGTGTGCTCTAATTCACAGACGGTTCTATATGTAGAACCGTCTGTGATATTCATTCATCACAGACGGTTCTATATGTAGAACCGTCTATAATAATCTGACAGCTGGGCCAGTCGATCCTACACCTCACCCCACGGATCGTAGCTCCGCCTCTCTGTCCCGGCGCCAAAAAATTTTGAACTCCCACCTCTCCCTCCCTCTCCCTCCCCTATAAATATAACCCAAACCCAGCCTCTTTGCTGGTCTGCTCTTTCTTGCTATCCTCCTCCTAGCTGTCCTCCTCCTTGCTGTCCTCCTCCTTGCAGACGACGCACAAGTCTACGGCGATGATGGTGGGCGTAAAGACATCCGGCTCATGCGTTGCATCAGGGGCGAGAAGGATGGTGGGTGTCAAAGGCATAGAGGATCTTTGCTTGTTGTGTAACCTGCTCGTTGTTCTTGTTGTTCTTATTGTGTAACCTGCTTGTTGTTCTTGTTGTGTAACCTGCTCCTCGTTGTTCTTATTGTGTAACCTACTCGTTGTTTTGGAATATTGTAATGGCAGGCTCTAATCTTAATAAAAATGGATGTTTTATGTTTGTGAAATGAATTGAGATGTGAATTGGATGTATACATGTACATGTTGATCTGCTTGTTTCAGATGGTATGGCTACCATTTCCTGAGGCTAGCCAATAAACAGAAATAGGTTTAGGAGTAGAAGGCAATATCACAAACGGTTTTCAACAAAACCGTCTGTGATAACTATATATCACAGACGGTTCTTAACAAAAAACCGTCTGTGATAACTATATATCACAGACGGTTTTTAACTAAAAACCGTCTGTGATTATAAATATCACAGACGGTTCGAAAACCGTCTGTGATGACCTCGTATTATCACTGACCCATAAATACAGACGGTTCACAAAACCGTCTGTGATGATGTTTTTGAACCGTCTGTGATGACCTTTTCCGTAGTAGTGTGTACAGCAGCTCCAGATCCACGAAATTGAGGTTTTGGTGGGAATGGCCACTTTTGGTGGGATGGGGTGTGTAACCAGTGGCATTGGTGGGTAATTACCACCCAACTCCACGGTGGAGCACCCCTTGAGGAGCTCCATGAAATCCATGGATCTGGCCCTCAGATCCAGGATTTTGGTGAATCCAGATTTCGCGGAGCTGGAGCGTTTGGATAAAATTTCGTGAAGTAGAACTGTTTTTTTGTGAATCTGAAGTTGGTGGAGCTCTCCCAAACAGACCCTTCTTATAGCGATAACACTTTCTCTTTCTTAGCGCTCCACCCGCGGAGGACTCTGGTTACGCTGTGGTTGGCTTTCTCTCTCTCTTTTTCCATAAAATATCAAAAACATCACTTAAAGAAGAAACGACCAAAGCTATAGTCGAGAGTTTTCTTTTAGAAATTATTGTTAAGTGATGACTCACGATGCACAAGGAGCGGATGAGCTGGTCTGGGCACGCCTCAGGGTCTTTGTTCTGCAGCTCGAGCAGCACCCCGATCATGGTCCGCCGACTCGCCGGCTCGCCGGCCTTGTGCATCTCCTCCCTCTGCTCATCGATCAGTCCCTGCAGGAAGCTCGCCCGGCTCTCGCTCAGCCGCCGCATCCGCCGCGCCACCCCGCCCACGTCCAGCCAACGCACCACCGCCGGCAGGTAGTCCCACAACGTCGACGCGCCACTCAGCACCATCGTTTCCTGCACCACCGCTCTGAACCACTGCGCCTCCTTGCTCATCTCCCCATCGCTACACGTACAGTCGTACAACACGAGTAAATGTATCTACATTTAGCAACCTCATGTACATATCGATCGATTTGATGATCTTACGCGCCGTAGTACGTCCTGTCGTACACCATGGACATCATGATGTTCATGAGCAGCTCGAACAGCCGCGACTTGAGCTCCACCCGCGCCATGGTTGCTGGTCCCGTTGCCGCCTTGGCTCAGTTGTAGAGGCGGCCCGCCATGGCGTGCACATCGCGGACGTGGACGCCGTCTAAGTGCTGCACCCAGTGCGCGGAGAGGATCTCGGTGACGGCGATGCAGCAGATGTGGCGCCTGTTGAAATCTTTACGACCGCTCTAGGATCTTTACGACTATCTCCCGTAGTCATACGACTATGTACAAGAGGCTACGACCACCTCGTACGTCGCTACGACCGCTCTGCCAGGTTTACGACCATGCTGACAATCGTTACGATCACGTTGTAGCCCCTCCGATCACTCCTCACTACTCCGACTATGTAGTCGTAAGCTTCAATCGTGTTGGCCTTCCTTCGACCACGTTCAATCACTGTAGTCGTACCTCCTTATGACCATGCAGTGATTCTACCGAGCACTGTTCACCGTGGTCGTAACACCTTTATGATCACATTCACTTCCTCACAATGTGGTCGTAACACCCTATGAGCACGTTCACTTCTTCACAACATGATTATAACACCCTACGACCACGTTTACCTCTTCATAACGTGGTCGTCACACCCTACGACCACGTTTACTTCTTCACGGCGTGGTCGTAGCACCTTATGACCACGTTCAATCCTTCTCTGCCGTGGTCATAGCTCTTTATGACCACGCCTTCCTGCTGTGTGGCCGTGATCGTAATGCTTTACGATCACGTCTGCGATCCTTCACTTGTTGTGGTTATAAGTCGTTTACGACCACGTCTTACGAGTACACAACGAAGTCGATACTTGATAGTTTCCCAGAGCCAAATCTCTCTATCTTTTCTTCTCTTTATTTTTTCTCCTTTTTTCCCGGTACTTCCTGGTTACATGACTCCACCCCTTTATACTTAATTCTACGACTTCTACTCGGGTTACGACTACGATTACAACTCGTACTCGAGTTTGACTATGAAACGAACTCGTATCCGACCATGACAAAACTTGTATATGACCTCTAAAACAAGATTACTTCCAACATTCTCTTCCTAATCTTGTTTAGTGACTTTGACCATGCCGATTTTCCTCCTCATCTCCAAGAATTTTATCCGACCAAGTGGCTTCGTCAGTATGTCGGCCTTCTGTTCGTCTGTATTGGTGTACTCGATAGCGATTTTTCCTTCTTCAATACAATCTCTAATAAAGTGATATCTTGTATCTATATGTTTGCTTTTATCATGAAGAACCAGATTTTTGCTCAACGATATAGCTGATGTGTTGTCTACCTTGAGTATAACCTTCATGGCTTCTTTTCTGACAATTCTCCTAAAAGTCGAGCAAGCCAGACTCCCTGGCAGGATGCTGCGCTTGCTGCGATGTACTCTTCTTTGCAGGATGACAATGCCACCACTCTTTACTTCTGACCTTCATGAAGGAAGCGGTCTGACCTCTCTCAAGACGGTCTGGCCTCTATTTTAGCGGTCTGACTGCTATGAATAGTAAATCAGGTAAAACTACAGTAACCCAGGATAGACCACTGCTATAGTGCAGGTTAGATTGCTGCTACAGTAATTTTAAAAATAAATAGTATTTTTAGCTCGATTTCAAATCCAAAAATCGATGAAACTTTTGATCCGTACATCCAAATGACATGAAATTTCGCAGGGACCTTTTTCAGTTTGAAGGAAAGGTGCACGAAACCGAGCCAAAAATCAAAATCAGTGAATATATTTTGCTCATTGATGGACGATGACCAAGATGGGTCTAGATATATTTCCATATGTTTCAGCAAGCAGAACATGAAAGAAATCATATCAAAAACCATCGGATCAAGAAATTGCTTGAGGAGGCCAAAATCAAGCAAAAACTGGTTTTCTCAAAACTTCCGGTAGATCATGCATAGATGGATGAGATCTTATCTTCAAGAGATATCTTCACCTTTACATATCCCTGGCACCAGAAAAGCTCAAGAAAAGAGAAATCCAAATAAGAAAGCCAAGAAAATCAAAAGCATATAAGGGGATTTATGGCATAACTTACTTGGCCAAAGTTTAGATGTTGATTTCAGTTGGAGAGAAATATTTTTATAGCCAATCCCTCATAATAGCAGAGTTCTAAGCTTAAAACACACATACATAAGGCTCCAACCCATAATTGCAGAAGTATACAAGCTGAAATTTAACTTCACAAAAATCAAACTCAAGTAATGACATCAATTCACAATCAATATCAAATACTCATCACTCGCATAGGGTTACTATAACATGGTGCTTTATAGATTTATCTTGAAAAAGTACATTCATAATTTTATAATTTTATTGTTTTTTGTAAATATATTACAATATAAGTTAATGGTCAAAGTTGTATTTTGATGACCGTGTTGGACCAATGAGATAAAACTCAACAAAATCATTGAGATGGTCGTATAAGTTAAAACTTAAACATCGTCGTCTCCAAAGTATATGTAACGCCCCCGTTTCCAGGGGCGCGTACGGACACGGCATTCCGTAACTATTCACGCATGAACAGTTATGGAGTGTCGCGCAAGAGTATACCATTGCATGCTTACAACAAAAGTCCAGCATATATTTCACATATGGAATAACATCCAGTTTTTAACAGCGGGGCGTGCAAGCCCAAAGTATATTTACATCACAAAAGCTTCCAGAATCTGCTTGAGCGCGGCGAAGACCTAAAGCCACGGGTCCTCATCGATGAAGAGATCCTCAGGGACGTCCTTGACGGGGAGACCTTCACCAGCGTCTTGATCCTCTAAAGAGGGGATTAAGCAAGTCGTGAGCCAAACAGCCGGCTCAGCAAGCCCCAAAGGGACTCTATCTTACTACATGCACGGATTAACAATGGAAGGGAGTATACTTGGTTTATTACTTTGAGTGGATGCAGTTTTATTTGTAAACATTTTGGTAAAACGGACCCAAAACTACTTCTTAAGATCTCAGGGGTTTTTCATGAAGAGTTAATTAACCAACTAATCAAATTAAAGCATGTACAAAACTACTTAAGCTTCACTGCTGGAATCACCCGAGTGACACAGCTCCAATAACCGGGAGCACGGCGTATTCAAATACCATTTATTTGACTCTGTAGAGTTTGCTCAGCTTTACCTACACGATCCCTTAACTCCCGCTAAAGAGTTAAGAAAGCCAGGTCGTTTCACTGCTCAATTCTTTATATAGGCTCTACCCGGTAGAATTCACTCGGGTCTGGCACAAGAAAACAAACGTCCGCTTCGAGTGAACTCTATCGTTGTCAGGCCTCCGTAGCACGGCCTACCTAACCTCACTTCTCAACCTCCTCCTCCTCCGCACCTGTAGAGTTTCAATCGAGTTGAGCAGCTACTAAACCAGTGTTGACAAGTCAACTCCTGTGGTTGAGCGATCACCATGTCATTTGCTCAGCGTAAGGGTTTAGTCCTTATATTTTCACATGGTCCGCAACCTCGCCAGGCCCGTGACCCAACCCAGGGTAAGCGGTGGGCGTAGACCGTCTCGCGGTTTCCCACAACACCCTTACCCTAACCTCAATCCTAGGGTAAAAGACGGGCAAAGACCGTCTCGCGGCTCCTCCCCAACCTTTACCCTACCTTGTGCACGCCGGCACTCTCCGCTCTAAGATACGGTGTCCCATACGACCCTACCTTAGAGTCGGGTTTTCCAAATTCTATTGGCCCGCAGCCACAACCTTATTAGTGTAAAGATTTTGCATGATAATAATAACCTACAGTTATCTAGATTAACAGATAATTAATTCTAGGGTTACAAAGGCATGGCTACGAGTTTAACATGACATTTGTCGGTGGTAGGTCTAACTACATAAGCAAGTCATTCTAATCATTTTATTTTACTTTGAACTAACATTTCACAACTAGCATAATGCAAATAGCATAATAACATAATTAAACATCATGGGATACAATATGATCAAAGGATTTGGGACTTGCCGTCAATCCGGATGATCTCAGCTAGCTCGAACGAAGAAACACCTGGATCCTGAGCCTGCACTTGAACCTCCGGAATCTCCGACACTAGCGCAAAACACATAAAATAATTAAATCTAGCTTGAGACTAATCAAACGAGGCAAAATAAACTAATTAAAAAGGAGTAAAATGCATAAATCTCCAAATGGGAATTTTAGAAATTTATCTGGGATGAATCTGTGGAAGTGGAGGCCAAAAATGGGTCCAGGATATTATTTGGAGCAAAGTGGTGAAATTTGGGAATTTTTGGGATTTTCTGTGATTTTCTAGAATTTATTTGGATTTTTCTGGAATTTAGAAATTAATAAACTCGGGAAAATCGGTGTGAACACTAAAGGCCTGGCCTCTTTGCTACAGTGCGGCCTGGCCCGAGGGTTCGGGCCGCTCGGCCGAGCGGCCGGCGCGGTGCAACGCGCACGCGCATGCGCGGGAAAGAAGTGGGCCGAGGGGAGCGGCCCAGAGCGAGCGCGCCCATGCGGCCTGGATGGCCGCCGCATGGCGGAGTGAACGGCAGCGAGATGAGAGCGGCGAAGCGGTACGGGGGCGATCCAACGGAGGCGAGGTGGGAAGTTTACGAAGATTGGACGGTGGCGGGGGTGGATGGATCGGGTGGCTGCGTTAGATGGCGACGGGACGGATGGACGGTGGAGGGGAGGCCACGTCGTCGTCGTCTTCCTCCACCGTGCGCGCGCAGCAGAGGGACGGAGACAGCGGCGTCTCCGCTCTCCGGCGGTAGCGAGGACCTCCGGCCACAGGGGAGGGCATCAATGGGTGGAGCTTGGCATGGGGATTCCATTTTGGGACTTAGGGGGAGAAGTGGATCAGTGGAGGAGGCAGGGGACAGAAGGAAGGGGTTCGGCTTAACGACGGTGATAATGGTCACCGGCGGGGATTTAGTTCGATTGGTGGCGGTCACACGATCAGGGGGACCGGAGGCTCACATTGGCGGTGGCGGTTCGGGGCGAGACGCTTCCAGGAGGGCTGGCCACGGGAGAGGGAGTTCGGCCGGCGGTGAGCTTCGACGACAGAACTCCACGGGGCTTCACCTGGCCAAGGGGACCCACCAAAGTGATTAGCACACCGAGGGGATGTTCTGGTGAGGGTTAATCAAAGAATGGGGGAGGGGAAAGGGAGAACCGGGTTACGGGGTCGCCGGCGCAGGGGAAGACCGTGGCGGAGCTATGGGCGGCGGGGTTTCAATCGGCCGCTCCAGGAGCTTCTCTGGGGCGATAGGAAGGGGATGAAGGGGGTGGAGCAGCTCGGGAAACAGAAGAGCGTGTGGGAGAGGAGAGGGGGTTTTATACCCCGGGCGGAAGGGAGCGGGTCTGTGAAGGAGAAGCCAACGCGCGCCAACGGTCAACCGGAGCAGGCGGGGCGTCGCTTCGGAGTGGAGAGGGTGGTGACAGAGCTCTACACAGGGGAGTAATGGTGAGGCGACGACACGGGAGCAGGTGAGCTTCGGCAGAGCGGGGCGCGTCCGTGCGCGGGAGAGGGAGGAGGCTGCCGCTGCCAGGTGGGGCCAGAGCAGACGCGGGGTAACGCGTGGCGCGAGGGCTCTGCCGGCTGCAGACCGGGCGGCGGCAATGGCGCGGGCGGTCCAAAACAGTGGGCGCGGAGGGAGTGCAGAGGCGGTGCGGCGCGGGCGCAGGCGCAGCGCATGCGCGGGGAGAAGGCGGGGAGGAGCGGGGGCGCCAGCGGGAGAAGGGAGCAGGGCGGCGCCGAAGGAGAGGGAAAGCGGAAAGGGGCGGGGCGCCAGCGAGGAGGGACGGTGTCCGGCCAGAAAAGGAAAACGGGCATGAGGGGGACTTTCCCAAAAGGGAAAGTTTCCAAATTCACCCAAAAACCAGCAAAAATCACGAAATGTTTGGATTTTGAATTTTTGGGGCTTTTCAGTATATACACACGAGGAGCGGAGGAGGTCGGCGGTGACCTCAAGGCTTTCAGCAGGGCGATAGTGGCCTTTCGACGGGTAGCAGCGTATCCGGGGAACAAGGCAGCGGCCATGCCCATGGGGGAGTAATTGGCCCTTACCGTCGTGGTGACCTGACGTGTGTTGCGAGGAGCACAAGGCAGCGATCACGTCCATGGATGTTTCTGGTTTAGGTTTTGGTTATTATTTGGTCAGGATAGACCGATAAAGTGATAGACCACTTGGGCTTTTGGTTTGCACCACGCCTTTCTGAGAGTCCAATTTACAATCATTATTGTCTTTCTGGGAGCATTCTGCGTTAGCTGCTTAAAATGAGTACATTTTTCACTTTTTTGGCTTTCTTTGATCTCTTGTTTTAACTGTTGGATTTTGATCTCAGGCTAAAACGGTTGAAAGAGATGTGGGGTGATGCCCACGTCTCCCGTTTATCACGCGCCCTGATCGGGGGTGCCTAACCGACTTTTGGTTACAGTCCCCTGTTGCGCAGCGCAATATATAAGAGGGCTCCGGCCTCTCACGTCAAGGTTCCCTGTTCGTTCCCGTGAGAGCCAAAAGCCCCGCACAAACCCTAAAGAGATCCGATCTACTTCGCACTGTCGGCAACGGGAAGGCCGTCGACCGCCACTGCAGGACTTCACCGGCGACTCCCCGGACTCCGACGCCTCCCCGACCTTCACCGACTCGCCCTCACGCCTGCATCACGCAGGCACGTGGTCTTCGCTCAATGGCGTTCATTGCCGACCGTAAGTCTCCCTGATCTAATGAACTCTAGGTGTTCTAGTGCAAGGCTAGCGGACTAAGGTTATGTGCATGATGATTGAGACCTAACATTTGGTATCAGAGCCACCCTAGCCGCATCTTGAACCCTAGAATACCCAACCGAACTCGGTTCCTTTTGTTTTATGGATCGGTTAGCAATTAGAAGGAGGTGATCTGTTTTTATTTTCCAAATCCTGATGAAAAGTCCCTAGATCCCAAACCAAATCAAGAACAAAAAAAATTAGATCGGGCGCGGGGCTTATGCTTTTTGCCGGTGACGGGCCGCCGCCTCTTGCTGCCGTCACTACATTGGGGCCACCGCGCCGCCACCTTGCGGTTGCCGCGCACCGCCGCCACTCCGCTCCTTGCGGGTGCCGCCGCTCCGCCGCGCCCGCCTGCGCGCCACCACCAAGCGCGCGCGCTAGTGCGGCTTCGCCGCCGGGGCTGCTGCTGCGCGCGCGCATTCAAGGGCCGCCGCCGCGCCGTGCCGCTCCTTGCGTGAACCGCCGCCGGCGGCGCGGCACGCTGCCGCTCCGCTTCCGTCGGGCGGAGCTGCTCGCGCCGTCGCGCGCCTTGCCGTCGCCACTCGCGGCTGCCGTCGCGCTCCCGCCGCGCGCGCCGCCACCACCGCCCCTTTTGCCTTTCCGTTTTTTTGGGTGGAGGCCGGCTTTGTGGCTAGGGTTAGGGTTTTTTAGCGTTTTTATGCCGCCGCACGTGCATCTCGGCCATCCGTTTCGATCCGACGGCGTGCGTGTGTGTGGGGTTTCTTTCGTTTTGGGCTACGCATTTTCTTAAGCCAAATTTTGGATATCTTATGTATATAAATGATGATTATTTGATGTCGCTCATGAAAATATTACTGGATAATGTCTTTAAGTTGCTGAAAATATTATGTTATCTTTTCCGCTGCCTGATGTTTTGTCTCTAATTGAATGAAACCAACGAGAAGTTCAATTGGAGAATTATGTTTATTTTTCATGCTATTACTTTTGGACCAACGTTAATTGTAATTGCATGATATCAATTATGTTTATTTTTGTTATGTTTATTTTTACATGCTATTACTATTTGACCAACGTTAATTGTAATTGCATGTTATAAATTATGTTAAATTTTTCGTTTCTACCCAACGGTGATGTGAAAAATTCTTATGAGCATGTTGTTAACCATACCAACGTAAGGTTAATTTTCATGCAAATTAATTATGCATTTTCCTAATGAAAAATTTTAAATTTTTCAGCTGCTACTGTTTCCGCTCAAATTAATGCGATTGAGCCACTTAACGGCAGCAACTTCCAGAAATGGAAGTTTGCACTTATGACGACCTTCCAGCTCATGGATCTGGACTACGCATTCAGGTTCGATGAGCCTGTCGCTCCTATTGAAGGGGAGGACAAATTTGATGACAAAATGAAGGAGTACAAAACTAATGCTGAGAAGTGGGAGCGGTCTAACCGCATTTCACTTGCTGTAATGAAGAACTCCATCAGTGAAGCCATTAGGGGAGCAATCCCTGAAAAGGCAAAGGTGAAGGAGTACTTGTCCTCCATCGAGGATCACTTTAAGGGGTCATCTAAGGTTTATGCTACCACACTGATGCACAGGCTCATGAACACTAAGTACAATGGTACTGGAAATGTCCGTGAGCACATTATGACCATAATTAACATTGCTGCCAGACTTAAGACAATGGATATGGAAATTTCTGATGGTTTTGTTGTCCATTACATTATGATGTCTTTTCTTAAGCAATTTGAAGTTTTTAAGGTGAACTATAACACCATTAAGGACAAGTGGACCATGAGCGAGTTGATCGCTAATGTTTCTCAGGAGGAAGAGAGGCTCAAAGCTAAGGGAGTTAATGATTTTGTAAATCAAATCGATTCCTCAAATAAAGCTAGTCCCTCTAGAAATAGAGGTGGCTATAAAGGAAAGGGAAAGAAGGAGCAAACCTAGTCCCCTTATAAGAAGCCACAGCATCCACATCATCGTAAGGCGCCTAAAAACGCTTCAGGTCCTGGAAGCTCAAATGGACAGAAGAAAAGTGATGAGTGCTACTTTTGTCAGTCAAAGGACCATTTCAAAGATGACTATCCTGGATGGCTAAAATGGCTCGCCAAGAAAGGTACTTATGAAATTACTTTTGTTGATGAAGCATTTTATGCTGATTTTCCTATGAACTCTTGGTGGATTGATTCTGGTGCCACTGTGCACGTTACGAATTCCTTGCAGGGATTCCATATGTTGAGAAGTCTCAGAGGGGAAAGAAGCCTAAGAGTGGCTAATGGGATGGAAGCCAAAATTGAAGCCATTGGATCAGTTTCTTTAGTTTTGAATAATGGCTTTGTAATGAAACTTAATGATGTTCTTTATGTTCCCTCGATGAGAAGAAACTTAATTTCTGTTTCGTTATTAGATAATGATGGATATTCTTGTAATTTTGGACACGGAGAGTGTCTGATTTATTTTAATAATGATAATGTTGGTCGTGCCATCCGGCACGACAAGCTTTATATGTTATCCCTGCAAGATTCTTTTATATCCATGAATGTATGTGATGTGAATAAAAAGCGCAAGCGAATTGATGAGACTTCGTTGAAATTGTGGCACTGTCATTTGGGCCACATTTCGAGGGGGAGAATTGAACGTCTCATTAAAGAATAAATTCTCCACCCTTTAGACTTTTGTGATTCGGATGATCATTACCTTGATTGCATCAAAGGCAAGTATGTAAAGACAATAAAGAAAGGTGCTACTCGAAGCACAGGGATTTTAGAAATAATTCATACCGACATATGTGGTCCTTTCCCTGTGACATCAGTGGATGGTTATGATTCTTTTATTACGTTCACTGATGATTACTCACGTTATGGCTATATCTATCCTATTAAAGAGAGATCGGAAGCACTTAATAAATTTAAGATATTTAAGGCTGAAGTTGAAAATCAACACAGTCTAAATATTAAAGTAGTGCGCTCGGATCGTGGGGGAGAGTATTATGGGCGACACACAACTTATGGGCACGTTCCTGGTCCTTTTGCCAGGTTCCTACAAGAAAATGGTATAGTCGCCCAGTACTCAATGCCCGTGATCCCAAAGAAATAGAGTAGCGGAAAGAAGAAACCGCACACTTATGGACATGGTTGAAGTATGTTAAGCTACTCCACTTTGCTGTAAAGTTATGGATGGAAGCATTAAAGGCATTGCACACACATACTCAATCGGGTTCCCGATAAATCGATGCCTAAAACACCTTATGAATTATGGACTGGGAGAAAACCAAGTTTGAACTACCTCCATGTGTGGGGTTGTGCAGCTAAAGCTAAAGTGTTTAACTCACAAATTGGGAAATTAGATCCCAAGACTGTGAGTTGCCATTTTATTGGCTACCCTGACAGGTCTAAAGGGTACCGATTCTATTGTCCAGATCGTACCACAAAATTTGTAGAAACAAGGCACGCTGTGTTCTTGGAAAATGATGGCATCAGTGGCGACTTGGAGCCTAGGAAAATTGATCTTGAGGAGAAGTGGATTTATGTTGCTTCACCGCTAATCCGACAGACTGATTTTCCTATGCCCCAAATGGTTGTGCCCACAGTTGATCCTGTAGTTGCAACTCCTGTTGTGTCTCCACTTAATTCTGTGGCTACTCCTTCTATTGAGGGCTCTGAAAGTACCAGTGCGGCACCTAATGATGAGCCTTTACAGCCCTCTATGACAATTAATGAACAGCCTAATGAGCCTACTAATGAACCTGTCAGGAGATCAGAACGAGTGAGGAGATCTGCTATCCCAAGTGATTATGAGGTTTACTTGAATGAAGATGATCTTGGGAAGGTGGATGATCCTAGCTCTTATAAGGAAGCTATGAAGAGTAAGGATTCATCTAAGTGGCTAGATGCCATGAAAGATGAAATTAAGTCTATGGGCGATAATGGTGTATGGGACTTAGTAGAAATTTCTAATGGAGCCAAAACAGTAGGCTGCAAATGGGTCTACAAAACCAAACGTGACTCCAAAGGGAATATCGAAAGGTTTAAGGCGAGACTTGTAGCAAAAGAGTTTACACAAAGAAAAGGCATTGATTATAATAAAACCTTTTCTCCTATCTCATCTAAAGATTCATTCAGAATCATAATGGCGCTCACAGCACATTTTGATTTAGAGTTGCACCAAATGGATGTTAAGACTGCATTCCTGAATGGAGACTTGTATGAGGACGTTTACATGACACAACCGGAAGGTTTTGTTGTGGAAGGCGAGGAACATTTGGGATGCAAGCTAAGGAAATCCATATATGGCCTGAAGCAAGCTTCTAGGCAATGATACCTTAAGTTCGATGAAGTCATAAGGAAATTTGGATTTAAGGAGAATGATGTTGATAATTGTACATATGTTAAGTTCAGGGGGAGTAATTACACCTTCTTAATTCTTTATGTGGATGACATATTATTGGCCAGCAGCAGTGTGGACATGCTGTGGGAAACTAAAAGATTTCTCTCGTCCAACTTTGACATGAAGGATCTCGGTGAAGCATCTTATATTCTTGGTATTGAAATTCACCGAGATAGGTCCGAAGGAACATTGGGTTTATCACAAAAGGCATATATTGACAGAGTACTAAAGAGATACAATATGCATAAATGCTCTGCCTCACCTGCTCCTATTGTTAAGGGCGATAAGTTTGGGAAATTTCAATGCCCAAAGAATGACTATGAATCTGATCAGATAAAGGCTGTACCTTACGCTTCTGCTGTCGAAAGTATTATGTATGCTCAAGTATGTACACGCCCTGATTTAGCTTTTGTTACCGGGATGCTTGGCAGATATCAGTCAAATCCAGGATCGGACCACTGGAAAGCCGTTAAAAAAGTCCTATGCTATATGCAAGGCACTAAAGGTCACATGCTCACATATAGAAAAAGCGATAACATTGAGGTTGTCAGATATTCTGATGCTGATTTTGCGGGGTGTAAAGACACTAAGAAGTCCACATCAGGTTATATTTTCACCCTCGCAGGAGCAACAATTTCATAAAAAGTGTAAAGCAAACACTTACTGCATCGTCGACAATGCAGGCTGAATTTGTGGCATATTATGAGGCTACCGGGCAGGCTGTATGGCTTAAGAACTTTATCCCGAGATTGAGAGTGGTAGAAAGCATTTCTAGACCACTCATTCTGTACTGCGATAATCAGCCCGCAGTTTTCTATTTGAGTAACAACAAGTCAAATGCGGCTGCCAAGCACATTGACATAAAGTATCATGTTGTGAAAGATAGAGTCCAGGATCAAACAATTAAGGTTGAGCATATTGGAACTAAATTTATGCTTGCGGATCCGCTCACAAAAGGCTTTCCACCCAATATTTTTTGTGATCATGTTGCCAACATGGGTTTATTGGAGAGGCTATGATCCTGGAATAAGAGGACCATATAAAGTAACCAACTCCCATGAAGTATTATGTTATCCGATCGATATAGAATGGAGCACTATAAGTACTGATGTCCAGCAGTACTTAATTGACTGTTGCGACACATTACTTTGGTGTGAACTTTTATTGAGAGAGGGCTTATGATGTTTAGCCTTACGATCAAGGGGGAGAATGTTGGATTTTGATGTCAGGCTAAAACGGTTGAAAGAGACGTGGGGTGATGCCCACGTCTCCCGTTTCTCACGCGCCCTGATCGGGGGTGCCTAACCGACTTTTGGTTACGATCCCCCATTGCGCAGCACAATATATAAGAGGGCTCCGGCCTCTCACGTCAAGGTTCCCTGTTCGTTCCCATGAGAGCCAAAAGCCCCGCACAAACCCTAAAGAGATCCGATCTACTTCACGCTGTCGGCAACGAGAAGGCCGTCGACCGCCACTGCAGGACTTCGCCGGCGACTTCCCGGACTCCGACGCCTCCCCGACCTTCACCGACTCACCCTCACACATGCATCACGCAGACACGTGATCTTCGCTCAATGGCATTCATTGCCGACCGTAAGTCTCCCTGATCTAATGAACTCTAGGTGTTCTAGTGCAAGGCTAGCGGACTAAGGTTATGTGCATGATGATTGAGACCTAACATTAACAAAACCGGATTTTGCAAAATAGTAAAACTAATTTTATGTAAAATCTTGTTTGTGCGTGTCATCCTTGCGCAGTACATGCTAATCTTCTCTGTATCACTCCAATTTTATCATATGTCTCCGAAGTGACATGTAAAATCTTGTTTGGACCTTCCAAGTAACACGAGTTTGACAAAAACCAGTTATCTCTAAACATTCCTGGTTTGAACAAATAGCTAGCGGGAGTTTTTTAATCAAAACTAGCAGAATTTCCATGCAATTTGGCCTAATAGTATGATATAATTGTCTTTGATATACAACTTTGTTGTCTACAATTAAAAAATACAATTATACTTATTATGCAACTCTGATAGTCATATACGATTAAGCGACACTGTTATAAACTGGCCCTATCAAAATAAGCAGTATAGATCATTCTTTTTTTTTCACTCGATTAATGCTAGAATTTCTATTTTTTTTTCTTTTTTAGGATTATTGTAGGATTTTCTTACTCTCAAAATGAATGAGGTGCCTTGAATCTCACTAGTTGTTTTTTATTTATTACCCCCCATCCAAAAATATATGCTGTATTTTTTGAATGGTCTTATCCATAAATATATCACATATTTCATATTCTAATGCAACCTTAGTATGATATTCTCTCTATACCTCTAATAAATATCTAGCTTTATATTATCTCCATCATGCATTAAATATAGTACTTAGAGATAATAATTAGGGGTTGTAGAGATAATAATTAGGGGTTGTTTAGTCATTTCTATATCTCCTTAATCTACATGATAAGAGAAAATATGCTCTATAAACTAAGTCAGAGGAAGTATATAGATAGATTGGTATATGTTAATACTCGTTTTGTGGTTTGTTACTTACGCCCGTATTTAAAGCTTTGACAGCGGGGATCAGTGGCAAGCATGGACAGCAGACAGAGGAGAGAGAGAGAGAGAGAGAGAGAGAGAGAGAGAGAGAGAGGAGGAAGACAAGAAGCAGCATGCTCTTTCGCCTATGTCACCAAATCTAGGGTAGATTTGGAAGGGGAAGTTGCTGATGTGGAGAAAGGGGGGTGCTACAGCAAGGAGGTGCAGCTGCGAAGGAGATGGGATGGGATAGAAGTGGGAGAGAGAGAGAGGGGACTCGGTCATTTCAATTCATCGCACTGAGTGACCCAACTCAGCCACACTGGAAGCCACGTCAGTACAAAACCATTGTCCAGCACTGCTAGAGGAATTTTGATCTGCTATTGTAAGTACATGAAGTTATATACCTGATTTCATAATATATATGTTGTATCGGACTAACTTGGTGTAAATAAGGTTAACCACTGACATGATTGGCGATGATGAGGTGGTGCTAGCCTCACCCCTCCTTGACCACCAACCTGCTACCTCATCGAATTTTTTTTATGAATATTCTATTTTTATTTGAAATAATATAAATATACCCATGCAAACATTTTTTTACAAAAATAGGCTCCAGTCGCCTAGCCGTCGAGCGATTGGAGCCTATCGCCAACAGTCACGCGACAAGAAAGTTGTCCGTAAGCCGTTGGGCGACAGGATCCAGTCACTCAACGCTTAGGCGACTGGAGCTTGTCACCCAGTGGTTGGGTGACTGCAATTGTAGTCGCTTGGTTGTGCAGCGACTGCAAACAAGATGTAGTGTGGGTTAATCTATTTGTGATTTTTATAGATTATGACTGGTAGATGATCTGTTGGATTCATAATAAGAGTTTATGATCGTTGTATATTGTTGTAGTGCAAAAAAAATTTGTGAAACTTTTTTTTAAGAACAATTGAAATAAGAACGATCTGTAAGTACGAGGGTAAGTGATATCGTGATGTTACCGGGAATTCATACATGGAGAAGGACTGGTTCGTTAATATTTTTGGATGACTTGCTATGGAAATAATTGAATGTGAAAAGACAAGAAAATAAGCTTGTCTGAATTAAAATAGACTTCATAGTACAATTGGGAGTAACATGCCGCGTAGGGTTTGATTACACGTATAATATAGAGCATCATGGGTGACTAACCAACCCAACTGCTCATACGACATACTGCGTGGACCGGGGCCATTTTCCCTTTCTTGCGAGCTTGACATTGAACTCCTCGATAGCCTCTTTTGCCTTGGTCGCTATTTCCCTCTTTTCTCGCGCTCCCTGCGAGTGCATGCCTCGAGATGAGCTTTCATCTCCTGATGTATATGCTTAGTTTGCTCGTCCTTGCAGTGCTCCTCCTCCCGGATCTCACAGGACCTTGTGACGTTCCACTCTTCGAAGTCGAAGACCCACTGGTCCTCTGGGTGGCTCTCAAGATCAATCCATTTGTGGTAGCCACATAGAGGTTCTGGGATTGTAGATACACGGGAGAGGTTGTTAGTGCGTACTTTGGAGGAGAAAAAGTAGGGAGGAAACAGTGCACCTGGTCCTTGCCGGCTGCCGATTAGTGGCGGTGTCTAGACGGTGGTCAGGATAGTCACTGGAGTAGTTTGTACAACCTCAATAACGTATACCTAGGCTGAGGTGGTGCTTAAACTTGAAGAATTTGCACGGGTCCCGGCACCAATAAAGGGGGGTGTCTCCCCCTCTGGTGGATGTTGCAGCGAATGCTCGGTAGAAACGTTCGGGGTGGGGTTGTTGCTACGGGTGGCGTTATTGTGGAGAGCTGACCTTGTAGCACATTGGGCTTGTTCTGCCTGAGCCACAGCAGCCCTTGCTTTCTCATCATGGGCGGCAGCTGACCTTGCTAGGTCGTAGGTCTCCTCTCATTGCTTTATCATCTTGTCCCATTGCTTCTTCTGCCTCTTATAATTTCGATGTGGTGAAGCAAGCACCGGTGTAGTGTCGGGTTTGCTTGTGTAGTGTTCTCTCAGGAATCTCTTCGACCTCCTTTTATAGGGCCCCTTGTGGCCTTCTCGCTGCATGAAGATGCCCGTGTGGTCTTGTCACTACGCAAAGCTACCTACTGTGGAATTGTTAGTACACGAAATTGCCCAGTCAGGTCTTCACATTGCGTAAAGCTACACTCTTTGGTCTTGCCGCTGCGCAAAGCTAGCCCTTGTGGTCTTGTCGCTGCGCAAAGCTGTCTCGTCTGGTGTACTCACTGTGCAAAGATAGACCTGTCTAGTCTTCTCACTACATAAAGCTCACTCGTGCAGTCATATCGCTGCACAAAGTTGGCCTGTGTGGTCCTGTCGCTGCGTAAACGTGTCTCATCTGGTCTTCTTACTGCATAAAGCTGGTCCATGCGGTCATGTCGCTACGCAAAGTTGGTGCATGTGATCTTGTCGCTGCCCAAAGGCGTCTCCTCTGGTCTTGTCACTACGCAAGCAGGCCCGTGCGGTCACGTCGCTGCGCAAAGCTAGTCCGTGTGGTCCTGTCACTGCGTAAAGGTGTTTGGTCTAGTCTTCTCACTATGCAAAGCTGGCCTGTCCTGTCGTGTCACTGCGTAAAGTTGGCCCGTGTGGTCTTGTCGCTGTGCAAAGCTGCCCTGTGTCATAAAGCACGCCGCGACACCGCAATTATGCTATAAAATGAATGCCCGTGGCATTGATGGTAGGAACAACTATCTTCTCTATCATAGAGTAAGCTGCTATGACATACACCGAGGGGCCAGTCGAACATGGGTCACCAAGGTGGGACCTTCCGCTCGAATAGAAGGAGGACTTCGGCGTTAACTACCGCTTGTTGCCAAATAGGCATGCTCAGCTAGTGTGGCTAAAATGCAAACACATGTAGGACGTGTTGGTGCAGGTGGCAGAAGGCCATTTGGATGACGGGCGATGTTTTTTCCAATGCCCATACTTCCGGGTATAAGTACACAATCATCTATTTTGTAGTACTGCTAATAGAGTTTCGATGTTAACGTTCCTTTGTAGTAGATGGATAAATATGACTTCGTGCGATGGATAGATCCTCCCCATGAACGGTACATTGCGAGATATGTGGATACGTTGTTGGAGCGAATTGCTGACTTGAAGGCATGGATTGAAAGTCTCGAAGAGCACAATGATGACCTCCGTCAACAGATGGAGCGTGAGATGGGCAGCGAGGAGGTCATCAACATAGGAAGTTCGTACGATCCAACATATTGCTGTGCAAACCCTAATTGTATATGTGCTAAGCCGACAGGATGACGTAGTACTCCTCTACGGCACTAGGCGGAAGGACCCCCTCAACTCTGGCAAGCAGGTCCACGCGCTAGCCGGCTGGGCCTCCGGTAGGAAGGCAGCAGCTCCTGCGATGGGAAGGCCGAGCAGCAGGGACATGTCCTGTAGAGTATGCGCCATCTCCCTGAATGGGAGGTGAAAAGTGTGTGTCTCCAGCCACAAACGATCTACCAAAGCTGTCAGTAGAGAGCGGTCGAATGGAAAGCGTCGTGATCCCTCTGCACTATCGTCCCCGCCTGTGAGTAAGGCCAGTCTGTCCTCATCAGTGGCCTGCACCATCCGGGTGAGAAGGAGTAGCCCGGCATCCCATGGCCAACAGCCGCGAGGATAATGAGCCATACCTACAAAATGAATTCAAGTTAGCATTTATGTGGAACAAAAACATCGCATGTAAAGCAGTAGTAAATAGAACTTGTAAATAAACAAAGAAAACAATATTAGGCTCCAGCACAATACCAACTACATAACTGAGAAGGGGGAAGTAACATAACAATTGTACAAATGGTACATGCAATGTACGATACAATTAGTATGATAGTACGCACGTAAAAAGTGCCAACTGACAAAATATAGTTTACAACAAACATTTGTTTGTAGAATCCAACTAGTTGTAGAAACCATGCCACTGTGCCTAGTAATCAGCACATACCTTGCATCGTCTAGTTATGTGCCCCTCCTGATCGCGTTGCCCGCAGCGTGCACCAGGTGCTCCGGCATGCGCTTCATCCATATCATTTGTAATACACCGGCTCTGTCGTCGACCCTTCCCATCGTTTAACATGTCAACATCCGAAATCCAAGTCCTCCTTGCAATATCCAAAGTGGCGAAGTTTCCCACAACCCTAAACCCCCCTAAGCTTACCACACCACACATGCATCACCCTCTCCTTGAAGTACTCTGACATGAAGTTCGAAGGATCCATGCCCACAATCCCGCATGTAGTGAGGACATGAGAGCATGGCTTGTGGAACAGTTTTGGCTTGTTGCATGAGTAGCTAGGTTTATTTACATGATCTTCAAGGCATACCTCATGGGTAACAAGGGCATGAGCCATCCCGAATTTGGCTCTATCCCGGAGTACCGCGTCGAAACGATGCTCTCTGTTGCCCATGACTTACACCATGTGCAATTGACCATTCTATGCCTTCGTCTCCATATATACTGTAATTTTTGACAAGTACGATATTCGTGGTTTGGCCGCATGAAGTGTGACATTCACATGCCTCTCCCAGAAGTAGCCGATTGTGCTGAGAACGAAGGCCCCTGAGAACCCAATTGTATACCTCCGCAAGATTAGTCGTCATTATACCGTACCTTGCACCGTCCATGTCATGCAGCAACGACCACTTCTTCAATGGTTCTCCCTCGATACACTACGAGAAACACTTGATGTTCCATGAGCTCCTCCTCATCGAACCAGCTGCGTTAGGCTCATCGAGTGCTGTCAGGCATTCCGGTTGTGCCGCCCTAGGTATGACCAGCCCCTTGTTCCTCTCGTCGATGTGCTTCCTGCTATGCTCGTACAACAACGCCCACAAAACATCAAATTTTCTCTGTTAGTTTTGCATAGCCAGCCTCTTGAACAACTTTATCAATAGTTATTTCGGGAACTGCTTGAAGAAATTCGCCCCTAGGTGACGAATGAACCATCTGTTCCACACATCTGGCCAAAGGGCTCCTCGGGGTCTTCCTAAAGTTTTCTTATGATCTTCACAATCCCGGTATGGCGATCATGGATTACGCACACACCAAGATGAGCACCGACAACTCCAACCCTCACATGTCTAAGGAACTACAGTCAGCTGTCGTAATTCTCACTTTCTATGAATGCGATGGCTAGCGGCATAATTTAATTATTGCCGTCAATGCCAATGGCCATCAAGATCTGGCCCTTGTATTTGCCGATCAAAAAGGTCTTGTCAACTGAGATCACGAGCAGCATGTGCCTGAATGCCTTGATGCACGCACCGAATGCTAAGAAGGCCCTCTGCAACACTGCAAAACCTGGCGGCCTTGTAGAAGGCTTGTCCTTCACAGCGATATACATGCCCAGGTTCCTATCCTGCAACACTTGAAGTATACGAGGAAGATTGTCGTACACCACCTTGAAAGACTCGAACCGTTTTTCTAACGCCTTCTGCTTCGCACACTATGCCTTTACGTAGCTAATCTTCTACTTGAATTTCTTCTCGATAGCTACCACGATATGCGTGGCATCTATGTCTTTTTTCTTCACTATCTCTCTATACATCAGATTGGCTATAAAGGTGGACGTTAGGTTACGATGCCTCGCCAAAACACTACTGAGAATGCAAGAGTGTAGCTCCATCTTCGACACAATCCAGTGAGTCTCATACTTGGGTCTACGTGCGTGCACCCTCCAAGGACAACCAGCCTGCTTGCACTTCACGGTGTACTGCTCCTGGCTAGATTTGACGACCCAAGAAGTCCGCTGCATAGACAGGACCCACAGCTTAATGGCATTCTGTAGTGATGTCTTATCAACAAATATTGAATGCAACCAAACTTCTATCCCATGATACTCCTACGATGATTCGTGCTCGTCATGTGCGGAACACCCTCAGCATCAAACTGGTTCCATTCCTACGGGAAAGGAGCTTCGTCCTCATTCGAACTGTCCTCGTTGTTCTCATGTACAGCTTCCTCTTCAGTCCAAGTCGTCTGATCATCGTACTCTATCTGATACACTATGTACTCCATATGCTTCCCTTCATCGGCTTGTCCTGTACCCTCACCATGGCGTGACCATTCTCCCTCTCCTCCATGTACCACATCGGCCTCCTCACGAGCAACTTCCTTCTCTTCACCAACATGCGGAGCACCCGAGCTGCTTGCACCTCCTGGATGATGGATGTCCGCTCAACCTTGCACAGTTTCTACTGGGTATAGTTGCACAAGCATCACACACTCGTATCAACGGCGCCAACATCCTTGCACAAACCCCTTCTACGTAACAGTGCACATCAATGTTCTCAACTTCCATCTGATGTCCGTGGGAGACTGGCTCCAAAACCCTTATATGACGATGCTGCACACTTCGGGGTCCAACGAAAAACTACGGGTAAGCCAGTGCATCACATCTGCGATTTGATCGTTCTCGCTGTCTAGATGTACTAGAGTGGCTTGCGCAAAACCGTTCAAATCCACAACATTGGATCTTCATGAATGGTTCCAACACCATAGTGCACTTTTAATATAGTGGGTATCCGCATTACTGATATCTACCTGCATATATTTTCAATTTTGCAACTAGTCAAATCACATCGCACATTATGGAGGTACTGATATACTGTAATTTACATTTCAAAGACCATTCGCCTATCGTAACCAACTATACTAATCTCGTAGCATTAACTTTGTATCAACAAACCGTGCACTAACGCCGCTCTTTTCTTGCTACTCAAACTGTCTCCTAATTGTTTCGACAATTTACATGGCATATCGATTTAAATGCCTACGTACCAGTTACAACGGTACACGTGTTTTTCCAACATACTAACAACATTACATCCATTCGTAATTAATAATAAATATTACGTATCATTATTTTATACAAAGCAAATTATTAAATACTTATAAAAATATTGACTGAATTTTGAATAACTACAAATTTCTACAGACGATTAATTTCCACGTAACATTGACTGAATTTTCTATAACTACAATTTTGTACGCATACCAATTTGCTAATATGCTAATTTTCTGCAACTATATTCACTAAATTTTACACAACCATAGGCTACTACGGTTGCTAGTTTTTTAAAACTACATTGATTAAATTTTGTATACTAAAGTTTTACTATTTTTTCTACATCTTCAATTTTCTACTCATACTAACACTAAATAAACTATTACTTCACATAATAAATTTAAAATACAAAAAAATTATTTCACAAGAGTCGCAAAATCTCTCCTTTTCCCTCTCCGTCTTCTCCCTCTCTTCTCTTCTCTCCTCTCCTTTCTTTCCTCTTCTTTCCTCTTCTTCCTCCTCTCCCTCCCCTTCTCTTCCTCCCTCTCCTTTTCTCCCCTCTCATCTCCTTTTCTTTTCTGTCGCATCTGTTCACTGCGCGGTCGAGCGGGCGAGCCCGCTCGACTGCGCGATCCTTTTATCTGCGCTTCCAGTTGCTCAACCATTCGGCGACTAGAAGCACAGTCGCCTAACCAATGGGCGACAAGAAGCAGTCGCCCGACCGTTTGACAACTGCAATCAATTTGTCCAATGGCGAGCGGATTGCTTGCTTGTCACATGGCCGTTGGGCGTAGGGCTGGCAAAAAAGCTCGGGCTCGTGAGCTCGGCTCGGGCTTGGCTCGGCTCGTAGATCAAACGAGCCGAGCCGAGCCAGCAAAAAAGCTCGGGATCTAAACGAGCCGAGCCCGAGCCAGCTCGCGAGCTGGCTCGCGAGCCAGCTTGGCTCGGCCCATCCGATGGCCCGAGCGGGCGTGCGGCGATGCCTCCGTTAGTCCGTTCCCACTTCCCTTTTCTTCATTTCTCGGGCCTTCCGCCGCGCCTCTTCCTCTCCCCTTTTTCCACCGACGCTACGCCTCCCTGGCTCCCCCTCTCCCTCTGCTTTCTCTCGCGGTCGCGGGCCTCGCGCCCTCGCGGCTCTCTCTCTCCCCTATGCCGCGCCGGCGCGCCGCCTCGGCTCCACCCTCTCTCTCGCTTCCGCAACGCCCGCTGCTCTCCGAGTCCGACTCGAGACTCCCCGACCCGAGCCCTGCCGCCCGAGCCCAGTCCCCGACTCCCGTTCTTCCCCCATAGCCGCCGGCCGCCGGCCCGACTCCCCCGTTCTTCCCCCATAGCGGTCGGCGGCGGGGGAGGCGGAGTCGCCGAAAAAGATGAGGTCGGGGACGAAGGGCACGAGGCCGGCGACAAGCAGCGAGCGGAGGAAGGGGGCTGCCGTCCTGCCGAGTCCCGACTCCCCCGACCACAGCCGACAGGGAAGCATTCGCGGCGGCGCCTCCTCATCCCATAGCTCCTCTCGGCGGCGGGTTTTGGTTCATGCTTCATGCTTATGGTTTCTAGTTCATTGTTGGCTATAATGGATGAATGTAGTACATGGATGGTGATTTGTGGGGTTTACCTTTACTGGTGATTGCGAGAAGGGTTAGGGTTTGGGGCTGGTGGTGGTGGTGGTCGCTTGCTTGCGGTGGGGTTGCCGTGCCTTCATCCCGTCGGTTCCCCTCCCCTCGGTGGTTGTTGGCTCGCGAGCCGACTCGAGCTGGCTCGAGCCGCATCACGAGCCGAACCGAGCCCACAAAAAGCTTGATACCCTAACCAAGCCAAGCCTAACCGAGCCTCCATTCCACCAAGCTTTCACGAGCCGAGCCGAGCCCGGCTCGGCTCGTTGCCACCCCTAGTTGGGCGATAGGCTCCAATTGTCCGACGGTTAGACGATTGGAGTCTATTTTTATAAAAAAAATTTCAATCAGATATATTTCTATTATTTTAAATAAAAAATAGATTATCCATAAAAAATAATTCCTACCTCATCCGTGTTGCCGATTGTCTCGCGCCCGTGAATCGAGCTCGATATCCGCATCTTTGTTTCATTGGCCTTGTGCATCACCTCCCTCGAACTGTAGTCAAGGGGCCCATGAAACCAAAAACTATCAAAACATGAATCTCGTTTAAAGCACAAACAAAATTCAAATAACTTTTAAGAATTTTCCTTCGAGGAAATTTTTTATGGATTTTCAATCAGCCGTAAAAAATAGTTTTTCAATTTTATGACACGCAACACAATTGTTTCCACCCTTCAAAACATCTATATTGTGGGAAAAAAAGAAGGAAGAGTAAAGATATCCTTCTGTGTTCTAAACGGTACATCGTTGATTCATTTATCTGAACCGTCGATTGGCTTTTGATCCTGTTGTAGGGATGGCCCCCACCTAAGCCTAGTAGGCCTGTTAGGTCCGAAATAGGACAGTGTAATGACATAAGAGCCCCCAAGGGGAATACTCATGTGTAAGGGTATAACGGTACAAACACTCCCCATATGAATATATATGTGGCATAAGCCACGGGAGGAGGGGGCTAAGCCATTCATTTTACTCAACTCTCCACTACCACACACACTCTCTCTCTCTCTATTTGGTCTGTAACCACAACAGTTGGCGCCGTCCGTGGGGAGGACAAGAGCAAGCCTCCAGACTTGAAGGAGGATGGCACCAAAGAAAGCTTCACCATCGGTGAAGAAGAAGAAGGCGAGGCGAAGTCTCGCGTCGACGAGGGCCGGCTTTAGCAGCCGCAGGTATGAGCAGTGGTGTAGGTGCGACCGAGGACCCCGCCACCGACGCGACGACCAACCCCGCCATCGACGCGACGACCAACCCCGTCACCGACGTGACGACCGATCCCACCAGCACCGCCCCGACGACCAACCCCGGCGACAACAACGCGGCGCGCAACCTGGGCGCGCAGGCCGTGGTCACCACCTTGCCGGCGGCACCGCCAAGCACGCAGACGGCCCCGGCCACGCCCGCAGAGAGACAGCCTGGCGCGGCCTCGATGAATTTCGGGGAGCTAACGGACCTCCACGAGCCGTCCGGGACATGCAGAGGCCCGAGCCAACACGCCCCTCAGGCGGTGGCATCCAACCCGCCCGAAAGGGCGGATAGCCGCGACGCCCCACGTCTAGCCGCGCGCCCGCTCTGGCGCGTGGGCCGAGTCCCGCTTTGCAGCCTACGGCAGACGCCATGGCCCGAAGATTTGAAGTTCCGGCGTCGCCGAGACCCACGAGTTCGTGCGGCGTGTCGAGACCGCCATCGGCGCGGCGCGAGACGACACCACGAAAGCAAAGGGCTCCCCCTCGCTACAAGGGTGGCGCTGTCCTCGTTCTTCACCATTGAACCACGGTCCATCTACACGTGGGAACAGTCCATAACCGACTCTACAACAACTTCCACTCTTTGCGGTCAGCGGCGGAGGAGAGGCTCGGGACTACTTCAGCGCTTTGCGAAGGTGCGCTGCCAAGTCAAGGACGTCAACGAAACAACGGTCATCAACGCAGCGATACAAGGCCTCCGACCGGGGCCGATGGCCGAGTACAACGCGCGCAAGCCCATTAAGACGATCGGGAAACTCTTCGACAAGATGGAAGAGTATGCCTGAGCGGAGGAGGACGCACGGAGGCGACACGGTGATGACTCCGACTCTAACAAGGCGGAAGGCTCGGTCAAGACCGAAGAGTCGCTGAAACAGGGCCCTTCGAAAGGCAAGCGTAAGCAAGAGCAGATGAAGGGCGCCTCCGAATGCAAGGACCCCCAACATAATGACCAGCCAGGCGACAAGCGCAAGAGCGATCAGCGCAAGTCCAGGAAATCTCGTTATGTTTTCGACATCGAGGGCGGCTCCGAAGACAACGCCCCAGGTCGCAGAGGCCGAGGACGCCGAGGACGAGGACGGGGACGTGGCCGAGGTCGAGACGACCGGGCCCGCGAAGAGTACGGCGACCAGCACCACGGGCAATGGTGCGAAATCCACGGCCGGGGCAACCACGACACGCGTGCTTGTGCCACCATCGCAGCGCTACGGCAGAGCGTTGCCAGGGACAAAAACCCGGATACACGCGCGCCCGTTGTGGCTCACGTCCAACACCCTCGGGACCAAGGAGCACAGGCCCAGGAAGGCTTCCTGCGCATCCAGGCGCACGTACAGCAACCTTGGGAAGGCCTCCTACAGTTACAAGCCCCGGAGGGAGCCCAACGCAGGATTATCAACGTCATCTCCGGAGGCTCCTCACTGGGGTTCGCTTCGGCAAGACAATGGAAGGCTTATGCGCGGAGGCTACACCATGTCGCGGCATACCCGGTGCAGGCGCCGCCAGAATGGGCGCAACATGAAGTCATAATCACGCCCGCCGACGCCGAGGGCGTGGAGTTCCCCCACCAAGACCCTTTGGTCGTCCGGGTCCTAGTAGCCGGGTGCGACGTCCGGCGCGTCCTAGTCGATGGAGGAAGCTCCGCAAACATCCTCTTCGCTGCGGCCTTCGACCAAATGGGGATCCCTCGGAGCCGTTTGGGCCCTTCAGGCGTCCCGCTACAAGGGTTTGGAGGGCAGCCTTTGCGCGCCTTAGGCCAGATATGCCTCCAAGCCTCCTTCGGCCAAAACGACAACGTCAGGAGCGAGGATGCCATCTTCGACGTGGTCGACATCGTATACCCCTACAACGCCATAATAGGACGGCCACTCCTAAACACCCTCGGGGCAGTCCCGCATCCACTACAACAAAATGAACATATTAAGACATTTTGTTTAAGACGCTTTGAATCATGCCTCTCTTTTTAGAACCACAATTGAAATAGAGACGCAGTTTGAGACGCTCTAAAGGGTTGCACGCTATTAAATTCTATTAAAACGGCTGCTGAGACGTTTTGGAGTACGTCTCATGTATAGAGACGAAATTTTAGATGTCTTATTTATCATTTGTGTAGCACCCTCAAAAATATCTCTAACCAACTCTCTCTCCTCCCTCCATCTATCCCTAACCTCTCTCCACTAACCTCTCTCTCCCGTAAACACTAACCATAATCTCTCTATCTCTCCTCGTGACTCTCTCTCCTGTTATCACTCTTTCCATCCGTTCCAATCTCTTTCCCAAAACGAACTCTCCTTTTATCAATCGCATTCTCTCTCTCCCGTGCGTCACCAATCTCGCTCTCTTCTCCCCGAGTGACGTCTCCTGGCGCCGGCGTGCGGCGGCTCAGCTCAGCAGCAAAGACGCGCGCGTGTGGCGGCTCGGTGCATGGCGGCATGCGGCGGTGCGCACGCAGCGCCATGGGCGCGAGGCGGCGGCGCAACGCACGGCGCGAGGCGCGCAGCGGTGGCGCGACACGAGGCGGCGTGGCGCGAGGCGCATGACGGCGCGGCGCGCGGCACAAGCGAGCAACACGGCGCGACGCAACAGAGGCAGAGCGCGCGCGCTCGAGGCGGCGTGGCGGGCGCGACGCGGCGAGGCGGAGCGGCGCGATCGCGCCGCGAAGCGTAGCCATGGCGGCAGCGGCAGCGCGCGCGCAGCGGCGTCGCGCGTGTTCGGCGAATCTTTGGAGCGAGTCGGCGGGTCTCTCGGTAGTGCACGCGAGCTGTTCGACGGAATGCTGAGCGGCGGCGTCTTGGCTGCCTCGGTTGTTTCGGGTCTGCAATTGGCTGTGCGTGCCGTGAGCTGCAGTGGTACTAGTGGTACCGTAGCCATTGCTCCGTGGTGGGCTGGTGGCCTTGGTCGTTGCCATGTGGTGAGGTCCAAAGATGGGGACTTTTCCTGGAGCACGGTCGGTGGAAATGAATGATGCCAAGATGGTTTCTAAGCACGGGGAAGAGAAAAGGACTTGGGCCAGAGCAGCCGGGTCACATTTGGTCTTTGAGGGAACGTTCGGACGGTTGCGCACCCCAGATCCTTCATGCAGCGAATCCGCTGAACGTATTTAAGGCAAGTACCTCGCGGCCGTAACCTTTACGTTTCGCATATCATGTGTTTCCAGAATACATGTCACCTTGCTATTGATTACCATTATCATATCACTAAAGTTACCTAATAATTGCCATATCGCTAAGTCACCTGGCTAATTGCTAAAGTTACCTGGCCATTATCATATCACCAAAGTATCTGGCTAGCATCATATCACTAAAGTTATCTGGTTATTAACGTATCACTAATGCTTGTCTGGTTATTATCATATCGTTCATACTTGCTTAGGTTTTAGACTCTTAATATTGTATTCTTGCAACGATGTTATAGGCTAGCTTGTTCACATGCTTTTAGGTTTATTAGAATGCTCGATTAATAATGTTCTAGAATTCATACCTTAAATGAGTGTTTTAGAATCTATGCTTAAATCGTTAATGGGGGTAGCTTATGAACATGATTTAACTTAGGATTACATTGTTGATACTCTTTTGATATTAGGGCTGCTATGTTTTAGTTTCGCATATTATGTCTCAATAATTGCGATCTCAGTATTTGAGTCATGAATGATGTATGTATTAAATCATTAATCGACTAATAATCACTTATCACATAATAAAACTTGATTGGTTGATAACCTTGTCTTTGGATTAGTTATCTTTGTACTGAAGTAGTGAATGCTTCAAATTGTGCGATTCAAGTGTTATTACACAACGGTTCGTTATTTGATGATTGTTACAAGTGGAGGCCTCAATCAACAGAGAACAGGGTAAGATGTATGCCACGCCGTTGTTCTTGTTCAAATAGACAAATATTATGATGCTTGTAGATGGATAGGACAAAGAATGCAAGCAACCGGTTTGCACACGTATGCGGACAGCTTTATGGTCTTGATATGCTCTAATTGCACTAGCCTTGAGTTAATTGAATTTGTAATGAGCATTGTCATAATGTCATTTACTATAATCTTCTCCAAAATGCCGAGGATCCTTGAGTTTTCTTCATGCTAGATATCTTGATTTGAGGTTAGTGGAACAATATTGTCAAGTGGCTAAACTAATCTGGATTCATTATTAGAATTGACCCAAAATATTCGATGTAGAAATACAAATGCACAAGGAAGCTAACTTATTGATACACTGCTAGATTAGATCAGTGGAACAATATTGTCAAGTGGCTAAACTAATACTGGATTCATTATTAGAATTGATCCAAAATATTCTGATGTAGAAATACAAATGCACAAGGAAGCTAACTTATTAATTTGTGTTTCTATTGTTCTCACTTTTTCTTTTATTCTTCGTTTTGTTTGAACCTTTGTGTTCCTATAATTAGCTTACAAAGTTTCTTGATGAGTATTGGTTTCACATTTTATATAAAACCGAGAGGCCATTGTAACTTTGTAAGCTTTTGGAGCTGTAATCATCCGTACTATCCGCCTATATTATCCGTTTTCGAGCCGAATCCGCATGTCCGTCCCGACGGTACCGTATTCGAAACTCCGAATATTTCGAATTCGTATTCGTATCCGGTCTTACCGTATTCGACTCCGAATCCGGAGAAAAAATGTGGGTTAGGATACGGTTTAAGCGATAAACGTTCTACTCGCTAGGTATGCCACTTCTAGTTTAATTAACTGAACTTGTACCGTAAGATTTTTCATGATTGCTCATATCTGATATTTTGTTGTTAATATTGCTATGTTTGCAGGATATGGAGGACTATGAAAAGAAATGCAGAGTGGAAGACACGATGCACAATTTTCGATCAAGAAATAGACACGATGATTTATTATAGCAGTTTAAAAAAAGATGTGTGTCAAATTGGAGGATGTGTTACCGACATGTGTTTATCGCATATTAGATTTTTATTTAGTTGTGAACTCTGTTGATTTAAATGGATGCTATAATTATTTGTAAACCTCTCTTATGTAAACTTATTTGGGGTTTGGAGGGTGCAATGGTGACGAATTTGTCAATTGCCAATGGTTTGCCCGGGGTGTGGCTTGGTTCCAGCTTGTAGTTGGTTTGTTTTTCTTATAACAATATATCTGTTGTCTGCGCCCATTCCTTATATTTTATAAAATATGTACTCAATATTATGGTGCTGCCTATAAAATTATTATATATACATGTATATAATAAATATATGGAATACTATATTCTCATACAGATACATATTTGTGTGTATAGAAGAAAATATATACCAATCAAAATAAAAATACATACTACATAGGACATCTTGAGATGGCACATAACATCTCAAGGCACGTGCCTATGTTAATTGAGACGTGGTGCAACCGTTTTTATAAAAGTGTCTCTAACTTTATAGGGATACAGTGCAGATGTCTCTAATGAACGTCTCAAATAATATAGGCACGCCTTAGAGAGCGTCTCTATATTTTTGAGACGGTTCATGTAGAGACGTTTCTATGACGCTTTATAAAAGCGTCTCAGTTGTGTGTGGGAGACGAAACAAAATGTCTCTAACCTACAAATATGATGTCTCCCCACGGATGTTTTGTTGTAGTGATCACGGTTTCCTGTGCATGAAGCTTCCCGGGCCGCGGGCCATTATCACCATACATGGCGACCAGGACATGGCCCGGCGCATAGAGCTTGGCGCCAGGGGCCCATGCCACACGGCTCGCCAAGGCACCTAAGCCGGGAGGGCGGATGCGGAGCCCTCGGGCACTCCCCAAGCGTCCCGCGCTCCACGCGCGCAAGGTTGCCCCGGTAGCGGCGGCCCATCAACGATCGCCCCACCCTCCTAGCGGTTAGTGCTTGGTATTCCCCCCTTCTTTTGTAAGTGCTCACCCGCGCAAACGGGAATTTAATAATGCTCACCGTTTGCATAAATTTCTGTTCTTTGAAACAAAGACACGCGTTCGCGCGCGCACTCTCCGTCAAAGATACGGGCATGAGTATAAACAAAGACACGCGTTCGCGCGCGCACTCTCCGTCAAAGATACGGACATGAGTATAAACAAAGACGAGCGGGGGGACGCCTCCTCGCGCACTCTACGGAGTATAAATAAGACGTAGCGTCGAGGTCCGCCTCCGCACGTAATTTCACCGCCCGCAACGCGCGGAGGTTCGCCTCCGCGCGCAGTCTATGGACTCTAAATAAGACGTAGCGCGAGATCCGCCTCCGCACGCACTCTACAGAGTATAAATAAGACGTAGCGTCGAGGTCCGCCTCTGCACGCAATTTCACCACCCGCAACGCGCGGAGGTTCGCCTCGCGCGCGATCTCTACGGACTCTAAATAAGGCGTAGCGCGAGTCGCCTCGCGCGTACTCTTGAGTATAAATAAGGCGTGGATGTATATCCCACGCACTCCTCGGAGTATAAAGAAGACGCGATGCTATCCTGCGCACTCTACGGAGTATAAATAAAGCGCGAACCAGCGCACGCATGGGCGTTGCCCGGTCGCGTACTCTTGGAGTATAAATTAGACGTGGATGTATATCGCGCCTCCTCGGAGTATAAAGACGCGATGCTATCCTGCGCACTCTACGAAGTATAAACAAGACGCGAACACCGCGCGCGCGCGCGGCGTCGCCCGGTCGCGTACTCTTGGAGTATAAATAAGACGCGGTGCTTGTCCCGCGCACTACTTGAGTATCAACAACGCGTGGGCATCGGCCCACGCATGCGTAACACGCTTACCCCGCAATTCTCGGCGGGCAAAGTGCACCACGGGGCCCGCTCCCATCGCGCGCTGCAGAGTACCAAGACGACATGTTAAGAGGTGGGCCCGCGCGGTATACCGCGGCGGGAAACAGAGGCTGGTCCCCATGCAGCACACCGTGGCGAAGCACGAGCTGGGTTCCCACGTGAGCACACCGCGAGCAAGAAGCGCGAGCTCGCTCCGCCGCCACCACCTCGAAGGTAGGGGCGGGCGCTCGCGCGTCTACCTCGACTAGGCGCCACCCGCCGCCACCACCTCGAAGGTAGGGGACGAGCGCTCACGCGCCTACCTCGACTGGCGCCCGGCTCGCCGCCACCACCTCGAAGGTAGGGGACGGGCGCTCGCGCGCCTACCTCGACCAGGCGCGCGGCTCGCGCCACCACCTCGAAGTGTAGGGGACGGGCGCTCGCGCGTCTACCTCAACTAGGCGCCACCGCGGCCACCACCTCGAAGGTAGGGGACGGGCGCTTGTGCGTCTACCTCGACTAGCGCGCGGCTCGCGCCACCACCTCGGGTAGGAGGCGAGGCGCTCGCGCGTCTACCTCGACTAGGCGCCGCCGCGCCACCACCTCGAAGGTAGGGGCGGGCGCGCCGCGTCTACCTCGACTAGGCGCCATCTCCGCTGCCACCACCTCGAAGGGTAGGGGACGGAGCGCTCGCGCGTCTACCTCGACTAGGCGCCAGCTTCGCCGCCACCACCTCGAAGGGTAGGGGACGGAGCGCTCGCGCGTCTACCTCCACTAGGCGCCAACTCCGCTGCCACCACCCCGAAGGGTAGGGGACGGAGCGCTCGCACGTCTACTTTAACGTCTACTTCGACTAGGCGCCAGCTACGCCGGAGGAGATATCGGTCTGAGCATGTATGGTTGTCGCAACTACGTGTATAACTCGATCACATTACCCCCGCAGGGCGCAACCCATCGCGTACGGGCGCGCGTGCAAACCCTCCAAGCTTACCGTGGGACGATGTAGCGGAGGGCGGCGTGCCATTTCGAGATCTGGTCAAAACTGTTCTTGGTATTTGCTAAGGATGTTTACAAAGGCGCACAGACACCACCGGTGCTCCAGGCTGTTACTCGACAGGCTCATCCTTGACAGGCCCCCGTACCGTCCGTACCAAGGTCCCACTCGAAGACGCCCGACTCGCCCAGAAATTCAATGCTTCCTCGGTTCTTTGCCAGCGCCGAAGACGCCGTCGGGTTACAAGGTCGGAGATCAGCAGCCGGTCCCGGTTAGGTAGCTGCTCGGGACAAGGGGCAGGAATCAGAACAGTGAAAAACTCCGTATTTTCGCAAACACAAAATGAGGCAGACAACCCGGGCTTCGGTTACAACGCACTCCAACACACGACAACCTCCTATCACACCTATGGGTCCACGGTGTCCTCCGGAGCCGCGGCGCCATCATCGTCACGCCGAGGGACCTCGTCCAGAAACCGGCCAAGGTTCCCCTCGCCGTACAAGTTGTTCCGCAGCTCGACTAGGGCTGCGGCCTCGCCTGTCTCCCATATCCGCTCATGGAAGAACTTCACGGCGCGGCGTCTGCTCGCCGCGCGCCGACATTACGCCGCTCCGCGGCATCTCGATTGGGGATCGGCTAACCCGCAACATGCTCGCAACGCGGTGTCGCGAGTGCGCGCGTCACACGACGCCACGTATGCGCGATGGCTGCCGAAGATCGCCGCGACGCCACGCGCAACGCCGGCCGCCTCTCCAATCCACCGGAGTGACCGCGACAGGTCCTCGGGCCCGAAGGAGCGAGCCGGCACTTCGACGACAAGCCCCTTGAGAGTGTCTTCCAGGGCTAGTATGGCGTCCCAGGCGGCGGCCGAAGCGTCGCCCAAGGCTTGATCCCGCTCTGCGAGCTCGATCCGCTCGCGAGAGCGCAAAGAAGCTCGCTGTTCCTCCCCTCGAGGCGATTTGTTGTACAAGGCCGTCCCGCTCGCAGCGACCTCTTGCCGCCTCGCTTCGCGGCCGAGGTTCGTGCCGCGGTAACGAGCCCGTCGATGCGCGCTTGCATCTCCGCGCACTCCGACTCCAGGAGGCGTATGCGAGCATCCTGGGCGGACCGCCCTTCCGTAGCTCCCTGCAACTCTTCCTCGGCGGCCCGCAGCCTGCTCCGTATCGCTGCTCCCTCGCGGGCGTAAGCACTTTGCAGGGCCTGGGCTAGCACGAGCGTCTATGCGACGCAAGCGTTAGCAAACGCGAAGCGGCTGCAAAGGGGTCTAAAAGACAGACGCTTACCCACACCCCTGACACCTCCAATGCATCTCCAAGCGCCCGACCGTAGTCCGCAACGCTTTCGTCCGATCTTGGAGGCGCGTCCTCGCAATCCGCGCCATGCCCTCAGAGTATCCAGCGGAGGGACGAAGTCCGCCGGGCTTGGCCGCGCGGCACTGTGTCGCCAAAGACCGCACCCAGCGCTCAAGGAACAGTTCCTCCTCCGGATAAGTGCGCATTGCGAAGAATTACACATGTCACGACGCGTAAAAAAAATTGAAGGAGTTCCATCATAACCTACCTTCGGTCGCGGGCGGGAGGCTTCGCGGAGACGTCTCCCTAGCCGCGGGCGGAAACGCTTCCACACCGGCCCCCACGGACGGCGCTGTCTCGGAGGCGGGGCACCACCAACGAGACCTCGCGCCAACCGAACTGCGCCATCGCACCGTGGCCCGAGGGGTGGGGAGGCGGGCGGAGGACCTCGATGTTTGAAGCGAGGCCCCACAAGTTCCCAACACCGGTCGCCACAACGAACCCTCGCGAGGACCGCGGAAGGGAGGACTGCAGGCGCGCCCGCTTCGCTTGGGCGGAAGGTATCCCGCCACAGAAGGGGCCCCTTCGGCAGCATCATCCGCTGAAGAGGTCTCCACGCCTGACGGTAGAGGTCGGGGACTTCATTCCCATGACTTCGCGCGGTTACCCCACCTCGCGGAGACACCCTCGCCTCATGGCGACACCTCGGCCCGACCGCCGAGGTTAGCAAGGGCGACGCTCCACACGCACTGCGCGGGGTAGCCCGCCAAAGCCACGCTTCGGAGATGAGGACTCGCCCGATGTCGCCACCGGCACCACCACCTCGGCGTGATCGCGGACAACGGGGCCTCCGCGGCACGCCCTCCGCTGCCGACGCCCCCGCCCTCAATCTCCGCGACCTCTAAATCTGAGTCGGCATACCTCGCCGAACTCGACCTCGGGCTCGCCGTGCCGGCAGGAGCAGCGGCAGCCGCCGTACGGGCCGTGGTTGCGGTGCTCCGAGTCCTTTTGCGGGACGGCGCCTTCATCTTTGCGGCACCATCATCCTCGTCTTCTTTGGGCGGAGGGGGTGATCCGCACAGAAGCCTAAGGCCTCACACACGCAGTTTATCCGCTCCAACCCGGCCTCCGCGGTCGCAGCTGCGCATTACCCGTGCTCTCTACCGGTGTATGGCCCGAGGAACACGCGCGCGGCACGCTCCGCGTCCTCAAGGCGAGTCCCTGCCCAAGACGGCATATTTGCGTAAACGTAATATATACAATTGCGGAGGAAGATATGGTGAAGACTTACGAAGGCCAATCGGCACGGGCAACGAGCAAACGGACGGGCGAACGTTGTCATCTCGACGTTCGCCGGCTGTGAAGCGCCAACTGTGGGCAAGTGGCGTTGCACCAAGCATCATATACTCCTCGGCAAGATCGCGCATATTGAAGCGGGCGGTGACCCCCACAAGCCTCCGCGCTCTCAGCTCATCTTCCTGGTCAAGCGCCAGGCCGGGGGCGGTCTTGAATGTAATCGGCCCGCCCATGCATTCAAGGCCGCTGCCACTCGTCACACGATGGTAGAACCACCGCCTCGCCCAGTTGACCTCCCACTTCCCTTGGGTCGCGTTCGCAGGGAAGAGCTTCCCACATGTTGCCCGCAGGAGGAAGTTGACGCTGCCAAATTTCGACACCGTACCGTCCTTCCGCTCCTTCGGTTGGCACCGGGCCTCATGCGAATCTGCGCGAACAACGGCGCGGGCCAACACCCCTCCGCGCGCGTGGCCCGGTGTACACGCGCGAGGCGAGCCACCGCGTTCGAGTCAATTGTGACAACTCCAACTTGAAGGTCCGCAGCACCGCCCGACAATTCTTTGCGGACGGAATCGGCCCGGCCAAGTAGGCAATGAAGACGATCGCCTCCGACTTCCTAGGCGCGGCTCCGTTTCATCATCGGCGGGCAACCGCACGCGTGGCGATCCGATAGCTTCTATCTCGCGGCGGCCGATGGATGGTGTCCTCCGTCACGGCGTGCGGCCCAACTCCCAAATACCGCCACCACTTATGCGCGCGGCGGATCGCGCTCCCAGCGTGTATTTCATCTCCAAAGCGAGGACCGCTGCGGATGGCGTAGCCGCCGCTGAGTCCGCTCATCGCAAGTCGCCATCAACATCCACCAAAACTAGGCGGCGGAAAGGGAGCGCGAGAACAGGCGGCGAATGCGAAAGCACCGTGAACAACCAAAAAGCGCGGCGGCGTGGGCACAATACCACGGGGTTCTTAAGGCCCCGCCTCCTACCCTAAGCGCAAAGGCCAGCGACAACCGCTCGCCTCCCACGCGCGAAGTCGAGCGTCGCGGCGATCCACGTAAGCGACATGCAACCGTGATCGTCGGCAATCCTGTCACCACGCGGCGTCGCTAAGCGTCCCGCCGCGTGTCGGTGCGCACAAGCAATAAACACAGGTCGCGCGTCCGGTGCGACCTTCGCTCTCGACCGCCGCACTTTGTCGGCGGACAACCGCAGTTCGCGCGTAGGTGCAACCAAGGATCGGCGAGCAACGCAACTGCTCGCAGCCGGTGGCGCGCGTTGGGAGGGGGCGGCCAGCAGGCGGCACGCCTACAACGCCGCGCCACGTGCCCCGCCCCTCTTGAGGAAGGAACTTGACCGCGGGCGACCCGTTGGCACACCAATCGGCACCCGCCGCATGTTCGTCACGAATGGACAAGCGAGTACGGATACAGCAGCCCGACTGTGTCAGCCCAGGGGTCGGTGCGATTCCGGGAGCCATTAAAGCGCACTACCAGCGGCACCCACAACCTCCGACTAAGCGCCCGGCCGCTCCCACCGCTCGGCATCCCCGACCACCACAAACGCGTCTGCGGCGGTCAGCGTTGCGACATCGTGCCATCACGAGGCTCCAAAATCGCGCGGGAGATGGGCGTCGGGATCCACCGGCCCCGACCCGGCCCCATGCGTCGGAGGCCTAGCTTCCCCTCGGTAGGCGTTCCGCCGCGATAGCGGCGGCGGCGAACCGGTTTACCCACAACGCACTCAACCGCAAACCCCGAGCCGTGGTGCAGCCGCTTTTCGGCCCATAGCCCCACGAGTCGGAGGTCACGCGACGCCCCAGCTTTGTGGCGGTGTTTGACACGTTCTTAAATGTAAATGCTTTAGTACATCAACATTCCCGATGGTAACGCCGGTGGCGCAATCGAGAGCGCAGAGAGACTCAAGCATTTACGTCTCGAGCAGTCAAGCCTTCCATTTCCATCTGGCGTGGTGCGCGGCGAGACCTATGGACGTCCAAGACTTCTACAATAAGTTGTGACGTATTCCCATAAGTAGGCCATCTATTGTTCATCAGCGCTCGCTGACATCAGCATCAGTAGACACAATCATCAAACGCGGATGAACAATAGTTGGCCTGCATGTGAGAAGATAACCGCGTGCAGGTATACGATGAGTAATCAAGGGTGAGCAAGGAACAGGCCGCGACACCGGTGTATTTATACCCAGGCCCACCCGGCGAGGAGTCGCCAGGATGGCGAAAGGTCAACCGGTGGCATGCCAATCGTCGGGATCGCAGTCGATGGGCGCCCGGCGGTTCAACCGCCCGTGATGGACAAGCACACCGCCACGCCAGCGAGGCAAGCGGCCGTGGTCGCGGAACGCTGGAATCCCACGACGCCCAATGGCGGCCGGACGCGTGCCCACATCTAGTGCGAGCGGCGGCGGCCGTGCCGCCTACCCTTGACAAAGGCGGGCCCGATTCGAGCGTCATTAAAGCGCACTCGGACTCGCAACCATCTCCCGAATCGGCACTACATCGCGCGAAGCATCTCCCGAGACTTCGGTGCCGAGCGGCCGACCAAGTTCGACTTTGCCCGCAAATATCCGGAGTCGGCACGGCGCGCCGGACCTCGCTCTCGTCGGCGTTCGCCTTCCGCTTCCTTCGACCTCGAGATCGCACCAGCTTTGGGACCCGAATACAGCCCCCACGCAAGTAGGAGCAAACGGGCAAACTATCCGAGTCATCAAGCATCACAGGCCGATGGGACGGAGGGGGCCAAAGGGCTCAGCGACATGGCTTCGACCCGTGAAGCCCTTCACCATGAGAGGCTCCTGTTGTAGGGGTGGCCCCACCTAAGCCCAGTAGGCCTGTTAGGTCCGAAATAGGATATGTGTAATGACATAAGAGCCCCCAAGGGGAATACTCATGTGTAAGGGTATAACTGTACAAACACTCCCCATATGAATATATATGTGGCATAAGCCACGGGAGGAGGGGGCTAAGCCATTCATTTTACTCAACTCTCTACTACCACACATACACTCTCTCTGTTTGGTCCGTAACCACAACAGATCCAATCGTTAGAAATCTGTGTGGATATGCTGCACGGTGAGCACAAAGCGGGAGGGTTTTTTTAGCATTAGATTATAACTGCGGTTTATGATTTTTGTTCCTAATACGAGCGTTTATGTGAACGAACTGAATGTCGATAAATTGATTCGAAAAGGCTATACTGATAAGTCACTTCAAAAATAGTGATGGAGAAATCGTCATATTTGTTCGTTCGAGTAAAGACAAAAGAATGCACTTTTAAATCCGAGATTCTGATTTATTTTAGATTGTAATGTCTTTTTCACTATAACTACTGATAGTTTTTTAAACGTAATTAAATATAAAAAATAAAAATATTATATCATCACGAGTAATACAAATAAATAAGAAAAAAAGAAAATAAAAAACCAAAAAAGATGATATTAAGAAATTAAAAATTAGAAGCCAAAAACCAAAAACTGACGTTCTAATAAACGACATCTCAGTCCGAGCAAGTATAATAAGAGGCTGTTAGTAGGCTGTATGCTGAGGTGGAAGAGAGAGAGGAGAAGAGAGAAGAGGGGTGGGCTGTAAGTTTACAGCCAGCTGAAGCACAAGAACCCAGAAATTTTGTGAGAGAAAGAGGTGGGTCATGCAGCCTTTAGCTGGCTGTAAACTACTATATAAATAGACTGATAAATGAATTATAAGTGTTTATTATACAGCTAGCTGAAGGCTGTATTATTAGCCTTGCTCTCATGGGCTGAAGAGATCGGGTAGCTGTTCTGCGGATTCATTGATTGACACTTTCCCGTGCGGAACCTTCTGGAAATCCAAATAAAGCGCACCTTACTTACCGGAGGCGCAAAGCACCCGTCCGCCTCCGCCGGGCTGTCGTCGTCGTCTCCTCTTCCTCACCAAACTCTTCCTAAAGCTCGCGAGAAAGCACTCGGTTTTGCCGCAAGTTCGATCGATTGGAGTCGAGCCGATCGAATTCGAGGCAGCGCCGGCAATGGCAGGGCTGTCGCTGCGGTGCGGCGACTGCGGCGTGCTGCTGCGGAGCGTGGAGGAGGCGCAGGCGCACGCCGAGGCCACCTCCCACGCCGACTTCTCCGAGTCCACTGACGCCGTCCTCAACCTCGTCTGCGCCGACTGCGGCAAGCCCTGCCGCTCCCAGACCGTGAGATCCCGCACTCCTGCCCCTCCCGATCGAATTCGGCTGGATTCGGTGGTTTCTTGATCCAATTCGACGCATCATCGTCGGTTCTTGATCCAATCTTCGTTCTTGATCTGGTGCGCAGGAGGTGGACCTGCACACCAAGCGCACCGGCCACACGGAGTTCACGGACAAGACCATGGAGGCGGCCAAGCCCATCGATCTCGAGGCGCCGCAGAAGCCTTCCTCCGAGGCAATGGACGCCGATGCCTCGGGAAGCGGGGAGCCGCAAGGTGAGGTTTCGAATTCGAGATAAGCAAAGGGTTTGATCTGTGACAGCTTCTGAGTGTTGAGGAGGGTGTGTAATTGGGGTGTATTCGGTTCTGGCAGAGATGGTTGTGCCGGAGGTGAACAAGGAGATGCTCGTGGACCTCGAGGCGATGGGGTTTGCGACGGCGCGTGCCACTAGGGCACTTCACTTCTCCGGTATGTATAGCCATAGCGTTGACGCTGTTATGGTTTTGTAATCTTAGTGGTCGATGCTAATGCAGGCATTGTACATAACATTGCCTATGATAAGAACACTTTGCTGTGGTTCTTTTTTAGGATGCTTTGGCTTCCTTTGGAAAATGATGGATAGGGGTTCAATTTCCTCGGTAGAGAAGGACCTGTACTTATTTAGAAGCCCCTCCGCCTGCATCCTGTTTGGGATGGCTTCTTGTTAGCTGAAGATCTCCCAAACAGGGCTGATGTTTCTTTTTTGCATGGCCGCAAGTAGGTGATGCGAATCATGGAATGACATAATTTACTTGATAATCTATACACAGCTTAGAACTCAGCTTTGGAAGCAATCAACATGCCAAATCAGAAATCTTAAGTATATTAGTACTTATGATTTTATTGATTTGGTCGGCAAGTTTTCATAATTTAGTAGAAGCATATATACATGTATTTTCCATGAGAATCATCCAAGATTGAGCTGTTATGTAAGTCATGTTAACTGCATAAAGTGAAGCCAGACATATTTTCCGCCCATTTGTACAATCCAAATTATTTACTTCGTAGTTGTTACTCAGCGCTTTAGCAAGCCAGAAGATCTACCATAAGTGCGATTGTACATATTTTCTAAAATGCGATGTGAACCAAAATGTATAATATGAAAGAAAAGGAAGGCATTATATATGCATTGGAAGCCGAAATGTTTGCTGTGCTTTTAAGGGCTCGTATTAATTGGAAGCCGAAATGTTTGCTGTGCTTTTAAGGGCTCGTATTAATGTTGAGTTATGTTCTTAACTGGGTAAATTTTGTTGAAGATGATAATGGCATCAAAATATCAAATCACTAAAGTATCTTAATGGACCAGCATAAGAATGTCTAGGCAATAAATTTTACCTCTTGCTGTTGTACTTTATAGTGCCTTTATTTTTTAAGGGTATAGTGCCTTTATTGAATTTATCTCATGTAATTGTAAAGTAAAACACAATGATATTCACAACTTCACTGGGCTCATGTACTTTTACTTAGGTAATAGCACCATCGAAGGTGCCATTAACTGGCTTTCTGAGCACCAGGATGATCTGGATATTGATGAAATGCCTCTGGTATGATGATTTTTATATTTTTGTTGTTTATTATAGATTTACTCCTTATGATATTCTGATGGTGCTAAACTTGGTCCCATGTTTACAAAGTACTATGTGGTATGTGCTTGATAGCAGTAGTTGTTTTAGTATTCATTTCATCATAGTGCCTTAGTTGATCACAATTAGTTGCACGCTCTAATCTTTGATACATATTATCCTTGAAATTTCGAGAAGCAATGGTTGTGACTCAAATTAAGGCTACTATACATTTTCCAAAGGACATGTTTTCAGTTTTCACATACTGCATGTTTCAAGAAGTGTCTATAAGATATAAGCATGTCACATCTCAGGAATAAAGATACCTATAATCCATTTTTTCTGCTTTATTTATTTATTTATTTATTGTTTTGTTCGATGTGCTCAATGTTCTGAAGGAAAGCTAATTTAAAGTACACATTAGCAGTTTGAACTTTAGCTGATGCTGCATTCAATTGCCAAAGCTCCATTGATGGTTGCTTGCATGTGTACAGCCCATGTAAAACTAGGACCAACTTGTGCACTTCACTAGGTTACCTAAGTTTTGAGCTTATGTCCCACCGAGCATCCCTTAAATGTGTTCAATGGGGGAAATAATAGATATTCTATTTCTGTCATTCTATGTAATACACACACTTTGGCAAGATTGTTTTTTCCTCCAGCACTTCATCTAAAGGTTTCTTAACTTCTTTCGCTTCTCAGGTGCCAGCTAATACCAAAACTGAGGCTAACAAACCCTCTTTGACTCCTGAGGAAATGAAGATTAAAGCGCAGGAGCTAAGGTGCTTTTCTGAACCTTTTTTTAATCATGGGTTGGTGGTTGAATAACTCCCTTTAGAAATGGCAGAACTTTTTGTTTGTTTGTAGTGCTGTTTTTCCCTGGTTCTGAATCAGTTCACTTGACATTTAGATACTTGTGTTCTTTATTTTTGGCCTTTGGGGCTTGGAACTTTAATAAAGAACCTTAATATAAAACTCAAGTATGGAGCTCCTAAAGTTTTAGGCACAAGCTTTTCTAGGCATGTACTTTGGGCAGTAATTGCTTCTAACAGGCAAATTGTGCATTTTTATAATACTGGGTACTGCCTTTACAAGGGATTCTGTTTTTTTGAATATTTGCCACCAGTTGCGCACCATAGGTTATGACCATATAATTTTGATTTAAACTGTTTGCTCTTGAACTTAATATGTACTTTGTACGAAATATTGTTTTCATACAAGACATCTCATGCTGAAATTATCTACTCCATTTGTAGGGAGCGTGCTCGTAAAAAGAAAGAAGAAGAAGAGAGAAGGATGGAAAGAGAAAGGGAGAAGGTATGATCCCAATTTTTTTTACCTTGATATGTAATATGCCTATCCATGCATTTAAGATGCATAGATTTGGTATTAGAACAAACAGAGCTCCACATCAGTATAACCAGTAAGACATTGCTCCATCTGACTTCTTTTGTACAGATTATCATTTTTTTTTTAATAATTATTAAAACACGCTAGATCTTGGACAATACAATCAAACAGGAAGAACATTTGCTGTACCACTTTATACTCAATTATCTGTTTATAATAATATTTTTCAACATAAAGCTTCCTATGGAATTATTTTATTTTATTTTATGAACCTGCTGAACCTTATTTTTAAGTGCAAGGAAAATTGTTAGTGTCTTAGTCATCGTCAACACACACACACACACACACACACACACACACACACACACACACACACACACACACACACACACTAGTTTTAAATAGCTGTACCCTGTGATGTGTTACGTTTAGATGGTACACGCCTTTTCCTTTTGTCACGTATTTTACATTTGAGAATACTGATGAGTGCTGATACCAAAGCTTAAAATTTCATCGCTTGTTATCTCAATACTAGTTTCACGTTTTATAGGACGTGATCTAGACATTTGCCAGTTATGCTTTGGCTCAACATTAGAAAATAGTGTCCTTAGCGTCCGTAATATCATTTGTTACCTTCACAGCTGTTTTTTTTTTACTTCTGTCCATTAGTATTTTGGTTAACATAGGCATTTTTTCAGGAACGGATACGAATTGGTAAAGAGCTTCTGGAAGCCAAAAGAATTGAGGAGGAAAATGAAAGGAAACGGTTGGTTCTTTGTTTCTTTTTTATTTTTACTATCCTTCTACCAATAATATCATGTTCTCCATGCCATTTTAATATTTTTTTCCCACCATCTGCAGCATTATAGAATTACGAAGAGTTGAGAAAGAGGAGGAGAAAAGAGCTAGAGAAAAGATCCGCCAGAAACTGGAAGAGGATAAGGTTTCTGGTTTTTCTACCTCTTCTATGGAATCGTCCTGTTTTGCTTGTTTGGTTGTCATGAATAATTTCCTCCGTTGTTTCGCATAGGAACTGTAGGAAGTACAGTATTTACTTTGATGTAACCTGGAGATATTCAACTGCATGCGTTGCCATCTAAGTTTCTAGCTAATGAAGAAAAACCCTTGTAATTGGGCCTTAAAATGTTCTTTTTTTCAATTCTCAGGCTGAAAGAAGAAGGAAACTTGGATTGCCACCTGAAGACCCAGCTGCTGCCAAACCAAGCGCACCACCTCCTGTTGAAGAGAAGAAGGTATTTTCTTTTGAATTGGAATTTCCTAACGATAAAAACCAATTGATCCAGATTTTGATCATCAACTGTCAGTTTTAACAGCACAGTGTACCATTTTGAGCATCTGAGTTACCTGACCAGAAATTGAACAGCTGAGATGAAATCATGAAAGTGGGCAATTTTTTCTAGTACTTGAACTTCTCACTTCATAGGAGAAATAAAGAACTTCTCTTCCACGTCAATCCTACTTGATTTATCATTGGGCAGCTTGTGCAGGTGCCTTTACAAACGAACTGAAGAGGCCAGAGGATACAGATCCAGATTATCTTGATAAGAAACGTTTTTAATCTTTATTGTTTAACTGTGATGTGTGGTCTATGAATTTCCAGAGTGCATTGCCTGTCAGGCCAGCCACAAAGGCAGAGCGCATGAGGGACTGTTTACGAAATCTCAAGCAGCAGAATAAGGTATAATATGTAATATGTGGTTTTCTGTTAAGTGACCTCATTGTGTTGTTCATATTTGCCTTAGAAATCCATTCATTTAATGCCAACTAGTGATTACCAAATGGAGCAACACATCAACTTGTTCATTGAATATATATTTATAATTGCCATTATAAAAACTAGACATCTATTACTTGTAGAAGTTATAGTGACAAGTTGCAAGTTTTGGAGGTAGAGCTTAGTCTCATTAGTTTCTTTACGTCGTCGTGTTCCCCCTGACCAAAAAAAGAAAAAGTTGCATTTGTGCCATTGTGTATGCTGTAGCTGTAAGTATGCAAGTAGATGGTAAACTTATGCTAGATGACCAAGAATTTGTGTTCCGCCTGTAGTTTGTCTTCTGGATGTAGCACTTGTAGAAGAAAGGTAAAAAAAAAGTGTATGTTGTGTTGTGCATAACCTAGTGGATTGCAAGTCAGTAACCATGTTGTGTACAGGATAATGGACCAAGCAGTTGTCCAACATGAAAAGAGAAACTACCCATCTCTACAAAATTGTGGAGAAATATGTCCAGCACAGTTGGCATCTCCTAATTTACATTGCTTTATCTCCAGCTTTGTTTTGATGCTAAATATGACTTTCGCAACTTGATCAGCAAGGAGAGGGGCATATTTTCTCCAATATATTTGCATTCCATTGAAAGGACTACGATATCTCTTGCATGGGCATATTTTGATTCTTGATATGATTTAGTAACAACCTAATCAGCAGCATGCTCATATTTTATGCAATTGTTCAATACATTTGCATGCCTTGAAACATATTGCACTAGTTATGTGATGCTGATTTTGCATAACTTGCTTAAAATAAGCTGTGGAGACTATGATTTAAGCATGTTATTTGACATTAAACTTTAACCTAACCGCGAGACCAATTTTGCGACAGGATGACGATGCTAAAGTAAAGACGGCATTTCAAACACTCCTTACCTACGTTGGAAACGTAGCTAGGAATCCTGATGAGGAGAAATTCAGAAAGATTAGATTGAGCAATGCTACATTTCAGGTGAAACTGCTAACCCTGGAACTGGTAAAATGCTCTGTTGTTAACCCGCTGAACAACGTGAGATTGATAGTCTGTGTTTTTATACCTTACAGGACAGGGTTGGAAATCTGCATGGGGGCATAGAGTTCCTTGAGCTCTGCGGATTCGAGAAACTCGAAGACAACGAGTTCTTGTTTTTGGCAAAGGACAAGGTTGACAAGGCCGTTCTGAATACGGCTGGAGCCGAGCTGAATTCTGCCATCACCAATCCCTTCTTTGGAGTCCTTTGAATCATAAAAATTCCATTGTATGCTTGAAGCTCGCTGTTTCGCTTTTTCTTGAAGCGCAATAGCTTTTACATGGTGCGAGCACCTGTTGTCAGTTCTGGTCGTCGGATTTCACGAATTGGAAGGAACTTCAAAGATTTTACAGATGTATTTATTCCATGCATTGCCAAGGCAATCTTTCAAGTAACATGCAGAGACGCATGGATTTTTAATCTTCTAAGTCTCCTTTAATTGTTGGCTCGTTCAATCTCATGCCCAAACCAAGGATTAAAAGAACCGGATTTTGAAAATGTACCGGAGCAAGGCCGGTAGCGGTCTATTCCGGTTTGGTGTTTCTTTTTCTTTTTTTTTTGCGCCTTATGTGTTTCTTGGCATACCTAACACTGTAGACACGAAAAATTCCAATTTTGACGCCCTCAGCAAAAAAATTCCGTTTGTAGCCCTCTGCTCGACCGCGGGACTGCGCGATGCCAATGCGTGGCTGACCGCATGACCGCACTGTAGTTTGGTCATGCAGTCTGGGACTGCACGACTCCACTGTGCTGCGATTCCTCGTGTGCGATTTCTCTGCTGATCGCACGATCAAGCTCCGCCGATCGCATGACTAGCTCCTCGACCGCATGACTAGCTCCCCGACTGCATGACTAGCCCCCTGAGCGCACGATTGAACTGTAGCTAGGGTTCCACTGTATTTAGGGTTTACTGTGAGTATTTGAATTGTGAGTATTTAAGGTCTATATGTATTTGTAAAGTTATATTTAGAATAAAAATAATTTTAGATATATGAAATGGTGTTTGAAAAAAATATGAATTTGATGTAGACTCCAGTTTACTGCTTGTGTAAATTTTTTGCAATTATGAAAATTAAGAATTTTGTTTGGTAGAGTACGAACAAAATTTTTGTGAAGTAATGATTGATGTATTTGTGATTTTCATACATTGCTGACCGTGAAAAAAATGGAGGCTCCATAGCAATAACAAAAAATGTACTATTCGTAATTTGTACCTCGGAGCATGGGCATCAGAAGAAACGGCACCCGCCATCGAACTGGTCTTCCAGGACCAGCACGACCGTGTCCTCATTGTGTCTGCATTTCGGCCACGTTGGTTGAGCACACCGGCTTGGTATCAAGCGGTACTGTGGACCAAAGATCTCCCTCTTTTTTAAGGGAAGGTCTTCCTTCGGTGACCCATATCCAACTGGCCCCTCAGCTTCCAATATGGTATGTTCCACCATGAAAGATAAGATACTTCTTTGTTCGATTTACAGAGTTATCTGGCTACAATGTCATAAGACCCCAACCATGCTATTTATATCAAACGAGATAACTTACTGCAATGACCAAAACCAGAAAAGAGGACAACTTTGTGCAAAGACATGACAAAAGCGGGCAGCTTTGCGCAGAGACGTGACAAAAGAGGACAGCTTTGCGCAGAGACGTGACAAAAGAAAGCAGCTTTGCACAGAGACGTGACAAAAAAGGGCTGCTTTGCGCAGAGACGTGACAAAGCAGACTGCTTTGCGCAGATACATGACAAAAGCGAGCAGCTTTGCGCAGAGACATGACAAAAAACGGCAGCTTTGCGCAGGAAAATGACAAAAGTGCGTAGCTTCGCGCAGTGACATGACAAAAGAGCTCAGTGTTGCCCAGAGACATGACAAAAGAGGCCAGCTTTGCGCAGCTTTCCGCACTACTCCCCTCAATGTCTAATTTATTTCTATGCCAAGAAGCGCATATGTATCGTAGGACTACTTTACTTTGTTACATCGTGCATTGTTCTGTTTCGTATGCACGTAACCAAATCCTGTGCGCCGTGTCATTCCCATGTTTATTATGAAATCTATTTAAATTATCAGCATAATCTCCTCATCTTTTCGCATTCATTTCTCCCACGTGTTCAACATACAGTTGTGCTCAAAAAAATTTCATTAAATTTCTTCTAATAAAACAACATTACATGATTGAAAAATGTTATTGCCAGTTCAACATATTTTTCACGGACAGCAATGTACGAAAATCACAAATACATCAATCATTACTTCACAAAAATTTTGTTCGTACTCTACCAAATAAAATTCTTAATTTTCATAATTGCAAAAAATTTACACAAGCAGTAAACTAGAGCCTACATCAAATCCATATTTTTTTCAAACACCATTTCATATATCCAAACTTATTCTTATTCTAAATATAACTTTACAAATGCATATAGACCTTAAATACTCACAGCAAACCCTAAACACAGTGGAACCCTAGCTACAGTTCAATCGTGCGCTCGGGGGGCTAGTCATGCGGTCGGGGAGCTAGTCATGCGGTCAGCGGAGCTCGGTCGTGCGGTTGGCAGAGAAATCGCGCGCGGGGAATCGTAGCACAGTGGAGTCGTGCGGTCCCGGACTGCACGACCCAGCTACAGTGCGGTCCCGGACCGCACGACCGGCCACGCGTCGGCATCGTGCAGTCCCGCGGTCGGACAGGGGGCTACAAATAGATTTTTTTTGCTGAGGGGGCCAAAATTGGAATTTTTCGTGTCTACAGTGTTACGTATATCAAAAATTCTTTCTTGGGTGTTCTATATGCATCAAGGTTTGATTAAAAACAGTATGAAAGCCCGCGTTCTGGACGGTATGGAACCTACCACTTTGATTGGTGATCAGTTGGGCTTTTTTTGGTGGCTTATGGCTGAAAGCACTGTAGTTGGTTGAAAAAACACGGTAGCTGACAGAGGCTTATTTAGCATAATTAAATTTAAAAAAATTTAAAAAAATATAAAAAAAATATGTTAGCCTATTATGTATAATACAAATAAATATGGGAAAAAAAGAACCAGCAAAAAGCACAAAAAAACAAAAAATTTAGAAAAAAATGAAATTTATAAATAGTAAAAAAAATAAGTCAGAAGTTTAAGCCGAATTGATGATGGTTTTCGTTGCTGTCTCTCTCCGCTTCGTAAAGTTGGCTTGCTCCGTGCTGTGCACCAGACCAGATGGCCTTTTGACTGACTCGAGGTTCAAGAAGCCAGGAGGCATGTTTTGAGGCGTGACGCTATCTAAGGTCCTATCAAAAGTACATTCAAAAGTACGTGAAAATTTATGGCTTTTAATTGAAACGGTATTGTATTGATGGTTATTTTTTCTGAGATTTTCTGAGAAAAATGAATAAAATATAAAAATGAAAAGTATATATATATATATATATATATTTGTGTGTGTATGTGTATATATATATATACATGTACACATATAGATGTACATATACATATATAAGATCGACCTGTGGATTAATTGATTCTTGTCGTTGAAATTTCCTCGATAGGGCACGCTACGCCAGCCAGCTGCTCTTCGATTTGTAGGGGGAACACACGAGTTGAATTCTGAATGATAATGCGACATGTGACACGTATGCGGTGCTACTTGTCATGGCACGATTTCCTTTTTTTTACGAATAATCTATTTTTTATTTAAAATTATAGAAATATACCTGTAACAAAATTTTTTTTACAAAAATAGGCTCCAATCGCCCCCCATTGGGCGACTAGAGGTAATCACCCAACCACAGCGCGACACCTAGGTAGTTTGGTAACGGTTGGGCGAGTTATTTCTGTCGCCCAACCGTTGAGCGATCGACATGCGATCATTGATCTTTGATGCGGCAGCGATTCTGCCGCCCAACGGCCGGGCGACAAAGAACGGTTAAAACCCAGCGGCAAGCCCGGCCGCTGTCGCCGTTGTCCATTGCTTTGCTCGCGCATTCGTTCGGCGACGCGAGAGAGGAGCGGAGAAAGAAGGGAAAGGAGAGAAGAGGAGGAGAAAGGAGGAGAAGAAGAGGAGGGGAAAAAGAGGAGAGCGCGGGATCTTCAAATTTAGGTATTTTTCGAAAGTTTTTGTAGTACATTACATTTGTAGTATATTGTATAAAATGTTAGAGGTATTAAAATTTAGTATAGAAATTTTTATTATAGGATTTTTTTGTTTAGAAATTTTAGTATAGAAAATTTAGTACAATTTTTAGTATAGAAAATTTAGTATAGAATTTTGTAGTATAGCAATTTTAGTGTAGAAATTTTTGTACAATTTTAATATAGAAAATTTAGTATAGAAAATTTTAGTATAGAAATTTTAGTACAATTTTTAGTATAGAAAATTTAGTATAGAATTTTGTAGCATAGCAATTTTAGTATAGAAATTTTAGTACAATTTTTAGTATAGAAAATTTAGTATAGAAAAATTTAGTATAGAAATTTTAGTACAATTTTTACTATAGAAAATTTAGTATAGAATTTTGTAGTATAGCTATTTTAGTATAGAAATTTTAGTAAAATTTTTAGTATAGAAAATTTTAGTATAGAAATTTAAGTACAATTTTTAGTATAGAAAATTTAGTATAGAAAATTGAATATAGAAAATTTTAGTACATAAAATTTTAGTACAAAAATTCTAGTACAATTTTAGTATAGAAAATTTAGTACAATTTGTAGTATAGAAAATTTTAGTATAGAAATTTTAGTACAATTTTTAGTATAGAAAATTTAGTTTAGATTTTTCTAGTATAGCAATTTTAGTATAGAAAATTTAGTATAAAAAATTTGTAATGTGCATTCTTTAGTATGGAACATTTTTAGTACAGAGATTTTAGTACAATTTCTAGTATAGAAAGCAACCGTAGTGTAGATCTAGCTAGAAAAAGTTAAATATTTGTTATACTAAATTTATTAAACATGTAATTTTACAAAAGTAACAACATGCGTATGAAATCTGCATGCAGGTATGGCGCGTGACTGGTAGTATCCCCTGTTGGACGAGCACGTGGACCGCATGCATCGCGCTTCCCGTCGTGTGCCGCCACTGGGGAGCGCGGACGAGCCGGTTGAGGTGGGAGTGGTCCGGACGCGCACACCTCGCGTGGCCTGGAGACTCGACGCCTGTTGGACAGCCAGGTTTGCACTACACCATCGTTTTAGTGTTGCCGTAAGAACGTTCTGTGCTGACCTTCACTTTGTTTGCAGGCTACGGGATGCCGGGCTACTCCATGTTGCCCGGATGGTGTAGGCCACGGAGGAGGATAGACCCGCCTTGGCCACGGGCGGGGACGAGGTCGGGGATTGATCACGACGCTTCCCGTTTGATCGCTCCCTGTTGACGGCTTTGGTGGACCGTTGGCGGCCCGAGACGCACACTTTCCACCTCCCATTCGGGGAGATGACGCCGACCCTGCAGGATGTGTCCCTACTTCTTGGCCTTCCGATCGCGGGAGGCACTGCCTTCCTACCGGAGGCCCCGGTCGAGTGGCGCGATGACCTGCTCGCCAGATTCGAGGGGGTCCTTCCACCGGGTGCCGTGGGTCAGTACTACATCTTCCCGACGAAACAGACCCACGGGCCGTCGCTGAGATGGCTGCCACACTTCCGAGTACGTGGTCTTTACAATCGATCGTGTGATCGAAGCTATTATTTGCGTTATTATGGACTAATAACATCTTGTTTGCATTTAGGTGGAGCGGATGGACCCAGAGGCGAACGATCATCAGGTCTCGCGCCACTTGAAGGCGTACTTGCTGTGGCTGTTTGGCTGGGTGCTCTTCACCAGCAGCCACGGCGATAGCGTCGACGCGTGCCTCATCGCTTATGCTAGGGCGATCGCGGACGGCGAGCCCCCAGGTCAGCTGGGGATCGGCCGTACTTGCCGCGACCTACCGCGGCCTGTGCAGTGCGTGCTCGAGGACCAAGGCGAACTCGATCCTAGCGGGTTGTCCCCTACTACTGCAGCTGTGGTCGTTTGAGCGCTTCAGCCTCGGACGACCATTGCTAGACGACATGAGTCCATACGGGCCCGACATGTATCAGGGGGGAGACGTCGACCGGCCGACGATGGGTTCTATTTGTTGTCGTCGACGGGTAAGTCATATGTCAATTAGTTATTTCCTTTATACTAACGATGGTCGTACGTAACATCTATTCATCCTTGCAGGAGCAGTTCGCACATGTCCAGGTCACGCGGGTGTATCTGCCCTTTGTTGAGCAGATCGACCGCCTCACGGCCGACGATGTGCGTTAGGAGCCGTACTCACAGGCGGTAGTGGAGGACCGTGCTCCCGATGGTTGTCGAGTCTGTGCTGGCGCGACCGGGCTTTCTGGCTGATGCGCCGGAAACTCGTCTACGACATCTTCGTGGAGGACTACTCGCCGCAGCGAGTGATGTGGTAGTTTGGTCTCTTCCAGGCTGTGCCGGTACCTGTCGGACCTGCAGTGCCGCCTCCTGTGCACGCGTGAGTGCCCGTGTCTTATAAATTTGTACATACTTACTATTTCATTGGAAATTACTAACGAAGTGGTCCTACAAGCAGGCACAATAGAAAGGGAGTGAAACGCGGCACGGAGTGGGCGGTGAAGATGCAGGAGTGGGTTGCTCAGTGGGACGGTGCCCTTGACGACGTGGTTGACGAGGACCGCCCTATGACAAAGACACGAGTACACGAGTACTGCGGTGGTACCAGACGCGAACACGTACAAGGCTCGTACATGTGGTGGACCCGCCCCCCCGCACACCTCCCCGCTCCGACAGACACGTATCCCGCGCGCCGGCACGGGATACGCACATCGTGGTACGCTACACGTATTTTCGAACATTCACTACTGGCAATGCTACCTTGGATAATTAACCATTTTATGTCTTTTCCTTCAGTCTGACGTGGGTCTTTCCATCGTCACGGAGGCCGAGAGTATGCTAAACAGGCTCGCCACAGGTGCCGAGGTGGGCCACGAGGAGCACATCAGCTCGTACCGTCGTTTCAAGGAGTGGGGTACACGTGTCGTTAGGGGTGAAAATGGAGCGGATATTTCCCGACCGACCGTCCGTCCGTTTTAATTCGGATATAATTCGGAGCAGATTCTCGGATATCCGAAATTTTTGTCGGATAAGGATACGGATTCGGATATTTTTTGTCGGATACGGATACGGATTCGGAAAATATATTATCCGACGGATACGGAATTATCCGGAAATTTTTCCGGATAGTTACCGGAATATAATCCGGTAACTATCCGGATAACGCAATCAACCCAATCCATCTACGCACCACAGCCCAGCCCACGTAACCGGTTAACCGAGCGGCGAAGCAGCGAGACTTCAGAAGTTCAGATCGAGATCGAGATCTCAGATCTCGGCTAATCCTCGTCTCCGCTGCCCTTCGCCTGCCTCTCCCTCTCTGTCCCCGGAACGCCGCCGCCGTCGGCTCCCGCCTCGCCTCGCCGCTGTCGTCGCCTCCCGCCTGGCCGCCTCTCCTTCGGTCCTCCCCCACGGCCCCACCGCACGGTCGCCGCCGCTCGCCGCCCCCGCTGTCGCCGCCTCTCCGCTCCCGAACGCCGCCGTTGGCTCCCGCCTCGCCTCGCCGCTGTCCTCGCCTCCCGCCTGGCCGCCTCTCCTTCGGTCCTCCCCCACCGCATAGAAGTCATCGCCGCCTCCCGCCTGGTCGCTTGCCTCTCCGTCCCCGGAACGCCGCCGCCGGCTCCGCCTCGCCGCCGCCATCGCCGCCGCCTCCGCTGGCGCCTCTCCTTCGATCCTCCCCCACCGCATAGAAGTCGTCGCCGCCTCCCGCCTGGTCGCCTGCCTCTTCGTCCCCGAGACCCCGAAACACTGCCGCCGTCGGCTCCCGCCTCGCCTCGCCGCTCGGTTGGTAATTTCTGAAATCCAATCTACACCAAAAAAGCATACTGTGTCTGTATGGTTGAGGCATCCCTGTTTGAGGCATCCTTGTTTGATAATTTGATGTATTTCTGAAATCCAATCTCATTGAAATCTGTTATAGTGCCCGTTTGCATTGCGTGTATATATGCCCCTTCACTACTTATGAAACCATTTCTTTGCACATCACTGTATGGTTGAGGCATCCCTGATGAACTGTTGAGGACTTGAGGTGCAACTGTGTCAATCTACACTAAAAAAATACTGGTGGCCTCGTAAATTAACTAGCTTCTATGCTTCTTTCTGCATTTTTTCATGTTGTGTCTGCCCCGGTGAAGGCTTGTGTTGCAATAAACAGAGAGATAGCCTGTGTTGCTGTGCATGTAAATCTTAGCTTCTTTAATGCTTGTGCCTTGTGGTATATACTGTGTACAACTTTTTATGGTTTTACATAGCAAATGTTGAATGCTTCTATAGATGAGGAATTGAGGATACTCTAATACGGGAATGTCAAGTTGCTCTTAGCTTTGTCGACCAGGTTTTTCAAAACTGCACCTGAGAAGGTAATATGTTCAATTTTTTTTCAAAACAGTGCATGCACTGCCTTAGCATCAAACTAATAGACCATGCTTTTGATATACTTCCTTGATGTTTTTTTTTGAATGAGCAATATTACTAGAACTATGATAATTTTAGGAAAGCCAAATTATTCCAAGTTTACATGTCCAACCTTCTTCTGATTTGGTTGTAGGATATTGATAATTTGAGATGGCTGCTGCAAGTGGAAGTGCAAGCATTTGTGCAAGCACAGGAGCATCCCCTACTGGCACTTCCACAAAGAGTTGGTACGGCCACTCAAGACCAACACCATCTCCACCGAACGATCAGGCATTGACAACCACAGCCACGGGAGGTGAAGAACATGTGGTTGTTGATATGGATGAAGCGACTTGCACCGGAGAAGTTGAGCCTGCTGAGAAGAAGCAGAAGAGGTGCACCTCGAAGGTTTGGGACCACTTTACTAAATATACAATGACTGTTGACACACCAAAGGGTGGAAAGGAGAAACAACTTTGAGCACAGTGTCATAAATGTCCTCATAAAGCTCGATGTGAGACCTCAAGGGGCACGAAGGCTTTATGGAATCATTTGCTAAAGCATGCCGTAAAGCAAGGCCAGCAACAACTCCAATATGAGGGTGATGAAGATAGTGCAACTGTTCAGATATTTAGGTATGATGTTGAAGCTAGCCTCAAGAAGTTCTATGTGGCAATGGTTATGCACGAATATCCATTTTGTATGGTAGAGCATGAGTACTTCATTGATTTCATCAAGTCTCTACGTCTTGGTTTTTTATTCAAGTCTCGCATAACCACTAGGAAAGAGATATTAGAAATGTTTGGAGATGAAAAGAAAAGGTTATATGACCAATTAAAATCTCTTTCTTGTCGGTTTTCTGCAACTATGGACATGTGGACATCTAATCAAAATAAAGGTTATATGTGCATTACTGTGCATTGGATTGATGATAATTGGCAAATGCAAAAAAGAATAATTAAATTCATTCATGTCAAAGGGAATCACATCACACAAGAAGTAATCTAGCAACTGAGTTTATCAAGGGTGTCATGTCTTGGGATATTGAGAAGAAGTTATTTGCTCTCACTCTAGACAATGCATCATCCAATGATAAATGTGTTAGAGAAGTTGTGATAGAGCTGCATAAGCGTTCTCCCTTGATCTGTGATGGTGCCTTTTTTCATGTGAGATGTCTATGTCACATACTAAACCTTGTTGCCCAAGATGGCTTGAAAGTTATTGCATCTTCAGTCCAAAATATTAGAGCTACTGTTGTTATTGTGACAATAGTGTGCAATAGAATGTGACTTAGATAATACATCTGGTCTTCCATTGGATGTGCCTACAAGGTGGAACTCAACATATGAAATGTTGTCACAAGCAATTTATTATAGGAGGGCTTTTGATAGGCTATTGTACTTGAATGAGGGTAAGTACGATAAGTGTGCTCCATCAAATGAAGAATGGGATATGGCAGAATCATTATGCAAGTGTTTGCAGAAATTTCATGATGCTACCAAGCTATTTTCTGGAAATCAATATCCAACAGCAAACTTGTTTTGGTGGAAATTTTGTGAAATTAAGTTAGCACTTGCAGATTGGTGTGAAAGTGCTGATGTTACTATTTCGTCTATGGCGGAGGCTATGAAAGCCAAATATGATAAGTATTGGGACAAGTCCAACATAGCTCTCATTGTGGCATGCTTTCTTGATCCTAGATACAAGAAAAGCTTGTGGAGTATTTCATGGGAGGATTTATCATGAGGGCTGCCCATGAAGTTAGTCGCTTTATGGATGTTGTGACCAAATTATTTCAAGCTTACATGTCCAACACATCCGAAGCTTGAAGTTCGACCTCCTCAAGGACCTTCTCACCACTTGGTGATCCCGACTTGGGCCTTGATGACATTGAACAGCTTCTTGTATGAGGATGTCGCTCAAAGACATGGTAGTATAAATGAACTTGAGGTATACATGCAAGAGAAACCAATTCGATGGGTTGATCCTACGGGTAAGGGTGCACAGTTTGACATATTGTCATGGTGGAACACACACCAAGGGAAATTTGCTGTTCTCTCACGACTAGCTCGTGATGTGCTAGCTATTCAAGTGTCATCTGTTGCTTCAGAGTCGGCTTTTAGTGCTGGTGGCCGTGTTATTGATCCATTTCGTAGTCGATTAGAGCCCGAGATGGTTGAGGCTCTAATATGTACAAAAGATTGGATATCTTCATCTAGGAAAGGTAAATAATAAGTCATTTAGTTCACCAATTGCACCGCTTACAACTTTTGTTTATTAACCTCATGTTATTTTTGAATTTTAGATTGCAAGGAGAAGATAGCATCACTTATTGATGAGTTGGATTTGGAGCTAGATGATAAAGAATGTGCTACCACAAACATAAATGAGAAGGTTTGATAATCCTACACATATATACACTATTACTGCTTCTCTAGTTTGATGGTTATTTACTTCCAATGAGTCAATGACATACTGACAGGACAGTGAGTAGAACCGAACTATACAAGTATTAATTTTTGGTTTCTATTCTTCATTTAATAATTTTGGATTCCAATTGATATTTTATTGTAGGACGAGATAATGACCGAGGTTGAGCTCCACTGAAACATGGTTAGAGATGGCTCGCTGGCTTGCTGTTGGCTTTTTGCTAGACAAGATCTATGTTGTGGACTTATCATGTGATGTAAATGTAATGAACTTAAATGAACTAGTGATGTACTAGACTACTTTATGAGCAATTCGTACTTTTGAACTATGTTGCATGTAGCTAGTTAGCTACTAGACTGCTATTTGTTTAACTAGCCTCTACAATTTACTTGCTAGTTGCTACTTTGCTAGTTAGAGTTTACTAGTTGCTTAATTTGTCTCTGTCATCATGCAAAATTTGCTTCTGCGCATTATCCGACTAAATATTCGTGACTGAGACTAACCGTATCCGGAGCGGCATGTATTCGATCCGTATTCATGACCGAGAATATCCGCATTCGTATTCGTATCCGGTACTATCCGTATCCGACTTCGACTCCGACAAAAAATATGGAAAAGGATACGGGATGAGCAATATCCGTCCGTATCCGATCCGTTTTCATCCCTACGTGTCGTGCACCTACTGTCCTGCACGAGGCTACCAGCGGCATCCACGCCCACGCCCAGCACACGAATGGCTCGGCCACTGGTGCCTCCCTGACTGGCGTGGCAGTACTCTGGAGGCTCTACGTGGGCATGTCCTCCGGCACCTCACCCGGACGAGGCTGGAGGATCTGCCTGGGGATGGGCTCGTACACCGCCAGGCCAGCTGTTCTTGCGTCCTTCGTACATCCCTGGTTTACCCACACAGGGGGTGCACTCAACATATGCCCCTTCTCCAGGCGCGATGACCTTCGTTGAGGGTACGTATCGTACGATCTCTGTTTTATCGTAATATTTGACATCTGAAACTAATGATATTACTTTTGCAGGTCATTTCCAATCCAAGACCCAGCACGGCCCCACCGCGAGCCCGAACGATGTGGATCAGTACTTCTCTGAGTGGGTCAGGCAGCAGGCTGGGTCTGCACCTCTTGACATAGCACCAGAGGTTCTCTCCGGCAGTGCCCTCCCCGGTGCACCGGAGGGCACACAGCCTAACGTGCAGCTGACTCCACCAGCTCAGAGGCGGGTGCGACACGCTCCTAATCGTTTTACGTTCTCGGAGCGTCATAACCCGTTAAAGCGGAGGATGGCCAAGCGGGGCCGTGTGGGAGGACACGGGTGTGGAGACGGGGCAGGGCAGGGTGGCGCCTGATTGTACACCATTGTTTCATGTACTGCTTACATTTTTTTAACGATGTAAACTTTTTAGTACTGTGCCGTGCTTATATTCCTCGTTACCTAATCATTAACATCAAAATATCACTTACCATCGTATGTATCAATCGTTTTACGGTCAATCGTTCGTAAAAAAAATTTCAAAATTATTTAGGCACCTACAACATACAATGAACATAAACTTTTATTACAACTTTAGCAGATTTTTTATCAGTTTCAAATTACAAAATTGACAAAATTGAAAACATTCACAGGGGGAGCACATGCAGTTGCTTCCCCATTGGGCGATTGCATTAAAGTCACCCAATGGGTGGGCGACTAGAGCCAGCTGCTCGACAGTAAAGCGAGAGGCATTGTGTCGGCTCTTGGTTGGGCGATAGGCTCCAGTCGTCCACCCGTTGCGCGATTGGAGTCTATGTTTGTAAAAAATTTTGTTGCGGGTATATTTCTGTAATTTCAAATAAAAAATGGATTATTCGTAAAAAAAATTCGAAGTTTTCGTGGTGCCACTCTGCTAGTTATGTATGTACTTGTTATTTCCCACCAAAACTCAGGATGAAAATAACTTTTTTTTTTCCAAAAAAAGCCTTAAAAAAGGATCGGATATATTGTCGGTCAGTGTCTCAATATATAGTACAGTACCATTGAGATGTGCACAGCTTATGGGCTTACAGGAGCATACAAGACAGAATTCAATTCAACGTTCATTGGCAAGGGCAAAGCGAGGGGAGGCTTAGTAAGGCTCGAGCCTCACCTCCTCCGACAATGCACACCCTCCCGACGAGCGCCCCGGGCGAGCACCACGCAACCGCCAACGGCGACAATCATAGACAAATCACAGATAAGCCCAACAAACAACAAAAAAGCTTAAGACTTCAAGTGGCAATCCATTTCCCTTAAAGAGGCCCAACACATTATCTCCTTGGCCCACCAAAACACCCACTCCAACAAAGCACCATTCACAGGCGGCAGACCCAGATAAGACACTCAGACACCCGACGGCGCCGCCACAACACAAGGCCAGAGGGGGGCTGGTGTAACATCCCATTTCCAAGACTTGAAGATTATGTAAAATTTAAACCTGTGTTAATGAGATTGCAAGATTTTATTCCCAGTTGGTTATTCCTTTTTGCTTCCATATACATATATCTATATATTCTAGGAAATGCAAAAATAATTTAAAATGAAGACATTGTTTTATTCCCAAAGGAGTAAATAAAATTAACCTTTTAAAATCTAGAATTTGAAATATACTTCAAGGATTAAAGGATTCAGGAGGCTAAGAATGTGAAGAAAAGATATATGCATGTATATATGTATATACCTGTATACATATATACGTATGTATGTATGCTAACCGGAGGGTTTCTCCCCAAGCTTTCCCATTCTCATTCCTCTCCTTGGCGCATCATCCTCCCCTCATTCACTGCAGCACTCCTTCCCTCCTCTGGCCGAGCAGCCGTTTGTCGCCATTTGCACCAACTTCGTCGGCGATTGAATGCGGTGTCAGCCCTCGTCTTCAGCACCCCTCCTCGCCATCAGCGCCGCTTGGCCGTGCACGTTGCTTGCCGTCCTCCTCCTGAGCGCTGTGCCGCCGTAGTCCTCCCAGGTCACACCCATCCACTCGGCAAGCACTGTCCCTTACGCCATGCCTCCCTCTGCAAAGTGCAGCCTCACCTTCACTCACGCCACGCTACCTTGTTCCCCGCCGTACCCAGCCCCGGCCACCATAAAGGGCGCCGACCGCCTTACCGCGTACACCCCGGCGCACCCACCGCCGCCTCTCTCGCCGTGCGCGACCACAGTGGAACTCGCGCGCGCGCCTCCGCCGCCGCCAAGGCCCTTGGGCTTTCCCCTCACTCTCCATCGTTCCTCTCTCCTGCTCCCCGGCCTAATCGCCTCCTTTCCCCTCGCAGGCCGCCGGCGACGCGTTTCTTCGCCACCGCCGGCTTCGGACCTCCCCGGTGAACCGCGACGCCCCAGGCCAATTCATCGCAAGTAGAGCACCATTGGGCCACCACGAGTGTGCTCCTCACCTCGTCGGACCCCGCCGCCCTCCCCAGCGAGCCGCCGTCGTCTCCCTCCTCACCGCCGAGCCCATCCACGCCGTCGGCCCTCCCCGCTTCATCCCAGCCGCCGTTTGGACTCCAGGTGAGCTCGGCGCCGCTCGGGGATGCTCCACCGCCGATGAATCGGCCTCCCACGGCCCGAGCCACCGGCGCCCTTTTTCTCGCTCCCGCCGCCGCTTTAGCCGCCGCCGCCCGGCCGAGACCAGCCGAGTTCTGCCTCCCGAGGTGCGCACCGGTCGGGCGACCCGCTTTCGCCGGCGCCCGCGCGTCCGTACCCCCACCGCCGCCGGCCGGCTCCGCCCCTTGCGGTCGTGAGGAGCCAGAGCAGAGGACCCCCACCAATGGCATTAAAACTAGTCACTTATGATGTCCTAAGCTAGCACTAAAGAAAGCATCAAACCCTGCTAATTAAGGCCACCTGTCCGCAATGTATTTTTTTTATTTTTCGGATTTTCAGGAATTAAAAACTTTGAAACACCATAACTCCGAATTTGACGAAACCAACTTCTAAATTTTTCTAAAATCAAGACCTGTCTAATGGTTTTGGTTTGGTTCAATTTCTAGTTCATTCGGGTTGTTTTATTTTATTTGGTTCTTACTCGGCACTCGTTTTCTCGTGTTGCTTTTTCCAGTTTCTCCCGTCCGAGTAGAGTTCGATGACGCGAACGAGACCCCGCTTGAAGCAGCGCAAGACCCCCAAGCTTTCGATCCAGGCGAGTCAATACTTTGATCATTTTGCGCCTACATTTTATGTGAAACTATGTTCGTTTAAACTATAAAAATTGCATGCGTTATTTCATGTGCTAAAAGTATGTAAGTCTTAAGGTAGATAACAACCTTATGTCCACCTAATAATATAAAACACCACAAGTACATTTGAACCCCCATGATTATTTGTCGCCCTAGATATAAACACTAGTATGGTAGTTATATGACTTATTATTGCCATGGTAAAATTTGTCAAGACCAGGGTTCTAGTAACCCTGATGATCACTCTTTAATCATGAACACTAGATTTGAGATAGTCATGGGATGTACATGGCTGGACGATTATGTGGATTTATGTTATGCTTCTCAAAACCCTAAAAACTGCTAAACCTGTTTGGGCGGGTGGAAAGAACGGTGGGTGTTGATGTAACACAGGGGATTGTGGAATGAACCGCCCGGACAAATTAAGGACTTAATCTGTGTGGACCCTCCGTATATAACAGACAACCACAAGTCGGCATATTGTAGGCTTGGTGAATAATTTATCAACTCTCTAGTCATTTCACGGAGAACGTGTGTAGGTGGGTAATGAAAGCCCCACTTGGAATGGGACACCGGATGTAGGTGACGTTGCCTAGGATAGCGTATGTGGAGAGTGGAGTCCGACTGCGCTAACCTATGGTGGACATCCCGCACAACCTATGGACGTAACCCCATAGGAGTGATATGCTAGAGTGTGAGGTATTGTAAAGGCCTCGTGATATTCTCTCGATCTGCATGTCAAAGGAATCATGTAGAACCATCGGGACGATTATCTCTTGTGGGTAAAGATGTACAGTCTCTGCAGAGAACATACACAAACTATTCGAATCGTCGTGCCCACGGTCAAGGGCAGACATGGAAATCTTCCTCGAGTTAGTTCTATTTCAAAATATTTGGAAATTGGGTGTAAAAATTTGCTGGGTGGATGTAGCCTAAACTTTGGTAATTGTCCTGGAGGGATTTACTCCAGTGTTGGTATTAAGGTGGAAGTAACCTGCTATTCAAAAAGTTAAGCATTGGTGGATGTAACCATAAAATATGGTGGATGTAACCATAAAATTTGGAACTGGAAAATACTCTGTTTATTGCACACTTTTAGTATTTAAATCATAAGTTCTTGAAAAATGCTAGGTCATAGAAATTTTAATTATGGTATTTCCAAGTGTCGCTTTATGCAAATAAAAGAACCCGAGCCACCCTTGAATAGCCCTGCATCTATATTTATATGCATTCTGTGTGTTGGCTCACGGAGCACGGTTGTTTGTGCTCAATCTCGCTCTTAACCCCCCTTTCAGAAGATGTGAATCAAGAGCACTACGCTTATCATGAGGATCAGGATGCCGAAGGAAATGAAGATGGTGGTTATTAGAATAGGCCTCGGTAGTCTTGCCTCTCGCCTCAGTAAAGTTGACCAGGCTAGTTTTGGCGGGTGCCTTCGCTATTAACCAGGTCCCTGGTTAATAGCGTTGGTACTCGGGTTGTCCCAGTCGTTTGCCTATGGTGAGTTGTGCCCCTACGCTATGTACGCTTCCGCTTTCGCTTTTCATGTATTGTAAGACATTTGGCCTGACGGCTCTATTGTAACCCTGGCCCGACGTGGTCTATTTGAACTCTGGTATTGTAATGTATGGATTTATCGTGTATGAAATGATGCAGCGTTGTATCTGTGAGCATTATCTATCGATCCGTGGAATAATGCGGTGTTATCACAGAGGATTCGTGTTAGTAAACTTGGGGTCCGATACCGGGCCAGGGCGACCAGTAAGCGCGCGCCTACGCGCAGATGGGGTGCTGCCAGAGCCGGAACCGGAACTGGAGGCGAGCTGGCCGAGGGGAGGCTGTTCGCCAAATCTGGCGGTGCCACGGCGACCCGGCAGGAGGAGTCGGAGCGGGGCGACGAGGGGGCCGAGCCGAGGCAGGGGGAGTTGGACCGGGGTGGCAAGGGCCGAGGCGCCGCCGGTGAGTTTGGGCGGCGCCGCGGAGGAGCACCGAGTCCCGGAGGCCGGAGACAGGATAGCCGGAGAAGGGAGACCAGAGAGCCGGAGAGGCGGTGGGGCGAGGCGAGGAGCGGTGGAGCCGAGGATCGAGGCGAGGCGGCGAGCGATTGAATCTGAGAAGTGAGAATGTGAGAGAGACAGAGTGAGGGCGTTGAGGAGTTGCCGGTGAAGCAAATCGAAGATATAAAGGCGGAGGCCGCAGAGCTGCGAGCCTGCGATTGCAGCCAGTCGGGCGGACGAATTGAGGAGAGATGAGTGTCTAGTGTGAACAGAGAGGATAGGGCGGCTGACAGCTTCACTGCTTCAGGGTAATTTTTCTCTACTTTTTTTTTATCAATTTAGTATTTTAGAGTTTAGAGAATATTTTGCTAGACACACTTGACCTTTATCAACAAATGAGCTGCGAGCCTGATATTTTTTTATCAACAAATGAGCTATCACTTGCTTTGCAAAGAAAGCATCAAGATATTATTCAAGCTATAGGCTTGTTATAGGATGTCAAACAACGATTTCAAGATATGGGGGACAATGGGTGGGAGCCATTGTTCAACCAAGTCAAAAGTTTTTGTGAAACATATGAGATTGATGTGCCAAATATGGAAGATCATATTGGAGTTATGGATAAATCAGTACGTCGGAAGCATAAAGTGACTCAACAATATTATTACAAAGTTGATATTTTTAATGTTGCTATTGATGCAACTATGAATGAGATGAATCATCAATTCAATGAAGTTTCATCGGAGTTATTGGTATGCATGTCTTGTCTTGATCCAAGAGACTCGTTCTTTAAGTTTGATGTTGATAAACTTGTTCGGCTTACTGAGATTTATGCTGATGATTTCACGGGTGCTGATCGGCTTTTGTTAAAAAGTCAGCTTCAAACCTTCATTCTCAACAATAGAAAAAAATGAAGAATTTAATGGATGTCGTGATATATCAAAACTTGCTCAATTGATGGTTAAAACAAGAAAAGATAAAACCTTCGCGTTGGTATATCGCCTCATCGAGTTGACATTGATACTTCCAGTGGCAACTGCATCTGTTGAGAGAATATTTTCAGCAATGAATATTATCAAAACGGATTTGCGCAATAAGGTAACGGATGAGTGGCTCAATGACTTGATGGTGTGCTACACTGAGTGAGATATCTTTAAAACCATTGATGATGATAAAATCATAAATCGTTTCCAAAGCATGAAGTCGCGTAGAATGCATTTGCCCCGTGATTTAAATTTGTCTCGTAGTTCAAATTAGCTTATTTGTGGTATGTTTCATAATTCATATAATCTAAATTTTCATTATTATTCACAATTCTCTATTATATAACTAATTTTCATATGTTTCATACACAGATGATTTATTTCTACTCCGTACTTATAGCAGAATAATTATATATTATTGGGTATGCGCTTTCTATTGTCGAGGTACGTACTTTGTATTTCTCTGTTTTTCGTTGTCTATCTCCAAGACTCCAACTGTATAATTTCTGTATGAATTTGAAATTCTATAAAAGTGTAAGACTATATTTGTGTCAACTTAGTTTAGTCCGACAAATAATTCAGTCCACCCTCAATTTTAATCTCGGCTTCGCATCATCAGAAATCATGAAATTCAAGGTTGCTGAAAAGTGATCCAAACAACCTACACATGTACGATGTACCATATTCAGAAAGAAAAAGGATAGAAATTTACAAGATCACATAGTATTTATGCAGATGTTTGTTCAACTTGTCTCTTTCAAGACTTGAGCTTGGTGGCATATACCAAGCTCGATGTCTCACTAGCCACTGTGGACCACTGCAAGGCACATTAACCCACCGGACACACATAGGAGTCACACAACAAGTATGCCTAATACAACAATTGTGGTGTCGTATCAAATGATCTGGGCAAGGACCAGCACCAGTGCCAGTTCCAGCTCCAGTGCCAGCTCTAGCTCCAACCCCAGTGTCAGCTCCAGCTCTCGCATCCGTACCAGTGTCCGTTCCAGCCCCAGCTCCCGCGCCAGCACCGGCTCAGCGCCAGGGACCTCGCCCCAGGTTGACAATACGCACGAGCGTGCGCCCACCGTCCAATGGCACCGTCGCAGAGCCCAGCAGGGGTCGTCGCTCGTCCCGCTCCTGTCCCTCCAACAACGGATCGAGCCCTTCTCGGTCCCATTCTCGCTCCCGATCTCCCAAAGATCGCCCCGCTCCCGCTTTCGTGTGATTGCATCTTCTGCGGTCAGACCTACTCCCGGTCCCCAGAGGTGGACTGATGTAGGTTAGACAGTAGTATCTCTAGGCAGTCTCTTTTTGGTGTGCACGCACACTCCCCCAGTTGTACCCCCCTTATGTACCCAGTTAGTAGACGTTGTGTATGCGGTGTCGTGACTTGTTGTAAGCCGTGTGTTATACCCAGCTGTCGTGTAACACCTAACCCCCCCAATGTAATGAACAACCTTAGGCATAATGCCTTGTGTTTTTATTGCCTCTCTTTTGCTTGGTTTCTGTTGTGCTAATAGGGGGCTAGCAAACCCTCATATATGTCTTTCCCTCTTTCTTTTAGTCTCTAAGAAGGCTCTAGGTTGTTTTCCAGATGGCTCCCAGGAGGACTGCTGCTCGTGGTAGGGGCCGAGCCCCAAGGGCCGCAGCTCGTGGAAGAGGCAGGGTAGAGGCTGTGGTTTGAACTTAGCTTGGCCGTTAGTGTTATGACTGGATTTGTTCCTTCAAAATCTAATTGCAAAAAAAAAGATGTGTTGCTTATTCTCATCCCTCTTAGAAGATTCCCTAAAGCTTTCTTATCCCGGATTCAAATAATAAAAGTCCAGCACTCCTCTTATAAACCCCTTTCGAAAACCTATTTTGGGCCAAAATCGCAAAGATTAAATTTGAAATCTATTTTTTTGAAAGTTGTTTTATCCTTGGAAGTCAATTATCAAATTATTTATAAAAGTTCATTTTCAGACCCCTTCTTGCAAACCTAACCTTCCGAGGAAAACTTTCTAAGATTTAACTTCCAACCAAATTATTCCAAAGGTTTGCTCTGGTTCCTCAGACCCATGTATAAATCTTGGTGGATTCATGTCAATCATGAGATAGAATCAATGGTATGAATTTCTAGTTGAAAAGTAAGCGGACCAGTTTGAATGGTTGGGTTGGCTACATGAGTACCGATTTGACGATTGGGTTGGCTAAATTAGTGGGCTGATTTAAAATGATTGGATTGACTAAATAATTGGATTGGTTAAATAAACGGGCCAATTTAGACGATTGAATAGGTGGACCGATGGAATCTTTAGAGAAATATGGAGTGTAATAACAATTGTTGGTCTGTAGCTTTAATAGACAGTATGAATCCAGATGAATGTTTACAATGGTGGGATAATAGAGTATAGTCGACTACCAGGTGGATTATTGAAAATTTTGGAGACAATAGGAGATGTGATAATAACCATTGAATTATAGATTTGATTAATAAACATTGTCTCGGTGGATGTCTATGCCAATAAAGTTGTTGGGCACAAGATTGTAAATAGTGGGATTGATCACTGGAGAAATGGATTATGAGTATGCGTTAAAGATGGAACAGATTGGAGTATTAAGAAACCAAAATATAAATGATATCGGTGGATTTAAAAGTAAAGATGCTGGAATATCGCTCAAAAATAAATCCAGGATTGAGTTTATGAATTATGGTGGAAAAGGTTGGATTATAATACAAATGTTATTGGTGGATCGAAATATTGGAACCATAATACAATTGATACTGTTAGATTTAAAATGTAAAAGATGTGAATGGTACTAGTGGATTTAAAATATAGAAATATTGAAACCATGAAGCTATCGAGTACGGGTGGATTCAAAGGTAAAGAAATTGGAGTAATGTTTAGGTGAATAGTTGGAAGGGATTATTGACAAATGAACCCAAGACTGGATTTATGATTTTATGTAGGAAAGTGAGATTAAATTGAGGAGTAGGAGACCCTGGTCTGGTGAATAATAACTACGAATGATGTCTTGGAAGTGATATGATCTGTGGATTGAATAAATGATAATATTCACTGTTTGGAGTACTAGACACCGCCAGTGCGATGATTAATCAATGAAAGAAGATACCCTATAATCAATCGAGTATAAGCAGGATTAGCAAGGCCTTGGAATAAGAAGCCCACGAATGGAAGGGCTATGAATGTGAATTATTCTGTCAAGATTGTGATATTGGAAGAGGTTAAGATACCATTGCCAAAAAAAGGGGGTATTTCAAAATTCAAGTATTTCAAAACCACTTTCAGAAAATTAGTCTTGCTATAAAAAAATTTTCTATATCAAATATATATAGTGTATCTTCGTTGCAAAGAGCCTTGATTTCAAAGTTTCTTTACAAACTTCGCACCAGTATTTAAGGACCCAAAAACTTAATTTCTAAGAACTTGCTTTCAAAACCAAAACTTGGGAATCTACCTACTTTGCAAATTTTTGGGGATACTCAAAAATTTTTAACCCTGGTATTTCAAAAAAAACTGTTCTTAAATAATAATGAGGAGCATGGGCTCCACCGCCAAAGCGTTTCTCAACGCTTTCCTTCCTCTACTTCTGTCTACAAAAAGGAAATTTGATTTCCCTTTCTTTCCCTTACTTCAAAAAAATTAAGCTCGAAGACATCAAGGATGCTCATGAAGGTTTTGTGGTCTCGCTTCAGCAAGCCTAGTGCTTAGAACCCTGTGCCCTCTTGTGTGTGTCTTCGTGCTTAGGCGTTGTTTTTTTTATAAAAAAAGATTTTATTTGGCCCTGTGCACTGCCTTCTTGCTCTCGGGCATCAGATTGCTTGCAATCCAGACAAGCTTGCCTTCAAAACCTTGGTCTTTCTGTGGGGTTTGTATGCCGCCCCAATTTTCTGTGTGTGCTCTTTTTGGGGTGGGTTAGAGTATCTCATCCCCGCGATCTACCCCGTATCTAGTGCTATTTCCCCCTCACCTTATTGCTGAAAACCTCGTCAGATCTACAAGCGAGACATGACAAATAGCTCAGTCAAGACAATCAAGACTCAAGTCCCCCTCTCACTGTAAACTCACTAATCAAGACACTGTCAATGGCCAAGGACATGGCTAGAAGCAAGAAGCAAGAACCAGAGTTCCTACTCGCTGGGTCCCTATCACTGCATACAAGTATTCACTCGGATCCACTCCAAAGATAAAGGGAAGGCAAGAACCAGCGTTGAAGAACAAAGCAAGCCCCGAAAATGTCAACCGATGAAGGGGAGCCACTGAAATAAACCTAGAAGAACACGGTTTCTACTGGTGTGGCGTTGACCCACTTTTGTATGGATATCCTCTCTTGGTGACTCCAAGGAAAGGGCGAAGTGTCAAGCAAAACCCCGGAACCCGTTGCTAGCCACTTGCCCCACCTCCTTCTTTCTATTTACCCAATCTCGGGACGAGATTCCTTTTAAGGGGGTAGGTTCAGAACATCCCATTTCCAAGACTTGAAGATTATGTAAAATTTAAACCTATGTTAATGAGATTGCAAGATTTTATTCCCAGTTGGTTATTCCTTTTTGCTTCCATATATATATATATATATATATATATATATATATATATATATATATATATATATATATATATATATATATATATATATATATATATATATATATATATATATATCTATATATTCTAGGAAATGCAAAAATAATTTAAAATGAAGACCTTGTTTTATTCCCAAAGGAGTAAATCAAATTAACCTTTTAAAATCTGGAATTTGAAATATACTTCAAGGATTAAAGGATTCAGGAGGCTAAGAATGTGAAGAAAAGATATATGCATGTATATATGTATATACCCGTATACATATATACGTATGTATGTATGCTAACTGGAGGGTTTCTCCCCAAGCTTTCCCATTCTCATTCCTCTCCCTGGCGCATCATCCTCCCCTCATTCACTGCAGCACTCCTTCCCTCCTCTGGCCGAGCAGCCGTTTGTCGCCATTTGCACCAACTTCGTCGGCGATTGAATGCGGTGTCAGCCCTCATCTTCAGCACCCCTTCTCGCCATCAACGCTGCTTGGCCGTGCACGTTGCTTGCCGTCCTCCTCCTGAGCGCTGCGCCGTCGTAGTCCTCCCAGGTCACACCCATCCACTCGGCGTCGCTCAAGCACTGTCCCTTACGCCATGCCTCCCTCTGCAAAGTGCAGCCTCACCTTCACTCACGCCACGCTACCTTGTTCCCCGCCGTACCCAGCCCCGGCCACCATAAAGGGCGCCGACCGCCTTACCGCGTACACCCCCGAAGCGCGCCCAGCCGCCGTCTCCTCTGCCGTGCGCGCGACCCTGGTGGAACTCGCCGCCGCGCCCCTCCGGTCGCCGCCAAGGCCCTTGGGCTTTCTCCCCTCACTCTCCATCGTTCCCTCTCCCTGCTCCCCGGCCTAATCGCCTCCTTTCCCCTCGCAGGCCGCCGGCGACGCGTTTCTTCGCCACCGCCGGCTTCGGACCTCCCCGGTGAACCGCGACGCCCCGGGCCAATTCGTCGCAAGTAGAGCACCATCGGGCCACCACGAGTGTGCTCCTCACCTCGCCGGACCCCGCCGCCCTCCCCAGCGAGCTGCCGTCGTCTCCCTCCTCACCGCCGAGCCCATCCATGCCGCCGGCCCTCCCCGCTTCATCCCGGCCGCCGTTTGGACTCCAGGTGAGCTCGGCGCCCCTCGGTGATGCTCCACCGCCGATGAATCGGCCTCCCACGGCCCGAGCCACCGGCGCCCTTTTCCCCTGCTCCGGCCGCCGCTTTAGCCGCCGCCGCCCGGCCGAGGACCAGCCGAGTCCCGCCTCCCCGAGGTGCGCACCGGGTCGGGCGACCCATTTCAGCCGGCGCCACCGCGCCTCCGTACCCCCACCGCTGCCGGCCGGCTCCGCCCCTTGCGGTCGTGAGGAGCCAGAGCAGAGGACCCCCACCAATGGCATTAAAACTAGTTACTTATGATGTCCTAAGCCAGCACTAAAGAAAGCATCAAACCCTGCTAATTAAGGCCACCTGTCCGCAATGTATTTTTTTTATTTTTCGGATTTTCAGGAATTAAAAACTTTGAAACACCATAACTCCTCAACCATAACTCCGAATTTGACGAAACCAACTTCTAAAATTTTTCTAAAATCAAGACCTATCTAATGGTTCTGGTTTGGTTCAATTTCTAGTTCATTTGAGTTGTTTTATTTTATTTGGTTCTTACTCGGCTCTCGTTTTCTCGTGTTGCTTTTTCCGGTTTCTCCCGTCCGAGTAGAGTTCGATGACGCGAACGAGACCCCGCTTGAAGCAGCGCAAGACCCCCAAGCTTTCGATCCAGGTGAGTCAATACTTTGATCATTTTGCGCCTACATTTTATGTGAAACTATGTTCGTTTAAACTATAAAAATTGCATGCGTTATTTCATGTGCTAAAAGTATGTAAGTCTTAAGGTAGATAACAACCTTATGTCCACCTAATAATATAAAACACCACAAGTACATTTGAACCCCCATGATTATTTGTCGCCCTAGATATAAACACTAGTATGGTAGTTATATGACTTATTATTGCCATGCTAAAATTTGTCAAGACCAGGGTTCTAGTAACCCTGATGATCACTCTTTAATCTTGAACACTAGATTTGAGATAATCATGGGATGTACATGGCTGGACGATTATGTGGATTTATGTTATGCTTCTCAAAACCCTAAAAACTGCTAAACCTGTTTGGGCGGGTGGAAAGAACGGTGGGTGTGGATGTAACACAGGGGATTGTGGAATGAACCGTCCGGACAAATTAAGGACTTAATCCTGTGTGGACCCTCCGTGTATAACAGTACAACCACAAGCTGGCATATTGTAGGCTTGGCTGAATAATTTACTGAACTCTCTAGTCATTTCACGGAGAACGTGTGTAGGTGGGTAATGAAAGCCCCACTTGGAATGGGACACCGGATGTAGGTGACGTTGCCTAGGATAGCGTATGTGGAGAGTGGAGTCCGACTGCGCTAACCTATGGTGGACATCCCGCACAACCTATGGACGTAACCCCATAGGAGTGATATGCTAGAGTGTGAGGTATTGTAAAGGCCTCGTGATATTCTCTCGATCTGCATGTCAAAGGAATCATGTAGAACCATCGGGATGATTATCTCTTGTGGGTAAAGATGTACAGTCTCTGCAGAGAACATACACAAACTATTCGAATCGCCGTGCCCACGGTCAAGGGCAGACATGGAAATCTTCCTCGAGTTAGTTCTATTTCAAAATATTTGGAAATTGGGTGTAAAATTTTGTGGGTGGATGTAGCCTAAACTTTGGTAATTGTCCTGGAGGATTTACTCGATGTTGGTATTAAGGTGGAAGTAACTGCTATTCAAAAAGTTAAGCATTGGTGGATGTAACCATAAAATATGGTGGATGTAACCATAAAATTTGGAACTGGAAAATACTCTTATTGCACACTTTTAGTATTTAAATCATAAGTTCTTGAAAAATGCTAGGTCATAGAAATTTTAATTATGGTATTTCCAAGTGTCGCTTTATGCAAATAAAAGAACCCGAGCCACCCTTGAATAGCCCCGCATCTATATTTATATGCATTCTGTGTTGGCTCACGAGCACGGTTGTTTGTGCTCAATCTCGCTCTTAACCCCCTTTCGTAAGATGTGAATCAAGAGCACTACGCTTATCATGAGGATCAGGATGCCGAAGGAAATGAAGATGGTGGTTATTAGAATAGGCCTTCGGTAGTCTTGCCTCTCGCCTCAGTAAAGTTGACCAGGCTAGTTTTGGCGGGTGCCTTCGCCATTAGCCGTGTCCCCGTTAATAGCGTTGGTACTCGGTTGTCCCGCCGCTTGCTGTGGTGAGTTGTGCCCCACGCTATGTACGCTTCCGCTTCGCTTTTCATGTATTGTAAGACATTTGGCCCGACGGCTCTATTGTAACCTGCCCGACGTGGTCTATTTGAACTCGTATTGTAATGTATGGATTTATCGTATGAAATGATGCAGCGTTGTATCTGTGAGCATTATCTATCGATCCGTGGAATAATGCGGTGTTATCACAGAGGATTCCGTGTTAGTAAACTTGGGGTCCGGCACCGGGCCGGGGCGACCAGTGCAGCGCGCGCGCGCGCAGTTGGGGTGCCGCGAGCCGGAACCGAATCGAGGCGAGCTGGCCGAGGGGAGGCTGTTCGCCAAATCTGGCGGTGCCACGGCAACCCGGCAGGAGGAGTCGGAGCGGGGTGACGAGGGGGCCGAGCCGGGGCAGGGGGAGTTGGACCGGGGTGGCAAGGGCCGAGGCGCCGCCGGTGAGTTTGGGCGGCGCCGCAGAGGAGCACCGAGTCCCGGAGGCCGGAGAAGGGAGACCAGAGAGCCGGAGAGGCGGTGGGGCGAGGCGAGGAGCGGTGGAGCTGAGGATCGAGGCGAGGCGGCGAGCGATTGAATCTGAGAAGTGAGAATGTGAGAGAGACAGAGTGAGGGCGTTGAGGAGTTGCGGGCGAAGCAAATCGAAGATATAAAGGCGGAGGCCGCAGAGCTGCGAGCCTGCGATTGCAGCCAGTCGGGCGGACGAATTGAGGAGAGATGAGTGTCTAGTGTGAACAGAGAGGATAGGGCGGCTGACAGCTTCACTGCTTCAGGGTAATTTTTCTCTACTTTTTTTTATCAATTTAGTATTTTAGAGTTTAGAGAATATTTTGCTAGACACACTTGACCTTTATCAACAAATGAGCTGCGAGCCTGATATTTTTTTTATCAACAAATGAGCTATCACTTGCTTTGCAAAGAAAGCATCAAGATATTATTCAAGCTATAGGCTTGTTATAGGATGTCAAACAACGATTTCAAGATATGGGGGACAATGGGTGGGAGCCATTGTTCAACCAAGTCAAAAGTTTTTGTGAAACATATGAGATTGATGTGCCAAATATGGAAGATCATATTGGAGTTATGGATAAATCAGTACGTCGGAAGCATAAAGTGACTCAACAATATTATTACAAAGTTGATATTTTTAATGTTGCTATTGATGCAACTATGAATGAGATGAATCATCAATTCAATGAAGTTTCATCGGAGTTATTGGTATGCATGTCTTGTCTTGATCCAAGAGACTCGTTCTTTAAGTTTGATGTTGATAAACTTGTTCGGCTTACTGAGATTTATGCTGATGATTTCACGGGTGCTGATCGGCTTTGGTTAAAAAGTCAGCTTCAAACCTTCATTCTCAACAATAGAAAAAAATGAAGAATTTAATGGATGTCGTGATATATCAAAACTTGCTCAATTGATGGTTAAAACAAGAAAAGATAAAACCTTCCCGTTGGTATATCGCCTCATCGAGTTGACATTGATACTTCCAGTGGCAACTGCATCTGTTGAGATAATATTTTCAGCAATGAATATTATCAAAACGGATTTGCGCAATAAGGTAACGGATGAGTGGCTCAATGACTTGATGGTTTGCTACACTGAGTGAGATATCTTTAAAACCATTGATGATGATAAAATCATAAACCGTTTCCAAGGCATGAAGTCGCGTAGAATGCATTTGCCCCGTGATTTAAATTTGTCTCGTAGTTCAAATTAGCTTATTTGTGGTATGTTTCATAATTCATATAATCTAAATTTTCATTATTATTCACAATTCTCTATTATATAACTAATTTTCATATGTTTCATACACAGATGATTTATTTCTACTCCGTACTTATAGCAGAATAATTATATATTATTGGGTATGCGCTTTCTATTGTCGAGGTACGTACTTTGTATTTCTCTGTTTTTCGTTGTCTATCTCCAAGACTCCAACTGTATAATTTCTGTATGAATTTGAAATTCTATAAAAGTGTAAGACTATATTTGTGTCAACTTAGTTTAGTCCGATAAATAATTCAGCCCACCCTCAATTTTAATCCTGGCTTCGCCACTGCTGTAAATCATGAAATTCTGAAGGTTGCTGAAAAGTGATCCAAACAACCTACACATGTACGATGTACCATATTCAGAAAGAAAAAAGGATAGAAATTTACAAGATCACATAATATTTACTGCAGATGTTTGTTCAACTTGTCTCTTTCAGCACCCCAGTTTGGTGGCATATACCAAGCCTGATGTCTCACTAGCCACTGTGGACCACTGCAAGGCACATTAACCCACCGGACACACATAGGAGTCACACAACAAGTATGCCTAATACAACAATTGTGGTGCCGTATCAAATGATCTGGGCAAGGAACGCATGAGCGGAATTCAGGTGAGGAAGAATGCAGTGTAGAGGAGCCAAACATTTCAAAGTCGCTTTCTAGCCAATAGCCTAAATAATATTGAACGGGCGCGGACGGTGCTGGCTTTTTCTTTCGCTGCTCGATGGCGCGTAGACGGTCGGTGACCTCCTCGACGGAGAGCTGGTTCACGTCAAGGAGAGTCTCGATGGAGTGCACGATCTGCTCGAGGTGCTTGGGGACGACTTGGAGCATTTTCTTCACGATCTCTCCATCGGTGACGTTGCCGCCAAGGATACGGATGTTGTTGGTGAGGCTCATAATCCGAAGTGAGAAATCGTTGACCGATTCCCCTTCCTTGAATGCGATATCCCCGAACTGCTTGAGCAACTGTTGCGTGCTGGCGTCACGGACGCGCTGCACGCCGACGCGCATGGTTTTGACCGCCTCCCAGGCAGAACGTGCCATGTGCTTGCGTGCCAACGACCTGAGCATCTCGGGCGGCACGGCGCACAAAATGGCCGCCAGCGCGAGACGGTCTTCGCGGTACTCGACGACCTCGCCCTCCTCCGGTTCGACGGCCTGCCACAGCCCTTGGGCCTGCAGGTTCACGCGCATCAACAAAGACCATTCCTGGTAATTGGTGTGCGTGAGCATGGGGTACTGGACCGAGCCACCCGTCTCCTTGACGACGCGCTCGATGACGACTTCGCCGCCACGATGGCTCCCTCGGTGTGGTACAGGCGAGTGTGATGCCCGTCGTCAGGGAGGGGGCGATGGCGAACGATCACCACGCCAACGGGAGCCAACTGGACGGACATGACAGCCCTGGGAGTGTCCACGCTCTAATACCAATTGTCATGAATCACCGGCAATCTTTCGCCGCCGGTGAACTCTCGAACGCGCACTCAAGAACACGATGAACACATGTATTTGGTACTACTAAAACGGGGCAGCTTTTCCTGATATATTGCATACTTATTTAAAGGAAATCAACAAGCTAAAGATGGATAACTGCCATCTCGAGTGAATACTCTTAAAGACTCGCACAGCCACAATTAAACAGCCATGCTCAACTACTACTGAAACGGAAACGCACAGCCACAATTAAACAGCCATGCTCCACTACTATTGAAACGGAAACAATAAAGTGAGAAACGGTGAGGCGCTGGAGTAAATGAAGAAATGGTGAGATCAAGAAAACTTTCATATTATTCTGCTGAAAGTTATAACCGCAAAAGACCAAGTTATTCTTTCTTACAGCAACCTCCTCAACACTAAATCCCTGTAATGTTCCATCTACTTATTTTGCATTCTTACTCAAAGCTGCACTTGCCGGCCATAGATCCAGCTGAAAGGAACAACCGGTGCTTGCTTTTCCCTTGCCCGAGCTCTCTCCTCCAGCTTCCTGAATCTTGGACCCAGGGAGCAGATGAACTCCTGCGCCCGCCTCCCTTCCGCAGATAGCCCGGTAAGGTCCGCGACATTCCACCTCTGGACCAAGAACTCGAGGATATCAGCGTAGTCCCTGGCAGTATAGACGCCCAACCGCTGCGCCACCGCACTGAAGTGCTCAAACAGGTTGTCCTCCTGCCCGTCGTACATCAGATGGGCAGGCATTGCGATCTTCTTTTTCATCATGTCGGCAAATGCAAGCACCGTGTAGTCGGGATCGAGCTCAAAGAGCTTCTCGACAATCTTGGTGTAAGCCGACTCATGGCGCTTCTCATCAGCTGCTATGGTACCACATATCTGAGCTAGTTTTGTGTCGCCATACTGCTTGGCATGCCTTGCGGTGTTGCCATGAGATATGAAAGTTGCTCTCTCTTGGAAAGATGTGTAAATGAAGCCCAGATAGGGATTGTTCTCTGTTCTTGGATCCTGCAGGAAGTAAGAACAGCAGAAGGTGCACTTAGAACAAAAAATGTATCTTTAAGCATATATCTTTTTTTTAAACGGAATCTTTAAGCATATATCATGTATGTTGCTGAAGGTGATCAGTCAACCAACAATCTTCCCTGCTGAAACTTGAGGGTGCAATGAATCAGTTGGTAGTTGGACAATAGAACATGGTGCATATCAAGTAGGCATGTAAATTGACCAACATTTTCACAACGGACGACCACAACAAGGTTATTCCATACATTGCTTGTGTTAATCAAATATCAACGATTGTCATTTGTATGTCTTATCTTAGTTTTTGTTTCAAAGAACATATTTTTTTATCCTTGTAAACATTTTTGTCGACTAATTGTCATCTGAAGATTAGAAATCAAAGTTCCCAACTGGTAATTATGTGATCCCTTCTTTGTCAGCAACAAACAAAGATTCAAGAAAAGCAAAAGTAAAATAAGAAAGATGACTTATGACATTCTGCAGGAAGTAGACACAAGTGCTTACCATTCCGGAGCCAATCAGATACTGTATAGTCTTCTCAACCTGTCTCATATTAACTCTCCCAGTAAGGTACAGATACTTGTTCATAAGATCACCATGCCTGTTCTCTTCAGCAGTCCACGCTCTTGTCCAGATAGCCCAGCTGGTTGGGCTGGCGCCAGTTTCGTCTCGGACACCACCATCAAGGGTATTGAGCATTGTCTGATAAGTAGGGAGCGCTTCCTCAGTGACCATGTCTCCAACCAAACAAACGAAGTAGTCGTCAGGAATTTCCTTGGCCCTCTCCCTCAGTTCCTTGACTTCATCATAGAATCCATCAGAAGAAGGGTCTGGCAGGTAATCCTGCGGCTGCCATGATACCTCGACCGGCTTCAAGAGGACCAGGATGTTTTCCTCAGCCCAAATATTAAGCGAATCGAAAATTTCCCTCTTCTGGGGTGGCAATGAATGGGTGACTCGGAGCGGCACCTTGCGAGGAGGGGTGCAGGGCTTCTTGGGAGTTCCAAACCTTCATAAAGCAACACAAAAGTAAGTTAAAGATTGGAAGAAGACTAATGCAAAAGTGGATTTAAAAGAACTACGATCGCATTTGTGAGCTGGTATTTATCCGGTACAACGCCGACAAAACAATCGAACGAAGCTCAACATAATGACTTTTAAAATAACTGCCTATAAGTACCTCGATTGGTGAAACATCTATGCTTTTCTCCCGGGAAATTTACACCCGTTCATGCAATTTAGACTGTAACATTCAGAACTCAAAAACATATTGACAATGACTCCAAATTAATTGCTCTAATTTTTATGAAGCAATACGTGATGCTATGCGAATACTCTTTCGAACACCGATACGTGCTATTTGCAACTAATTGTAAGAGTAACAAGGGTCAAGGTCTAGATCTAATATTCTTTTTCTTATGAAAACACTAGACAATTGTCAGCTAAATTGGCATGACTTGGTCAAAATACAAAGACCTGATTCCAAATATCCTTCTTGCGGCGGCTGGCTTAGCGCGGTGACCGGGCGTCGACGCGCGGCAGCAGGCGGCGGCCGGAGTAGGCGCACGGCTGCGGGCAGCGGCCGGATAAGCGCGCGCTGCGGCGCGCGCGGCTGCTCGGCGGGCGTCGCGGTCCCGGTGGCCGGCGAGGTGGTGCTGCTACGGCAGCGGCGGCGGCGTGGACCTCGAGCTGCGCGGTTCGGGCCAATGTCGGCGGCGGTTCCGGCGGCTGGCCGGATCTGCGTCTCTCGGCCTGGATTTGCGGCGCCGCGGTGGGCTGCCGAGTCATGGTGCGGCGGCTTGAGCGGGAAGGCACCTCTTGGCGGATGGAGCTTGAGTGCTCCGCCGGTTGGTGTCGCCGCTCCGGCGAGAAGGCGGTTAGCGGTCTCCTTGGCGGGACATCGTCGGCGACAAGCGGGATCCAGTTTTTGCCTCCTACGGATGAGCTAAGCTCTGATGAAGAAGAGGCGGATGCAGATGCTGGCAGTGGGCTTCACTACCGATGAGGTTGGTGGAGGAGGCCGACCGGTGCCGGCCGATGACTTCTTCCGGGTTCAACGGTGTTTGCTTCACTGCCGATGAGGTTGGTGGAGGAGGCCGATCGGCGCTGTTCGACGCCGGCGCCGTATAGCCGGGAGGCGGCAGGAGCGGTGGCTGCTGGGTTGTCCAGGATTCCTTGGCGCGACGTTGCTCGAGCGGGAAGCGGCTTGTGGTGGGTTCATTGGATGGCTATGCCATGGCCTTGAGGCGCGCGAACCCCGTGTCAGCCGTGGTCTTTTTGTGTGTGGGTGTGCGTGGTTTGTTTGTGGTTGTGCCGGGCGAAAGCCTTACCGTGTTCCTACCGGTCTCGACAACTATGACGTCTATGGACGCCATTTTCCTTCCTGAAGGGTTGTCATGGCACTCCATAGCCATCATGTACTCTGTTCTCCAGGTGAAAGCCTTGTCTCGGTGAGGCGGGCGGCGTCGGCGACCCTCGTCGCCTCTTTGAAGACGCCGCTCGAGGTTCGTCTTCACACGTGATAGACCGGAGATTGGGGGGCTCAGTTGGGGAAGATTACGGGCTTGGTTGAAAGCAAGGACGGAGAAGAAGTTCTGAAGCTTAGTCTTTTTAGCTTTTTCATAGTCCTTAATATCTCTTTCTTGCTGTTGTGTACTCCTCAGTGTTGAGGCTTTAGGCCTAAGAGCTCGTGTAACTTTTGGCTGTGTATATCCCTTGTGGATATAGAGGCCGGATTTTATATCCTTTATCTAAAAAAAAATATCCTTCTTGCGATTTTTGTATTGCTAATAGTAGGAGTACATTATACATCCGCATATTAGTTGCACACCATGGGAACTGACATCCTGAACCTTTAACAGAACTGCACTAAATTCAGATCTCTCAACAATTTAACCATTTATGCATGAAAGTCACTGCTGTCTGCTGAAGACTCACTCGATTTAATACAACCTACCATGCTACGCAGTTAAATAATTGGATGTTTAAGTATAACGTAATGAGCATTACTACACTGAATTTCTAGTACTACATGTTTTTGGGATGCTGCAGATAAGTTCTGACCCCTAGAACTACAGTAACAAGCTAACAAGCAGAACCGAAGCGAACAAGAGTTCACTACAAGCCCAATATGTTTCCGAGCAGAACCCAACTAACAACACCCAAAAAGCATGAGAAAATTCTTGGTGGAATGCAACTGAACTGTAGGATTTACATATGCATATGCTCCAAGAGAACACAGCGTCAAAACCAATTCATACAAGAAATAGTAGCTCACCCCAGAAATAAAAAGAATTAAACCAATCAATTTGAGATAAGGCAGTACCAAGACAGCGAAAATTACCAGAACTCAACTCTTCAATCTCCACACGAACAGTAAGTAAGATTGCGATGGCAAAAGCATCAACCAAAGCATAAATGATAAAAAAAAAAACAAAGGAACAGTTTCTTTGATGACCGAATTCAGTTGAACTGGCAGATCAAGAACTACCAAGCCAAACGGAAATGGGCTGGAGTATTAAACCCCAATCAATCCACAGCAAGGATCAAATAGAAGCACTCTATCGTTCCCAAAATCCAAGAACCACGCACCATCCCTCATGTCCTATAAAAAAACGACTCAGGAACCAAGATCAAGAAGAGGAAGACAAATGACAGGCCAGAAGCGAGATTCTTTGGCACGGCGCAGAGGAGGAGCAGGGCTCACTTGGCTGCGGTGGCCATGGCCACCACCGGGGAAAGGGCTCCATTGGCTCTCCTCTTCGGGCAAGAAGGCCCACGGAAGGTGCTGTAGGGAGGGAGGGATGCCATGAGAGACATGACCACCACCAGCTCGCCTTCACTTCACTGCTGTTCTCGCAGAGTTTGTTTTTGTTGTTTGTTTTTGCTGCGGAGGCTAGTGCTTTTGATTATGCTCCTGGTGACCTCCGCGCCTGTTCGAGGAGGAGCCGTGGCGGGCAGTGGAGTGGGCTGCTGGAGCGTACTTAACAGTGTCCAAATGGACCGTATCTAGCAGACCATCCACGGTCTGTTACTATAGACACGGTCCATAATACAGCATGGCACAAAAGAGTGAGAAGTGGGTTGTGCTTGAGCCGTCGTCTCGGCCTACCTTGCTGGCACGGTATAACATGAACAGTATCATGTCCAAACATAGCACAGTTCACCCGGCACGTGAGGCACGTCGGCACAATTTGGCCTATTAGGTATGAAAGCCGACGGTTAGGCATAGGCATGGCACAATGGGCATGGTATGATAGACACGACCCATTTGGCCCGTTAAGCACGATAACATTGATTTTATGAAAAATACAACCATTTTGTGGCCGTTTGTGAGTTTAAAAGAATGAAAAAAAATCCCATTTTTTCCTATAAATAGGCAGCATACCCCCTCATTCTTCCACACTCAAACCAGCATTCTCCTCTCCTCATTCTCTTGTGAAAAATCCGAAGCATTTTGTGATATTTTGGCAAAATTCAAAATAATTTTGCTAAAAATCTGAAAATTTAAAATCTGGTGTACAGTCAAATAAAGAGGTAACAATAATAATTTTCATATTCTTATATTATTCTTATTTCTATTTATTGTGATATAAAATAGGTAATAACTCAATTTTGTATTTGTATTTCGCAGTTTTCCGCATTTTCAAATTTCGACATGGAACATTTTGACGAATTTGCTGCGAGTGAGTACGGAATTGATATGGAAGATCTTGCATCTTTCGGAACATCTCCACCTTCACCTCAAACGGCCAAGGCCACTGCCGTCGAGTAGATCGCGGTTGTACCATCGCCAGGTTCTACAAGTGCCTCTGTGGTAGCAAGCACTAGAGCAAAGAGGTCTAGACCTAGCATGTCAGACGTGTGGGCATATTTTGACAATATCATCTGTAGATTAGGTAAGAGTTAGTGTTTGCAAAATATGTCTCATGAATTGTCTGCAAAGTCTATAGGTAGAACCAGGCACTTGCATAGATATGCTCAAAGATGTAACGAAAAACAAGGCATCGCCACAAGGTAGATGCAGCTGATGTACAACCCCGATGGTAAAGTACATAACTGGGATTTTAATCCTGAAGTAGCTTGAGAATCTTTAGCCTATGTAATTTAATTGCAAGATCTTCCTTTAAACTTTGGTGTGTCTGATGCATTCAAAAAAACATTAGAATTGCTCATAATTCTTGTTTTACTTATGTTTCTAGACAGACAACCACTAGAGATATAGTTAAATACTATAATAATGGTTTTGAAGAAAATTAAAGAACACTTTGGAACCTGTACATTTTCAGTGGCAGTGAACTCGGACATATGGAGTGGTCATTCTAGGGTGGATTATCTTAGTGTAGTCCTTCATGACATAAATTATGAGTAGGTATTGGAAAAGAGAATCATAGGCTTCAAACTAATTGATTTAGCATATACAGGTGAGAATATAGTAGAATGTATTATCAAAGTTGTAGAAGACTTTGGTCTTACAAATAAAATTTTTGCAATTACCCTGGACAATGCTGCAACAAACTCCAAGGCAATAGATATTCTCACTCTCTTATTTGGTACATATGCGAAATCTTTCTTGCTACATCAACGATACGTCTGCCATGTTATTAATCTTATAGTTAAAATTGGTTTGAAGATGTTAAATCCATATCTTCAAGTTTTTCACGATGTAATTTCTTTTGTAAATAATTCTAACCAATGAATTACAACATATAAGAGCTACTATATCACGATGAGTGTACGTCCATGAAAGTTCACTGTGGATATGCCGGTAAGGTGGAACTCAATTTATCTCATACTACAAAATCTTTTACACTATACAAGCCCACAGTCTCTATTTTTATCCACACGAACTATCACAACCATATTGGCAACACACTATTAACTGAACAACACTGGTATATTGCTAAAATCTTTTACGAATCCACTGTTGTTTTATCCGGAGCATACTATCCAACATCTCTGGTAATTGTCCATCATATTCTTGCAATTGTTGTTCACTTGAAAATTTTGAAAATGACGTAGTGTTACAAGAGGCTGTGTGGCTATGAAAACTAAATATTTAAAATATTAGAATGAGATTCCTTACCTATATGCATTTGCATTTATTCTAGATTCAAGAGCTAAAATTATAGAATTCACTAATGTCCTTTCAATTATAGGTGATTCTATAGGGATAGAGTATCCTAACTACATTACATATGTTCGTTTACAATTGTCTTAAGTTTACTAGAAGTATGAGCATAAGTTTTAGATAGTTCACTTGCAACGACCTCTACCAGCGCCCACCAAAGGTAAGAAAACAAATATGTGGGGCACCATCTTTTCCTCCAGAAGATCAAGCTCTACATTGTCAAGTGGTAGAGCAATACATATCAGGCCCTGTAAGGAACTATCAGTCTTTATGGACAACGATTCCATACCTCACCACACAGAGGACTTTAACATTTTGGACTGGTGGTGTGAGCACAAGCTAACACATCCAGTGCTATCCGTATTAGCACAGGATGTGTTAACCGTTCCTGTCTCGATGGTTTCTTTCGAGTCTACTTTTAGTCTTTCCAGAATAATATTGGAGGAGAGAAGAACAAACTCATGAGTGAGATAGTGGAAGTACTTCTCACAATGAAAGACTGGGAATAAACTGATGCGCAAGCTCTACACTCTATGGTGGATACGGAGTTGAAACACATATTCAACAATCTCTATCTAGATGGTGGCGAAGGAAGTTAAGACACCGATGACACCACCAACAATTCTTAAAGCATCTATGTGTACATTGTAATTCTTATGATTTTTTTACTTATATTGTTGAGCTGCAGACTGTACTCTTTTTTCTTTGCCAAGGTTTTCTCGAGTTGAGTTTTTACTTGGCAAAGCTTTTAACGAGATAGCCATTCTAACATCAATAAAGCTCATTATTACATTTCTACAATTTGTTATATCTTTTTCCATATTTTTATAATTTAATGTGTCTTTTTTGTACAATGTCTATAGTTATTGTGTCTTTTTTGAATTCTACACATTTTTTGAACTATTATGTTTTTTTCCCAATTTTTTCGGCCAAAGAGGCGTGCCGTTCCTCCGTGGCCCATTGGGCTAAACGGGTCGTGTGCCAGCCCAGCATAGCACAAACCCCTCTGGGACATGCTTGGGTCGGCATGGCACAACCCATTCCGGCTGATGGGCTAAATGGCCCGTGATGTGTTAGGCACAGGCTGTGCTGTGCTGCCCATTTGGGCATATTTGGTGCATATGGAGCAGGTCTTTTATCTTATCAAACTTTTTCAAAATTAATATAGTTTAATTTAATATCATTTTATTAATAGTTTGAAAGTATGTTTTAGAATCGAGCTAACGAGCCGAGCTGAGCGAAAGCAAAATTTAATTTTATTCAAAACTGACTTATTTAATGTTTAACCAATTAATGAGTGTAATTGAAGCTGTTTTGAACCGAACCAACAAGCCCCATTTACGAACTTTTTTTATACCTAGTTGGAGTACTAGTAGTATTAGGCCATGTTTGCTTTTCTACCGTAAATGGCTTTTCTATAGTACCTACCTTTTAAACGGAGTGTCTTTCCAAGATGGGGTCTACTAGTTGATTGTAGTACACACTATAATGACATTATTTATTTTGACCAAAATCTCACGCGAGTGTTGTTGGTGATATACCCTAGAGGCAATCATGAAGATGATTGTATCACTTCTATATTTTTGATCTTTTGAATAATATGTTATTTTTGTCCCTTGAATAAATATTTTTCATATTGATCAACAAGTATGTGACTTGTTCGTGGAATTGTTTATTCATGTTTTGATGTTATTCTAAATTATCCCTGATCTTATGTCATTATCCGGGACAATTATGATTTATAAATCAGCACATCTATTGACTGATGATCATGTTTCACAGATCATGGATATGGGGATATTAAATTAATAATATGGACATATGTTAGAGAACATGATATTGGATTGACTTACCATAAGACACTGAGGGAATTGTTATATTCTTAAGTGTCATCAGTTGGTCTCATATATAGTGTAGTATGATCCTTAGACCTAAGTTCGTCACGGTTTCCTACATATGTAATAGTTTACTTCGGGGTTACCAAACACTACTCTATAATTGGTTGATCATAAATGTAGCTTTCGGATTTACAATGAAACATGTGGAGAAATGTGAGCGATCAAGATGAAAATTTTCCCTCCAATATAACAGGAGAGATATCTCTAGCCCCCTCGATGTGGTTGGATTAAGAAAGTGCATGGCCATGCTGAATATGATTGAGGAGTTAATCACAACTGAGTAATCCACTGTAGGCTCGAGTGAAGGATCGAGCTATCATAGGATGGCACACTTCTCGCCTTGAATTTGATTTGGTATCATAAGGCAAAGGGATCAATACATAAGCACTATATAGGTTCATCCGATATAATTTTTTATGTATATTTAGGAGTCGTTATGTCCTGCTAGCGACTGCTACCGACTTATGAATGGGAAAGGAGTTTTTGGCCCATAGCCAAATATACATGAATCAACGGGTCAGAACAATAAGGATCCAAATGATAGCCTCCGAGTGGGATACGATCTCTACTCTATTGGATCCAGTTAGAGGTTCCCCGAGTGGGATATGATTTCTACTCATATTGGGTAAAAAATCCAGCCTGAGACTTTTTGAGTTGGATACGATATCTGATCGTATTGGATAAGGATCCAATTGGAGACTATATAAAGGGAGGTGTGGGGCTGAGGGAGGTATCTCGAGACATACCCATCGAAATCCTAGCCGCCACCTCTCATAACCCCTACTATATACGCTAGTGCTAGCACACCGACGTACAATGTTTCATCCCTAGACGTGTGGACCTTGGTAGAGATGCTGCTATGACCACAGCACTGATCGGGACAATTGCGAGTAGATAGTTGGCCAGAGTGCGATCAAGTATTTTCATTACATTGACGCATGCTTCGTTGAACCGGTCACTTCAACTCTACTTCCATTACTCTGCGCATCTAGTTGTAACAATCTATAAGCTTTTACTCGCACAGCTTCCTAGTTTACAGATAGAAAATTTTAATCTGCGCTAGTGTAGCCTACCTGCATCCCAACAAGTGTCTCTCTATAAACTTCTCTATAGGCTATTACTATTCATAAGCCAAACCCAAAATCCATCAGTAAAAGTCAATATGAATGCCCCTTAAAAAGAGAAGGGGTAGCTGATTTCATTTTTTTTGTTGCACTTCTTTATTATTCTCACCTGACATCTTGTGTGAGGTTTTAGAGGTTCCATACCTCTTCTTGTTGCATTGATTGAATCAAAGGTCAGTTCCACTGGATGGTTGACCATAGTTGACCCAAAAACACCCCAACTTATTTTTCTTTGGTTAAAAAATACGGTTTTGCTATTACATTACTAGAGTAATTCTTTCGTAAAATTAGTTGAATTTCATAAGTTTCGATCGGCTCAAAGATTCGTGCTCTGACAAGATCGCCATCCTCCTCATCGGCACCACCGTCTCCCACCACCGCCGAGCTAGGGCTCAAGGTTCACTAAAGCCCCAACCTTTAGAGAGAGGGAGGGGGAGGCAAATGCACAACGGTGGGTAGTGGTGAAGATGGTAGCTAGTGGGTCGACAACCTGGAACGAGAAGGGGAGGTGGGAGGTAGTGTCGGATCTGGCAACACAGTCGTCGGAGATGAGGAAGAACAACAGTAGCAGGGGAGGAAGAGGAGACAGGTGACACTAGCAGCCGCGTTGGGAGCTGACAGTGGTGGGCGAACTGTTATCGGTGGGCCTTGCTAGCATCAAAGATGATGCTAGTGAGGTAGTGGCACGTTGATTGGCAGCGGGATTGGGTGGAGTTAGGTGGGTATGTGCGTGTTAGGGGATGGGGGTTTGCGATGAGCCATGAGCTCGATTATGTGAGAGGTAGAGGGATAGGGTTTGAGAGGTGCCACACGTGACCACCATCAAAATAGGTGTGGATTTGATCTAATGGCTTAATCAGTTAAATTTTTAGTTGACTAATATATAGACAGTCCAAAAATAACTTTAATTCGCTTTGCCTATAAACTTTCTTGAAAATAAGGACATTTAGGATATATATATATATATATATATATATATATATATATATATATATATATAGACACACACACACTACCGGGTGTAATTACACCCACCTCTAATATACCACCTAAACAAACATGAAATACTCCTTTATCACTTTAGGTATACTCGTATACTGATTATAAGATACTCCAATGGGAATCATACAAAAAAATTGCAAGGGAGTCCACAGATTTAACGTATTTTTGTAAATACCTTCATATATGCACATAAAAAGGAGTATGTCGAAAAAATGTATATACCACATCTGAAAAATTATTCATACTACCTAAATGGTCTTAAATACTCGTATACTACACATACATACCCTTTGTTATGCGAGATAATTCCTATGTTATGAGAAACCACATAGGATGTAATTACACCCGGAAGTGTGTGTGTAACGCTGAAATGGGGCACCATGGTATCTGGGCACCAAGTCTCCCTGCCTTTAGATTGCTTTTAGATATGTGCTAGTGCAATGGTATGAAAAGAAAATTATTGACATGGATGGAAAGTCTTAATCATAGATGCAAGGCTAATATCGACGCACAAACGTAAGCGAAAAAAGAGAAGCAATTTGGGCTGGATGTTGTGCAGTCCTAACAGGAAAAATGACGGGATTACTTGACAATCTGCCGGCGAAATAGGCGCCTTAATTTGCTCAAATCGATCGGTGTACTATCGCTGGGAAACTCGTGCATGCATTCACCGAAATAGCGTGGCGCGTGCTTACAGGTACGTGAGAAGTTAGAAATCGTCGTCGCCTGTCTATCTATCTATGCGTCTGTTCGCCTCACTCATGTGCCTGCGTGCATGAGAAATGCATGATGCTTTGCCTGCACAGGTGCGCGTTTTCTGAAATGCAAGAGAGAACGTTTCTTGTGGAGTACATGTAGTACCGCACTTGATTTGCAGTTGTGTGCAGGGCATGTGGAAATTGGAATGGATAAGCAAGTTATTTTCCACTTCTCCATAATTAACTCACTGCCGTTTAGAGAATGGATCTGTTGATTGCTTACGTGAATTGCATGGGAGGTTATTATCATTATTTTTTAACATGTTACCGCACAAATCGCTTTATAAAATGCAAGGTATGCAAATCGCAAACCAATCTATTACGCATTGCAATCTCATAATTCAATCCAGATTGAAATTAGATTCGTTTACAATGCCATCATCATCTACTGTTCTTTGTCCGGTAAACTGATTACGATTATCCGGTAGTAGAATACCTAGATCCTAGATCGCAGAGATTGCATAGATAGATCTAAAATAGGATTTGTTGTGGTTACAGACCAAACAGAGAGAGAAAGTATGGTAGTAGAGAGTTAGGTGAGCAATAGCCCTTAGGGTTTTTCCCATGGCTGCTACCGTTATATATCCACATGTGGAGTGTTTTTACAATAGTGCCCTTACATTTGAGTATTCCCCTCAGGGGCACTTTTGTCATTATACATGTCTCATTTTGGGCCTTACAACCTTCTAACAGACCTGCTGGGCTTAGGTGGGGGCCACCCCTACAACAGGAGCCTCTCATGGTGAAGGGCTTCACGGGCCGAAGCCATGTTGCCGAGCCCTTTGGCCCCCTCCGTCCCTGCGGCCTGTGAGCTTCTCTAACACTTGATGGAGCCTATTGCTTGGTGTAGTATTCGCCGCGTCGCAAAGGTACAGTGCCGAGCAAGTTGGTGAAGTCGTCCTTGCCCTGGGGTCCTCCAGCGGTGGGGTCAGAGTCGGAGTCGAGGTTGGAGTCGGGAGCGGGGTGGGATCGGGCACCTTCGGCGGGCTTATTGGCGAAGTGTGGCCACGACTTGGTTGCCCAGGCCCCTGTCGACCGCAGGTTCCTTGGGTGGTGGAGTCGAAGTAGGGGCGGAGACAAACCCCGCACCACGGATTCTCCTGGGGCGAGGTGTGCGAGACTCCTGCGCGTAACCCCGGGCGATCGAGTTTGGTGGCTCCGCGGTGCGGTAGTGCACTTTAATGGCGCCTGGAATCCCGCCCACCCCTGAGCTGTTAGGGACAAGCGACTGCGGCCGTACGCACTGTTCCATCGGGAGGGTACACGCGGCGAGCCGCGATTGGTGCGTCGTGGGTTGTCAGCAGTCGCACGATCGCGGCCGTTCGCCCCTTCCCAAGGGGTCGGGGCGCGTGGCATGGTGCTAGTGGCGCGTCGTGCGCTGTCCGCCCACCTACCGGTGCGCGTCGCCGGCTGTCAGCGGTTGCGCTTCCGAGGGGGGGCGAGTGGGCTTTATAAGGCGTCGCCACCGGCATGAGAACATTCTTCTCCGTCGGTTGCTTAGCCCTGCTTCCTGTGCTGTTGGCATAAACCACTCTTGCTCCCATTGCTCAGTGCCCTTCCTCAAAGAAAAATGGCTTGTCACGACGATCCTACTTGCCGGCTCAGCGGCAGCACCTTGTCCAACCGGTACGACCATCACCTCCCCTAGGGGAGTACCCTCCGGTGATGCGAGGATCAGCGCACATCAACAAGCGGTAGGACGCCATGGAACACTCGGGAGGCCGCTGCTCCCGTGTGTTGGGGCGGAGCCTCGCTAGTGAGGAGATGATCCAGAGGCTCGTCCGGGAGAGGAAGATCGAGGAACGTGGTGGGGCTCGCCTGCCCGACCCCAACGAGACGGAGCCGCCGCCGGCGGAGATAGTGGCTATCGTCTTTGTCGCATTCTTTGATGCCGGGCTGCGGATGCCCTCGATGGTCTTCGTCGGCGAGGTCTTGCGGGCTAACGGGTTGGAGCTGGCGCAGCTGACTCCCAACGTGATAGTCCGCCTGGCTGTCTTCACTTGGGCGCTGCGAACAGAAGGTCGCCGTCCCAGCGCGAGCCTGTTCGCCATTCTACACGATGCGCGCTGCCAGCCGAAGAAAATCGAGGGAGGGGTGGAATCGAACTTTGGCAGCGTCAACTTCGTGCTGAGGAAGCAATGTGCGGGGCTCTTCCCTGCGTTGGTCGCGCGGGGGAAGTGGGAGTCCGGTTGGACGCGTTGGTGGTTTTACTACCACGTGACGAGCACGAGGGTGTGTTATGTCGGGGACAGCCGATATCGTTCAACAGCTCACCCGATGTGAAGTCGAAGGCCGACGATGCGCAGAATGCGCGAAGACTTGCTGGGGGCGCCCGCCGGTTCAATATGCGTGACCTCGCTGAAGAGTTCACCATGTACGGAGTGGCGCCACTTTCCAGTCGGTGGCAATACGAGCGACGGGGTAGCACCCGGAAGGATGGTGTCCACCCATCAGTATCGCACCTCCTAAAACCCTCCGCTCCTTGTAAGTCCTTCGGCCCTGGGCTGGGCGCCCATTTACGTAGTTGGATGACCATTTTATGAAGGACGCCCCCATTTTTGCGTGCAGTGCTTCGGCTGGAGAACGCGGAGCGCGCGGTCGTTGCGCTCCTTGGGCCGTACACGGCCAAGGAGCACAAGCTACACGAGGCTGCGACCGCCTCGGCAAAGCAAGGGCGAATAAATTGGGTGTGCGAGGCCCTGGGGATTCCCGTACCCGAGCGCGAGGTGCCTACGGAGGCCCCGAGCCGCCGCGATGGCAATGGTCAAGTTGGGGGGCCGCCCAGTCGACGTAGGGCCCGAGCTGACACCGTCGCATCCAGTCTTTCGGCCGTGTCGGCGGCCGGTACCGCCGATGTGGAGGGTACGACCGGCGTTGGGTCCAAACCCGCTGGGTCGGGGGGGACGCTGCCTCTGACGAGGAGGCCTTAGACGGCGGCGGGGCGATGAGCACCGGTGTCGTTGGTCATGACGACTGGGTCTCACCGCCTACCGCGGCCGCTGAGGACCTGGCACCTGTGCCGGCTATCGCGGCCCCTAGAGTGACTGAGGAAGTATTGGTCGCGTCCCCAAGGGCGAAGCGCCCCCGGGTACAGTCCCCTCCGCCTTCGAGGGGGCGATTCCGTGTGGCGGGCGCGATCACCGGGATCCTGCCGCCCGGCCAGGGAGTCATCGAGGTGGAGGGAGTCGTCGCTCCTCGGCCCGACGAAGCCCCCGCACCCAAGGTGGAAGCTGAGCGGACACCTCCCCATGCCTTGGTAGGGGGTGTCGAAGGTAGGCGCGATTCTTTTTTGTCCCGTGACATTGCGAAACTCTCTCCGATTTGCTCGCTCATTTCGTCATCGACATCAGGTGAGACAAGGTCTCCTGGACATGGTGAAGGATTGAGCAACGGGGGTGGGCGCGAAGTCCTCAACCCTGTTGCGCAGGGCGCGATGTAGGCATCTAGTGCTGTCGAAGCCGCTGGCGCAGAGTGACCGAGGCCCATCGTCTCTGATTTCATCCCTCGATCAGAGATGCTTCGCGTTCTCAATGAGGCCGCGGAGCGCGTTGGCGGTAGCTTGGGTCGACAAGTGTTGTCAACGTGCGGGGGAGACCTTCTGGCGTTCGCGCTGGGTGCTTCAGAGATGAGGGTAAGTGGCTGGGTCTACAATCCACACCGCCGTCCATCGCATTCCTAACTCCCGCAGCTTCTTCCAGATTCTTGTTTTTAACCAAGCTCTGGAGGAGGCTCGCGTTCGCGAGCAAAGGGCACTGGAGGGGGAGCTTCGTGCCGCAGAGCAGATTCGCTTGCTGGAGGCAGAGAATGCAAGGGTGGTGTCCGACGCGGGGGACGCCGTGGCAGCGGCGTAGCGCGAGATGGACGAGGTCCGGCATGCCGCGGGGGAGGAGCGCACCACCTTTCTTCAGCAAATCTCTAAGCTGGAGGAGGAGAAGGTCCAGCTCGTCGCATCTCTTGCGGAGAGGAACCGGACCCTGGACGATGCATCTATGTCGGCATGGAGGGCGATGGAGTCTCTAGAAAGGGCCCTCCAGGGCCTTTCCGTTGACATGCCAGAAGTGATGCATGGCCTTGAGAATCTGACGGAGATGCTTGGGCGTATCGAAGAGGGCTCGAGCCTCGCCCTCCGCGGTGTCAAAACCTTCAGCGACCACTGCGGCTTCATGGGTGCCTCCCTCGCCCTCGCCTTGCTTCGCACCCGGGGATGTGGACACGTCAGCGAGCTGGCGGACTCTCAACTGGATCTGCCAGCCAAGCCCGGGGTGATGTCCGACGCCATCCGCTTCACCCAACCGGCTATACAGACCTTCTATAACCAAATCTGGGGCTATGTCGGGGAGGACGTGGCCAAGGTCGCGTTGCGGCGAACGCTGCATGAAGAGGGGGACCTGCTCCAGTGGCTCGAGGAAGTTCCTCGACGCAATGAAGACAGTGCGGATCCCCAGGTGTGATGCCTGCTTTGCGACCTGCTCCTTTATATGGATGGGGCGATGCCTGCCTGATATTTTCTTGTCGTTGCATACCACTCTGTTCTAGGCGGTTGTCACGTAGGGTTTAGGTTTTCACGCTCGGCTTCTCCCGGCTTTTCAACAGTAGTGGCCGAAGTAGACACGTGAACGCCTCGTCCCCTTTCTTTCGAAAGCGTGGCAGCGGAGCTGGCACCTAGTCGAAGCAGACGCGCGAGCGCTCCGTCCCCTACCTTTCGAGGGGGTAGCAGCGGAGCTGGCGCCTAGTCGAAGCAGACGCGCGAGTGCTCCGTCCTGTACCTTTCGAGGGGGTGGCAGCGGAGCTGGCGCCTAGTCGAAGCAGACGCGCGAGCGCTCCGTCCCCTACCATTCGACGGGGTGGCAGCGGAGCTGGCGCCTAGTCGAAGCAGACGCGCGAGCGCTCCGTCCCCTACCTTTCGAAGGGGTGGCAGCGGAGCTGGCGCGTAGTCGAAGTAGACGCGTGCGCGCGGGGATATCCGCGTCTTGTTTATACTCAGAAGAGTGCATGAGAATTTCCACCACGTCTTATTTATACTCCGAAGAGTACACAAGAGGGCAATGCCTGCGCGTGCGCGGGGACATCCGCGTCTTGTTTATACTCAGTAGAGTGCGCAGAAAAAACATCCACGTCTTGTTTATACTCCGCAGAGTGCGCACAGAGGTATGCCTCGACGCTGTGTCTTATTTATACTCCGTGGAGTGCGCGCGGAGGCGTCCCCCCGCTTCGTCTTATTTATACTCCGTAGAGTGCGTGCGGAGGCACGCCTCGACGCTACGTCATATTTAGAGTCCATAGACTGCGCGCGAGGGCAAGCCTCCGCGCGTTGCGGGTGGTGAGGGTGCGTGCGGAGACAGACCTCGACGCTACATCTTATTTATACTCCGTAGAGTGCGTGCGGAGGCGGGCCTCGACGCTACGTCTTATTTAGAGTCCGTAGACTGCGCGCGGGGCAAGCCTCCGCGCGTTGCGGGCGGTGAGGGTGCGTGCGGAGGCGGACCTCGACGCTACGTCATATTTAGAGTCCATAGACTGTGCGCGGGGGCAAGCCTCCGCGCGTTGCGGGCGGTGAGGGTGCGTGCGGAGGCAGACCTCGACGCTACATCTTATTTATGCTCCGTAGAGTGCGTGCGGAGGCGGACCTCGACGCTACATCTTATTTAGAGTCCGTAGACTACGCGTGGGGGCAAGCCTCCGTGCGTTGCGGGCGGTGAGGGTGCGGGCGGAGGCGGATCTCGACGCTACGTCTTATTTATACTCCGTAGAGTGCGTACAGAGGCGGACCTCGATGCTACGTCTTATTTAGAGTCCGTAGACTGCGCGTGGGGGCAAGCCTCCGCGCGTTGCGGGGGGTGAGGGTGCGTGCGGAGGCGGACCTCGATGCTACGTCTTATTTATACTTCGTAGAGTGCGTGCGGAGGCGGACCTCTATGCTACGTCTTATTTAGAGTCCGTAGACTGCGCGCGGGGGCAAACCTCCGCGCGTTGCGGGCGGTGAGGGTGCGTGCGTAGGCGGACCTCAATGCTATGTCTTATTTATACTCCGTAGAGTGCGTGCGGAGGCGGACCTCGACGCTACGTCTTATTTAGAGTCCGTAGACTGCGCGCTGGGGCAAACCTCCGTGCGTTGCGGGCGGTAGACCGACATGAAGGCCTGACAAAGGATCTGCTTTATTAATTTTCCATTTGCGCGGGCGAGCGTCTTACAATGAGTAAGGTGCCGATGTTGCTACGTGCTTCCTTTTTGTTCTAGGCATAGTACCGCCACAACCTGTCCGCGTTCCACGTGTGGTGAAGTGTTTGCCCTTCGAGCGTAGCAAGGCGGTACGCTTCCTTATGCAGAGCTTCTGCGACGATGTATGGGCCTTCCCACTTGGATTCCAGCTTTCCGACCGTCTCTGCATGGAGCATCATTTTGAGGACAAGGTCCCCCGGCTGAAATTCTCATAGGTATATGGAGCGACCACGAGTGCGCACCATCTGCCTTGCGTACTTATGACGTGCTAGGTTGCGCTCACTCGCTCTCCATCAAGGAGGTCTATGGACAATCGGCGCTGTTCTTCCGGCGCCTGGACGAGGACCCTTCTCGAGCCAGCCTTGATTTCCTCGGGCGTCACTGCCTTGTCGTCGAAGAGGAGCTTGAATGGCGTGAATCCCGTCGGGTGTGTCACCGTCGTGCGGAGGGACCAGAGGACACTGTGCAGCTCGCTCGGCCACTTGCCCTTTGGTAGCCCAACCAGACACTTTTTAACTGCGGCGGAAATGGCATCGTTCGCCTGCTCGACTGCTCCGTTGGACTGTGGGTGTTCGACCGAAGCGAACCGAAGTGTGATGCCCATGCTATCGCAGAACTCTTTGAACGGGGCTACGTCGAACTGCAGGCCGTTGTCGACGGTGAGCTCCCTGGGCACGCCAAAGCGATATATGATGTTTTACCAAAGAAAGCGTTGCATGGCCGCCGAGGTTATCTTGGCTAGAGCTACAGCCTCTGGCCACCTGGACAAATACTCCAAAGTAACCACTGCAAATCGCAGGTCGCCTGGGGCTAAGGGAAGTGGTCCCACAACGTCGACACCCCACCGTGCCAGCGGCCATACCGGGGGAATGGGGTTGAGGCTCGTCGGAGGCCTGCGAATGATGCGTCCCATCCATTGGCAACCTTGACACCGGCGCACGAGGTCTTGGGCGTCGGCGACGGCTGTTGGCCAGTAAAAACTTTGCCTGAACGCCTTGCCGACTAGCGACCTCGGCGCAAGGTGCGAACCGCAGAGTCCCGCGTGAATTTCCGCAAGGAGTTCCCTTCCTTCCTCGCGTGAGAGGCACCGCAGGAGCGGCGTGCAGACTCCTCTCTTGTAGAGTATTCCCTCGAGCTGTAGGCATCGGAGCTCGGTGGGGTCGTCTGGCTTCGCGATGCCTTGCAGGAAACCGAAGATGGGCTCCCGCCAATCACCCTGCTGGGTAATCTGGTGGACAAGGGCCGCGTCCCGGTTATCCTGCACGATGGCCACCGCTGATAGGACCTCGTAGAATGCTCCCTCGGGGGGTGGCAACTGTTGGCTGGCAGCCTTCGCGAGGGCGTCGGCTTGCTTGTTGTCCGCCCACAGGATGGCCTTGACCGTGACACCCAAGAAGTGCCTTTCCTTCGCTCTTACGGCTGCCAGGTACTTAGCCAGCTCAGGGTCTTTGGCCTGGTATGACTTGTCCACGTGGCCCACCACCAGGCGCGAGTCAGTGCGGACAAGCACTCGGCGCGCGCCAAGCGCCTTGAGCTTTGCGAGGCCGAAAAGCAACACCTTGTACTCGCCCGTGTTGTTAGTGGCCGGAAACGCGAGGCGCGCTGAGTACAACAGGCGGTGCCCCTCCGGTGTGGTAATCACTGCACCTACGCCTGCGCCTGCAACGCCGTATGCTCCGTCAGTGCTGAGCATCCACACTGGGTCCTCTGGCTGCTGGATGGGCTGAGCCGGCGGGGTCCATTCCGTGAGGAAGTCCGCGAGAACTTGGGACTTGATCGCTGTTCCCGAGGCATACGTTAAGGAGAACGGGGCGAGCTCGGCTGCCCACTTGCCGATGCGCCCTGTGGACTCCTTATTGTGCAACATCTCCGCCAGGGAGAACGAGGAGGGCACCGTAATTGGATGGGCTAGGAAATAGTGTCGGAGCTTTCTCGAGGCCATGACCAGCGCGTAAGCGAGCTTCTCGAGCTCTGTATATCGCGTCTTGGCGCCCTGGAGGGCTTCAGATACGAAGTATACGGGGCGTTGAAGAGTGCCTTCTTCAAGGACAAGGACGGCGCTGACTGCTGTCACTGAAGCGGTGAGGTAGAGCAGGAGGGGAGCCTCTGGTGTCAGAGCGACCAGAGTGGGAAGGCTTGCTAGGTGTCTCTTGAGGTCGTCAAAGGCCTTTGCACAATCGTCATCCCAATGAAACCCATCGCAACTGCGGAGAGTCTTGAAAAATGGCAAGCCCCGCTCCGCTGCCCTGGACAGGAAACGACTCAGCGCAGCCATGCGACCGGGTAGCCTCTGGACCTCCTGTGTCGTCTTGGGCGGCTCCATATCCAGGATGGCGTCGAATTTATCGGGGGTTTGCCTGGATGCCTCGTCCAGACACGAGGAAGCCCAGGAGCTTGCCTTCTTGCATGCCGAAGACACACTTGTCCGGGTTAAGCTTGATGTCCGCCTTCCTGAGGTTATCGAAGGTCTCTTGGAGATCCTGACCGTGTAGGGTGAGCTGTCTGGTTTTTACTACTATGTCATCGACGTAGGCCTCCACGTTCCTCCCGAGCTGAGTGGCCAAGGCCAACGCGACGAGGCGGGTGAATGTTGCGCCTGCGTTCTTTAAACCGAAGGGCATCCTGACAAAGCAGAAAGTCCCAACCGGCGTAATGAAGCTGGTCTTGTCCTCGTCGTCCTTGGCCATGTAGACCCGATGATAACCAGAGTAAGCATCCAAGAAACTCATGAGCTCGCACCTCGCGGTGGCATCGACCAGTTGGTCTATGCGCGGCAAAGGGTAATCATCCTTTGGGCACGCCTTGTTGAGGGCAGTGAAGTCGATGCACATACGCCAAGCACCGCTAGCCTTTTGGACCAACACCGGGTTGGCAAGCCAATCCGGGTGCTGGACTTCGCGGATAACCCCGGCCTGGAGAAGCTTTGCTACCTCCACCTTGGCTGCTTGCTGCCGGTCCATGGACATACGGCGAAGCTTTTGCTTGACCGGCTTGGCGTCGGGGCGGATTGCCAGGTTGTGCTCGATGAGGGTGCGGTTTACACCCTTGATATCCTTCGGCGACCATGCGAAGACGTCGGCATTGTTCCGGAGAACTTGGATTAGGTCCTGCTCCACCTCTGGGGGGAGGCCTTCGCCAATGAACACAAATTGCCCCTCCGCTTGCAGAGACACCTTTTTGACCCCGCCCTGTGGCTGGGGCTTAGGCGTCCACCTCGAAGCGGACGACGTGTCCGCCTTGAGTTTGTCGGCGAGGACGTGCACCTTGCAATGCGGACTCGTGACATCGACCTCTACGCGCCTAGCCAGGTCTTGGTCACCGAAGATGGTGATAACACCCTGCGGGCCCGAGAGCTTCATACACAAGAAGGCATGGTGTGGAACCGCCTCGAAGGAGTTGATGGCGGGTCGGCCCAGTATGGCATTGTATGGGTGCGGGATGTCTACTACGTCGAAGACAATGTCCTCGCTCCTGGCGTTGTCTACCTGGCTCAAGGTAACTCGGAGACATACCTGACCCAGGACCTTCAGTGCCTGACCCCCGAAACCCTGGAGCGGGGTTCCCGACGGTCCCAAACGACTCCGGGGGATCCCCATACGGTCGAGGGCCTCCACGAACAGAATGTTTACGGAGCTTCCCCCGTCGATGAGGATGCGCCTAACATCGCAGGTTGCGATGTTGGCCTGGACGACCAAGGGGTCTTGGTGGGGGAACTCCACGCCCTGGGCGTCAGCTAACGTGAAGGTGATATCGCAGTGCGGCATCTTCGGGGGTGGTTGCGCTAAGGAAGTCCTTGGCAGGGAGCCTCCGGAGATGACGCTAACGATACGGCGCTGGGCCCCCTCTATGACTACGACTCGCGGGGGGCTTCCCTGCGGCTGCTGTACATGGGCTACGGCGGGGGAGGGGGCGTGCTGCCGAGGCCCGGTTTCTGGCGGTTGCCTATCGCAGCTCCATGACCGCGATGCACGCTCGCGTGATGTGGTCACCTTAGCCGTGCACCTCGCACCACCTGCCATAGTCCAAAATTTCCTGTTCCGCGCGTGGTCTCTCCTGCCCCCCGGCGTCGCTGCTTTCAGGGGGGTCTTCCGCGGACTCTTGCTTGCGTCCTCATTTCGGGGAATCGCTCCCCGCGTTTCCGTTTTGTGATGACCCCTCCGCTTGAATAGGGTCGGAGTTGTCGCCTTCGCGTCTTCACGCATCGTCCTCCGCCCGCGCATACTCTTCCATCTTATCGAAGAGCTTCACAACTGTCTTGATTGGTTTACGAGCGTTGTACTTGGCTAATGGCCCTGGGCGGAGGCCCTGCACCGCTGCATTGATGATAGTTGTCTCGTTGACATCCTTGACTTGGCAGCGTACCTTCGCGAAGCGCTTGAAATACTCTCGGAGCTTCTCCGAGGGTTTTTGCTTGACCGCGAAGAGCTGATCCGCATTGACACGCTCGACGTAGTTCCCCTGGAAGTTGTTGTAGAGCCGGTCGCGGATCTGCTCCCTACAGAGAGCACCACTCCCTACAGCGTGAGGGGGAGCCCCTTCCGATTTTGTGGTGTCATCTCCGCCAGCGGCTTCGATGGTGATCTCGTACACGCGTGCGAACTCCCGAGGGTCCGTATCGCCTTTGTACGGCTCGATGGCGCTGGGGAATTTGAAGTCCTCTGGCCATGCCGCCTGCTGTAGGCCTGCAGAGAGCGGGGACTCTGGGTCCATGCGTCGCAGCGGGACGCTACTGGACGTGAGGGCATCGCGGCTGCCCGCTCGCTCCGACGTGGGCTCCGGCGCGACCGTCGGCGGGGCCTGCTGGCTCCGAGCCTCCTGCATACCCCGCACGGCCCCGCGGAGATCCGCCAACTCCCACTGGAACGTGTTGAGGGCCTCTAGCAGGGTGTTCTCCACCGTAGACACGGCTGAGGCCATCGGTGCACCTGGCCGCACGGCCAGAACAGCGGCGACCACGGTCTGTGCTCTTGGGCTGCCTGCTGCGCTGGCGTGATGGACTCCGGAGTCGATGACGAGGCCCGCGTTGCCACCAGAACCGCTCACCGCTCCTGCACCGGGCGGGGGGACGGGCGCTGTGCCAGCGTGGGCACCAGCACTACCGCCCCTAGCCGCCCGATCGGCGCTGCCGGCGATTGTCACGGCACCCACGGCGGGGTTACCCACCGCGCGCGGGGCGGTCTCGACTAGGCCTGGGCATTCGGGTTACCCGATTTTTTCGGGTCGGGTAGTTCGGGTAATTCGAAATTCGGGTAATGAAAATCGCACCCGATATTAGCCCTAAAAATACTACCCGCATTTGGTGCCCGATAATTCGGGTTCGGGTTGATATACCGATATACCCGATTCACAAAAATCAAGAACCGCATAGAATTTCAGCAGCAATTTCGGGTTCGGGTTCGTAATTCGCACGGGTAATAAAGTGATAAGTTCAAGTGTATTTCGGGGTAGTTCGGGTAATTCGGGTAGTTCGGGTACCGGGGGATATTACCCGAACTACCCAAACTAATTTCGGGTAATTAAAATCGCTATCCGAATTTGGGATCGGGTACCTCGGGTTCGGGTATTTCGGGTTCGGATCCGGGTAATTCGGGTACGGGTAACGGGTAGCGGGTATTTTGCCCACCCCTAGTCTCGACCGTCGTGGTGGCGGTGGCGCTACCGGTCGTCGTGGCGGTGGTGGCAGGGTCGGTCGTCGTGGCAGTGGTGGCGGGGTCGAGCGTCGCGTCGTGCACGCCGGTACTCGCGACCTTTGCGCCCGCATCGCCGCCCATGCCTGCGACTGCCGATGCCGAAGCCCTGGTGTTGACGCGAGATTCCGTCGCGCCCACCTTCTTCTTCGCCACCGACAATGAAGCTTTTTTCGGTGCCATCCTTCTTCGGATCTTGAGGCTTGCTGTTGTCTTCCCCACGGACGACGCCAACTGTTGTGGCTATAAACCAAACAGAGAGAGAAAGTATGATAGTGGAGAGTTAGGTGAGCAATGACCCTTAGGGTTTTTCCCATGGCTGGTACCGTATATATATCCACATGGGGAGTATTTTTACAATAGTGCCTTTACATTTGAGTATTCCCTCAGGGGCACTTTTATCATTATATATGTCCTATTTTGGGCTTTACAACGTTCTAACAGGCCTGCTAAGCTTAGGTGGGGCCACCCCTACAACAAGATCAGTTCCTGCAAATCGAGAAAAACTTGCGCATTTCAAAAGGCACATTCGAGCACCAAAGAATTTGGAAAAAGAAAAGGCAGATGATAATTAGAGAAGCAGATGATCTGAAAAAAGACAAAGAAGAGGATTGGTACATGCGATTCCTGTTCACATTGACCCTGTGACAGTGTGGCCGCACACTTGGTTGCTCACAGCGGGTCCGAGACGCGACGCCGTAACACTCCAATCCAGCGGTCAAAGATGCTGCAGCAGCCAGCAGCGTAACACCCAAGTTACCTCCGCTCCCTCCACTAATCCCCACCAGACACAACCCTCTCCCGGCCGGCGATGTCGGCGGCGCCCCCACCGCCCCCGGAGTCCCCCGCCGCCGCGGGCGGCGGCAGCGACAAGGTCCTCGCTGCCGCGCAGCACATCGTCAAGTCCCTCGCCACTTCCAAGAACGCCGCCGACGACATGATCCGCATCCTCTCCGGCTTCGACAACCGCCTCTCCTCCATCACCGCCAACCTCTTCCCCTCCCCCGACCTCACCTCCTCCGACTCCTCCGAGATCTCCGCCGCCGCCGCCTTCGACGCCGCCGAGCAGCTCATCCTGCTCTGGGACGCCACCCCGGAGGCCCTCGTCTTCGAGGCCCCCGAGGACGACGTCGCGCAGTACCTCGCCGCCGTCGACGTCGCCGTCGAGCACCTCGCCCGCGGCTCCGCCGCCACCGGACGCGCCGGCGTCGCCGTCCAGCTTGCCATGGCGCGACTCGAGGAGGAGCTCCGCCACCTCATGGTCCGCCACGCCGTGCCGGTCGACCCCACGGGCCTCTTCTTCTCTCTCCGCCGCCTCTCGCTCGGGTCCATGGAGGACCTCGACACCTGCTCCGAGTTCGACGCCGCCACGCCGCACAGCCTGGACGCCGCGCCTGAGACCGCACGCGGCGGGCCCCTGGGGAACCCGTTCGACGACCAGGTGTTCGACCCCGTGCGCCCCGAGGCCGTCGACGACCTGCGCGCAATCGCCGACCGGATGGCGCGCGCGGGGTACGCGCGCGAGCTCGCGGACGCGTACTGCGGCATCCGCCGCGACCTGCTCGACGAGTACATCTCCGTGCTCGGCGTCGAGCGCCTCAGCATCGACGAGGTGCAGCGCGTAGAGTGGAAGCAGCTCAACGACAAGATGAAGAAATGGGTGCAAGGGGTCAAGACGGTCGTGCGTGTGCTGCTCGCTGGTGAGCGCCGCCTCTGTGACCAGGTGCTCTCTGCGTCTGACGAGCTCAGGGAGGAGTGCTTCATTGAATCCACCAAAGGATGTATCATGCAGATTCTTAACTTTGGGGATGCCGTGGCTGTGTGCCCCCGTTCGCCGGAGAAGCTCTCACGGATTCTTGACATGTATGAGGCACTTGCGGAGGTGATCCCTGAAATGAAGGACTTGTGCTTGGGAGGTTCTGGGGATGGTGTGATCAGTGACGTTCAGGCAATTCTTGATAGGCTTGGGGATGCCGTAAGGGGTACCCTTTTCGAGTTTGGGAAGGTTCTGCAGCAGGAGTCATCACGGAGGGCGATGATGGCTGGTGAGATCCACCCGATGACACGCTATGTCATGAACTATTTGAGGTTGTTGGTTGTTTACAGTGAGACACTTGATGTCCTCTTGGATGACGATAGTGATGATCAAAATGCTTTGGGAAGATCTGAGGATCAGGATCAGGAACACTTGGAGAACATGACCCCTCTTGGAAGGCGCCTATTGAAGCTGATATCTTATTTGGAGGCCAATTTGGAGGAAAAATCTAAGCTTTATGAAGATAGTGCTCTGGAGTGCATATTTTCCATGAACAACTTGCTCTACATTGTTCAGAAGGTAAAGGATTCTGAGCTTGGGAAGATTTTAGGTGATCAGTGGGTAAGAAGGCGCAGTGGGAAGATTCGGCAGTATTCAAAGAGCTACCTAAGGATTTCTTGGACCAAGGCATTGTCTTATCTGAGGGATGATGGACATGGGAGTGGCAGTGGAAGCGGGAGTGGCAGTGGTCATTCTAGTTCTAGGATGTCCATAAAGGAAAAGTTCAAGAACTTCAACTTAGCCTTTGAGGAAATCTACAGGAATCAGACAATCTGGAAAGTTCCAGATCCTCAGCTCCGAGAAGAGCTAAAAATATCTATATCTGAAAATGTGATTCCAGCTTATCGTGCTTTCTTGGGAAGATATGGTAATCAAGTGGATGGGGGAAGAAATTCGGGGAAATATATAAAATACACCCCAGAGGACTTGGAGGGTCAGCTGTCTGATTTATTTGAGGGGTCACCAGGATCTGTCAACCACTCTCGGAGAAGAAGTTGACAGGATCCAGTTTCAGGTACGATTTTGTTAGGGGTCGTTTATTACTGGATTGCCATACGAAGCACATCTGTTAAATGGGTGTTTGTTTCCTTAGTAGTCATTACAATACTGTAATACAGCACAAGGACCTTTTCGTATGTTTACTGTTGCAAGGTGTGTACTGAGAAATATTGTACATGTATAATGTATTGTTTCTAAATGTGTGACTTGTCTCCTTTCTGACTATTTTGTGTTAGCTGTAGTGGACTGTTTGGTACAATTGTGTGCTGAAGTTTATCACCTTTCATGTGATTGTTTAGATGCTTCTCTAGCAATTTCTTATGACTAAACTTATGTTCTTGGCAGATAATTAAATAAAGGTGGTTCAATATGGGCTATTGCTAACAGCAAACTCAATGCTGACACCATTTGTTTTATGAAGTATGATTTGTACACCTGAATTTATGGATTACACCTGAATTTATGGATTATCTTAGTGTTTTACTGGTAATTGTCCCAAAAAAAAGTTTCCCTGGCTTGCGCATTCTCTAGAGGCATTTCCCATTCTGTTTGTCTTTCTGTGAGCATCTTATAGAGTGAACCATATCATGTACTCACTGAGAATAACATTATTCTTTTAGCAATTCCACCTTTCTTTAGAGTTTTAAACTCCAAATATCACTGTTCTACTTAGCACAATGCTTTATGTACATACCATACTGTTCAAATTTGTGAACTGTGAGGTGCATTCTGCAAACAATGTAGATGACTCATCCCTTAATGTCTGAATCTGTACATCTATGTAGCTGAAGATAAATATTAGGATGGCATTATAGTGCATCCAGATGGTCTTGTACTTGAAAAGACTCTTGACGACAGGCTGCTTGCCTAAGCCATACATGGCTTTTGTAGCGGTCACCGTTCAGCCTTCCTACATGCTCCAGCAGATGCTGTTAGGATGTTATGCTGTACCTAGAAACTTGTCTTGAGACTGCAGAGTGATTTTGTAATCTGGCTCAAACAAAATTATATTCTGAGTGTGGGGTTTAATTAATTTGACCATGCATAAAAGGGACATAGACCCTAGGTATAGGTGCTTCGTTAATAGGACCAATTGTCCTACTAGCATTAGTATCATGTGTCTCCATTCTGCCTGCCAGTAAGATTTTGAGGTTAAGTGCCAGTAAGATTTTGAGGTTAAGTATATATTGTTAGACACCAGTGGGTCGCATACTTGTTCCTGTCAGAATAGCAAATTCTAGATCAAAGGCATAGCCCACCTTTATTTGAAAGCTAAGCGAAAGTTTTAAAAGGGAAGAAATGGGTGTACCAGTTTCCGATTACATCCACATTACAACTATAGGTAACTAGAGTTAGCATAGCAAATTCCTCTCATGTGTTTTTTTTAAAAACAGTTTGACAAGTACTTTTCCCTTCCCACCATTTTCTCCAAGTTGTTTCGTGTCAAAACTATCTTTAGTTAAGGGCTTTCCAGTCATACTTTGAACATTAGAAACATGGAACAGTATAAGTGGACCTACTGTTGGAGAAGGGAGGTCATTTGTGCTAATTGGAGATAAATCCTGTGAAATCTGGATAGCTTACTTGTCGAAATTGAAAATACATATATCTCTAGGATTTGCTGAAGTTGCAGATTTCCCAAATCTAGACGACTGGTACCAAAAAGCAACTGTAAACTGAAATATGGAGATCATAAGATGACATATGAGAAGATTTGCCAGGGAAATCTAGAAAGAAAAGTAAATTATTAACTGAATATCTTCCTCTCCAAAGAAGCTTACTAGGAATAAGGAAGTAGATTGGATAGAATTGATTGCACATTTGTAGTAGTTAGCTAAGATTCAAAAAATAAAGGTATGAGGAATTATGTGAAGAACATTTTAGTAAATGAAACAAAAACTAGAAGAAGTTATTTTCATTAATCTGCATGGGCTAATGGCAGTTGGGGTTCTGATGAATATAGGTTAGAACTATGTTATGGATACATTCATTGGTAATTGCCCAAACATCAGATCAGCTTCATTAGTTGATATAAATATGTAGTCATTTCCCACTAATGTAAACTCTACATGTGCTAGTTCATTTCCCTTGAAGTATGATGCTTGGCAGTAAAGTTAACTTTCTGACTTCATACTATGAAAAAGATTTATGATCTTGTGTTACCCTTGTATAAGGCTGCTTTTCCATTTGCAACTGATTGGTTTCTAAAATTTATGTCCAGATTATTCAGATTTAAGTAAACATGCCTTAATTATGCTGCTAGCACTTGTATATTCTAAGACCATTTGCATTTGAAAGGGCATGTACAATGTATGCTTATGTCATAGATGAATTTCTCTTTTGCTCTTAGTAAAATCTGGGTTGTATGTTAGGTAGTACATCAAAGCTTCACCATGTAATGACTTGACTTCTCAGAATGCTATATTATTCTTCTTTGTATGGTTACCAGTGTTAGATGCCTCGTTTGAGCTATCTTTAGAAATGCTTCCACCAACAATTTATTGGTTGATTTTTGCTCTTTGCTTGTAGCTGTAATTGAAAAGTAATTACTCTGTTCCCGGTTTGATTAAGTTTTACTGTTAGCATTAAGCTTAGTAGTAAAAAATAAAAATATGTTCTCTGTTCTGATTTGGTTTGGACCCTTGTCCTATTGCTTTACGATTGACCTAAACACAATGTTGTTTTAAATATTATCTCCATATCTTCTGGTAAATATGCTGTTGAATGAGGCTCTACAATTTGATATCTTTCAGAAGTTGCTTCATGTTTGTAATTTCATGGAGAAACAAGTCTCTGAATTTATAGCACTATGTGTTTGTCTCATATAATGCACAGACATTATAATGTCCAAACCAAAACAAGAGGCTTTGAAGACTGAAAAAAAGAAGGCCCCTTCCTTATACGCTAGAAATCCCCCAATCAGTTCAATAATTTTCAGGCTCTTCTATTAATTTCTAGTAGTGCAAATAGTTAATTGATTTGGCACATCTTGTTGTTCTCTATTCTTCGGTCCTGTAATGATAATTTCTCATGTCCCTACATGACTAGATGATATTATGGTTAATTGTTTTATGTGAACATGTAGAGTGGGAGAACAGCAGTCTGTTATGGAGCTTATTGCAGTGACGATGTGCTTCAGTTGCTATGTGTGTTTGGCAAGAACTGATAATAGGTTGCAACTACATGCAAAAGCACTAGTGATTTTTCCAAATCTTCCACCTATTGAGGCGGTTCCACATTATTGTTGAACAACCAAGGTGCATATATAGTGGTCTGGCGTTAGTTTTCTTGCATGTCTGACATCCTACTTGGGTAGTTGGGATGAAACGGAACTATGAAGCAATCTGTAGTTATGCTGTATATTAACTGATAGTACCATTTCTTTTGCACACTTAGTTCATTCGTTCGCAGTTGTGTGAAGTTGAGTAGTTGACAGTTTCTCAAACCGTTCTCTGTTTCCTTTGTTGGTAAGGTCTATAGTTCATTCGTTCGCAGTTGTGTGAAGTTGAGTAGTTGACAGTTTCTCAAACCGTTCTCTGTTTCCTTTGTTGGTAAGGTCTAAATTTGTTTCTGCTGCTTTTTCCCCCTTAATTAGGAGAAGTTTTTTTTTTGGGAAAGAGAACGGTTTGAACTTATAATGCAGAAGGGGGGATTTAAGTGTACAACATAGTGCAACATAAATACCTGTGATAACTTTTTCAGAAGTACTCGTACTTGGTTATGTATTCTCTCTCCTGGAGAATCTTCGGAGGTTAGAAGGATCCTCTATTTCCTGGCTGGCGTTATTGTTCTGGGCCTTCAGCCTTTATTTCAATTTGAATTCCTGTGGAGCCTTGTCATGTGATTTTGTACTTTCAGTTGTTGACGATCATCTCATTCCGTGCTAATGGAAATTTCCATGCTGCTACTTCTAGAATTTCTGAATAACAGGAACTATATTTCACGCTACTTTTCTTTTTTTTGAGGGGATATGTCGTGCTGCTAAACATGGTAAATTTTACCTGTATTTCTTGAAACATAAACAGTCGTACTATAGTAGTGCATTTGTTTTATTTTTACCTTCTATGTACACTGTGTATGACCTAGTATCGGGGGATCTTTGGATATCACAATTGGGGCTATCATGGTGGATCTTTGTTTCCCCTGCAAATCTTGTTCTATTATTGTAATATTCAGATTGGCTTTCTTGATTTGGCTGCCTTTAAAATCTTGAGATGCACCATGCTGGCCAGAAATATAGCAAAAATTTATTAGATTCCGTAGTATATGAATCCAGTTGATCACTACTAGCAGCTGCTCGATTCAGGTTTTTTTTCTCGAAAACGCAGGAGAGCTGCATTTCATTGAAATAAGAAGAAAACGGGCTAGAATCCCAGATACAAAGACACAAACCCAACACCAACAACAACCAGCAACACGCACTCCAAGAACACTGGGCCAAAGACCAAACAAACAACCACAAGAACTAGGCGCTTAGGTTCATAGTCTGCGATCAAGAGAGAGATCCTTAGCTCCGCCTAATGCCCACAAAGCGCGCTCTTCCCGCTAAGATCAACAATTGGGTCATATTCGGGATGCCTTATCGAACACACATCGATTTCGTGCTTCCAAATGAGCCAAGCTCCTAGGATGATGAGAGAATTGAGGCCCCGCGAACTAGACCGGACGTTGTCGCTGCCGACTCTCTCCCACCAAGCCACAAAGGATCGGTCATCAGGTTGAGGAGCAAGAGAGTGGAGCCCAACTTGTCGCAAGAAGAGGAACCAGAACTGTCTTGCGAAAACACAAGATGTGAGGAGGTGATTGATATCCTCGTCCTCCTGATCACAAAGCGGACATTGCTCAGCTTAGGCACCCTCGCTTCGCGGCGGGTCGCTGTCCAACAATGTTATGAGCAACCAACCACATAAAGAAATGACACTTAGCCGGCGCCCAAGTCTTCCAAATGATCTCTACTGGTCCAAAGGTTTGAGCACCCAAAAAAAGACTCTCATATGCTGATTTGGCCGAGTACATTCCGTTGGATGAGAATCTCCACACATGCTTATCCTCGGCAGCAGGTTGCAAGGAAAATTCCGACAGAACATCCCAAAGCTGCAGAAACTCAACCAGAGCTACCACCGAGAGAGCTCCACGCAGATCCGTGACCCAAGTATTATTAGAAAGCCCTTCCCAGACGGTGCCAATTTTGATTCTCCTCTTAGACACAAAGCTAGCAGGTGTTTGGGGCTAAGTCAGCAATACACCGCCCATGGATCCACCTATCTGCCCAAAACAGCGTTCTCGAGCCATTACCAACCTCGTGATCAAAGCAATCGAGAAAAAAGCCTGCACCTGAGATGGTACTTGAAGAGGTAGAGATGCCCATGGGCGGTGAGGTTCTGTTTTTGAGCCAAACCCACCTCATTCTAAGAGACCAAATCAACCGCTTAAGATCTCGAGATCCCTAGACCTCCAAGGTCAACGTGCTCGCACACCGTACTCCAAGCCACTAAACAATGTCCTCCTGTGCATCTCTACGACCTCTCCAAAGAAAGCCCTCCGAATTTTATCCACTTCCTTGATAACCCAATTTGGAAAATCCACACCATAGCCGATAGATAAGCATTCTGTTAGCACATATTTGACCTGAACTAAACGTCCACCCTTGTCATGAGATCAGCTTTCCAAGCTGGTAATCGATCTGCCAACCTATCAATAAATGGTGAAAGTGTTCTTTCTTAAGCTTGGCCAAAGAGAGAGGTAAACCAAGGTATTTACAAGGGAAATCGAGACGCCACAGGCAGTAATTGTTGAATGGTTTGAAGCTCGAATCACCACACCTTATTGGCGAACATTACTTTTTGGAGGTTCGTTTGAAGGCCGGATGCATCGCCAAACAGCCATAGAATGTCCAAAGCAACAAAGAATGTCCGAGGCCTCCGGTGGAGGAAAACCACAACATCGTCGAAGATACAAGGAAATCCGATGATGAAGTGAACGGTGAGAAAGAGGTTTTAACAGTCCTTCACTAGCTGCCTTAGAGAAAAGAAAACCAAGAACATCCATAACTAGGATGAAGAGCATAGGTGATAAGGGGTCCCCTTGCCGCAGCCCACGTCTGTGATTAATGCTCTGACCTGGAACCCCATTTAAGAGGATTTGAGTAGAAGATGTTCCAAGCAGTCCACTAATAATATCCCTCCAAATCTGTCCAAAACCCAGTTGCTGCAATACCGAAAGCAGGAAGGGCCAAGAGACACTATCGAAGGCTTTGGAAATGTCAAGCTTCAAGAGAAGTCGTGGCAGCCGCTGTTGATGCAAAGATCTTGCCGTTTGCTGAACCAACATGAAATTGTCCTGAATAAAACGACCCTTAATGAAAGCGGTTTGAACAGTGACACCATTTGCCGCACCGCACCGACAATCTATTAGCCAGCAATTTCGTCACCAATTTAGCAACACTATGCACCAAACTAATCGGCTGAAGTCTTTAGGATGTTCAGCTCCCTCCTTTTAAGGGAGGAGGGTAATATAAGCCGTGTTCAAGGAAGTAAAACCTCGAAACTTTCTGCCCAAACAAACCGCCAAAACTGCCATTATATCCTGCTTAATGATAGGCCAACAAACCTTGAAGAAACGACCTGTGAACCCATCCGGGCCAGGGGCCTTGTCTGATGGTAACTTTTTAACTGTGTTCCAAACCTCCTCCTCTGAAAAAGGCAGATCCAGATCAGACAAATCATGACTTTGAACTCCTAGTTCAGCCAGGTTGATAGAACGGGTACGGTTCACACTTGTACCAAGAAGACCATCAAAGAAATCAAACAAAACATTAGCTTTGTCGTCATGATCAATGAACACTTGATCTTCCGCAGCCAATTTACCAATAAAGTTTTTTCTTTTTCGATGGCGGGCATGAAGATGAAAGAGCTTGGTATTGGCATCCCCTTCCTTCAACCAAGAAACTCTAGATCTCAGTCTAGCAATCGTTCTTTTAAGAGATGAGAGAGCAAGACAGTGTTTCTTTAGGTTCCGCCATAACCAGGTTTCCCCTGCAGAAAGCAGCCTCTTATCATTGGCAATTTCTAACTGGTGAAGGACCTCCCTTGCCAAGGCTAGCTGGGAGGAAACATGGCCCACAGATTTATCATTCCAGCTTTGCAAGGCACGTGCAACCGCTTTGCATTTGCTATCCAACCGAGAGAAAGGACAAGAAACAGAACCTCCCTGTGCTGCACCCCAAGCATTCATAACCACTTCTTGGAAACCATCCAACCGTGGCCAGAATGACTCAAAATGAAAACGCCTTCGGCCCTGTTTGATGCAATGCAGCCCGAACAGAAGGGGGCAGTGGTCGGAATCATCCGAGGATAAGCTTTGAAGAAAGCAGTTGGGATATAGAACTTCCCAGTCAACTGTGCCAAAAACTCTATCAAGCTTCACAAGTGTAGGGGAAACTTGCCGATTCGACCAAGTGAAACTTCTCCCATGAAGAGGAAATTCTTTAAGAGCCAGATCATCAATTAACCGCTTAAAACGACCCATCATGCTCCTGTTGTAATTAGAATTATTCTTATCCGAATCTCTATAAATCAAGTTAAAGTCACCAGCCAGCAGCCAAGGACCACCACAAGCTGATCTGATGTCACGCAGCTCCTGCAAAAAAAGAATTTTGTCTTCATTGCTTTGAGGACCATACACACATGTAAACCACCAAGAAGCACCATTATCTGGGCAGAATTAAGATTCAGGTGCCTGCGCGAAATAAAATTCGGAAACTGGTACATGATTCAGTACAAGTTAGGGCAAACTATAGTTATGATATTTATGTTTAGTAAAAGTTTCATACAAATTTGTTACTAGTATGTAAAGCACCTCCATCCTAGGGAAGACGTGGACTACACATGGAGTATTCGAGTGGAACAAAATACCATACTTCCCTGCTTCAGTTTGTCCCTTAAAAGTGTCCAAATTTCTGAAGTGCAAATTAGCAAACAACTTCTAATGAGTCTAAGATCTTTTTGCAGAATTTTTAATCTTATCTTAGAACAGTCTAAGATCGAGCTAATCTAGAGCATTATATGATTAGTGCTAAAGATGTTTTAGAGCGATGACGTGGTATGTTTTAGAGCGATGACGTGGTAGATAGATGGGCACCTATTGATGATGGGATACTGTAATGGAGTGGTACCCTAAAACATAGTCTTATTGCTTCTTGGCCCCGAAACATTTGTTTTTTTTTTTCTCACTTGGCAAATTGCTTCCGAAGATGATCCAGACCCAAGGATGTCCCCTTGGCTGTTTGGATCAGGGTTTTAGAAACTGGAATCGCCCTGAAAACCGGGACCAGGTGGTTCAAGTTTTTCTCCTGTTTTCTGTTGGATTATGTGGGTCAAGCCCATATAATAAGAATAATTCCTATTAAAATCTCAAAGGTCCACTCATGCAAAGGAGGCATGCATGTGACCTTTAGTACCATATTGCTAGTTCTAGGAAAGGAAGACCACCTTAAAAGGGATGGTGCACTCCTAGCCACTTGAGGCATGTGTGGGAGAGAACTAGAGGATAACACGCGCGCCGCCTCGCCGGGCCGGGCGGGGCGGGCGGGACGAGGCGGGGCGCGGCGCACGGCACTGCGTGAATGGTCCGCCAAAATCGCCTCAGTGCTTGCGCAGACGCGCCCGCTTTGATTCGAGTTATGGAGAACGCAGCGCGTCTTGATCACGCGTCCTGGTTTTCTATAAATACGGAGTCGCCGCCTCCATACAGCATATGCGAAAATCAATCTAGGGTTTTGCCTCCTCCATCCTTTGTGCTGCGCCGTCCCACGTAGTCTACTCCGTCCCGTCCGCCGGCGTGCACTGTCGTTCGGGAGAGCAGGTCTCCGGAACCGTCGCCTTCGAAGTCCTGCACCGGGAGAGGGCGAATAAGGTTTTTGGGAAGCGCTCGCGCGATCGCCGCTGTAGCTCGCTCGTCTTCCTCGCTATTCGACTTCGCGAATCGTCATCGACTTCGTGTCATCTCACCGTACTGCGGCGTCTACATCGCAAACCGATCGAAATGAATCATCGATGCGCAATACCATGTTCTCCGTATAGATCTGCTTCATGCGTACGCTTCTGGTTTACATGTCTAGATCTTTTATGCCCGTGATGATTCTCGTTATTTTGCGTGCATGATGTCATGATTTATTTATGGAATAAATTGAACCTACATGTGCTTATATTTTCAACAATCCAAAACCTTATTGTAGGCACGTGGTTTTACTATGGCTGGATTTGCCGATGCAATCGAGGCCGGATAAGTTCTCCGGTGTGCACTTTAAGAGATGGCGATCAAGGTCACTCGTGGCTTACCGCTATGAATGTATTCTAGGTTAGTAATGGCAAGCTGAAGGTGTTCTTGATGCTGAAAAGCGTAAAGAATTCGAGACTGCCACTACTCTCTTTGTTGGATGCATTCTTAGTGTTCTTGCTGACCGTCTGTGCGAGGTGTATATGCACATGACAGACGCGAAGGAGTTGTGGGATGCATGAATTCCAAATACGGTGCTATCGATGCCAAGAATGACATGTATGCCATGGAGCAATTTCATGACTACAAGATGGTTGATAACTGTTCTGTAGTAGATCAGGCTCATGAGATACAGGCCATTGCCAAGGAACTCGAACTCCTGAAGTGTGCCTTACCCGACAGGCCATTGCCAAGGAACTCGAACTCCTGAAGTGTGCCTTACCCGACAAGTTTGTGGCTGGATGTATTATTGCGAAATTACCTTCTTCATGGAGGAATTTCGGAACAGCACTCAAACACAAGAGACAAGAGTACTCTGTTGAGAATCTGATTGGGTCTCTTGAAATTGAGGAGAAAGCTCGGGAAAAGGACGCTGTGTTTAAGGGTGATGGAGGGCGCTAGTGCCAATGTGGTACGAAACCCTCAAGCAAGAACAAAGGGAAATTTGTCAAAGCCCAACAGACAACCAACTTCAAGAAGAAGAAGAACAACAACAATCGGGATGATAGAACTTGCTTTGTGTGCGGTGAACTCGGTCACATGGCCAAGAAGTGCCCACAACGCAAAGGAAAGAAGGCACTGAGGACGGACTTCTAAGTCCACAACGTGACCATTGGCAAGACCGAGATGGGACTGGGTATGGTAATTTACCTCATCGTTTTTTCGTTAGTCAATCTACCAATTGGTGGATTGATACAGAGCTAATGTACATGTGTGTGCTGATATTTCGTTGTTTTCTTCTTATCAGGTCGCCCGAGATTCCTCCGTCCTAATGGGGAATGGGTCACATGCTACTGTTCATGGTATTGACACGGTAGATCTGAAGTTTACTTCGGGAAAGATCGTGCAGCTGAAGAACGTGCAGCATGTCCCTTCTATAGACAAGAATCTCGTTAGTGGCTCCCGTTTATGTAGAGACGGGCTTAAGTTGGTATTTGAGTCTAATAAAGTAGTCGTGTCTAAACATGGATATTTTATTGGTAAAGGCTGTGAGTGCGGAGGCTTGTTCCGTTTTTCCCTTTCAGATTTCTGCAATAAGACTGTGAACCATATTTGTGGTAGTGTGGATGATGAGGCTAATGTTTGGCACTCACGTCTATGTCATATTAATTTTGGTTTGATGTCTCGCTTTCCAAGATGAATTTAATTCCAAACGTTTCCATCACCAAAGGTTCTAAATGCCATAGCTGTGTGCAATCAAAGCAACCTCGTAAGCCTCACAAGGCTGCTGAGGAGAGAAACTTGGCACCACTAGAACTCCTGCATTCAGATCTTTCTGAGATGAATGGCGTGTTGACGAAGGGTGGAAAACGATATTTCATGACATTGATTGATGATGCAACTAGGTTCTGTTATGTGTATTTATTGAAAACGAAAGATGAGGCTTTAGACTATTTTAAAATCTATAAGGCAGAATTTGAAAACCAGTTAAATAGAAAGATAAAAAGACTTAGGTCAGATCGTGGTGGAGAGTATTTCTCAAACGAATTTTACTTATTTTGTGAGGAACATGGCTTTATACATGAGAGGACGCCTCCTTATTCTCCCGAGTCAAATGGGATTGCCGAAAGGAAAAATCGCACGTTGACTGACTTGGTGAATGCCATGTTAGACATCGCGGGCTTACCTAAGGCATGGTGGGGAGGCTTTGCTAACGTCTAATCATGTATTAAATAGAGTTCCTAACGAAATAAGGACAAAACACCATACGAGGTATGGATTGGGAGAAAACCATCACTTTCTTACTTGCGTACATGGGGTGCTTGGCGAAAGTTAATGTGCCAATAACTAAGAAACGCAAGCTTGGACCTAAAACGTGGATCGTGTCTTTCGGGATATGCTAATCATAGCATTGCCTATAGATTTTGATAGTTAAAACTGAGGTACCTGACATGCATGTTGGTACAATTATGGAGTCTCGAGATGCAACATTCTTTGAGAATATTTTTCCAATGAAGGATACACATAACACTACTAGTCAACCTTCTGAAATAATTCCTAGTTCAATCACACCACCGAACCTTTTGAACATACACATGAACTTGTCAATGAGGAGGATGACAGTGGAGCTTCTAGAAGGAGCAAGAGACAAAGGATATCCAAATCCTTTGGTGATGATTTCACTGTGTACCTTGTGGACGACACTCCCAAGTCTATTTCGAGCGTATGCATCTCCGATGCGGATCATCGAAGGAGGTCGTCAGTAGTGAAATAGATTCCATTATCGCTAATGGAACTCGGGAACCGACAGATAGACCTTATGGGTGCAAACCTGTAGGGTGCAAGTGGGTGTTCAAAAGAAGCTTAGGCCCGATGGTACTATTGAAAAGTACAAGGCTCGACTTGTTGCGAAGGGCTATACTCAGAAAGAAGGCGAAGATTTCTTTGACACTTACTCACCTGTTGCTAGACTGACCACAATTCGAATACTACTTGCTTTGGCTGCCTCACATGGTCTTCTCGTTCATCAAATGAACGTTAAGACAGCTTTTCTTAACGGAGAGCTGGATGAGAAAATTTACATGGAACAGCCTGATGGATTTGTAGTAGAAGGTCAAAAAGGCAAGGTGTTAAAACTGTTGAAATCTTTGTATGGTTTGAAACAAGCCCCTAAGCAGTGGCATGAGAAGTTCGATAGAACACTGACATCTGCAGGCTTTGCTGTCAATGAGGCAGATAAATGTGTATACTATCGCTATGGTGGGGGTAAGGGAGTTATTCTATGCTTGTATGTGGATGACATCCTGATTTTTGGGACAAACATCAATGTGATAAATGAGGTCAAATCATTCTTGTCTCAAAATTTTGATATGAAAGATCTGGGAGTGGCTGATGTTATTCTAAACATTAAATTGGTTAGAGGTGAGGATGGGATTACACTTTTGCAATCTCATTATGTGGAAAAGGTCTTGAGCCGTTTGGCTTTTCCGACACACAAGCCTTCTCCAACACCTTATGATCCTAGCGTGTTACTCGTAAGAATAAGAAAATTGCTAGGAATCACCGAACATTCTCGATAATTGGCTCACTTATGTACCTAGCTAGTGCAACAAGGCCGACATCTCCTTTGCTGTGAGCAAGTTAAGCCGGTTTACATCTAACCCGTGAGATGATCACCGAAGGCGCTTGAGCGAGTGTTGCGCTATCCGAAAGGTACCTCGAACTTTGGACTTCACTATACTGGTACCGTCGCTTTGCCGGAGGGTTATAGTGATTCCAACTGGATCTCGATGTCGATGAGATCAAAGCTACTAGTGGATATGTTTTCACTATTGGTGGTGGTGCTTTGTTTCATGGAGGTCTTGCAAATGCACCATTTTGACGAGGTCAACCATGGAAGCGAGCTTGCGGCACTAGACACTCGCCATCGTTGAGGCGAATGGCTACGGATCTATTGATGGATCTACCTACGTGGAAAAGCGGTGCGGCCTATCCTTATGAACTGTGATAATCAAACCATTATCGCTAAAGTGAACAGTTCTAAGGATAATATGAAATCGTCTAGGCATGTCAAGAGACGATTGAAGTCTGTTAGGAAATTGAGAAACTCCGGAGTTATAACCTTGGATTACATCCAAACAGATAAAAACTGGCAGATCCCTTTACAAAGGGACTATCACGGAATGTGATAGATAGTGCATCGAAGGAGATGGGTATGAGACCCATGTGAGTTATCTATGGTAGTAACCCAACCTATGTGATCGGAGATCCCGTGAATTAGGATCTGGGAAAAACAAGCCATTAGTTAACTGGAGGAGAGTAATTTCAACCCTCTCTATGTGAAGATGCAATACTCTCAGAAACTGCAAGGCAGGTTGGTTAAGGCCTTAATGTGTTCCATTGGCTTTCAAAAGCGAAGACGTTATCTGCGAACGTTCTTGAAAGAACACACCTATATGAGCCCGATCGTTAGTCGCAGCTATGGAGATCTTGGGTAATCTCCTACTAAGCTCATGAAGAGACCAAGGAGTATGACTTATACGCTCCAACCGAGGGGTAGCCTCATCGCGGCCTAGTATCGCTTAAGTCTTTAAGTGAAGCTTGCTTGCACCAAACTTGCAATTCAAGGCATAGTCCATTGTTCAAGTTGTGAGTAAGTGTAGCTTGGAGTTCTAGGTGGATGTTCAACCTTAATCGGTCTCCATCGAAATACTGATATATAAATAGTACATTGGAATTCAGGCAAATCTCTGTGGGACTTTGAGATCTAGTGGGGGATTGTTGGATTATGTGGGCCAAGCCCATATAATAAGAATAATTCCTATTAAAATCTCAAAGGCCCACTCATGCAAAGGAGGCATGCATGTGACCTTTAGTACCATATTGCTAGTTCTAGGAGAGGAAGACCACCTTAAAAGGGATGGTGCACTCCTAGCCACTTGAGGCATGTGTGGAGAGAACTAGAGGATAACACGCTGCTCGCTCGCCGCGCCGCGCGGGCCGGGCCAGGCCGACCGGCAGGGCGGGCGGGCGCGCGCACGGCACTGCGCGTGAATGGTCCGCCAAAATCGGCTCGGATGCTTGCGCAGACGCGCTTCCTTTGCGCTTTATTTTGCTGTTTTGAGTGGCGGTGAATCCGGATCGGTTACGCGCGACTAATCCGCTTTGATTACGAGTTATGGAGAACGTGCAGCGCGTCTTGATCACGCGTCCCGGTTTTCTATAAATACGAGTCGCCGCCCATACAGCATATGCGAAAATCAATCTAGGTTTTGCCTCCTCCATCCTTTGTGCTGCGCCGCCCCACGTAGTCTACTCCGTCCCGTCCGCCGGTGTGCATTGTCGTTCGGGAGAGCAGTCTCCGAACCGCCGCCAAGTCCTGCACCGGAGAGGGCGAATAAGGTTTTGGGAAGCGCTCGCGCGATCGCCGCTGTAGCTCGCTCGTCTTCCTCGCTCGCTCGGCCGCGAATCGCCATCGACTTCGTGTCATCCTCACCGTGCCTGCGGCGTCTACATCGGCAAACCGATCAGAACAGAATCATCGGTACATAACAGTCATGTTCTCCGTATTAGATCTGTTCATGTACAGTTTCCTGGTTTACATGTCTAGATCTTTTATGCCTGTGATGGTTCTGTTATTTTGCGTGCATGATGTTATGATTTATTTGTGGAATAAATTGAACCTACATGTGCTTATATTTTCAACATTTTCAGCTAGTTTGTGGGCAAAAATCATCAGTTTTTTTGGGTCTGCAATTTCTTTGTGAATTTATTGAAGTTATTTGGAGCAAAAATATAGCCATTTGTAAATCAAAAGGAGTTGAGAGGTTTGGATCATATTATGTTTTGAGCTTCTTATCCAAATCCTATTTGATTTGTTTTCGTTTTCAATACGGAGTTTTATTCTTACCTGAAGTTCCCTTTATAATCACTATAAATATACATATGTAGACCATAGAGAAGGTTCAATGTGGTATGCTAGCATCGTCTCAACTTTTTGGAGACACATTTTTTTCATGGCAGTCGTCTCGAAGCAGGCAACTACTGATCTCATCCAGATGATGCACAGTTTGAATCAAAGTTCAAGTCGTTGGTTGCAACTTGGCTTCCGTGCTCTGAGGCAATGGCCAAGCCAGGATGAAAATAAAGAGTGAGCTCAAAAAACTAAGCTAAATTAACACAAATATAATATTTTACTCTTATAAAATCTAAATCCATACATAAATATAAGAAAAGCAAAGCAAAAAAAGAGATAAATACAACAAAAGTACATCAGTAATGGAAAGCATATCCCAAAAATATATAAATATGCTTTCAGTGAGTAGAGATCTGTCGCCTGTGTATCAAAAATAGCAAAATTAGTGGTACAATAATAAATTATAAATGATCATGAACATTCAAAATAAATAAAACATACCACTAAGACGCTAACTTAAATCACGAGGCAAATTCATTCTATGAGATTTCATGTCTTAGAAGCGTCTCATGAACCTATCATCATCAATGATTACAAATATCTCTCACTCGGTGTAGCACACCATCAAGTCATTTAAGTCACTCATCTGCTATCTTGTTGCACAAATCTATTTTGATATTATTTATTACTAAAAATATTCTCTCAATAGATGTCGTTGCCATTGGAAGGATCAATGTCAACTTGATGTGGTGATAAACCAATGGGAAAGTCCTATCTTTTTTGTTTCAGTCATCTTTTGAGCAAGTTATAAAATATCACATCCATGAAATTCATCACTTCTAATATTAAGAATGAAGGTTTGAAATTGACTTCTTAACAAGAACCGGTCAGCTACAATGAAATCATCAACATAAATCTCACCAAGTCGAACAAGTTTATTAATATCAAACTTGATCTCTAATTTCATTGGCATAAATCTTCTATTCGTGTGCAATGCGCTAGATCGATAATAATTTAATAAGAAATAAATTCTAGTCAAAGTACCTTTGGTTGAGCTGTGCTCTCATTGGTTGAAAGAGTACTACTAGAATTGCTTGTGAAATAGTTGCGCAAAGTATGTTTCTCCATTATTGCAAATCTATCAATAAATTATAAAATTCATTATTACCCAAAATATAACTAAATATAAGTCCATACTTCATAAGTACATCGAGGCATCTAGTCATCATAATTCATAAATCATAAACAGTAATCGGAATGGAAAACATAAGTACATGATACATCAATTCTAAATTTGTAATTAGTATTTGGTAGTACCTTAGTAGTCAGTAGTTACTTCCTCTTCCTAACTTTGCTCCTCACCCTTTGCATTGTGCTCTACGGCTGCCTGGTTGGCCTCAATCCTCAGTCCCCATCCAGAGTCCAGCCCTCCCCCTTTGGCCCTCACTCCCTATGTCCCTCTATGACTAAGCTAGCTCCGTCCCTCTGCCCCTTTGGCCCTCACTCCCTATGTCCCTCTATGACTAAGCTAGCTCCGTCCCTCTCTATCTCTAGCACTCCCTCCGTGGCTAGCCGAGCCCATCCCTGACTCCCTCTGCCCATCCTTCAAAGTCAATCCTTTGTCCTCCCCACGAGCGGCCAAGCCCAGCCCTCAGTCTCTCCCAAAGTCGCCTCCGCTCCTCACTGGCCCGACTGATCAGATTTGGCTCGGGTGATCAGGCCATCGCCCTCGGCTAGTGGGCGCCTCCCTACCTCTCTGGTCCCCACCGGTCGCTGCCTTGGCCTCCAGCCTTGATGTCGAGGCCGCCTCCTTGTGACCCAGTGGCCTTCCACTAGCCTAGCTTCCACTTCCTCACGTTGTCGGTCGCCTCTCCTTAGGTGCATGCTTTGGCTCTCATTTGATCCTTTCTCTTGTGCATCTGGTCTCTAGAGTGGGGTGTGGGGATGGCGGTGGATCTGCTGGACTGTTGCTACCTGGGTTGACCCATCTTACTGGGGGAGAGGGAGGGGCGCCGGATGGTGGGCTGAAGCCTACTCATGGATTCTCCCCTGCTCCGAGGCTAAAGGCCAAGTTCTTTTCAGCTTATGGCTTCTCTCAAACAAACAAGTGGGATGGTTTCTCCGCCGCTGTTTCGAAGTGGCTTATCTGCATTTAGTTCTTTCACACAAGCGCTCACACTAGAGCCAAAAATTATAAGCCACAGCCGAAAGAAGCCACCCAAAGTGTATAGGCAAGGGCAATGCACCCACTGAGCCAACACAGCCTCGGTCCCTGCGTAAAAAGTAAAAGTAAAAGAGCTGGATCAGCATAGTGCATCTCTACTACTTAAAAGAAAGAGTTTGTGAGTGGTACGTTCTTTCTTTCCCCTCCCACCTCACAAAATCGGATGTGCCAGCATGTGGGCCTTCTTGTCGAGTGATTCCTCCCCGTGACCTTTGCACACGGTCTCGCCATCATGCCTACCCTCCCTCCCACACTTGCCCTCTTCCCCCCGAATTTCCCCTCCTCTCCCCTCATGGCCTCCTGAGCTCACCTCCCTTCCATCGATATCGTGGCAACCCTGCCTCCCTCGCGCTGCACTAGCTAGTCTAGGCTTCGGCATCTAAACGTAGTGTGGATGACGAGGAACTAGCAACATTATAATTCTCTTCTGCATCGTGCAACATTTAATCTAGATTATCATCGTGCAATCTAACCTCGTCGAAAGAACAATCAACATCAAATATATCGTTATCTTTCTTGACGATGTTACTACCTTCTTGTATAATCTGCTCTTTACCGTAACTTCTCCAACATGTATACCCCCTTTTAAAACCCATTCGAATCAAGTGTGCTTCTATCTATGCTGAATTGGTAAATACTGTAAGATTCTCGCAATCAATGCATGAACAGTATATAAATTTCATCTCTCTCTTCAACATATCTTGCTCGCCATCTCTTCTAAAAGCAGACACACCATCAATGTACTCTTCACTCACACGGTTCTCAATGTACATCTAGCTTCGGTTTATCTATGTTATGCATATAACAAATTAATGTTAAATTAGATTAATGCTTTCCTAGATAGCCATTACATGTAGCTCTTACACATAATTGTCATTCACCATAATTTCTCTATCTAAAGTAGCTAGCTATGATTTGCGAACCAATCTAACAAGAATCTAAATAGATAGAGTGGGACCCATTCTTAAATTGGAGCAAAAAGTATCAAGCTAGATCTATCTTTCTTTGCAACTAAAAAGTGTGCAGACCTAGCTAGAATATAATGCATTTCATTATATATGGTACCTTAGATCACCAAGAGCAAATGGATACACAACCACCCTTCTAAACCTCTGGTCTCCTTTCACCAAATCGCCTCAAAGTGCAGCTACCTAATAGACAGAATATTTGTCGGGATGACAACATTTAATAATGCAATGACTATCATAGATGCTTCCATTCAAAACATGTTCGTGATAAGTAGGTCATCACAGACGGTTTTTTTAAAAAAATCGTCTGTGATGTATGCAAAAACCGTCTGTGATATGTCAGATATCATAGACAGTTTTTATTACGAACCATCTGTGATGTATCACATACGGTTTATGTGAAAAACCATCTATGATAAACTGGTCATCACAGACATTTCTTACAATCGGTTGCAAACATAGACGGTCATACTAGTAAAACCGTTAAGATAACTACACTACAACTTAACATTGATGGATTCTATAGAACCATCTATGATAAGATATCCAGTATGACCTTCTCTATAATAGTGTTGGCCACCACAAAACAAAAGTATAGTTGGTGAGAAATGTTTGGCAAATTGTGTCTCCTATCAAAACATGCCCACCATGTCACATGACCCCGTTGTCATATTCTCCCGCACTAGGCCTAATGTTGCACATACACTATTTTATTTGAAATCAAATATACTTATTCCTTATCAAATACAATATAATGCATTTAACAAGAGACTTCAAAATATTTTTAACAATTGTATCTTAGATAATTTTTTGAGAATCCTCTAGAATAATCAAATAAATATGCACAACACAAATCTAAACATATTTTTTTTAATAAAGATGAAATATAATTGCTATTACAAAAGGCTTCCTTTATATTGGTTATAAAGTTAGGTAGAAATTTTCTATATGGCAATGATCCAGCAGTTATGAAAATATATAAATAGGTTAGCATCCCAAATGCTAAATTATGTAAGTTTATGTTATAATAGTAAAGAGTAGTGATTATAGTACATGTGAATTCATTTTAAGTACTTTACATATACTTTTTCCACTACATACTAGTAAACACTAATGCAACAAGTGGAGCTGAAGATAGTGGAGAAAAATGTAGGCAGCCAAGTTGTAAATGTTTAGTTAACTTTTGTATCCATCCCCAAATAAAATGTTAAATTACATAAAAATAAAATGTTGATCTATCATTTATGTTGATTTTAATTAATAAAAGGACTAAGTTGTGTGTGTGTATTAAAGTTACATATGTAATGCTACAGATTTATGGTGTTGTTGGGGATCTTCTATGTTCTTGCATATGCAGCCCTCCTGACAGTTTTTGTCGTAAAAGCAAATGTGTTTGTTGTTCTTGTCGTTAAATCTTTTGCCATTGTTACCATTTGTTTTGGTTTTGCCCATGCCTTCAAAAGCCTCAAGTTCATATGGAAACTGACAAGTAAGTGTTGGAGCCATTAGACAGTAAATACTTAGGGTGAGAGGGACTACCTTCACTATAACAAGAATCACCATCTAGCAAAACATACTCAACAACGGACAATAAAAGTGTTGCATACCAATTTGTTAGTGAATCCAACAACCTCCCGGCTCCTCCACATGATTTCAATGTGAGCCGGATGATTCGGGTCAAGCCGAACCATCTAGGTGGGTCATTGGTGTAACAGCCCAGCTATTTATTTTCAAATTTTTGGAGTAAAAAATTATTAAATTAATTTGGTTTAATAAAATAAAAACATGTGTTTTGGTGCCTAAATTTTAAATTTGGATTTGTCCTGAATTTCTGTTTTGGTAAAGGGCTGGATTTGAAAAGTATCTTAAGTAAAACCTAAAAATATTATTAAATAAAATGATATTTTGATTTCCTATAAAAAAATACTACTTTAAAATTAATTATTTGGATTTATTTGGATTTTATTTGGTTTTCTGAGCTTTTTGGAGTTCAAAAATCTATTTTGAAAATTAAAAAGTATTTTGAGTATGACAATTAAATACCAACATTAGTTGGGAATATTTTTATTAAGTCCAAAATATGTCCAGGGACTTCTGTGAATTTTTCTAGAAATTTTGGAAGTTATTTCACATTTTTCTGAGTTTTATTGTAATTTCTCAGGTTTTCCAAAAATCAAAAATAAAAATCAGAAAATAAAACTCCCTCCTCTTCCCTCCGGCCGCCACGTGGACAGCCAGATACCGCCCATGTCGCCTGCTCGATCCCGCCTACCCCTCTTCTCCGCCCGCCACCTGGCCGGCCCAGATCGGCGTCTCCCCCGCGCGCTAGCCCATCCCACCGTCCACGCCAGCCACCCGATTCACTCGCCACCACGTGGGGTCATCCCCACCGCCCACGCCTCCCTTTCCTCTCTCTCTCTCTGTCTGCGACCCTGGGCCCACCTGTCGGCTCCATCTTCTCCACCTCCTTCTTCTTCCTCGCGCCGCCCCCGCGCCGTAACCACCTCCCGGCCATCTCGCGCCCACCCGCTCCTTTCCCACGTGCGCACCCACCTCCCCACCTCCCCTTCTTCTCGCGCCGTCGCCCACTTCTTCCCTCTCTCGCCCGCAACTGCCGCCCACCTCCGGCGAGCAATTCGCGCCCGCACCGCCTCCGCCCCCACTATAAAATCCCCTCCCCGGCTTCGGTTCACCCCGCTCCACCCCCTTCCGCCTCAATTCCTCCTCTCCGTCGCTGGAGCACCCCGCCCGCCGAAGCCTAAGCGCCTCCGCCGCTTCTCCCTCGCCGCCGGCCGCCTCCGCTCGTCGCCAAGCGCCACCAAAGGTACCAGCATCATCCCCTCGGCCACCTCTTCCTCCTCCGGCCATCACCGTATGCTGCTGGCCACCGGAGTGCCGGCGCCGCTACCATGCCCGAGCCCCTCCCCGCCGGCGCTCGCCACATCAGCACCGAGGGCGAGGTGGCAGCAGACGTGACCGCCACGTGGGTGCCACGCAAGCGCCCGGCTGCCACATCTCACCCCGCACCACCTCAGCAGCCTCTGCCGTCCGTGGACCCGGTCCATAGACCCAGGCCCACGTGTCAGTGGGCTGTCGGGAGATCCGGCCAGGGCTGACGTCATGCTGACGCATTAAATTCGATTTTCCCGTAGGAAAATAATTCAGCTGAAAAGAAATTCCTCGCTGATGTCATAATCCCAGATTTTCCTTTAGAAAAATAATTCCCAAAAATTCAGTTTTTCCTTTTTCTCTGATTTTAAACTTCCCGGGGTTCATTCTTCTTCATCCTAACTCCAATTGAGCCCATTCAAATTTCTAAATTCATCAAAAATTCCCCTATATCCATTTCTGGCCTCAATTCAAATATTTGAAGTCAATTTGAAATTTATTTTGAATTTATTTGAATTTGATGGGTTATTTTCACGTGTAGACTTCGATGATTCAGGAGAATTCAAAGATGAAGATTTACACCAATTTGGAGAGCAAGGCAAGTCACACACCTTGATCATGTTGATCCCAGATTTCAAAATAAAATTATGTTATTTTGAATTACCCTGCATGCATATTTCTATTCAACGTATTTCAATTCAGTTTTAAATTTAGTTAATGCCTACTTGTTAATTCCTCCATTGATATTGAATTCCTTATACCTTGTCACCCTAGATTAAAACTCTAGTTGGTACAATAGTATGGCTAGAGACTTTATGGATGGCAAATGCTTAGTTTAGCTTAGAAATATCTTTGGGCTGGGATATCTTTCATATAAAATGACGAGCTTTTCACATAAAATGATAAGCTTTTCAAAGGTACTCCTGACTTTGGTGAGTCAAGGAGGTTTATGAAATATTTTGAAATCAAAATATAAAAACTGGTTTAGACTTAGGCAATTGGTTAGTTGGTGGGTGCAGGCATGCTCTATTGTTCGTAGACTCAGAGTTGATTGTCGTGCACAGGGGTAAGTGGTTGAGCCTAAGTCAATTAGGGACCGGTCTGTGAGCTACTGTTGCAAAGCCCTATCGTACTACCACATGGCTGGTATGGGACAGCTCTGGCTGAATAATTTGCGAAGTCCCAACCTGAGTCAAGTTGTAGGTTGAAAGTGAGCGTGGTTGGTGCCATGAGAAGTCTCACATGAGTGAGCGTGGTTAAGCCATGTGAAGTCTCACTCAGGCTCAAGAGGGGGTCTCGGTCTGGTGGATTTCTTACTGGGCTTAGAGTTGGCTTGGCCAAGTTGAAGGCTTTGCATTGTAAAGGCCTTGTCACGACTCCTCGCCGCACACCTAAGAAAGTGTGTAAACCGGTGGCAAAAAAGGATGATCGTGACTTGTGGATAAAGCTGTACAACCTCTGCAGAGTGTATAATCTATCCTGGATAGCCGTGCCCACGGTCATGGGCATGCAAAGTAAAAGTTTTTCATGGATTAGACTTTGTTTTTCAAAAATATTTTTGAAAACCTTGTGGATGGATGGAATCCACGAGAGATGAAAACCTTACGGATGGATGGAATCCATGAGAGATTGGAACATGGTGGATGGATAGAATCCATCAGAGTTGCGCAGTGAAAGCATGTGGATGGATGGAATCCATACGTGAACTTTTAGAAAAGATGGTCCAGGTGGGATGCCCGTGGATAGGTTGGTGTTTGGTCGGAACCTGCACTGACGGAATTATTTTCGATTACAAGTACTATTTTTACATACTGTATTAAATTCTGCATTTTCAATCTATCTACTGTATTTCCTTAAATACTGATTTGTGCAAACTAACCCTATAAGCCTTCTGTTGTAGGGGTAGCCCCCACCTAAGCCCAGTAGGCCTGTTAGAAGGTTGTAAGACCTAAAATGGGATATGTATAATAACAAAAGTGCCCCTGAGAGAATACTCAAATGTAAGGGTACTATTGTAAAAACATTCCCTATGTGGATATATATATATATATATATATATATATATATATACACACACACACACACACACGATACCAGCCATAGGGAAAACCCTAGGCACTTGCTCACCTAACTCTCCACTACCATACTCTCTCTCTGTTTGGTCTGTAACCACAACACCTTCCATTGAAGCCATTATGTTGCATTTCTCTGTGTGATTTGTGGAGTACAAGTTTGTTTCACCTTGCAATCTCCATACAGAGGAAGATGCCGTCAACTACGGTGAAGATCTGGACGAGTAGGCCGCGTCTTACTGTCGTTTGCCTATGGGCAGGCTTGGGCTTCGCTTCTTTTCAGTTTGCTTTCACAGTTATTTGGTTTATTTATCTTTGCCAATGGGCATTATGTAAGACTTGGCTATAAGGTTGTACTATTTTATTTAATATAAGAAGTCATTTGTGCTTGGTATTTATCTTTGTTGTCACTGTGTGCACTAGCTGATCCTGGACTAGTGTGATTTACACAGAGGATCCAAGAGTCGTTACTCCAGGTTCCGACAATTGGTCAAATAGATTCAAAGGGCAACGTTTCTACTAGGCAGATTATATGGGCCAGATGGATGATTCAGGTGACCCAGATAATCTAGGTTGGGCTGGATGATCCATGTATGTACAACGTTTGAAAAAAATGACAATTGGAACTCTCAAAAATTGAGCTGAGGTGGATGATCTAGATCCAAGCAAATAATCAGAGTACATAGTAAATTTTTAGAAAATGTATCAAACGGCTAGTTTTTGAATAGGGTGTCTATTTAAGGAGGCTCTAGGTACTCATTCTAGCACTCTTACAACTTGAAAGCTACAACAAACTCATAGGAGAGTTCAAGGGTCCTTTAAAAGCTTTGATTGAAGATTTGAGAGATTGAGGTAGAGTATATATGCCTAATTTGTGCATCACTCTTAGTTGCTTATCTTAGCTAGAGTCAACTGACCATCTTGGGCTTATTACTCTTGGAGATCAGCATCTCCTAGATGGCTTGAAGGCGTTGGCTCAGTGACCTTCCTCGGAGGAGCTGTTGGGAGGCACCGGGAGGTTTGTGAAGGTTTGGAGTCCACCTATGCGGAGCGGATAAGTTCTACCATGAGTGGATAGCTTAATTCCTTGTGTGGTCTCAAGTCAGAGCAATACCCTTGAGAGACCACTCCAACAAGGAGTAGGAGAGATCATTGAATCTCTAAGACCTCAGTAAAAAAATTGGTTGTGTTCCTTGTCTCTTTTACGTTTTTGCATTTACTTTGTTGTCTTTTTTTTTTGCTCACTAGACTTGTGTAGGATTGGAACCTAGGTTGCAAAACTACACTAGAAACCCTATGCACTTAGGTTAGGCTAGAAAAGATTATTTTTTTACTTAGTCTTTGTGAAAAAAGAATTCCAATTAACCCCCTCCTCCTCTTTTGGGCATCCAATCCACTTCACACCCTACGGCTGTTAATTAACCTAGCATGTAGCCAAGCGGGCCTTATCCTCCCATTCATGCCCTACCGCCGCCCCTGCATCATCTTCTTCCATTCCAAGCTAAGTGCAGTGTTCCAACATCAACATCATCCTTAAGCAGATCATCGATAATCTCACCAGATTTGGCATTCTCCACTAGATTGATGTGACTGCTTCAGCCTTTTTATTTGCTTATTATGATGAACGGTTCACATATCATCTGAAACTAGCTTATGTGTCAAAGCCACCACCACATGGATGCCACATCAAATGAAAATCTTCATGGATTGGATCAAGGGGGTGTTTTGAACGGTTTTAAGAGTTTAAGGTTTTAAAGTTACAGGTACTAGGCCAAAGTTCAATGTTGAAAAGTGGACATTTCCTCCTTTTTTTGGACATGAAACTGTTGGGGAGTCCCCTGAAGTGTGCATGTGTGTGTATAATTACTAATTAGCGTGCATGTGTAAAATGCACGCTGAAAAGTTACTGTTATTTCTGACTAATGTTATTATTGGTAACAAGTGATGTTACTGCTAAACACTTACAATACACACCGGGTAGTAACTTTCCGACGCGAAACTGGCGCGTACGGAACACGCAAGCGATCGTTAGCGTGCCCATGTGTGTCTATATATATGGACCTATGTACGGAAATTTAGGGTGAAAGGAATGTACAACCCTAAGAGCAGCTCCAAAAGATGGGCTAAATTTGATCCCCCATAATCTCATTTTAGGGGACATGCCAAAAAGTTGGGGATCAATATAACTCCTTTGCTCCAACAGTCATCTCCAAAATTGGTCCCCTAAATATTTTAAATCTGCTACATGGGCTTATGGGCCATATTAGTTATAAATCGGCATCACAAATAAACATGTCCAGACGTGATCACAAATGGTTTCTCGTGTGCACGTCGCTACACATGCATGTCTACATACGTGGTCATACATGTCTACATGCATGTGTACATACGTCACTACACACGCTTGATGATTTCTCGTGTGCGCGTGGCTTGAAGATTTCTCATGCAAGTTTTGGCCGGTTGTAGTCTCCAAGCACCGTTCGGATGCTTTTTTTTATCGTATTTTGTTGTGAGTTAGTCTCGGTTACTTTTTCGGTTAGTTGGCCGATTTCCTTCCGAGTCGTCTTCTTTTGCTGTATCGTTGCGTACGAGTCAGTTTTTTCACTCCTAGCTTCAACAAGACCTAGTGGAGCATCTGTGGCAGCGTCATGGAGACCAATATTAAGATTCAATAAACTACTTATCTGTGTTTTCAATAGTTCTGAAATTAAAACGTAGTTCTAAAATAAAGACTATAACATAGTTCTGAAATTAAATTAAAACACTATTGTTCTGATCTGAAAACAAATGAAGACCATACAACATAGTTCTGAAATTTAACCCGACTTAGAGGAATGTCGAGCTACAATCTCATTCTCAGAGGCTCTTGTAGAACTCGTTGTTGTATGTCTGATAGGCCAGTAAAGTCCATGGTCATAATTCTTTCTTCTTCTATCATTCTTTTCAAACATATCTCATCACTCATAAGTTCTAACTTCTTTTTCTTATTTTCCACCTTCACCTGTTCTAGCTGAATCCTTTCCCTTTGTAAAGCATAAGCTTCTTTGAACCTGTCATCTTTCTTACGCTCTTTCTCTGCATCACTCACTTCTCTCTTTGCCCACAAATGATCTAATGCCTCCATGTAGCCAACATGTCCTTGTCGCAGTGCTTCTTTCGCCTCTTCCTACCCATTGGTCCGCTTTGTGTACCTTCACTCTGGAGTTGCATTTTCATTTATCTCGTCATTAGAAGAACAATCATGAGGGCTTGATTCAGAGGCTGTCTTTTGTTTCTTGTGAGCAGATTTCTTAGCGTGCTTCTCACCAAAGATCTCTCGCTTTCATGCCACTTTGGTTGTGTCCTCAACAGACATAGCAATGCATTAATAGGAATGACTTCTTGTTGATATCTTCAGCTTCATACAATGCTTTTGCTTGCTTTAGCTACACAAAAAAATAAACATTTGTTAGTTAGTTCATTTCAAAAGTTATACATATGAAGCAAGTAAAATATACAAGGAGGCAAAATAACCTTGTCTTCTATTGTCACCCCGCTCTGCCTTCTACTCTCAATTCGACTAATACATCCACAAAACTTGTTTACGCCATCTTGTATAGCTTTCCAACGATGAAAAAGAGAATTTTCAGAGCGATCTGGTTGGAATTCCTTATTGGAATGAAAATACTCATGTATTCTCTTCCAATATGCTCCACGAGTTTGATTAGTGCCTTGGATAGGATCAATACTTGTATTCAACCATGCCGACACCAATAGCTCATCTTCCGGCCTGCTGAAATTCTTTGTCCTTTTTTGATTTGGTCTCAAGGAGGGTGTATGATCCACATTCTGTGATGGTTGCTCCTCAACAGGGCCGAGTCCTTCCCAAGCAAATTCACTATTTCCATTTGACAACAGGTTTGTAAAATAGCCATCACCATTCATGGTTCACTTTCCTCAATCTGGTTACATGGGCTGTCGAAAAAAACAAGCCATTTCAGCAAAACTCATGGCAGAACGTGGATATCTCGCAGAAGTTAAAGAAGTTAAAGAAAATATATCTAGTTCATAAAACTTGCAGACGCGAGATTCATTAATCTACAATGAGTCAATCACCATTGATACATTCATACTAGCAATGCAAAGTGCAACTAGGAAGGCTGGCATGGTCTTAATTCTTAAAATAGCAATGTGAGACTTTTTTAAATGCGAAGGCATCTACTTCCAAAGCTTGTGGTGCACGGCATTTGGTAATGACCAGATTTGTTATTTTGAATAGGCGGGGAGAGTAAGATGAGCAGCAGGTGTAGGAAATAACAAAGTGAAGATTGTGTATTTTTTTTATTTTGCCTCTAAATAAGTTGCTGGATATACGAGAGCTGAGTAAGAAGCATCATCTTATATTCTTATGCAAGAAAATAGAACAAGAAACTGTAGAGGTCAAATACAAAGTACAGGAACATTAGTTTGTTTCGTTGAATTTCTTTAGTACATTGAATAAATAATAATTGATAATATTTTTACTCTACAATCTTAATTCATAACAGCATTGTATGCTCTGCAGCTACTAGTAAGGAAGATGAAGCTTAACTGTTGAGTTTTTTTTTCTGTGACCAGCTACCTAGTAATTATTTGTTGGTTTGCGGAGATATTTATCCCTGGTGCACACTTTGTTTAGTGTGTAAAGAGGAAGGACAGGCATATTTCACCATATAAAAAGTTAGCCAGTTTGGGCTCTCAGATAAAACGTTCTCTTGCGTCAAAGAAGTTAACAACTAATGGAGGAAATGTGCAAGTGTCCTTTGTTATTACAAAATTCTAACTTACGAGAAGAAAGGTTAGGTTTCTGCTAGTTACTGCCTTTGTCTTACCTGTAGATCAAAAGAAGACAAATATTACTACAAGGATATTATAGGACAGTTTCCCTTTATGTTTGTCATTTTTGTTTAGGTGGCTGCTACTTGCTTTAGAATTAAGATAAAAACTCACTTAAATGACAAGTTATCTGACATCCAAGTAGCATTTCATCTAATCCCAAAAGGGCAAACCTTTTTTGTTAACTTTTTCTTGGCTGCAATGAAGCTCAGCTAAATATGTAGTTTAATTGGGTGGGCTGCCCTTTCAAATAAGAACTTGCCTGAACCAAAATAGCACCTTAAACAACTAAATTATAGCCATATAAGCTATACGACTGAACAGACAATAATTTTGGAGTTTGAAAATTTTGTAATGTTTTGGAGTATCATTCATTCAGTATGTGGTAGATTGCCGTATCTGTGGTGACCCACATTCAGTCTTGCGTTTTGCCTTCATCGAGTTTGCTGATGATGGTAGCACCTTCAAGACTACCTTTTCTTTTATAGTCTTATGTATGGATAAACAGCAATGGTGAAGTTCTCCTTTATGTGCAGCTGGTGCAAGGGCAGCACTTACACTTGGACGAGGAGGCGCAGGCGGCCGGCGGAGAGGCGCGGCGGCCAGCGGGGAGGCGCAGGGGCCGGCGGGGAGGCGCAGGCAGCGCCCGGCGGGAGGCGCAGGGCCGGCGGGAGGCGCACGCAGCGCCCGGCGAGGAGGCGCAGGCGGCCGGCTGGGAGCGCACGCAGCGCCCGCGGGAGGCGCAGGCCGGCGGCGAGGCGCAGGCGGCCGGCTGGGAGGCGACGCAGCGCCCGGCGGGAGGCGCAGGCGGCCAGCTGGGAGGCGCACGCAGCGCCCGGCGGGAGGCGCAGCGGCCGCGGCGAGGAGGCGCAGGCGGCCAGCGAAGGAAAAAATTGGGCGCGGAATCGCTACTTGCGCGTGGGAACCATGATTGGGGACGCGTGGGGTGAGACCATTTTTGGCTCCGGTGGGGTGAGATATTGGGGGTGTTAAAATTTTTAGTGGTGGTTTTGGGGATCTTTTGGAGAGGGTTGTTTTTCACTAATCACCAAAATTTGTTTTAGGGGATGTATTAGCCCATCTCTTGGAGTTGCTCTAAGAAGGACAAAATAAATCAAGAGCAGCTGACCAATCAAAAATGACATATTGAAATGTTTCCTTCACTCTATGCACATGCGGAGCGATCTCCTGCTTGAAAAGTATTTTCCAGATATCAAACCTTGGACTCTTGTTTTCAAACACTTTTGCATTTCTTAGCTTCCAAATATGCCAAGTTGCTATAATGAATACCTCCATAAAGAATGGATGCTGACAGTTTTCTTTTGCTTCCCTCAGCATTTCAAAGAAGTATTTTAGCATAAAAGATCACCAAACCATCAGATTTTGGACCCATGGCTGCCTGGACGTGGTGCAGTTAGAAACGGCATGTACAAGTCGGACTCTCCTTTGAAATTGAGTCAGTTTCAACTTTACTTGTAGCCTACGAAAAAATCTAAATTAGGTCGTATCTCTCTCTCTCTTCCGAGATCCAAATTAGGTGTTTGAAGCTCCAAATTGTAGCCTATGAAAAAATCTACATAAATGGGCGTGGCTCTGAAAACGCCATCACGGCCCCGCTCGTTTAGGCTTCAGCTTCTGGCTTCTAGCTTATTTTTCACTATTTATAAATTTCGTTTTTTCTGAACTTTTAGCTTTTTATTAAGCTTTTTTACCGGTTCTTTTTTTCTCGTATTCGTTTGCGTTGTCCGTAATGAGCTAGCTTTTTTCTATTTTTAATTTTTTTAAAATTTAATTACGTCAAATAAGCCACCTTCAGTTATAGTGAAATTTCAACTGCTACAGTATAATTTCAACCATAAGCTATAGCTTTTCAACCCAACCAAACGCGGCCAAAATCGTGTTGGACGTTGACTCTGTTACGTCTCAGACTCTTGTGTACAGCATGTCTTGCGGGCCGTCGTAACTCTCACCTCTAAACTTTAAATTGGGCATCTGAGGAGTGAGGAATCTAAATTGTAGTACTCAAACTAAATCTATTATTTTGAGATTTTTTTTTTGTTCAGAGTCGTTTTGGACGCCAGAACCGCGTTGCAAGATCACGGACAAAAATTCTATCCTTGTTGACGTGATGAATATTGAATCTCTCAATTTCCTTATCTCTTTGATCATATTTGAAACGGTAGTTGTTGTGGTTACAGACCAAACACAGAGAGAGAGTGTAGTAGTGGAGAGTTGAGTAAATAAATGACTTAGCCCCCTCCTCTCGTGGCCTATGCCACATATATATTCACATGAGGAGTGTTTGTACAGTTATACCCTTACACATGAGTATTCCCCTTGGGGGCTCTTATGTCATTACACATGTCCTATTTCGGACCTAACAGCCCATCGGGCTTAGGTGGGGCCACCCTACAACAGAGCCTCTCATGGTGAAGGGCTTCACGGCCGGCCATGTCACCGAGTCCTTTGGCCCTCCGTCCCATCGGCCCGTGATGCTTGATGATGTGGATAGTCCGCCTGCTTGCTCACGCTGCGGGGCTATCTTCGTCCCAAAGCCGCGCAGATCTCGAGGTCAAAGGAAGCGGGAGGCCGAAGCCTTCGACGGAGACGAGGTCCGGCGTCTTGTGCCGCACTCCGGATATTTGCGGGCAAAGTCGAACTTGGTCGGCTGCCCACGCAGCCGAGCCTCGGAAATGCTTCGCGCGATGTAGTGGCGCTTCGGGAGATAGTTGCGAGTCCAGAGTGCGCTTTAACGACGCTCGAATCGCGCCGCCTTTACCAAGGGTAGGTCGGCATGGCTGCTCCGCCGCCTCGCATCGGATGTGGGCACGCGTCCGGCCGCCATTGAGCGTCGTGGGATTCGGTTGAACCGCCGGCGCCATTGACGCAATCCTCGACGATTGGCATGCCGCGGTTGACCTTCCGCCATCTCGCGACGCCGCTGGATGGGCACGGTATAAATACGCCGTGTCGCGCCTGCTCTTTGCTCACCCTTGGTTACTCATCTTATACCGCACGCGGTTATATTCTCACATGCAAAGCCAACTATTGTTCATCCGCGTTTGATGATTGCGTCTCACCGATGCTAATGTCGTGAGCGATGAACAATAGACGGCTCGCTATGGGAATACGCCACAACTTGTTGTAGAAGTCTTGGACGTCCACGGTCCTGCTCGCGTCGCTTTGTATGGAAATGGCAAGGTTTGACTCTCTCGAAGACGTAAATGCTTGAGTCTCTCTCGCTCTCGATTGCGCCCACCGGCGTTACCATCAGGGAATGTTGATGTACTGAAGCATTTCTGTTTACGAGAACGTGTCAAAACCTACCACAGGGCTGGGACATCGCGTGACCTTCGACTCGTGGGGGCTATGGGCCGAAAGGCCGACCTGTACCCCACGGTTCAGAGTTTGCGGTTGTGTGCGTTGTGGGTAAGCCGGTGCCCGCTCGCCTTCGCCTTCTGCTTCGGCCGGAACGCCCTACCGGGGGGAAGCTAGGCTTCCGACGCATTGGGCTGGGTCAGGGGCCCCGCTGGATCCCAGACGCTCCTTCTCCCGGCGCGGATTTTAGAGCTTCGTGACAGCACGATGCTACAACGTTGGACCGTCGCAGACGTTCGCAGGGTGGTCCGGGGATGCTAAGCGGTGGGAGCGAAGCTGGCGCCTAGTCGGAAGTAGAAGCTTGAGCGCTCCGTCCCCCATCCTTCGAAGTGGTGGCAGCGGAGATGGCGCCTAGTCGAAGTAGACGCGCGAGCACTCCGTCCCCCATCCTTCGAAGTGGTGGCAGCGGAGATGGCGCCTAGTCGAAGTAGACGCGCGAGCGCTCCGTCCCCCATCCTTCGAAGTGGTGGCAGCGGAGATGGCGCCTAGTCGGCGTAGACGCGCGAACACTCCGCCCCATCCTTCGGGTGGTGGCAGCGGAGATGGTGCCTAGTCGGCGAGACGCGCGAGCGCCCGCCCCCATCCTTCGGTGGTGACAGCGGAGATGGCGCCTGGTCGGCGAGACGCCGAGCACTCCGTCCCCCATCCTTCGAAGTGGTGGCAGCGGAGACAGCTGTTGGGGGTGCCACTGGTAGTGCGCTTTAATGGCTCCGGAAATCGCGCCGACCCTTGGGCTGACACAGTCGGGCTGCTGTATCCGTACTGGCTTGTCCATTCGTGACGAACACGCGGCGGGTAGCGATTGGCGCACCAACGGGTCGCCCGCGGTCAAGTTCCTTCCTCCAGAGGGGCGGGGCACGTGGCGCGGCGTTGTAGGCGTGCCGCCTGCTGGCCGCCCCCCACCCAACGCGCGCCACCGGCTGCGAGCGGTTGCGCTACTCGCCGATCCTCGGTTGCACCTACGGCGAGGGCCTGCGATTGTCCCTTGGACAGGTGCGGCTAGGGTTGAGCCGAAGGCTGCGCCGGGACGCGCGACCTGTGTTTATTGCTTGTGCGGACCGACACGCGGCGGGACGCTAGCGACGCTTCGCATGGTGACAGAACTCTGTACGATCACGGTCGCATGCTGGCTACGTGGACCGCCGCGACGCTTCGACTTCGCGCGTGAGGAGGCGAGCGGTTGCCGTTGGCCTTTCGCGCTTAGGGTAGGAGGCGGGGGGCCTTTAAGAACCCCCCTAGTATTGTGCCCACGCCGCCTCGCGCTATTTGGTTGTTCACGGTGCTTTTCGCATTCGCTCGCCCTATTCCTGCGCTCCCTTTCCGCCGCCTAGTTCCCGGTGGATGTTGATGACGACTAGCGATGAGCGGACTCAGGCAGGCGGCTACGCCATTCGCAGGCGGTCCTAGCCTTTGGAGGTGAAATACACGCTGGGGGAGCGCGATCCGCCGGCGGCAGACAAGTGGTGGGCGGCGAAGAAGAGCCAGGGTCCGTACTTTGGGGAGTTGGGCCGCACGCTCGTGACGGAGGACACCATCCAGTCGCTGCTGCGAGAAGGGAAGCTATCGGATCGCCACGCTGTGCGGTTGCCCGCCGATGATGAAACAGAGCCGTGCCCTAGGAAGTCGGAGGCGATCGTCTTTGTTGCCTACTTCGAAGCCGGGCTTCGCATTTCATCCGCAGCAATTGTCGGGGTGGTGCTACGAACCTTCAAGTTGGAGTTGTCACAATTGACTCCGAACGCGGTGGCTCGCCTCGCCGTGTACAGCTGGGCCCTGCGCGCGGAGGGGTGTTGGCCCAGCGCTTCCTTGTTCGCGTATCTGCACGAGGCCCGGTGCCAACCGAAGGAGCGGAAGGATGGTACGGTGTCAAAATTTGGCAGCGTCAACTTCCTCCTGCGGGCGACACGTGGGAAGCTCTTCCCTGCGAACGCGACCCGAGGGAAGTGGGAGGCCAACTGGGCGAGGCGGTGGTTCTACCATCGCGTGACGAGTGGCAGCGGCCTTGAATGCATGGGCGGGCCGATTACCTTCAAGACCGCCCCCGGCCTGGTGCTTGACCAGGAAGATGAGCTTAGAGCGCGGAGGCTTGTGGGGGTCACTGCCCGCTTCAATATGCGCGATCTCGCCGAGGAGTATATGATGCTTGGTGCAACACCACTTGCCCACAGTTGGCGCTTCACAGCCGGCGAACGTCGAGATGACAATGTTCGCCCGTCCGTTTGCTCGTTGCCCGTGCCGATTGGCCTTCGTAATTCTTTGTCGAGACCCGAATATACAAATTCGGACTCTCCTGTGTATTCTGCACTAGTCCAGGATCACGCTAGTGCACACAGTATAAACAAAGATGAAATATCGAACATATCACGATTTACTAAGAAAAGACTCAAATATTATTAATAATCATCAGAGTACGACCTTATGGCCAAGCTTACAATAGACTAGCCCGAAGGGCTTAACAAAAACTAGCAGCGGAAAATCCAAAAGAAAGCGCAGTAGCCACTTGACACGCCCACAGGCTATCGAGTGGAGAACGAAGCCTAATCCGCAAAGACGTCGAAGTACTCTCCTTCTGGAACCTCCTGCTGGTGATACTCCTCCTCCTCAACTGAGCAACAGGGGCATAAAGCCGTGAGTACATTGGTACTCAGCAAGTCGTTTGTAACAAAGATGCAATATAGTATGCAAGGCTTACCAATGGAAGGCTGAAAGGTTAATTTGCATAAAATGGCATTTGAAAATACAATAAATAGATTGAAGGTGCATTTGAAGTAAAACAATAATAAATAATAATCAAAGGAATTGAAGTAAACTACTTATGGACTCCCCATCCACAAGCTAAACCAACAGTGAATTAACCATCCACTGATCAACTACCCAAAATTTCCAAGAATAACTATACCTCGTGTGAAATCACCGAGCATTGTCCATGACCGAGGACACGGCTATTCGAATAGTTTTACACTCTGCAGAGGTTGCACAACTGTACCCACACGATGTGATAATCCTCACGTTAAAGATAATCACAACAAGGCTTTTACAATGATCCATCTCCACCTGATCCCACTCGCTAAGGTTTCGCCGTCGAGTAGGGTAACCCCCTAGTCGATAATTGCCCCCTCTTGCGCCACACAACATCAGTAGTAAAACCAAAGTGGAGACTTCACAAATTATTATGCCAGGTCTATCCCATACTAGACATGTGGTTTGCACGGTAAGACTCAGATCAATGGCGCGCAAAGTTAAGTCCTTAAGTGTTCTCGGGCGAGACTACCACATCCCTCGAAGTGCTCCAACACTTCCCCCTTTACTGCACGATCATTCGCCCGAGTGAAAACCAATTTTGTATAACCACCGCCAATGGCGCACCAACGTCATGGCACAAATTTTATAACAGTGGCACCAACCACGATTCACTGTGGCACCAACCACAATTCAATATCTCATTAAGTCAAATTAATTAATCACATGTGATGATGAACCCTTTCGCAAAATAAGCAAGGCTAAGCATTCTAATCGTACCAACCCAATGTGACAAATAACATAGCATCACTGATTAAATTCCCAACCTAAGGTGACAATGGCATCAAGGTATTCCAAAATATCAAGGAGGGAAATAACCAATTGGGACGATAACTACCAATACAAGGGTTTTATAATAAAGTAGCAATGCATGATAATTTAAAACAAAGTAATACATAATAGATTTGAAAACTGGGTTCAACATGATCAAAGGACACGACTTGCCTTGGCCTTGCTCAGTTAGGAATTCTTGATCTTCAAATCCAACTTCCGCTCCCTCGAACACGCGATCTAACGAGAGAGAAAGCGAATCAAAAAGACAAAATAAAATCAAATAAAATCCAAATAAACTCCAAAAACTGCAAAACCAGAACCAAAAGATGGAGCTCAATTTTAGATGAATTTAGGAAGAAGAATCGGGTTGATCGGAGTTCGGACGAAGGAGAACGAGCGATCTAAAGTTTGCCGGGGCGAGAAAATGCTGGAAATTCACAGATGTTACTGTTCACCCGAGAGCAATTCTTTTGGCGAGAAGGCTAGCGCTGGCGAGAGGAGGCATGGGAGATGAATCTAACTAGCAAAATGGGTTGTTAGGGATCTAAGGCACACATAGGAAGCGACGGCACGCCAAACGGAGACTGTTGACGGCACGGGCGGCTACAACGACATGGGTAGGAGAGAGGAATAAAATCCGGGCATAGGATATGGAGAAGTAGGGTGAGCACGGCCTAGAACGCGCTTGGCGGCTAGGAAAATTATCGGCTCGGCCAGAAACCCACCAGAGACGACGCAATCGACGTTTGAACGACGTCGGGAAGGAAAAAGGAAAAACTTAATATCTTGGTGCTCGGTGAACGAAATCTAAAACCACTTGGAGGGTAGCTACCTGGGATGGTTTGGCATGATGTGACGCGAACGGATCGGGGAAAACACCACCGGACAGATGGGGGACACGAGATGCCATCGGCGGACATGGCGAGGTTCGGAGGCGAAAATTTGTGGAGGCTTTTTGGGGAAACGGAAGTGAGCACAGCGTAGAACGTGGCGAGGCAAGTCTAAGAAAAATTACGGCAAGGGCTAAAGCTTACCGGAGGCGACGAATCGACGTCGGGAAGCGCTCTTGACCTAGATTGAGGAAAACTCGATTCCGGGAGATTGGCTGCACCAAAACCAAATTAACTTGGCAAGAAGGTAGATGGGACATGAAGGCACAATGTGACGCGAAAGGATCACGGAGAAACTCACCGAATAGCTCGAGACACGATGAGCAAATTCGGGACCGAAGGGCGTCGATGCCGACGGCGTCCTGGGCTTTGAGGGGACTTGGCACGGCTTGGGATGGGTTTAGAGGAGCCAAGGGATCGTATTTATAGGCTTGGAAGAGGTAGAAACCGACTCCAATTCGTGGATTTCGGTTTAGAGTCCGTTTCAGAAAATTGGAGATAAAAGGCAAACGGATGAACGAAACGGAAAGAGACCAGTTGGGATGGATTCCTTGCGTGATTTGGCACAACTTTCCTTTTGGGAAGACATTGAGATAATGTCCGGATTGGAAGTTATGAAGAGAGAGGAAAAAGGAAGGAAACGTGCACGTACAGAGAACGGGATCGATCGAAGCTCTGAGGTTGAAGATGAACCAGCTGCTGACACGTGTCATGTACTGTTCATCCTCTCTCCTCTTTCTTTTTTTTTTGGAAATTTCAAATTGAGCTCAAACAAACTCCGAAAAATCCCAGAAAAAACAGAAAAATTCCTTGTGACACAAGGAACACAAATAAAATATTTTTGGCAAATATTAATGTTTAATTTAATCATATTAAATCTTTTTAATTAATAAAAATTCCAATTAAGCTTTAATTAATTCCAGAAAAATCCAAATGGTGAATTTTATTTTAAAAGCTTCAAAAAGGCTCTGAAAATTAGGATGTTACATTCTTCACCATATCTTCCTCCGCAGTTGTATACATTGCGTTTACGCAAATATGCCGTCTTGGGCAGGGATTCGCCTTGAGGATGCGGAGCGCGCCGCACGCGTGTTCCTCGGGCCATACACCGAGAGAGCACAGTAACGCGCAGCCGCGCCGCGAGGTCGGGTTGGGCGGATAAACCGCGTGTGTGAGGCCTTAGGGCTTCTCGTGCGGAACGCCCCTCCGCCAAAGAAGACGAGGATGATGGTGCCGCGAAGACGAAGGCGCCGTCCCGCAAAAGGACCCGGAACACCATGACCGCGGCCCGTACGGCGGCTGCCGCTGCTCCTGCCGGTGCGGCGAGCCCGGGGTCGAGTTCGGCGAGGTATGCCGACTCAGATTTAGAGGGCGCGGAGATTGAGGGCGGAAGCGCTGGCAGCGGAGGGCGTGCCGCGGAGGCCCCGTTGTCCACGACCATTGCTGAGGTGGTGGCGCCGGCTGGCGACATCGGTGCGAAGTCCTCGTCTCCGAGCGTGGCTTTGGCGGGGCTACCCTTCGCGGGAGCGTGTGGAGTGCCGCCCTTGCTAACCTCGGCGGCTGGGGCCGAGGTGTCGCCCGCGGAGGTGGGGGTGTCTCCCGTGTAGGTGGGGGTGTCTCCCGCGAAGGTCGGGGTAACCCCCGCGGACGTCACGGGAATGAAGTCCCCGACCTTTACCGTCGTAGCTATGGAGACCTCTTCAGCGGATGATGCTACCGGGGGCCCCTTCTATGGCGGGTTCCGCGGTGATACCTTCCGCTCAAGCGAAGCAGGCGCGCCTGCAGTCCTCCCTTCCGCGGACTTCGCGAGGGTTCGTTGTGGCGACCGGCGTTGGGAACTTGTGGGGCCCTGGCTCAAACATCGAGGTCCTCCGCTCCGCCTCGCAGCCCTCGGGCCACGGTGACAGCGCGCGCAGTTGGGTTGGCGCGAGGGCTCGGCTCGGTGGTCCCCGCCTTCCGAGACAGCGCCGTCCGCTGGGGTCGGCGTGGAAGTGTTTCGCCACGGCCGTGAGATGTCTCCGCAAGCCTCCCGCCTACGACCGAAGGTAGGTTATGATGGAACTCCTTCGATATATATATATATATATATATATATATATATATATATATATATATATATATATATATATATATATATATATATATATATATATATATATATATATATATATATATATATATATATATATATATATATTTTACGCGTCGTGACATGCGTAATTGTCCTTCGCAGCGACACTTATCCCGGAGGAGGAACCGCTCCTTGAGCGCGGGGTCCTGTGTTGGTGACACGATGCCGCATGGCCAAGCCCGGCGGACTTCGTCCTCCGCCGGATACTGAGGGCATGGCGCGGATCGCGAGGACGCGGCCTCCAAAGATCGGACAAGCAGTGTTGCGGACCACGGGTGGGCGCCTTGAAGATGCCTTGGAGGTGTCAGGGGTGCGGGTAAGCGCTTGTCTTTAAGACCCCTTTGCCGCCGCTTCGCGTTTGCTAACGCTTGCATCGCATAGACACTCGTGCTGGCCCAGGCCTTGCGAAGTGCTTACGCCCGCGAGGGAGTAGCGATACGGAGCAGGCTGCGGGCCGCCGAGGAAGAGTTGTAGAGAGCTGCGGAAAGGCGATCCGCCCAGGATGCTCGCATACGCCTCCTGGAGTCGGAATGCGCAGAGATGCAAGCGCGCACCGACGGGCTCGTTACCGCGGCACGAACCTCGTCCGCGGAAGCGGTGCGGCAAGAGGCTGCTGCAGAGCGGGACGGCCTTGTGCGACAAATCGCCGCTCTGGAGGGGAGGAACAGTGAGCTTGGTGCGCTCGCGAGCGGATCGAGTTCTCGCAGCGCGATCAAGCCTTGGCGACGCCGCCGCCGCGCCGGGCGCCATCGCGCCTCGAAGACACTCTCAAGGGCTTGTCGCCGGCGTCGGCGCGCTCGCCGGGCCCGAGGACTTGTCGCGGTCACTCCGGTGGATTGGGGAGGCGGCCGGCATTGCGCGTGGCACCGCGGCGATCTTCGGCAGCCACTGCGCATACGTGGCGTCGTGTGTGATGTGCGCGCTCCTGCGACACCGCGGTTGCGAGCATGTTGCGGAGTTAGCCGAGCCCCAACTGGAGATGCCCGCGGGGAGCGGCGTAATGTCCGGCGCCGTGCGAGCTGTACGCCGCGCCGTGAAGTTCTTCCATGAGCGGATATGGGAGTACTGCGGCGAGGCCGCAGCCCTAGTCGAGCTGCGGAGGAACTTGTACGGCGAGGGGAACCTTGGCCGGTTCCTGGACGAGGTCCCTCGACGTGGCGATGATGGCGCCGCGGCTCCGGAGGACCCCGTGGATCCACGGGTGTGATAGGAGGTTGTCGCGTGTTGGGGTGCGTTGTAACCGAAGCCCGGGTTGTCTTCCTCGTTTTGTGTTTGCGAAAATATGGAGTTTTCCGCTATTCTGATTCCTGCCCCTTGTGCCGAGCAGCTACCTAACCGGGCCGGCCACGATCTCCGACCTCGCATCCGCGGCGCTTTCGGCTACCGCAAAGAACCAAGGAAGCGTTGGATTTCTGGGCGAGTCGGGCATCGTCGAGTGGGACCTCGGTACGGATGGTACGGGGCTCATCAGATGAGCTCGCCGAGTAACGTACCGTGCACCGGGGTGTTCAGGCGCTTTGTAAACATCCTTAGCAAATACCAAGAACTATTTTGACCAAATCTCGCGAAGTACGTCGCCACCCTCCGGCTACATCGCCCCGCGGTAAGCTCGGAGGGTTTGCATATGCGCCCGTACGCGATGGGTTGCGCCCTGCGGGGGCAATGTGATCGAGGCATACACGTAGTTGCGACAACCATACACGCTCAGACCGATATCTCCTCCGGCGTAGCTGGCGTCTAGTCGAAGTAGGCGTCGAAGTAGACGCGCGAGCGCTCCGTCCCCTACCCTTCGAGGTGGTAGCATCGGAGCTGGCGCCTAGTCGAGGTAGACACGCAAGCGCTCCGTCCCCTACCCTTCGAGGTGGTGGCAGCGGAGCTGACGCCTAGTCGAGGTAGACGCGCGAGCGCTCCGTCCCCTACCCTTCGAGGTGGTGGCAGCGGAGCCGGCGCCTAGTCGAGGTAGACGCACGAGCGCTCCGTCCCCTACCCTTCGAGGTGGTGGCAGCGAAGCCGGCGCCTAGTCGAGGTAGACGCGCGAGCGCTCCGTCACCTACCCTTCGAGGTGGTGGCGCGAGCCGGCGCCTGGTCGAGGTAGACACGCGAGCGCCCGCCCCTACCCTTCGAGGTGGTGGCGGCGAGCCGGCGCCTGGTCGAGGTAGACGCGCGAGCGCTCCGCCCCTACCCTTCGAGGTGGTGGCGGAGCCGGCGCCTGGTCGAGGTAGACACGCGAGCGCCCGTCCCCTACCCTTCGAGGTGGTCGACGGGCCGGCGCCTGGTCGAGGTAGACACGCAAGCGCCCGCCCCTACCCTTCGAGGTGGTGGCGGCGGCCGGGCGCCTGGTCGAGGTAGACGCGCAAGCGCTCCGCCCCTACCCTTCGAGGTGGTGGCGGCGAGCCGGCGCCTGGTCGAGGTAGACGTCGCGGCGCTCGTCCCCTACCCTTCGGGTGGTGACAATGGAGCCACCGGCGGCGCTTCTTGCTCGCGGGTGTGCTCACGCGGGAACCAGCCTCTAGTGCTTCTTGCTCGCGGATGTACCCATGTGGGACCCAGCCTCTTTAACACGTCGTCTTGGTACTCTGCAGGCGGCGCATGGGAGCGGGTCCCCGTGGTGCACTTTGCCCACCGTGAGATTTAATCGGGGTAAGTTGTGTTACGAAATGCGTGGGGCCGATGCCCGCGCGTTATTGATACTCCGAGTAGCGCGCGGGGACAGCACCCGCGTCTTATTTATACTCCGTAGAGTGCGCAGAGACAGCATCCGCGTCTTATTTATACTCTGAAGGAGTGCGCGGGATATACATCCACGTCTTATTTGTACTCCAAGAGTACGCACTAGGCAACGCCATGCGTGCGCGAGCTCGCGTCTTGTTTATACTCAGAGTGCGCAGGACAGCATCCGCGTCTTATTTATACTCGAAGGAGTGCGCGGGATATACATCCACGTCTTATTTATACTCAAGAGTACGCGACCGGGCAACGCCATGCGTGCGCGAGGCTCGCGTCTGTTTATACTCAGAGTGCGCAGGACAGATCCGCGTCTTATTTATACTCCGAGGAGTGCGTGCGAGGCGCACCTCGCGCTACGCCTTATTTAGAGTCCAGAGATCGCGCGCGAGGCGAACCTCCGCGCGTTGCGGGCGGTGAAATTGCGTGCGGAGGCGGACCTCGACGCTACGTCTTATTTAGAGTCCGTAGAATGCGTGCGGAGGCGGACCTCGCGCTACGTCTTATTTAGAGTCCGTAGACTGCGTGCGGAGGCGGACCTCGCGCTACGTCTTATTTATACTCCGTGGAGTCGTGCGGAGGCAGACCTCACGCTACGTCTTGTTTAGAGTCCGTAGACTGCGTGCGGAGGCGGACCTTGCGCTACGTCTTATTTAGAGTTCGTAGATTGCGTGCGGAGGCGTACCTCGCGCTACGTCTTATTTAGAGTCCGTAGACTGCGTGCGGAGGCAGACCTCGCGCTACGTCTTATTTAGAGTCTGTAGACTGCATGCGGAGGCGTCCCCCCGCTCGTCTTTGTTTATACTCATACCCGTATCTTTGACGGAGAGTGCGCGCGTGAACGCGTGTCTTTGTTTATACTCATGCCCATATCTTTGACGGAGAGTGCGCGCGCGAACGCGTGTCTTTGTTTATACTCATGCCCGTATCTTTGACGGAGAGTGCGCGCGCGAACGCGTGTCTTTGTTTATACTCATGCCCGTATTTTGACGGAGAGTGCACGCGCGAACGCGTGTCTTTGTTTATACTCATGCCCGTATCTTTGACGGAGAGTGCGCGCGCGAACGCGTGTCTTTGTTTATACTCATGCCCGTGTCTGTGACGGAGAGTGTGCGCGCGAACGTGTGTCTTTGTTTATACTCATGCCCGTATCTTTGACGGAGAGTGCGCGCGCGAACGCGTGTCTTTGTTTTGAAGAACATAAATTTGTACAAACGGTGAACTTTATTAAATTCCCGTTTGCGCGGATGAGCACTTACAAAAGAAGGGGGATGCCAAGCACTAATCGCTAGGAGGGTGGGGCGATCGTTGATGGGCCGCCGCGACCGGGGCAATCTTACGCGCGTGGAGCGCGGGACGCTCCCCGAGGGCTCCACGCCCGCCCTCCCAGCCTAGGTGCCTTGGCGAGCCACGTGGCATGGGCCCCTGGCGCCAAGCTCTATGCGCCGGGCCATGTCCTGGTCGCCATGAATGGTGATGATGGCCCGCGGTCCGGGAAGCTTCATGCACAGGAAACCGTGATGCGAGACTGCCCCGAGGGTGTTTAGGAGCGGCCGTCCTATTATGGCATTGTAGGGGTATACGATGTCGACCACGTCAAAGATGGCGTCCTCGCTTCTGACGTTGTCATTTTGGCCGAAGGAGGCTTAGAGGCATATCTGGCCTAAGGCACGCAAGGGCTGCCCTCCAAACCCTGCGGCGGGGCGCGAGGGCCCAAACGGCTCCGAGGGATCCCCATTTGGTCGAAGGCCGCAGCGAAGAGGATGTTTGCGGAGCTTCCTCCATCAACTAGGACGCGCCGGACGTCGCACCCGGCTACGAGGACCCTCAGCGTCGGCGGGCGTGAATGTGACTTCATGTTGCGCCCATTCTGGCGGCGCCTGCGCCGGGTATGCCGCGACGTGGTGTAGCCTCCGCGCGTAAGCCTTCCGTTGTCGTGCCGAAGCGAACCCCAGTGAGGAGCCTCCGGAGATGACGTTGATAATTCTGCGCTGGGCTCCCTCCGGGGCTTGTAGCTGTAGGAGGCCTTCCCGGGGTTGCCGTACGTGCGCCTGGATGCACAGGAAGTCATCCTGGGCCTGTGCTCCTTGGTCCTGGGGGTGTTGGACGTGAGCCACAACGGGCGCGCGTGTATCCGGGTTTTTGTCCCTGGCAACGCTCTGCCGTAGCGCTGCGATGGTGGCGCGGGTCCGGTCGTCTTGACCCCGGTCGTCTCGACCTCGGCCACACCCCTGTCCTCGTCCTCGGCGTCCTCGGCCTCCGTGACCTGGGGCGTTGTCTTCGGAGCCGCCCTCGATGTCAAAAACGTAACGAGATTTCCTGGACTTGCGCTGATCGCGCTTGGACTTGTCGCCTGGCTGGTCATTGTGTTGGGGGTCCTTGCGGTCGAAGGTGCCCTTCGGCTGCTCTTGCTTACGCTTGCCTTTCGAAGGGCCCTGTTTCAGCGAGTCTTCGGTCTTGACCGAGCGTTCCGCCTTGTTAGAGTCGGAGTCATCACCGTGTCGCCTTCGTGCGTCCTCCTCCGCTCTGGCATACTCTTCCATCTTGTCGAAGAGTTTCCCAACTGTCTTAATGGGCTTGCACGCGTTGTACTCGGCCATCGGCCTCGGTCGGAGGCCTTGTATCGCTGCGTTGATGACCGTTGTTTCGTTAACGTCCTTGACTTGGCAGCGCACCTTCGCGAAGCGCTTGAAGTAGTCCCGGAGCATCTCCTCCGGTTTCTGCTTGACTGCAAAGAGCTGGTCCGCATCGACGCGCTCGATGTAGTTTCCCTGGAAGTTGTTGTAGAGTCGGTTACGGACTTGTTCCCACGCGTAGATGGACTGTGGTTCAATAGTGAAGAATCAGGACAGCGCCACCCCTTGTAGCGCGAGGGGGAGCCCTTTTGCCTTCGTGGTGTCATCTCCGCCAGCGGCTTCGATGGCGGTCTCGTACACGCGCACGAACTCGCGGTCGGAGTCGCTTTGTAGGCCTCGGCGACGCCGAACTTGAAATCTTCGGGCCATGGGGTTCGCTGAGGCCCGCAGAGCGGGGACTCGTGTCCACGTGCGTAGTGGGCGCGGCTAGACGTGGGGCGTCGCGCTATCCGCCTTTCCGGCGGGTTTGGATGCCACTGCCGGAAGGGGTGTTGGCTCGGGCCTCCGCATATCCGGACGGCTCGCGAGGTCCGTTAGCTCCGCCGAACGCATTGAGGGCCGCCAAGCAGGCCGCTCTCTCTGCGGGCGTGGCCGGCCGTCTCGCGCTTGGCGGTGCCGCCGCAAAGGTGGTGACCACGGCTGCGCGCCGCGTTGTTGTCGCCGGGGTTGGTCGTCGGGCGGTGCTGGTGGGATCGGCCGTCACGCCGTGACGGGTTGGTCGTCGCGTCGGCGGCGGGTTGGTCGTCACGCCGATGACGGGTTGGTCGTCGCGTCGGCGGCGGGTTGGTCGTCGCGTCGGCGCGGGGTTGGTCGTCGCGTCGGCGGCGGGGCCTTCGGTCGCACCTACACCACTGCTCATACCTGCGGCTGCTAAAGTCGAAGCCCTCGTGCTGACGCGAGACTTCGCCGCCTCCGCCTTATTCTTCTTCGCCGACGATGGCGAAGATTTCTTTGGTGTCATCTTCCTTGAAGTCTGGAGGCTTGCACTTGTCCTCCCCACGGACGGCGCCAGCTGTTGTGGTTACAAACCAAATAGAGAGAGAGTGTGTAGTAGTGGAGAGTTGAGTAAATGAATGGCTTAGCCCCCTCCTCTCGTGGCCTATGCCACATATATATTCACATGGGGAGTGTTTGTACAGTTATACCCTTACACATGAGTATTCCCCTTGGGGGCTCTTATGTCATTACACATATCCTATTTCGGACCTAACAGGCCTACTGGGTTTAGGTGGGGGCCACCCCTACAACAGTAGTCATTAGATCAAATTCAATTACAATATCAACATTTGAAACTTATTGAAGAGATGCTTTGGTTAGACACTTTTTAATTGAAAGGGTGGAAGCTCCTGAAACCGTATACATATTATTTCATGAAAAGACAACTTTTTCATTAAAAAGACGCATTTATATGGCACCCTTTAAAAAGTACAATGTCATTCAATAAGCCCGCAGCGAAGTGTGGACAATATTCTAGTAAAATACCAGTTTTAATGCATGTTTTTTTGGTATGTTTCGTGAATTAATAAGCAGCAGTTGGTTACAAATCGAGCCGTCAATTTACTTATTATTTTCACTTTGCTGGAGGTTTGCATGAGTTTATGGCCTACATGTGAACTTAGACATCAGGTGAGCCAAATTGTTATTCAGAACCATATGTTGGTCAGTTAGTGGAGATATGGGAGTATATATTACTCCATACATCAGGTTATAAATCGTACTAGTTGTCTACCTTTACACACATAACAATTTACCTTAGTCGTAAAGTATATGCACGTGCTCAATAAGGTTGTGGGTCTATCATTAGATAACTAATGGGATTGGCCCATGCATGCTTGATGAAGCCCAAACTGGCAGCACTACGGGCCTCGAATTAAGCCAAGCCTAGCCCAGCCACCTACAACCCAAAAATATCAGCAAGCTTAGCTAGAGTTCCAAAAAAATCCAGATCCTATTATTATCCACATATGTCAGAACAAAGATATAGAGGATCATGTTATCTTGACATGGAGGATGAACGGTTAGAGCACCCACAGTGTGCTATTTTTATACTCCCTCTATTCTATAATATAAATCCAAAGCTTACTATACACATATATAAAAAAAAACTTTAAATTTAAAAAAGTTAATATCATTGGATATGCATACCATTATTAAATAGCATACTACAAATATCCACTCATTTTTCAATATTAAATACCTTTATTAAATGGTATACTACAAACTTTTTCAATATTAAATACCATTATTAAATGGTATACTACAAACATCCACTCATTTTTTCAGTATTAAAGTAGAGATATATGGTGAAAATATTGTAATAACTACATTTTGGTTTTGACAATATACTTATATTGTGATACGACGCTTCTCAAGGATGTGGACTTATATTGCGGGACAAAGGGGTAGCTTTTAAGAGAAGAGAGAGGATCTTAGAGGTTGTTCCAAATATTATAGGGTAAGTAGTAGCAGTCTCTAAGGTAGAACCTGCTTTGGATGCAACCTCTAGGTTTGGTGCAGCTTGTTGGGCCTACCTAACAGTAAAAGAGGATAGGGAAGAGAGATGAGAGAAAACTTATTTGGATATTGCTGCAATGAGGACGTACGATACGACATGAAAAAATCAGATGGAAAACTTATTTGGATATTGCTACAGTGAGGATGTATGATACGACATGAGAAAATCAGATGGCCCACTCGCTAATGAACTGAATCCACCCTCATGTAGTCATGCCGCATTGGGCCACTAGCCCACTACTATTTTGGTCCATTCCATTTCTCATCTCTCTACTGCGTCAATTTCTCCAACTTTTCCCAATGATTGCTCTCTCCCTATGCTTCCTCTTCCATGTCCAAGCGTCCAGGGCCAAGCCCTCCTAGCCTTCTCCACTCGCCCATGGGGCCATGCCTCCTCAGCTCCTCCACTTGTTGCTTACAATGGCTTCTCTCTCTCCAGACTAAGGGGCATTGAGGCGACAAGCTAGAGGAGCCGGGATGTCGAATTTGTGCGGATTGAAGGGAGCCAGTGATGAGCCAACAACTGGCCTTTGGCCCCGCCAAATCCAGGCCTACCAGTGATGAAGCACTAGGCTAGCCGCCTCCTTCACCATAGTCAAGGTCAAAACCACTGAATCGAGTGTTTGTTGCATCTATAAGATTTTTTATTGCAATAGGTGATTTAAGATGTTTGAATTATATTTTTTGAATGTCGCAGTACAAATTCTTGAGATGTTGCACTTCGCAATCCAAAATGTTGCGACCTCATCGTCTAAATGTTGCATTGTTTTTTTCTTTTTGATGTAGTAATGTTTTTGTTCAAAGAATAGATTTAAAAAAATTCCTAATGTTGCAACAATCATTGCACAATGTTGCACACTTGAAATCAAAATGGTTCATAAACTGTCTCAATTGTTGTGTGAGAGAACACCTGAGTGTTTTTTTGCAACCTAATACATTTTTGTTACACTTCGTTGTACACTTTGTTACAATTGAGGTTTTTTTGTTGTGCTAATAATGAAGGAGATTCGATGATGTGGGATTCATATGTTTACAAATATCCAACGGTGGATGGAGCGTACGATGAGAAATCTCTCATAGTATGTCTGGATGCTAGCAATGCTCAAATTATTTTTTGCTTTTAACATATTCACTTATGGGTTCCACCTTAAAGGCATCTGAAGATGCTAGACACTACATGAAATTATGCTAAGCTTAGATGCCACATGTGGACCCAAACTTAGAGGTTGCGTAGTGTTAGATCATGTGGTGGTTGTGATTAAAAGTGATGATGAATAATTGATATTTGGATTGCTTTAAATTTTGTGTTTGTGAAAGTTTCGGTCGATCGCAGTCAAAGGTTTTGAATCCGAGTGATCTCGTTCAGTTCTAAGTTGCTTTGAGTGGTTTTTGTTAGCTCCTAGTGGTTTTGGTTGCTTTGAGTGGTTTTGGCTTGCTTCGAGTGGTTTTGGTTGGCTTCGAGTGGTTTTGGTCGGTTTCGAGTGGTTTTGATTTGCTTCGAGCGGTTTTGCTCTGTTTCTAGTAGTTTCGGACCAGTTTGATCAGGTTTGAGTAGCATCAGACGGTTTTCAAGTAAACAATAGAGGATTGAACGGTGTTCGTGTGTCACTAGAGGATCAGATGGTGTTTGAGTGGCCCAGGAGGATGGAACAATGTTCGAGTACCACCGGAAGATCGAACGGCCTTCGAGCAGTGCAATCAAAGATTTAGATGATGGACCGGTCAAAGCGATAGTATTTCCCAAGTACTTGTGAATTTCGAGTACTACATGAGCTAGCGGTCATAATAAGTGATCTAAGACGTATTTCTACAAAACGATAGAATGTGTGATCATGGACGATTTGGTTGATTGTCATGGATGGTTTTGTTCTTGTCTATGAATGGACAAGGGTGGTGTGAGTGTATGTGTTAATGACGATCAAGTTGTGAAGAACTTATGCTGGAAGAAAGTTTCTTTGTCTCTGTATATGCAGATGAGTGTGGAGACTATCATGGTCGGTGATGAGGAGGACCGGGACTAGGAGGGGGTAATCTGAGGTCCGGGCGATCGAAATGTCAAGCGAGGTGGTCGGGCTCATGTTGGAGCACGTGGAGGTCGAAAGTGAATGATGCGTGGAGGCGTGGAGATGGTTACAGTCAGTGACAAGGAGAACTGGGACTAGGGGGTAATATGAGGTCCATGCGGTCGAGATGCCACACGAGGTGATCGGGCTCACGCTAGAGCGCATGATGATGCGTGGAGAAGTTACAAGAGGTGCGGTCCTAGAGGTTTTGACACCGAAATTGGTGATACGTGATGGAGATACAAGAGGTGCGTCCTGGAGACTTTGTCACGTGGTGAGATTGGAGACATTATGGAAGGAATCCGTAACGAGAAGGTTTAGAAAAATGGTAAACCCCGTATTAAGAAGGGTTTTAGATCCCTTGATTTGAGGAAGAGATAGAGTTGTATGTTTGTATTTGAGGCGGACGCAGCTTGAACGTTAGTCTATAAAAGTAGGAGAGGCTAAAAGCTAACGTATGGGTTTTTATAGGGCTTTCATCGAGAGAGCTTTTAGGGGTGCCATAAGAGCACTTTGTAACCACTCCATGATACAGAAATAATAGATCAGATCTATTTTAAGAAAAGTTTGCTGGCATCGGTGACGTGTTTTCTGAGCATCGTTTTTCTTCTGTCTTTGACATGTACTCGTTCGAGCGATCGAAGCGTTCGAGCGGCTGAAATATTCGAGCGGAGGGAGATTACGACTACATATGTCAGTGGTCGTAGCGAGCGGTCATAGCAAGCGATTGAAGGGGGCGATTGAACAACTGAAGCGTTCATCGAGCACGTGCGAGGGAACCAGCGTTTTACGGTCGTCATCTATATCTAGTAATTTAGATTGTTTTTCTTCTTCTTTTAATTTTAGTTTCAGGTGTCAAATAGCGGAGGCAATTATTCACCTTCTTCTGATTATACCATACAATCCTACACGTAGCCTGCAAACAATGTGATACCCTAATGCCGCATGCACAGTTCGTAGTCCCCATATTGTCCTCTTCATGTCCTTTTATGCGTACATCCACACACGCATCCGAACGTTCCATATCCAGATCTGCCGCGCGCATTAATCATCATACATCCACGATGATCCATGATCCATGCAGAGAAAGGAACGCAAGAGACTCAGACGATGAACTGAAACGCAGATCTGCAGGCCCGTACTCCTGGTCCAGGCCGGGCCGGCGACCGACGTTCGTGATATCATGATATCGCCGTGCCAGCCGGCCAAAACCGGCAGCAAATCGAGGCCTCTGCTCCGATCCGGGGGGATGTGATCTGCACGACTCGAGGAGGACCGGTGCTCGATGAATGTCTGTTCGATCTGCTTTGCTTCGGTTTTGGTTTGCTTTGCACTCGTTGAGATCTGAGAGCACATGCTCGGGCTTCGTCTCCTGATTCTCTTGCCCTTCGTCCATATCTGTGCCACCCTGTGGGACAACAAAAGCTTCTTCCCCATGTGCACCACGAATTCTTTTCAGTTTTTAGTGCCTGAGGATTAACGCAACTGCTAATAGTCTTATTCTTTTGAGTTTTGAATTCTCCGAAAGCCGAAACAAACGGAACAACTTTTTAAAATAAATTTTTTAAACAGTTTTCCGAACTTAAAATTGTACAGATTTTCTACGTCGATATCTCTACTATCCGCTATCATATCTGTTACAACTTTTGGACCCTGGTCGCATGCCTAGGTCCAACCGGGTGCCGCAGGTTTAAATGGGCTGAACACAGCTAAGCCCACGGAGCAACGGAGCAACAACCTTATAAGTGGTATTGGGTCTTCTCCCCCCAAAAGACTAGTCCAATGGGTGGAGGCTCCCTCACACTTATAAGTTGTGCTTGCTCCTCTCCCACAATCCATGTGGGACTATTCTAACAATCTCCCCTCACACATGGATTGGACATACGCAACCATGAGGTCCAAGGAGATGTTAGACACCTGGGCTCTGATACCAATTGTTACACTTTTTGGACCCTAGCCGCATGCCTAGGTCCAACTGAGTGCCACAGGTTTAAATGGGCTAAACACAACTAAGCCCACGGAGCAACGGAGCACCGGACTTATAAGTGGTATTGGGCCTTCTCCTCCCAAAAGACTAGTCCAATGGGTGGGGGCTCCCTCACACTTATAAGTTGTGCTTGCTCCTCTCCCACAATCCATGTGGGACTATTCTAACAATCTCCCCCTCACACATGGATTGGACACTTCTGCAACCATGAGGTCCAAGGAGATGTTAGACACCTGGGCTCTGATACCAATTGTTACAACTTTTGGACCCTGGCCGCATGCCTAGGTCCAACCGGGTGCCGCAGGTTTAAATGGGCTGAACACAGCTAAGCCCACGGAGCAACGGAGCAACAACCTTATAAGTGGTATTGGGTCTTCTCCCCCCAAAAGACTAGTCCAATGGGTGGGGGCTCCCTCACACTTATAAGTTGTGCTTGCTCCTCTCCCACAATCCATGTGGGACTATTCTAACAATATCGAAAAGCACAAACAAAAGCTAATAACAGTAACAAAAAAAACCATCATCCGTAGCAAGAAAGAGCAGGATCATTATCTGTTGAGAAAACTTGATTGGTTGTTTTCAAGGTTTGGTTAGTTGTCATCTGTTAGGCACAAGGGTAACTTGTTTGAATAAAAAAAGTGATCCGACCAACTCGCCTAGAAACTCACTCCTAGAATAGATTTGTTAGGGAAGAAGTAGGCTGCTTGTTCTTCAACACTCACCGGCGTGTCAATCCTCATATGTCCGTTGAACAAGTCATAAGCTGGACATCCATCCGGACTACTGTGATTATATTGAGTATGTTGAGCTTCTTCCATCCACCAACTCTGAGCAAGAAAAACAAAAGTAAAGGCAGGTATTAGTCAATTACTCATCCATGAACATGCATTTGGAGTGAAAATTGCCACCAAAATAACCGGGACCGAATTCTAAACCGGCAATTTATGCTAATTTCAATCTGGTCCAGATTCATTGGCTAGCATCCAGGCTCTTCGATTCAAGCCATTTCGTCTCTCGTCATAATGGTTCGTGCAAGCTTCTCCCTCCCCCCTTGAGCAAAAAACCACATTACACACCCAAGCACACACATGACATAGCGAATCTCCAATCATTTGCAACGGACAGACAGCTCATACTGCAGCGAAGGGCACACTTGCACATCCCCCACACCCCATATACGCATCCATCATCCTGTCTCCTCCTCCCCCACTCGTGTGCCGTCTCTGCTCGAACAACTGCAAATGCCGGCTCTTCCCATCATGGCGCAGAGGGATTAGTCGTTGCAACTCACAGCTAGGACTTGGCCTTCCTCCTCCTGCTCTGCCTCCTCCTCTTTAATGGGTATTGCTTTATCTATTCTTCATACGTAGGTTGTTTCAGGTAGTTCTTGGTGCCTTTTTTTTTTACTTTGATGTTCCTGTTTTGTACTTGCATTCTGTCTGAGCTCATAACATTGGTCTTCAGATCTTCTTTTCTATATTTTGCATACCAGTGTTCGAACTATCTGCAGCTCTGGCACAGAGTTCCACATAGATTTCTTTTCTTGCTTGTCTTTTGTACTCTTTCCCCCCTTGATTTAGACAGTTTGAACCCATTTGAACTTGTGGTCCTACAGTAATCTGCGCATATCGCTTTTATTTGTTCGTACTTCGTACTGTAATGTAAGAACTCAGCGATCTTTTGCAGATAGGAGTATATGTCCTTGGTCCATTCAATCCAATTATTTAATGGTGTGCCGATTAATTAAGCATATTGCTGCATTCCCATAAGTATTTTTGAATCTTTCTCGGTGCGCGCGGGAGGCGATTCCATGGCCTCTTCCTCTGTTCAAAGGAGATTAGGAGAGACCCTAATTTTCTTCTCCTAAAGGTGTGGGGGTCACATCTTCCTTTGCCAGTTCTTGCTAAAGCTGCTTCCATCCTCCTCCATTTTCCCCCCTTTGATCAAATCCCCCAATGCAAATCCAAGAGCATGATTAGTGCCTTGTCCATCTTTCTTATGTATTTAGGGGAATTCCTGTTCTTGTTTTCATGTGACATTGCTCGCATAAGCACTGCCAGTTCTTGATCACTTACACTGATACCATATTGTTCTTGTCGAGAAGAAGCAAGCACAAGCACAAGACCGAATCCAAGACTGGAATGCTGAGGCGCAATGTGGATGAAGCTGCGGAGGTGACCAGACCTTGCACGACCAAGATCCGCAAGCGGTGCGCGCTGTCGTCGTCCAGCGCGTCGGACCCGCTGAGGAAGCTGAGGCTGAAGCGAGGGGTGGTGCTGCTCGGCCTGAGGGGAGGCGGTGCCGCGTCGCCGTGCTCGAGCAGGAAGATGTCCGAGTCGTCCTGGAACCGGCACTGCCACGCCGACCGGCTCACCGACGGGATGCGCTCGTCGGTGTCGGCCCGGAAGCTCGTCAACGCTCTGTGGCAGCCGAATAAGGGTGGCTTGCTCGAGGAGGGGAAGGAGGAGATCGCAAGGGACACGGTTGCGCGCCGGAGCTTGGCTCACCGGCGCTGCGCGTCGGTGGAAGTGAGTCTCGCCGGTCACCGCGCTGTGCTGTGCCGTTAACCCGTTTTGTTTCTGCAATCGTTCGTGCTCTGATTAAGCTCGATGTTTCTGTTGTAGCTCTCCAAGAGGTCAAGAACGAAGAACAAGGTTTTGGAGGCTGATGGTGATGGGGAGAGAAGCTGGCACAATAATGGCCATGGCCATTGGTTTGCAGATAAGATGAGCAATGGCAGCACAACGGAGGTAACTATGAATTTCCTTATTTGTACAACCAGTTGGCTTGTGAATGTTTTGTCAACTCCTGTGTCCAAAATTGTTCATTTCCCTCTTGGAACAATACTATCTGATTCAAATCCTCGATGGTTGGATGTAGTTGCCATTTTGCTTGAATAAAATATGTCGACCAATTAGCAAGAAAGAGTATGCTCACATTCTCCACATCACTCATGGATTGTAGTATTATTTTTAGCAACTGCTTATTTATCTAAATTTCTTCATTTTAGACGCTACTTAGAGTAACATTCTCACCACCGCTAGGTTACAGAACTGCAAACGTGCAGCCTGACGTTGCATTTTGATCGTCAATTTTCCTGAAGAGGTGATGGGTTCCAAAGCTTATTCATGGACAGTCACCTGTCTCTGAACCTTTTCGTACCTCATGCAAATAGATTGCAGTACAGACAGACATAAACTTCGCTTCCATTTCCAAGGATCCCTTGGTGATAGGCGCAAGCATCTTTGTCCACATCCTCCACAGGCTACACGAGCTAGGCTTGTACCAAACCCGACTTCTTTATCCATCTGCTAGTGCTGTTCTCCCGTCTCTAGGCTGTTTAGGGGAGGCATTAGTCATTGAGCAGTTGTTGATTTTTAGGCCTATGCGTCGGCGGCGACGGCGTAGAGCAATCGATTCTTAGTTGGAACTTGGAACCATCTTCCCTGAGACGGCACGGCAGATTCGGCGGTTGTCCAAGTTAGTTGAGACTTGTTTTTCAATTGGTAGAACAGTTGGAGAAGAGGGCCAGGACAGCCTCAGCTCTGACTGTTTGTCTGTCAGGGGCACGTGCTGGGTTCAGAACTGCGTTTAGCTTATAATTATGTACTGTAGTTATAGTAATTTTTTTAAAACAGTGTATTTTTTTAGACGTATGTAAAGAATAATCGTAAAAAAAATATACTGAGTTTAGCTGTACTGTTTAAAATTATATACAATTATTTTTTGTGCTTAATACCTCTTATAAATAGACTAAAATGTAAAAATTATAGCCATAAACTATAAGCCTCGGTCCAAAAAAACCCACCCATGCCTTTTGTCTGCTCACTCATTCTGCAGTAGTACTATACTCCCTAGTCCATAAAATGGAAACTGTGTATCAACAATGGTGGTTTCCATGACCATCTGACTGACAATAACTGAGTAAATTTACATGTTTACCAAGGGCTAGAAAATGCAGAATCTGAACATGTTGGTGGTAATAAATTTGCTACATCTATTTTTCAGGTGCACACATGCGCTCAAGACTTGACTTCGACATGTTCAGGGGACAGAATGGCGCACCTGCAGGACATGTACAACAGGCTGATCGCGTGCAAAGAGCTCGTCAAAGTTCTGGCCAACATATGGGGTCCGGGAGACCTGAACCCATCCACGGCCGCGCTCCTCTCCGCGCTGCGCTCCGAGCTCGACCTCGCGCGCGCCCACGCGCGGCAGCTCGTCAAAGAGCAGAGGCGCCGCGGCGACGAGATTGAGTTACTGAAGGAGCAGCTTGCAGAGGAGATGCGTGCGTGGAAGAGCAGGCAGAAGGAGAAGGTGGCGGCCACCGTGCAGGTGATAGTCTCGGAGCTCGACGGCGAGAGGCGGTCGAGGCGGAGGTCGGAGAGGGTGAACGCGAAGCTCGGGAAGGCGCTGGCCGAGACGGAGAGCTCGCTGCGGGCGGCGGAGAGGGAGCTGGAGAGGGAGAGGAGGTCGAGGGAGCGGCTGGAGAAGGTGTGCGACGAGCTCGTGCGGGGCGGCGCCGGCGCGGACAGGGGCGAGGTGGAGGAGATGAGGCGGGAGGCAGAGAGGGCGCAGGACGAGCTGGAGAAGGAGCGGGAGATGCTGCACATCGCCGACGAGCTCCGCGAGGAGAGGGTCCAGATGAAGCTGCTGGAGGCGCGGCTCCAGTTCGAGGAGAAGAGCGCCGTCGTCGACCAGCTGCGCACCGAGCTCGAGGCATTCCTGGACACCAAGAAGGATCGGCAAGGATCACCTGCTGCAGATGAACACCACTCCAACGATGATTATCACTTGCAGTTAGTGCCTCATGCGTCTGAAGGTGCCAATGGCATTGATCGTGCTGCTATCAGCAAGAGCACTGGAGAAGAAGACGATGACGAAGAAGGCGGCGGCGAGTGCGGAGCTGGTGATTCAGACGGCAGCGACATGCACTCCATCGAGCTGAACATGGACGGCAACGGCAAGGACTACAGCTGGAGCTGCACCACCGCTTCTAAGGAGATGACGGCGTCCAAGAACGCAGCATCGAGGCACGGCTCATTTTCAGTTTCGGACAGGGGAACGGAATGTGCCGCCGACCCGTGGGCCGGCGCGGCCTTCGACCGGCGACCGCTGGAGGTGGGCGAGGAACTGGACGGTGACCAGTGGGACGACGAGGGGTGCAGCGACAGGACCAGGGATCTGGACGAGGACGCCGAGAGGTACCTGGCGATCAAGAACCTCAGGGAGCAGATGCTGGCCGGCCATGGCCGATTCATCTTCCTGTCGCAAGGAGGAGCGAACGCTGACAGAGAATACCATCACTATGGTTTGATGTGCCAAATTGAGGAGGGAAAACTTTGATGAGATTGGCACGCATGGAGCATTGAGTTGAATCCGTTGCTGTTAATACCAGTTGATCTGCTCCTATAAAACTGCACTGTGCATAGTTCTTGCGCTCTCTCTTCTTTGATGACCATTCTTTCTTTCGTAGGAATGTTCTGTGCTCTTGAAAGCCGGGGTCATTACTCATACACAACATTTGTGTTCAGTTCCAATGTATCGGTGTTTTTGCATTGGCATTTGGCATTTGGGATCAGGATAACAAAATCTCCATTGCCTTGTATATAGAGCCGAATTCCCGCCTACACAAAGATGGGACATTCGTCGGCGCCACCTTCAAATTCTCTGATGAACTAAATTGTGAAGTTCCTCGCCTGAGAAGAAAGGATCGAGTCTCAGGCGCATGAATCCCAAGCATTCTTCGCTGAGGAGTCACGGCTGGTGCTCGCCCCCCTACAACCTCCAAGTCGATGGAAGCCAACGGCAGGAGTAGACGTGTGCAACAGACGTTCCATATTAGCTCGCTAGTGTCCGTTTCACGTAGCCGATGTGGAACTCCGGCGAGGTCGGCCACGCTGTTGCTTCAACCTCCTTCATCGATCAACACGTGGCTGTGTAGGGTCACCTAGAAGTTATCTTTTTTTTTTGGCGATTACGAAGAAGATGTACATGCGCACGCGTACGCGCGATTGCACCCCTAGGTGTGATTTTGTACTAGGAAGGTATTTTACATGAACCACTGTGTGCACGCAGTTCACTTTTGCAAGGGTAACAACTTCTCCGAGTACTCCAAATCACCAACCATAGCTCCTGATACATGTGCGATCCTGGCGGTATGCCCAGAAAAGCAGCTGGAAAGTGGAAGACGGTGAAACATGCAGGTTAGCGTTCCCGCTGCGACGCGACGCAATTAGCCTCGAGGTTACTGTAAAAGCCAAACCATAAAGATAAAATTACTGTAAAAGCCAAACCATAAAGATAAAATTATCCATCCATGTCCGTCCCACCGGTGTACAGATCATCACCATGTATATGCATTGCATGCCAAGTCAGTGAATCACACCATCACTGTATATGTTTACCGTCTTCTTGTTTCGAAACAAGGATCCAATAGGTACGCACGCCGGCACGCGTCACCAGGCACTAGAGAGAGGGACAAGAGACACAGATGAACCACACACACGGCACGAGTCCACCTCTTCCGCCATTAGACCGAGCTCATCACTGCCCTCGCGGCGGCCACGTCTCACGGACGCGGCAGCACCGCACGGCACGGCACGACTTGGTAGCTTTTGCTGCGAACGGCTGGGTGCTCGGCCGCGTGGAGGGATCGGACGGCGGGTCGCAGGGCGCGGTGGCCGTCGTCGTGTGCTGCGGAAAAGCGAAAGTCCTGGCTTCCCATCTCTGCCCCCGGGCTGTTACTTCTGAACAACCAGGGTCATTCTCGATCGGAAGGCAGGGTAGCAGCACAACAGTGGAAGACAAGAAAGGAGCCGGCAGCGGTAGGGTGCGCTTCGGGAACGCACGTACGCTTCATGAAGGTGCCCTTATTTCTCTCTCTCTGTTTTCCTTTGCATTTGGGACTGACAATTCAAACTGTGCAATCTTCTCTTGTAAAATTCCCATTTCTACTTTGATGTAGGATCGCATATTCTATTCTACCCTCGGGTGCAATACGTAGTTTACTCAGCGCATGCTTGCCAAACGTCTGTCGGACCTAGCTAGTGGTTCGCAGTTTAGATGTGCACAAAGGTTAGTTAATTCAAATTTGGCTTTTCGAAATTAACCCCATCGGGAGAGTGCGCTAGAGAACACACTGACTTAACCGGCCGATCGTTTCGATCTATATAGATTGATCGACCCACAGGATCCAAGCGTACGTTGCAGTTTCAAGTTAATTAGTGAACGTTTACTATGATAGAGGCTCCCTATATACCCGTAGCGCAGTGCGTGCGTCCCCCGGCCCGCGCGCACGTACGAAAGCTTTATGTCAGCATATGTCGAAACGTCACACACTACTACAGAAAACCTAAGACTATACGGCTAATCACAGACGATTTGACAAAACCATCTGTGACCGACACTAACACAGACGGTTTGAATTTGGACACCGTCTGTGTTGGCGGCGTCTGAGAAAAGGAGTATCACAGACGGTTCGTACCGATAAACCGTCTATGATATTTTAGTATCACAGACGGTCTGTATTAAAAACCGTCTGTGATAATCCCAGATTATCACAGTCCCAGAAGGTTTTTTATTAAAAACCGTCTGTGATAATAATCACTAAGCATTTATTGCGCTGCTCAGACCGCATCTGTCTTCATCTCGATCCAGATATAGCCACTGCTGCGCACTCTTTCGCTCAGGAGGCAAGCTAGGCGATTTCAGGCCAGTTAATTTGGTGAGAAGAGGCAGAGATTGAGCTTTGAAGATTCATACTTTCCTGGTTGCTCTAGATATGGTTAGTAATGAAATTTATTTTTTCTTTACATTACAATTTAGATCTAAGTAATTGGTGAGTTATTGAAGATGGTTTGCAAAATTGTTGGTTATATAATAGCTGCTGTGTTTATAATATGAATTGAGCTAGCAAATTAAGCCTCAATATAATACATGTGGCCGGTATATATGTAATAATAATTAGTTAATCTAATTTTTAATACTAAGTTGTTATATATGTACATAACGTAGGACCGAAGCTGGATGTATGCCGCGAGTCGTGTGAGTGAAGAGTACATTAATGGCGTGTCTGCTTTTACAAGAGCCGTCAAGGAGGATATGTTGAATAAGGGGGTGGAATATATGTACTGTCCATGCACTGACTGCGAGAATTTAAAGATGTTTAAGAACCGAGGGCAAATTGAAGCGCACTTGATTCGGAGGGGTTTCAAAAAGGGTTATACGTGTTGGACCAGTCATGGCAAAGTGAATGATCATATGCCGCTGGATGACATCGCCGGTGAAGTGAATGATATGCCGCCGGATGACATCGCCGGTGAAGTGAATGACATGCTGCCAGATGATGTCGATTGTGGTTCGGAATCGGATAGGTTGCACGATGATAATCTGGATCAGATGCTTCGCGATGTAGAAGAGAACTATGATGAGAAAGAGTATGTTAAATTCCATGGCTTGATGGAGGACTCGGAGAAACCTTTGTTCACGTGCTGCAAGTATACGAGGTTGTCGGCCGTGCTTGAACTGTTGAAATTGAAGGCAAGCAACGGTTGGTCCGACAAGAGTTTCACGGCGCTGCTAGGTCTTTTAGCGGACATGCTTCCGGAGGGAAATAAGTTGCCTAAAACCACGTATAAAGCCAAGAAGGTTCTTTGTCCGTTGGAAATGGAAGTAGAAAGAATACATGCATGTCCGAACGACTGTATCCTCTACCGTAAAGAGTATGCAAACATGCATGTATGTCCGGTGTGCAACGCATCCCGATACAAACGTAACAATCAATCAGATGATGGCGAGGGAACAGAGGCAAAGAAAGGACCTCCTGCTAAGGTGGCATGGTATTTTCCTATAATTCCCCGTTTGAAAAGGTTTTTTGCAAATCCAAAGGAGGCAAAACTGCTGCGTTGGCACCCGGAGGAGCGCAAGAAGGATGGATGCTAAGACACCTTGCTGATTCCGCGCAGTGGAGAAACATCGATAGGAGTTTTGCAGACTTCGGTGCAGAACCAAGGAATATAAGGTTTGGACTGAGTACAGATGGAATGAATCCTTTCGGTAGCATGAGCAGCCGACATAGCACATGGCCCGTGACTCTCTGCATCTATAACCTTCCTCCTTGGTTGTGTATGAAGCAAAAGTATATTTTGTTGTTGATACTTATCCAAGGGCCAAAACAACCTGCGAATGATATTGATGTGTTCCTAGCAGCGTTGGTGGAAGATCTAAAAGTTCTGTGGAACGAAGGGGTACAGGTATGGGATGCATACAAACGAGAGAACTTCACTCTGCGCTCCTTATTGTTCTGCACCATAAATGATTATCCTGCCCTTGGTAACTATCAGGCCATAGTACAAAAGGTGTCAAAACTTGTACTCACTATTTTGATGGTACCGAGAGAGTGTGGTTGAAACACTCACGTAAAACCGTCTACATGCGTCACCGCCGGTTCCTTCAGAGGGCTCACCCATACCGCAAGATGAAGAAACAATTTGACGGAGAGAAGGAAGACGGTTCAGCTCCAAGGTATTTAAGGGGACACGAAGTTTATGATATGGTTATGGATTTAGATGTTGTCCTCGGAAAGGGACGTAAATTGAGGGCTCATGAGAAGAACACCTGGAAGAAGAGATCAATATTTTGGGACTTACCTTATTGGGAGTACCTAGATGTTTGACACTGCATCGACGTCATGCACGTAGAAAAGAATGTATGCGACAACTTGATTGGTCTCTTACTGAACATTCGTGATAAAACAAAGGACGGCGTCAACGCACGGTTTGACTTGGCTGATATGGACATCAGGCCTGAGTTAGCACCGACATGCACTGATAATGGACGAACGTACCTTCCCCTGCGTGTTACACTCTGTCCAAGGCTGAGAAAACAGAATCGCGCGGTGTTTGCATGGTGTCAAAGTTCCGTCTCGTTACTCCGACAACGTGAAGAAACTTGTTTCGATGCAAGATTTGAAGTTAAATGGCATGAAGTCTCATGATTGTCATGTGCTGATGACACGATGCTCCCTATTGCAATTAGAAATATTTTGCCGATCAAAGTCCGAGAGACAATCATGAGGCTATGTTATTTCTTTAACACAATTGCTCGAAGGTCATCGATCCCGAAGGACTAGATGCTCAGAGGACGAGGTGGTGATGACTCTATGTCACCTTGAAATGTATTTCCTCCTTCGTTTTTCGATATCATGGTCCATCTCATTGTTCACGTTGTGTGGGAGATAAAAATATGCGGGCCTGTATTCCTACGTAGCATGTACCCATTTGAGAGGTTCATGGGAATTCTCAAGTCCTACGTACGGAATCGTTCTCGGCCGGAGGGTAGCATCGTCGAAGGTTATGCAAGCGAAGAGGTAATTGAGTTTTGTGTCGATTATATGGCTCAGATTCAACCGATAGGTGTACCTCAATCTCGTCATAAAGGGAGGCTGAAGGGTCTCAGAACTATCGGAAGGAAAGCAATCACTCCAGATATGGACACGTATACTCAAGCCCATTTCACGGTGTTACAACACATGACTGAAGTCGCGCTTATGTCGACCAAAGACAAGGATGTGCTTCGCAACGAACTGGAGCGGCGGATGTTTGGATCATGAGGCAACACAACAGTCGGTTCAACCAATGGTTGAAGGAGCAAATCGCTAGGAGCTCACCAAGTGAGACGCTGACACGGTTGGCAAAAGGGTCGACATTTACAGTTGTGACATGGCAAGGATATGACATAAATGGTACACATTCTATACGCAGTCTCAGAATGTACATAGCACTAACCAAAACAGCGGTGTCCGCATAGATGCGTTCAGTACGGATGGGTTGAGAAACTCGTACTATAGCTTCATAGAAGAGATTTGGGAGCTCGACTATGTGGTTTTTAAGATCCCCTTATTTTGCTGCCGTTGGGTGCATCTCCCACAGGTGAAGGTTGACAAGTACGGTGTCACGACCGTGGACCTCCAACGTGTCGGGTACAAAGACGAACCATTCGTACTCGCCAATCAAGTTGTTCAAGTTTTCTATGTAACCGACCCGGCAAATAAAAAATGTCATGTAGTTCTTCATTGAAAAAGGAGAATTGTCGGAGTAGAGAATGTAGTGGACGAGGAAGAATACAATCAATTTGACGAGTTACCTCCTTTTGGAAATGGCATAAGGGTCGACGACGAACAACGTGACGAAACTACTTACGTACGCATTGATCATGATGAAGAGCTAATTTTTAAAGGAAATAAGCAAGTACAATGAGAATGTGCGACATATATGTGAATTGGCATTTATGTATATGTGATGTATATGTGTGATGTACATGTGAATTGGTATTTATGTATAGAACAATGCTGCAGTGTGATGTATTTGTGAATTGGCATTTATGTATATGTGATGTATATGTAAATTGGCATTTATGTATATGTGATGTATTTGTGAATTGGAATTTATGTGTGAATGCAGTTGGTTGGTGTTGTATATCAATGCAGCTGTTTGGTGGTTGATCATGAATACAGTTGGTTGGCTTTTGTCTTAATAACTACAGTCGGGTAACGGCTTATCACAGATGGTTCTAAGTTTAGAACCATCTGTGATAGTATAACTATCACAGCCGGTTATAAACTTAGAACCGTCTGTAATAATCCTCCCTATATATACCCTCTTGCTAGGGTTTTCTGTGTGCGCTGCAGTTATTCAATCTAGATCTAAATCCCAAGCCCGTCGTCGCCGCCGCCTCCCCTAGCCCTCGCCGGCCGCCTCCCCGAGCCCGTCGTCGAGGCCGCCTCCCCGAGCCTGTCGTCGCGGCTGCCTCCCCGAGCCCTCGCCGGCCGTCTCCCCGAGCCGGTCTTGTGAGTGATTATGTGATTTTTGTATGCAATCTGTGTGGGCTATGCAAGTTTGTTAATCTTCCATATATTATCTGGCACTGGGAGACATAGATTGCCTGTGGGATTTACAGTTGCTCGATGATGATAAATTCATATACTGAGATTGGTTCATTCAGTCTTTGAGCTCTAATAGCTGCCAACTCTGTTGTCATAATTAACTTTAAACCCCAGGAGACAATCTCTAGACATTGATATATTGTTCTTGTTCCTGTCGGTTCATGCAGTTTTCAGATTATAGCATGTTATTAAATTGATCTGTTAGGATTTAAACTTACAAGTTAAAAGACTGAATTATTGGGCAAAGTTAACTTGTATGGTCTTGATCTGTATGAATACTGCTGTCTGAATATATGCATGCTGAATATATCTTGATCTTGAGATTGTAGAGTTTGTATCTAGAGCTCAAAAGACTGAATTCATTATTTGGCATAACCAATCAAGGAATAGTATATGATTTAGTAGCGGGACGACCAAGATTAATCTTGTGCAACCCTACAATTTGAAAGCACAAATTAATCAATTAAAACTTGAGCTTGTTGCTAGTCTTAATTGATACATGCCTTTTACATTGTCATACATATTCATGTTTAGACTGTTATTGATTCTATTATTGATACTTGTTGCTTGTTGCTTCATATTGCTACCATTATATATGTATATATGTACGTATATATATGTATATGTATGTATATACACATATATATGTATTGTAAACGCCTATATTGAGCGAAATAGATAGATATTGCACTTTCTTATCTTATGGTATGGCACTTTCTTATCTTATCCTAATAGACCCACAAATTGAGCAACATGTCATCCGCGCATTCTTCAACACCATCGCCGGAGGCGTCCGCTCCAACATCAAGACGCCAAGGAAGAGGACTATCGAAGAAGCCTGAGGGCCGATTTACCATCACAACGATCGATGGATCTGGGGTCCCTCTCCTTCCTAAGAAAGCAGTAAGCGCATTCCGAACATTGATCGGAATAGTTACACGAGAACGAATTGAGATCACATTCAATTTGTGGAAGAACGTGTCTGAGACTCGGAAACGTGAGCTATGGACCGAAATTTTGGCATCGTTCGAGATCCCAGAAGAACACCAAGACGTCATGCAACGACAAACCTACCTAGCAGCATGCAAAGCATGGAAGAACTTCAAGAGTACGCTTGTCAAAAAATACGTGGAGACGAACGAAACACCTTTTCATATATACCCATTCCTGGAACCACAATGAGAAGAGTTCAAGGCGATGAAGACGTCCAAAGATTTCAAAAGTACAAATACGGCGCAAAAGGCCCCCCGGGCAAAAAACACACACCCCACAAACTTGGCACAGCTGGGTATGTGGGTAAAATCCCGCAGTGGAGGAAGGAGGATGATCTGGCAGCCATGCAGGACATCGCCCCGCCATTTAGCAATATCCCGGATGCCCGCGCTCAAAATTAGATTAGAGCAAGGTCATCTACAACGACATCGGGGGACGTCTCCTTTCGAAACCCTTCAGACCAGCAAGTGTCCCAGCGCCTGGTAAGATATCGATCGAACTACGTAGCTTGTAATTACTCCACAACTTCGTACGAATTGAAATGACATGTCGTGCTCTTGCAGGAAGAGCTGAGTTTTGAATCTACCCTGAGATCATTTCAGGGAACAAGGGAGAATGATATGCTCTCCGTGGCCCTGGGAAACAAGGAGCACCCGGGCCGTACGAGAGGCCTTGGCCTTTACGTTCCTTGGAAACATGGTTTCCAAAATGACTTCGAAATGTATCGGCGTAGGAAGAGAACCAAAACCGAGCGTGAAGAGCGGCTACGAGAAGAGATCAAGGCATCTCTTAGAGAGGAGCTAATGGGTGAGCTGGCTGATGTAGTCAGAGATGAGGTGCGAAACATACAGAAAGTCAGCCGCCACTCCTGTGCTAGCTAGCCCGCACAACCGTCCGAGTAGTTGCGCGTCCAATCCGACGGAAAGCGAAGCCAGATTTCCTGTGGACAACATCCAGGTAATAATTATTATCTCTCGAATGCTTGCTCCATTGATAGGTCTATTGGAGTAGCAAATTTTGTATCGTTATTTAGGAGCCTACGAAGTGCAGGCTCCAAGTGAGATATGTCTCCGTTCCCTTGTACGCTGCTTGGGGCCAGGCATATCAGTCTGGTATCGGGGCCATGGTGCACGGTCAACCTTTAGCATCAGACTACGCAAAAGTTAATGTGGATGGTTGTAAGATCGAGGAGGCCGACTAGAGGGGGTGAATAGGCGGTCTAAAAATTTTCTTCAAATTAATATTAGCAATTCAAGACCTTTTCTATTTGCCTAAACCAAGTATATAATGCGGAAGCTAAATTCAAGTTGGTTTAGTACAAATAGTGCCTAAGTCAAATGAATTCGCCTAAGTGCACCAACAATTCTAGCCTAGGTCAATGTTTGCAATTCTAGATATAAAAGCAATCAAAATAATGCTAAGTAAATAAATTGCTTGAATGTAAAAAGAGCACAAGAAAGCAAACCACAAATGACACGTTCTCTTTTTACCGTGGTGTTCAGAGACTTGCCGGTCTCCCCTAGTCCACGTTGAGGTAAGCCCGAACAAATCGGACCGGCTCCACGAATTAAGCCTTCCACCTCAAATCCACTAGTGGTAGCTCTTTTCCGCTCCGGGTAGGTGAGCTTCAACCTTCACACACGCCGGGCCTTCTCACAAGCTTCTTTGAGAAGATCACCGGGCACGACGCCTCCCACGCCGTCTAGGAGTCGGCAAACTCCAAGAGTAACAAGTCAAATCTCTCACTTGACTCTCACCACGTGCAACGAATGCACAAGCTCAATCCGGACACAAAGTCCTCCTCTAGATGCAACACATGCACTCTAGATCACCTCTCCTCTCTCACAAAGTGCAACACATGTACAATTGAGTGGAGAGCCTCACACTAGCTCAAAAGAGTGAAATGGAGTCCCAAAAACCTTATCCCAACCGGCCACAAGGGAGTATTTATAACCCACACCTCAAAACTAGCCGTTGGAGTCAAAAACAGGATTCTGCGGTACTACCGCCGTTATAGGACCGGTACTACCGCTCCCCACCATAACGGCTAGAAAAATAGCCGTTAGTCAGCCATTTGCGGTACTACCGCAGTCATAAAATGCGGTACTACCGCTTTCGGTTTTTCAGCACAGACAACACTCAGAAAAACGGTCATAACTTTTGACTCCGATGTCGGAATTGAGTGATCTTGGACTCTATGGAAAGCTTATTCAGAGGGCTACACAACCCATCTATTTGCATGACCTCAAACACATTAGATCAATACAGGAATCAAAAGATATCCAAAGAGTCACTCCCATGGTCTAATGTCAAAGAAAATAGCAATAAACATTTTTAAATCATGCCAAGGGATAATGCATGATCTTCAACTTTTGCAAAACACATTTGCAAACTTAGATCATGCCACAAGGAGTAGGTACATGGACTTCAGCCTTTTGCAAAACACATTTGCAAAATATAGTCACATGTTACAAGGATTCGCCACATGAGCTTCAACCATTTGCAAAACGCATTCGCAAATGCAAGCCTCATGCCAAGATGAGCTAGAGCAAGTGAGGTTGAGACATCAACACATGATGAGACTCAAACTACTAGACATGACCCCTCTTAATAGTACGGCAACCTAAACTAGCAATCCGGTCTTCCAACCAAACACCAAGACCGGTAAAAGACTAGGAACACATCCTTAGCCCTAACTAGTCATACCTTTGCCTTGGGTCATCATCTCGATATGCATCAACTCATGATGTATCCTTCTCATCAACTCCATCAACACATGATGGTCTTTCTTGACTTGATCAACACATGATCATCATGCATCAACTCATGACACATCTTCTTCTTCTTTGATAGCCTTCAACTCATGAAGCTATCTTCTTCTCAATCTTGACTTGATGATCTTCAACACATGAAGTCATCCCAAGTTATCCTCACTTGTGGAACCTAACCTATTCATCCAACTCATGAAAAATGTTAGTCCACAAATCGATTGTCATTATTTACCAAAACTCACCATTAACTCATAATGGAGGGACTAGATTCTCAATCTTTCCCTTTTGGTAATTGATGACAATCTCAACAAATAATGAGATAATAATTTGAATATAAAATCATTTTAATTCAAAGTGCGGTACTACCGCCGTTCCAGACAGAGCACAGATTTGCCTTTAAAACAGATTTTTAATGAATGCATGCTCCTAGTTTGATCCCAATATATGTATAAAATGAAACATGGATCAATACTAGTGAAACTCCAAAACATGGAGAGAGAGAGCTCCCCCTAAATGTGTGCATACAAGTCTATATGAAGAAAAACATATGCACATATTCATTTGAACTATTTGAGGAGTTCAATCTATATTTTGGATCTAAGAAATGCATTAGCATATGAGAAAGTGATTTTGAATGCATACCTCTTTGATTTCACCTTTCCATCCAAATGAGACTAAACATAAATAAACTTAAACAAGCATATTAGTCTCATATATGCATTTGTCATTATCACCAAAACATTATAAAAGTATTTGTCATTTATATCAAAATCTCATAATGGCATTTGTCATTAACACCAAAACCAACTTAAACGGAGCTTGATCTTTCAATGGTGTGCATGCCAATTTTGAGGTCGTCCCGCTACCAAGGCCCCCAACGACAAGATCGTGACTCTAGGATAGGCCATTAGAACATTCACCCAGTGCCCCAAATGCGACATCTCTCTGGAGGCTTCTTCACCGGTGGCCGGACCAGAAGGGCAGCGCGAACCAGAGCTAAATGCACTGGTGCTATATCTCTACAAGGGTAGTACGAAGCAGAGCTACCTGCACCGATGCTATCTCCACGGGTGCTATTCTCGCCAAAGCAACTTGTACCATCTGTACCATTACAGTCGACTACTATAAAGTCGACCTACAGTCGAGGCAGTGGCCAGGACAAATCAAAGACGAAGGATGATGACGATATCCCGTACCTGCCATTGGCCCGCAAATTCGTGCTAGGTGAGCTGATGATATTCCCGGAAGAGCACCTCTTAACCCTAGGACTTGGTTGACAAACATTACACGCTTGGTATATGGCACAGTCCAATATGCTAGAGGCAGAACGGCGCTCAGATATCACTGTCAAATTCAAGCGGGAACATTTCCAGCACGAAAATCAGGAATGTGTCTTCGCGGTGACCTTTGACGATATATTTGGTCTTTTCACGCTCAACGCTCTCGACGCCTCACTCGTTCGATGCTGAACGCTGTACGTCTGTACAATCACAGTCTCTGTTCACGTAATACCGATATATGTCACAATTTATTGCTTTTCTGTGTATATATATATTCATGCTGACCGAAGCTAGATCATCGAAATCACCAATTGGTTTCCTGGACCCACGCTTGGTCGCCGTTGATACCATCAACAAGGATGCATCCTTCGTCGAGAACTATATTTGTAACACCCCAGCCAATCAATGACCTGGAATGCTACCAAACTAATAACATAATAAGGAAACTAATATTCATCTTACAAAATTTCGGCAGAACTTCCTTTGTTTATTGAGTAAATCAAAGGTTTCAACAAGCATAATCAACTGATATGAATACCAATAAGCAATAAGTTCATTTATAAGCAAAACTGGGTTATGATCACCATCGCACTCATAACCATACTACTTAGATAAAGAACGGAATCAAAGCAAATAAGTTCTATTCTTTATTACACATTGAACCTGATAGACAATAATCAAATACCACTTAAATTATTCAGCAAATAATGTTTAATGTTCTTTCTTCCTTCCATGGTGAATAGACCGTGCATGTGCATCAAAACTAATCCCTCTTTATTTCCATGCATGCCGATGTCATGTAGGTACCTAAAAACAAACAACAACCACAACAACAAGAGTGAGTTCAAAGACTCAGCAAATATAAATAGTGGCAGCAAGGATAAAAGTGAACATCACTTCACAAATTCTTCCATCGATCATATGAATAAACATGCTATGCAATATGATCAAAAATCTCTTTATCTATTCTCTTGCGCACTTTACCGGTAATGCGGAGTGTGCATCCGTCAATGCACACCCATGCCTGTACCCTCTGGTACAGGGGCCAATTACCCATACTCCACAAGTATGGGGACCTTTAGCCCGTCATGACAACAACATATCGGGGACCTCGGCGCTTGGTCATCTCATGACCAAGACTTCAATAAATCAGCATGCGCTTGGTCTCCTCCTGAATAATAATTATAATGATTACTAAGACAACAGCAGCAAGTTTTTAGATTAAATAAAAACACCCCCAAACTAACCCAACGTGTTTAGCTTGAACCAAAACCCCAAATCCTTTCGGCATCCTGTTCCCCTCCACGGACAGCCAACTTCAACAATTCATATATATTGGTACAGAAGTCCGAATGGGGCATTCTCGGATTTTCTGGAAAGCTAATTAAATTATCTAACTAAACCTAGTTGGTGAGCCTTTCTGATTCGGCCATATTCTACCCGCACCAACTGGTTTTCTTAAAACGTCAAATTCTCGTCAGGCTCTCTGGACCGAGCACTAAAAATACCATAACTTTCTGTACGAGTGTTCGAATCACGATTTCTTGGACTTACTGGAAAGCTAAGACAATTACCTACAACTTTCATTATACTGAGGTTCTCTAATTCTCCCAATGTCTAATCGAAAAACTCGATCTCCCAAAACCTGACGGAAAACCCACCGATCCGCAGAACAGTTCCGCTAATAAAATCATAACTTCTGCTACAGAGATCCAAATGACGGGTTCTAGCACTTCATGGAAAGATAATGACATCCTCTACAACTCTCTAGGCAAAGTCCAGACCTAAATCCCCACGAATCTTCCCCAAAACAGCGGACTAACCCGATCTGTTCTAGCAGTCCAGAATACCGACATTGATTACGCAATAGAATATACATCTATTAGGGGAAGAACAGGGATTACCCTTGGAGAATCGCTGTAGAAATACCACGTACACTCCATGAATTCCTCCTCTCCTTCTTTTCCTCTTTCCCCTTCTTCTTCTTCCCTTCCTCCGAACCCAATCGCCTAGCTGCGCCTTAATCCTTTCCCCCGATCATTCGGCAACAATTGGAGGTCTTGATCACCGGCAATGGAGGAGAGGGGAGGAGGAGTCGCTGCTGGACGGCGCGAGGCAAAGGGGAGGGGGCGCACCACAGAGGGGCGGCACAAGGGAGGAGGCGCACAAGGGAGAGGGGGTGGCGGCTAGGGTTAGAGGAGGTGGCGCCTCCCCCTTAGGCGAAATCCACCAGGCCAAAGCCCAGGCCCAGTTGCAATAAAAATTCAGAAATTCCCCTAACACTGATATTTTACTTTTCCTTTAAGGTCCTTCTCCCGATTAATTGATTATTCGCAAAACTCTTCCGGACATTACATTCTACCCCCTTAAACAGAATTCGACCCGAATTCTAACCACGCTACGCCAAGAAATATAATCACAGCTAAAACTTACTAACATTGCCACGCACTGCTGTGAATAACTCCGGATATTGCTCGCGCATGCGACTCCAATTCCCAAGTGGCCTCTCTCTCGTCACCGCGACAAAACACCTTGACGTCTCGACGCGCTACGCCTACTACTTGTCCCATCCTTTCAAGAGTCACTCGACGGACACGTCTCGAGGGTACGGTCTTACCCGTGGGTCAACGGCTCAAACGAAACTTCATGCTCCAGATTCCTCCAGTACTCCCTCGACACTAGGTCATACAAAACGATCTGTGCGCTACGCTAGGACTCAAGACGGTTCTAGTAATACGCTCTCTACCAGGTCTCTCCAACTTTCAAAAACAACCATTATACCTTGGGCCAACACTCCCTTGGGTACTAAACCCCACAACCTGCACAAACACACAAAATTCTTGATCCTTGTATCAATCGATCTCTTCACTTTAACAATGAGCACCTCTTTTAACCAGGGACACACAACAGTTCCCGACTGAAAACAAAAGAGTCTTAATGCAACCAACTCAAAACCATCTTCCCTTCAGAAGAGCCCAATCCAAAGACAAAGACTCAACATGAAAACTTTTCCACCTTTCAAGTAGACAGTTTAGAAATAAATGCCGCATAAGCCAAAAACGAAACCCCTCGAATAACTAGATTAACTTTTTTTCTTAACTGGAAAGAACCAGACAAACCGACAAGGACCCACTCAATATGTAATAGACATCCGTCATAAACACAAAGCTCAAATAAAAACTAAGAGAATATCTCACTAAGCAAGATCACGCTCTTTTCCACCATCTTTCTTTTAAGAATTTAACTTTCTCTTAAACCATAGGATCCCAAATCGTCGCATAACATTCTAACTCTTTTCTCTTAAATTAGCAACCTCATGGCTATGCTCAAGCTGAACACAAATTCCACACCTATGTAAAGAGACTCTTTCAATCCACAATAACATACCCTGATCAACTTCTCTAGCAGAGGAATTACTTTGATAAATAATTCCCAACACACCACGATATAGCTTACACCACATTCACATCACCTAAATCATTAAGGATGATCAAGTTTAAATTCACCACCTTCATGCTTATTTATCGCTTCCCAAGGATTCTATCAAACATCACCATAACTCTTGGAATCTAATCATGGAAAACCAAGATGCTAGCATAAAAAATGTAAAGCCCACATTTCAACCTTTAAGACTCTTACAATGAATTTCTGGTATACTTGATAGGTAACCCTCAGATCTAATGACTAAAATTTTCACACAACTCAACCATAACCTCGGTCACTAAGGTCAACACTTCTCACCAATCAAGTAACCGCCCAAGGCGATTCATTTCACCAATCTTAGACCTTCTCTAACCCACACCAATCAAATTTAGCTACGCGACCACAAAGTAGCCATTTCTAACTGATTGACCAAGTTATCCTTAGAGATAATCTATCTCACAAAGGGTTACTCACTGAGGCCGAGTCATCCTTAACAATAACTCAACCATTTCCTCTATACTACTACTCTCATCATAAATCTTCTACACAATCTTACCGAGTACCCAAAATGCGATACTCTGAGAAACTAACCAAGATTTCCATACTTGCTAATTCTAATATTCTATCAAGATGAACACAAGATCTTGGACCACATCTCGCTATAGGTCCTACTAGTTGCGACAACGAAACCTATTAACTCCAAAGACAAACATTCTAATTAAATCAAATCCTTTCCAAGGATTATTCTAATAAATCGATTTATTGTGCCATGCATCTCAAACATCTTGACACCTGAAGCCTCACAGAATCATCTACTCGACCACCACTATCCAGTTGCCAACATTCATCTTTAAAGGCTTTGCAACATGAATAAGTTAATCCTTTCTCAAAAGAAGAGGCCAAAGAATAATAATAATAATTTCAGCACTCAGATAAACGTTTACCAATCACGGTAAACACCAGACTAAGAGGAACAGTTAATTGGCAATGAACTCGGAAAACATAAGGGGAGTCCACAATTGAAGGCACAATCCCCCAAGAAGAGGATATCAAATCGCAAGATACGAAACTTGGCTTCAGACCTCAAATACTCCTAATGCACTCTTTCCGTTAACATAGAAAACAATTCTTTGACTACAACAACACTTGGTCAGCTCGAACAAGACAAGCTCTTAAGACCAACCCACAAGAACCACTTAAGAACCAATAAGATCTTTCACACTTCACTTTGCTCGGAACAGTTCAACTACCAAATAAATCATGAGATCCAAATGATCTCCGCCGCAAAACTCGAAACATTTTTATTTACGAAATATCACGAAAGGCAATCAAATTAATCTCCTCTTAAAGGAATCAACATCACTCTAGCAACCATAACTGCTAGTCTTTCTAACATCACATCATGCACTCCTGGCATGATCCAACATAACTCACTATCTCATCATTAACCTTCCCAGGGAAACACAATAACCTATTTCATATATTTTTCTATAAGGTTGCAATACTCAACCTAGTCAAGAGGATAACTAATGCACAAACCCCACTATCGAAGTAAACCGTCTTTTAACTAAGGCATGGTGCCCAGTTCATCCTCACAACACACCTATTTAGATCACCCTTAAATTCCAATCATTAACCTATTAGCAATGCTCAACATCAATTTAGTGCACACCAATTCCAATCTAATGGTTATCATAAACAGTTGACGATTATACCGTCATGGAAGGATTTATGGTCATTTCTCTATTTGCGTTCCAACTAGCAAACATAAGACCATCAAGAAACCAAAAACATCCTTAACTCTTCCTTCCTACACAGTTAAATTAATCCATTGAGATCAAGTAATCCAACCAGTTTAGTAAACTAAACAATTTTTAAGGATCAACTTCTCATCAAAGACATACTATTATCCTACCACTCCACCATCAGGTAACAAAAATCACCAATTACATTCCATCAGTTCATCTCTTAGTGATGCTCAAAACCATACTTCGATACGTAATAAATGCACCTAGCAATTACATATGATCAGTACTTATCCATAAAAGGTAACTCCAAGATTAATATCCACTATGAAAATATTCTAACATCTTCTGGACCTATCCATCCCAAAGGGTTAGATTAATCCGTTGAGACCCGCAGGTCCCCTCTATCCGAGAAGCTTATCAAAATATATCACCTATAGTGATCAAACCAGTTTAAATCAACGTTCCCTACTTGTTATTAACTCTGTTGATTCCACCTAAATATAGTCATACTCACAGATCACTGACTCATCAAGAACTACTAGAAAACAACATCAACTTATTCAACTTTCCTTTCAAGGATCTTAGCTAAGATCAATCATGCACACACTGCAACCCAATCTTGATAATCCATATCATATTCATTAAGTGCTTTGATTATAACCTCTCATCTTATCATGACAACACATCGCCAAAGGGTTAACATCTTCTTTCATAAAAGAGATCCATTAAGATTCAACACTCAAAATACCCAAGAGAGATACAATGAGTAAAAGCCTCCACGAACTAAAGGACTTGCAGAAGGAAACTTTCATTAACCCAAAAAACATCAAGCGAATAAATGGATCAAGATTTCCCATGAGGAAGACAAAACTCCAATATAAAGGTCAAACTTGACCATCAACCAAGTTCACCAGTCGTAAGAATAACTCATCGGCTGGGAAAACAATGATTGCTTTACAGGACAAATTCAGCCCAATCAAAACTCACTATCCTTTCTCAAAGCAATCGATCAACCGTAATGAACTAATAACCCTAGATCGTGACTCTAGGGTAGGCCATTAGAACATTCATCCAGTGCCCCAAATGTGACATCTCTCTAGAGGCTTCTTCACCGGTGGCCGGACCAGAAGGGCAGCGCGAACCAGAGCTAAATGCACTGGTGCTATATCTCTACAAGGGTAGTACGAAGCAGAGCTACCTGCACCAGTGCTATCTCCACGGGTGCTATTCTCGCCAAAGCAACTTGTACCATCTGTACCATTACAGTCGACTACTATAAAGTCGACCTACAGTCGAGGCAGTGGCCAGGACAAATCAAAGACGAAGGATGATGACGATATCCCGTACCTGCCATTGGCCCGCAAATTCGTGCTAGGTGAGCTGATGATATTCCCGGAAGAGCACCTCTTAACCCTAGGACTTGGTTGACAAACATTACACGCTTGGTATATGGCACAGTCCAATATGCCAGAGGCAGAACGACGCTCAGATATCACTGTCAAATTCAAGCGGGAACATTTTCCAGCACGAAAATCAGTATTGTGTCTTCGCGGTGACCTTTGACGATATATTTGGTCTTTTCACGTTCAACGCTCTCGACGCCTCACTCGTTCGATGCTGAACGCTGTAAGTCTGTACAATCACAGTCTCTGTTCACGTAATACCGATATATATGTCACAATTTATTGCTTTTCTGTGTATATATATATTCATGCTGACCGAAGCTAGATCATCGAAATCACCAATTGGTTTCCTGGACCCACGCTTGGTCGCCATTGATACCATCAACAAGGATGCATCCTTCGTCGAGAACTATATTTGTAACACCCCAGCCAATCAATGACCTGGAATGCTACCAAACTAATAACATAATAAGGAAACTAATATTCATCTTACAAAATTTCGGCAGAACTTCCTTTGTTTATTGAGTAAATCAAAGGTTTCAACAAGCATAATCAACTGATATGAATACCAATAAGCAATAAGTTCATTTATAAGCAAAACTGGGTTATGATCACCATCGCACTCATAACCATACTACTTAGATAAAGAACGGAATCAAAGCAAATAAGTTCTATTCTTTATTACACATTGAACCTGATAGACAATAATCAAATACCACTTAAATTATTCAGCAAATAATGTTTAATGTTCTTTCTTCCTTCCATGGTGAATAGACCGTGCATGTACATCAAAACTAATCCCTCTTTATTTCCATGCATGCCGATCTCATGTAGGTACCTAAAAACAAACAACAACCACAACAACAAGAGTGAGTTCAAAGACTCAGCAAATATAAATAGTGGCAGCAAGGATAAAAGTGAACATCACTTCACAAATTCTTCCATCAATCATATGAATAAACATGCTATGCAATATGATCAAAAATCTCTTTATCTATTCTCTTGCGCACTTTACCGGTAATGCGGAGTGTGCATTCGTCAATGCACACCCATGCCTGTACCCTCTAGTACAGGGGCCAATTGCCCATACTCCACAAGTATGGGGACCTTTAGCCCGTCATGACAACAACATGTCGGGGACCTCGGCGCTTGGTCATCTCATGACCAAGACTTCAATAAATCAGCATGATGCACAAATGTGAATGTCTCAACAAATAAAACTTGCATTCACAACAACTATGCATCATAAATTCTCAGGAACTCTTTCAATTGCAATCTACCATAAACAATATCAACATATCATTATCATGATCAAGATCACATATTCTCAAAGTATGGAACAACCATCTTCATAGCAACAATCATCAACAATCCACACTATAAAATTTTAACCATCATTATACTGGCCTTAACCACGAGAAAATGGGGAATGATCAGAAGGCGTGGCCCTTGGAATCCTTTCTCCTCCTGAATAATAATTATAATGATTGCTAAGACAACAGCAGCAAGTTTTTAGATTAAATAAAAACACCCCCAAACTAACCCAACGTGTTTAGCTTGAACCAAAACCCCAAATCCTTTCGGCATCCTGTTCCCCTCCACGGACAGCCAACTTCAACAATTCATATATATTGGTACAGAAGTCCGAATGGGGCGTTCTTGGATTTTCTGGAAAGCTAATTAAATTATCTAACTAAACCTAGTTGGTGAGCCTTTCTGATTCGGCCATATTCTACCCGCACCAACTGGTTTTCTTAAAACGTCAAATTCTCGTCAGGCTCTCTGGACCGAGCACTAAAAATACCATAACTTTCTGTACGAGTGTTCGAATCACGATTTCATGGACTTACTGGAAATCTAAGACAATTACCTACAACTTTCATTATACTGAGGTTCTCTAATTCTCCCAATGTCTAATCGAAAAACTCGATCTCCCAAAACCTGACGGAAAACCCACCGATCCGCAGAACAGTTCCGCTAATAAAATCATAACTTCTGCTACAGAGATCCAAATGACGGGTTCTAGCACTTCATGGAAAGATAATGACATCCTCTACAACTCTCTAGGCAAAGTCCAGACCTAAATCCCCACGAATCTTCCCCAAAACAGCGGACTAACCCGATCTGTTCTAGCAGTCCAGAATACCGACATTGATTACGTAATAGAATATACATCTATTAGGGGAAGAACAGGGATTACCCTTGGCGAATCGCTGTAGAAATACCACGTACACTCCACGAATTCCTCCTCTCCTTCTTTTCCTCTTTCCCCTTCTTCTTCTTCCCTTCCTCCGAACCCAATCGCCTAGCTGCGCCTTAATCCTTTCCCCCGATCATTCGGCAACAATTGGAGGTCTTGATCACCGGCAATGGAGGAGAGGGGAGGAGGAGTCGCTGCTGGACGGCGCGAGGCAGAGGGGTGGGGGCACACCACAGAGGGGGCGGCACAAGGGAGGGAGGGGGCGCACAAGGGGAGAGGGGGGTGGCGGCTAGGGTTAGAGGGGAGGTGGCGCCTCCCCCCCCCCCCTTAGGCCGAAATCCACCTGGGCCAAAGCCTAGGCCCAGGTTGCAATAAAAATTCAGAAATTCCCCCCTAACACTGATATTTTACTTTTCCCTTTAAGGTCCTTCTCCCCGATTAATTGATTATTCGCCAAAACTCTTCCGGGACATTACAATATTACAACAACACTGCTGGCTCACCACGATAAGGAATTTCTTTTTATGCCATACAATGAGCACTTCCATTGGATTTTAATTGTAATTATACCAAAATGGAACAAGGCTATATACCTTGATTCTCTAAGTAAGAACAAATCCAAGTACACAGCTATCGCCTGAATACTCGATAGGTAAGTACATTGTACATTGTACTCTTTCTTTCCTTCCGAATGACTAATCTAACTTTTTCGAATAATGAAGGTCGTTCGCCACATACGTTCAACAAACACGTGGCTCGACGACAGGGGCCAAGCCCTTGAAACATGCTTGCAATTTTCGGGTATTCGCTAGCTACACATTAACTAATCCTATACAACACTTAGCAGTAATGCCTTTTGATTTAACACATTCTATTTTTTGTAGTGCCACCAACAGCAGCCGGGCAACACGTGTGGATTCTACATGTGCCACCATATGAGACTACTCCTCGATTCCTCGAAGATCACCAATTCTAAGGTTTGTCAATCTTCCCACATTTATTTCATACTTGTTAAGTTATATATGTACGCGCATTGATATTCCTATCGACAGGCTGTGCCCTTCTCTACATCTGCATTGACACAGTCGGACTTTGCACAAATTCGAGGAGAGTTCACTTGGTTTTTGTGGACTAAAGTCATAAGAGTAGATGGAGAGTTTCACTGCGCACAATGATTTTGTATTGCTCTTATCACTCCGGAATCGAGGTCTCGCGAAAGGAACGGATCCATAATCAACGAACTTGTCGGCTGCACTAGCAATACTTGAATGGCAATCATGCACCATCCATGTATAGCTTGTTTAGTCGGACAAGTTCGTTGATTATGGATCTGTTCCTTTCGCGAGTCCTCGATTCCGGAGTGAAAAAACCGTCTGTGATTATCAGCTATCACAGACGGTTTTTAGTTAAAAACCGTTTATGATATCTGATAATCACAGACGGTTTTTTCACTCGATTATGGATCTGTTCCTTTCGCGAGTCCTCGATTCCGGAGTGAAAAAACCATCTGTGATTATCAGCTATCACAGACGGTTTTTAGTTAAAAATCGTCTATGATATCTGATAATCACAAACGGTTCAAAAACCGTCTGTGATAACCTTCAATTATCACTGGCCCATAAATTCAGACGGTTCACAAAATCGTCTATGATGACGTTTTTGAACCGTCTGTGATGACCTTTTCTGTAGTAGTGACAGCACGCCGGCGGACGACGGTATTCAATTTGACACAATGCAAATATGTTGTATGTCCGTATTTCATGCAAAATTTTGGGGATTTAAAGTTAAATTCGTAACCTTTGGGTGAGCTTAATTAGGTATCCGTGCATCGTCACCTTTGTCTCCAGGAGCTCGCGAGCACTACCCTTTCCGGCGAAGAAGCGCGAGCATCGCTGCTAGTTGTATCCACGCCGATAGTAGCGAAGCTAAGATAAAAATAAAAGATGAGTTAAGAGAACTAAGCTCAATTCAAACAAACATAGCGAAAATAGTCATGTATAATTATTGCAATTATTATAAATCTATGAATAAATTTTGTTTCTCTATTATTGCAAAGCTACGAACAATATTTATTTCTCTATTATTGCATATCTACAGACTAATTATAAATTCCATCACTATACAATATCAACAAGAACCAAGAGTAATTGTCTAGTTGAGTAAAGGAAAAGATTATATATGTACCAATTGAAGTTCTTGCTGGATGCATGGCTCGTTGCTGCCCACGGCCCCCAACCGGCAGAGTGCCCCAATGTAGGACCGGCAAAGTAATAGAAAGGATGAATTGTTTTTTTAAATTTTTTTCTAAATATTTGTCAATTCTTCACTCCAATAACTATAAAAAACTATGAAGATTAAGAACTCAAAATTCTGGAAAAAAAAATCGGTGCTACAGTAATTCCATCCCCAGAACAGTTAAATCTAGCATTGTTTCATAAATGAAAATCCATAAAATTTTCAATTTGTTGATCCAAAAGACTTGAAACGTAAAACAAGACTAAATCATGACCTTAAAATCTTTTGAGAGAATTATAATCTTTTGATTCGTGAAGTTCTGCTGCATCAAAACCGAGCCAAAACTTAAAATTAAGCTAACTCTCAATACAAAACTTTAAATTACTTGAAATTTGGTATATATCTTCTTTAGGATGTTATAAACCTATTCCAATCAATGATCAGTAAAATCGTTGCCAAAGTTCTGGCATTTTTTCATTTGAAGGAATGTTGCACAAAAAATGGGTAAAAACAAAAAACAGTGAATATGAATTGCTCGTGGGTGGATGATAGCCAAGATAACTCTAAATGTTAGAAATTGGTCCATTTGATTATGGCTCATTTCCTTAATTCCAAAGCATGCATGGTTTAGTACCATATTGCTAAGGCAAGGTGAGGAAGACCGATTTATAAGGTGGAGTCCTCACCACTCCTTGAATATGGATAGAGATGGTATGAGGAGGGTTCTGTCTAGTCACATATGCACACGCGTATTCGCGTATTTTCACGTGAAAATCGCGTGACTTGTGATGCAATGCATGACCGTGCCGGGACGTGGCACGCCACTTAGCAGACTAAGTCCATCTTTATTTTTGCTAAACCCTGCACCTCACTCTCTCTGTTTGAATGAGATTCAAACATTTGAATTTGAGGCTTAATTGGGTTTTTGATAACAGGCAGTTATCAGTAGGTAAATCACTGGTTAAATGTTATCAGTTACCAGTGAATTATTTCAGTTCAATGGGGCAGTTACTAGAGAGTAATTTGCATATCTATATATACCTGGAGACGTCCAAGGTATAAAAAAGGAAGAATTCCTCACTGTCTGAATCTCTTATTTTCTGTCAACTTGTGCTGTTGTATTGCGCCGTCTGAACTTTGCTAACCTTTCTTTCCGGCGTGCACCTGGAAGGAGGGAGAACGGCTATCTCCAAATCGTTGTCGTAGAGAGTTCCTGCACGGGGCGACAATAAGGTTTCTGGGCAGAGCACATCTATGCGATCGCTCACTGCACTGCATCTTCTACGTTTTGCACTGCGTCAAGTTTGTCCTGCTTCCTGTTCTTCATCAGGCGAAAAAGTAAGTCGTTCGCGCGTTCGTTGGACTTTGTTACTATATTTTTTTGCGTATATTCTGAAGTATGATGAGTAGCCTGCTATTAGTAGTAAGTTTTGCATCACTGGTTTATTGTATTTGCCTCCTAGTAAAATTTTGAATTAAAATATTGCCCACGTTTCCAACACTAGATGTGCTCCCACATATCCCAATAAGCAAGAACACCAAAGAAATCGAGGTAAAAACAGTTGCATCAAGAAATCACTCAGAGAGACCAAAAAGAGGAAAAATCTGGATTCCATCATGAACTTACCAACCAAATATCTAGATTGGTGAAAATTGATTTTCAAAGATCATCTTCATCTCTTGTATGTTCTTGGCACAGTAAGATCAAGGAGAGAGAGAGAGAGAAGAGTAAAAACCAACCAATTCAAGAGCAAATCAATCAACACAAGGTGAATCCATAGGAGATAAATAAGAATTGATATATTGCTATTTGAGATAAAGATTTTACAACCACTCTATCTAGAGAACAAGAGAGCATACCACAATACCCAATTTTTCTCAAACTCTAGAACACTTCCTCTCAATGAGAGGATGGTTGAATGGTTAACTATAAGTTTCCATCCCAACCTGTTAAATAGATGGGCTAGGTAGCTCCATCTAACCCTTAATAGATACTATCCACTTTGCACATATGTGGGAAACCCAATAACCCTCCACACACGGATTTTAACTCAAAACACATAAGTTTGAATTTGTTAAATCCTTAGTTTTGATCTAACTTGATCTTTTCAGTTTCTCCTTGATCTAAACTAACAAAATACACTTTTTGACCCTGACCATCTCCTTCCATTGTAAGCAATCACCATGCTTACCACATGCAGGTGCACCATTGATTTGCCACGCATCGGCATGTCTCTTCTGTTTTGATTCCACCAAACCACGTATTACTTGGACTGATCAAACCACATAATGCAACCCATCGCTCGAACTTTTCTTCAATATTTTTTGTTTTTCTTATGCCATGCTTGAGCTCATCTATCTCAGCTGGTATTCTTGATTGTATTGAGCCTTGGCTCTTCTATGAATATAGCACTGATTCTTATCGTTGACCATAGTTAACTCCAATTGACTCTACACATCCAAAACCCAATAAATCATTTCTGGACACAAGTTTTTCACAACTTGACACACGTTAACTGTAACATGCATCATGTAACACATATATACTAACTTAGGTCAAATCAAATCATCTCATGATTCAAAATTTTCAAAATCATCAATTTTTGCAAGTTGTTTAGAAAATCTGCAAATTTGTAAATTCTAAATTTTCACTCCTAAAAAATTGACAATGATTTATCACAATAAAACTCTAGACCTTTCCATATGATCTTTTACCCAACCTACTGGTTGCTACCTAGCTGCCCCATAGCGGCGTCGCCCTGATGTAGTCCTCCACTCCTCCCCCAGTGGACTACATCCTCCCCCGGTGGACCCAGTACACCGGGTGTGGGGTAGGAGAGGGCGCTTCTGGTGCTAGCGGAAGGTGGGCCCAAGTCCATCTGGTCGATTCGCCCTTCCTCGCCGAAGCCAAATGCCCAGCCGCCTCCGCCACCCTTTCGTGGTGATCATTTGGGCTTCAGCTTCCGGCTTATTTTTTACTATTCATAAATTTCGTCTTTTTCTAAACTTTTGGCTTTTTGTTGAGCTTTTTTGCCGGTTCTTTTTTTCCCGTATGTGTTTGTATTATACGTAATGAGCTAACATATTTTTTTTATATTTTTTTAATTTTTTTTAAATTTAATTATGCTAAATAAATTTTTGTAAGTTACAGTATTTTTTCAGTCAGCTGTAGTGCTTCTCCGGCGCAAGGCCGGGAGGGGCGCGAGGAGGATGAGGCATGGTCATTACTCATTAGGTCACACTCGCTAGAAGATGCTACGGTGCATGATCGATAAGCAGATAAGGTAGGAGTATAATACTCCTATATGTTGTTCACGGAATTAATGCATGGCGGACACGGGGGTCCCGCGCCAACCGTGCGTTTCCCTTTCATCTGCCCGTTCGACGGCGACGTTGCTTCTCGAGAGGAGAAAATCAGGGGTCGATCGCTCCAGCAGTCCAGCTGCAGGGTCGCAGCGTCTGGAAGAGCAACGTGTCCGCCATGGTTAACTCCCGTGCTAAAAACGGAGGACGCATGCATGCCCACAAAATATATATATATATATATATATATATATATATATATATATATATATATATATATATATATATATAGGAAAATTACATAAGGCACCATGGTGCCTAGGCACCAACATCCGATACACGTGTATGATTGATAATTTTTTTGAGTTTGGGTATGAAAATGTTTTATACCCTTGATATATTTATGGTAAGTAAGTTTTGAACTCAGTTCAAATTAGTTTGAACTACTTTTGAGTTCAATGCAACTACAGTGAGTATATACCATAAAAATAGTTCAAACTAATTAAACTGAAGTTGAATTTAATTTTTTTCGGAGTTTGACATCTCAAATATACTTTTTTATGGGTATATGAAGATACCCACATCAAACGTTGTGAATCTCAAAGCAAATCAACGGGTATTGATATTGGTGCCTAGGCACCATGGTGCATGAAACACTCGTCCTATATATATATATATATATATATATATATATATATATATATATATATATATATATATATATATATATATATATATATATATATATATATATATATATATATATATATACACACACACACATACACAGACACACATGTAACTCGTCTTTTAATCTTATGCCTTATACCTTTTTATGAATAAATAAATTGAATAGTTTCTTTATTATTTTTTAAAACGACTTATCGAGATAACTCTTTAGAATCGGCTTATCAACATTTGATAAATTTATATAAATATTTACACTAAAATTAAAAACTATTAGTCGTAGCCAAAAATAACCCAACCACATACATGATCAGTAATTGGTTGCTTCCCTTGATCATAGTTTATTGATTGATTCCTGCAAAAAGTCCTATGGTCCAAAGGATCGAGCTAGCGCTTAGCCTTAAGTAAGCAACCCTGTCCTTGGAAAGCTAGCTAATGTAAACGAGCTCTCTGGCCATCAGTTTGCGTAAAGAATCAAAGCACGTCCCCCTGACTAATTAGGAACTGATTATAAACCCGCTTCCATCCGGCTACGTCTTCCGGCAGTTGATTTTTGACTAAAATTATACTATACTAATAATTAATTTTTTAATCATTTAATATAAAAATACAAAACACTATTATATCCTTATAGATAACACAAAGAAAAAAGAAATAAAAAGGAAAAAGAAAAGGAAAAATATTATTAAAAAACTAACGTGTTTATCCTGATTTTTAGATTCTAAAAACCGAAAGGGACAAACCAAGCCACTGGAACAGGTAATCTGGAAAATTGGAATCGAATAACCTAGGCGCGCACTCCCTTCTTGCACAATGGAAAAGAGCAGAATGGCAGGAACCATCCTCGATCTTTTTTCTATTTCAAAGTGCATGTACTGTTTGATGGGACAAGTAGCTACCTGAGACTCTTTTTTGTTTATGTGTGTATTTGCTGGACAATGATTTGGACAAATCACAGATGCATTGCCACTTGGGGGCTGACATTCTTTCCTGCTTATCCAGTTCAGGCTTTCCCTTTCTCGCCTTTTTTATTCTTTTCGTTTTTTGCGAATGATCAACGCCTTGTTGATTCACTCCATGTATCCTATATATGAATAACACACTTGGTTCTTGTGATTTGTGGGCAATAACAAGTTTGGAAAGTAGCAGCATAAAAACTTAGGGTGTGTTTGGTAGAATAAGATTGAATGGAATAGGATGGTTATGTACCATATGATTTCATTATTTTTTGTGTGAATAAAATGGTTCAACATCTAAAGAGGATATTTCTCAGATTTACATCCCACTATTTAGGATATGATGGTTCTATTCAAGCTATCAAATACATAGATGACTTTTTTTTCTTAAACCATGTCATATATGTACTACTTGGTACAAGTAACTGAACACATCTTTATGATCGTTTGAACAGTCGGTATATGGACTGACAGGGGAGACCCACCGTTGCAGTGAATTCAATTATATTAGAGGCCAATTAGTCAGTGGTTATATATAAAAGAGGTGTTTCGTAAGTACTATTGAGATCAGTGTTCGTGCATACAGTAGTTGTCGGATGGTCTCTTGTCTCGAGCAAATTGCGCTGTGCTTGAGACGCATATGTGGCAACTAACGTCGATAATTGCCAAGGCACGCCTTTTGTTCGTTTTATTTCAGTCTGTTTATCCTTCGATAACTGGCCACGTGGTGCAGTACGTGCTCCCTGTCCATTTATGCAAGACATCCACGCATTTTAAGATTCAAGCTTTGTGATATTTGACCAACATACGTCAGTGATATATAAGCTTAATGAAAAATCGTATCATAAATTCATATTCGAAAATATTTTCCCGTGATCATGATTCATATTTGAAAAATCAACGGCCAAGGTTTAGCTTTCAAGGCCGTTTCAAATTAAATCACGCATCACGAGACAAAAGGGAGAGAATGCCATAGCCTGTCCTTTTTATCTTTTAGCGATTTTTAACTTTTAATTTCTCTCAATAATTATTTTTCTACTAGACTAATAAACTATAACAAAAAAACGATGAACATACCCTACACGAGGACATCAATCAATTTTCATCGATTGCCAGCAGGCAAGGGCGGATTGCAATGCACCATGTTTTGAGTTTTTGGCACTTTTAGCCTCGTATTTACAAGAATGACCGTAATCACGTGATAACTGCAAAAACAACTCTTCTATCACACGGTGACCGGGCGGTAGCCCTGAGAGGGCGACAAGTACCTCGGCCGCATGACCACTGTGTGATGTGTGAAGGCCGCACGGCCATTGTGCGGCCCTCCCATCTGCCGACCAACCACCAAACGACAGCTAATTAACCCGGCTAATTAGCTGGCTTAATTACTTATTTATAGGTACTGCTTGTTTAATTTTTTAAATATATCAAATGAGCCTAAAATTACGAAATTTTATGTGCAACCTCCGGATTCAACGTACTTGGTTGTATAATTTTTTAATAATTTTATCCACTCTAAATATTGCTCAAAAATTTATAAAATTATGTTATTTGTAGGAGTTGTTACATATAGCAAACAACTCTAAAAATTACAAAATTTTAAGTGCAACCTTCTAAATTAGTTAACCTAATTGTCTAATTTTTTTTAGAGATTTATCCATCATGAATTTTCCTAAAAAATTCGTACAAATGAACTATTCAACTAGTTACAGAGTTAAACCGTACGAACAGTTCATTTGTATGAATTTTTGAGAAAAATTCATAACATATAAATTCTAAAAAAATTAGACAATTAGATCGACTGTGTTGGGAGACTACACGTAAAATTTTGTAATTTCTGGAGCTCGTTTACTATATATAACAACTCCTACAAATAGCATAATGGTATGAATTTTTTAGCAACATTCAGAGCGAATAAAATTATGAAAAAATTATGCAATCAAGTATGCTATGTCAAAAGGTTGCACATAAAATTTTGTAATTTTTTAGGCTCATTTTCTATATTTAAAAAATTGAATAAGTAGTACGCATACATGAGTAATTAAGATAGCTAATTAAGCCAGCTTAATTAGCTGCTGTCTAGTGGCTGGGTGGCAGAGGGGAGAGCTGCACGGTGGCCGTACGGCCGAGACACGTGTCACCCTATTAGGCCTGCCGCGCAGTCACTGTGCGGTAGAAGTGTGCTATTTTTATATTTATCATGCAACTGCTGCTATTCTTGTAATATTTGTAGGTTAAAATGTGCCAAAAATGCCAAAAACTCACGCTTTTCACGCTAGCTAGGGGAGTTCTTTGTGATCTAGGTGGACGCATAATTGGACTATAATACTGCATCATCGATGTTTCATCCATTTTTTCGGTATTTCATTCATATATTTTGTTTTAATTTTTTTAATAATTGCTATTATTGATAAAATGCATAAACCATCACACAAAAAAGCTACGTAGCCAAGCACGTGCGCATGTTGGCGTTTCACACTTAGGGGCCACTCAGTTCGACTAAAATAAGTTGAGTTATGACTTATTTTGTATTGTACTTGATTTATTTTGTACTTTAGTTGATGATGTCTTATTAAAAATTTTTAAAAAATAGGCTAACTTATGATGAACAATACAAATCAATAAAAAATAAAAGATAAAAAAATAAAAAAAACTAAAAACTAAAAAAAGACGAAATCAAAAGAATAGTGAATTAGAACCAAGAATCTAAAAGGTGGTGCTCAGTTGGGTTGATTTTTTGTGGCTTATGGTTGAATTTTCACTGTAGCTGGCTGAAATTACACTATAACTGATGATGATTTATTTGACATAATTAAATTTAAAATATTTAAAATAAAAAATAGATTAGCTCAGTACGTATAATACAAATAAATACAGGAAATAAAGAACCAGCAAAAATCTCAAAAAATACAAAAAATAAAATTTAGAAACAATGAAAAATAAGGTGGTGATCAGTTGGGCTTAAAAACTCATGGCTAAAAAACTGTAGCTGGCTAAAAAACACTGTAGCTGACATAGGCTTATTTAGTATAATTAAATTTAAAAAATTAAAAATATAAACAATATGTTAGCCCATTACGTATAATACAAATAAATACGAGAAAAAAAGAATCGATAAAAAAACTCAATAAAAAATTAAAAATTTAAAAAAATAAAATTTATAAATAATAAAAAAATAAGCTGAAGGTCAAAAGCTAGAGCCTAACCAATCGAAAGCGAGAAGCACAATCCCAAATGAAGCCGAGCGGAGCCTAGGCTGACTGATTGAGATGACGTGCTGAGAAACCGGCCATCAATTTACTGTACCTTGTTAGGGAGGAAATAAAATTTACTCGTGTAGTACAGCTCAATTATAACCCACCAACCATCAAATCTTAGACAATATTGAATGGTTTTGGATTTTTGTCTAGTAGCGTGAGTAATGTGCAACCTCTCGCGTGGTGTGTTGGTACTAAGTAAAACCTGACACCTCAAAATGCAGAGTACCATATTTCTGCTTCTTTTCCAGCATCGACTATTAACTTAATCAAAACATGTACAAGAACAAAAGATAACACAACAAAAGCTTAATAAACTACTAAAAGGAACAAGCTAAGGCGGTATGCAGCAGCATCCCTAACTACACAACAAACAGCCCAGAGCTGAAGAGTCACGGCGACCACGCTCACGGCATCGCCATATCGACGGCCACCGCTGCATCCACATTGCTACCACCGGCATTCGCGATGGCGTTGGCATTGGCAGCTGCATCGGCGTTGGCGATGGCGTTGGCATCGGCTGCGACCGGCCACTGTACGATGGGGGTGCACTCGTACTTGTGCGCCGCCTTCCAGTGCAGCGCCTGGCAGGCGCGAGAGCAGTAGACGACGACGCTGCACACGGAGCACCGCCGGAACTCACGCGGCCGCGTCTCCGGGCGCCCGCAGGCCGGCTGTGAGCACAGCCGCAGCGCCTGCCCGTCGGCCTCCCCCACCACCGGCCGTGACGCGAACCACTCGACCAGGAACGCGTTGGCCGCGTGCGCCCTGCGCCCGGCGGCCGCGGCCATGTGGCACCCGAAGTCGCTGAGCAGGCACGTGTGCAGCTTGCCCCCGACGGGGAGGCCGAGGGCCCCAACCATCGCGGGCCCGGTGAAGGCGGCGCACATCTCGCGGAAGTTGGCCTGGATGAGGAGGCGCCGGCCGACGGAGACGGAGCGGCGGACGCCGTAGCCGTCCGAGACGCAGTGGCCGAGCTCGCGGAGCGCGTCGGTGTGGCCGCTCGCGGCGGCGCGAGCGCAGAGCTGGGCGCCGGCGTGCAGGTTGCGGTCGTCCTTGGAGCGGCCGCTGCCGTTGAACTGGATAATAGCTAGCGAGTAGAGCGCCTCCGCGTGACCGCTCAGCGCCGCCGCGCCCATCAGCTCCGATCCCGACCGGCGGCTGCCCAGGCAGTAGTAACGGATCTGCAGCAGGGGGGCAGACACGAACAGAGACGTCAGTAAGCATCGTCAAATGTAATTGACACGAAATGTTTTTGGCGGGATGTACGTACCATGCCGAGAAGGTAGGAGGCGTCGAGGTTGCCGGCGCAGGAGCAGCGGTGCAGGAAGCGGTGCGCGTCGTCGGACCAGCCCTTGGCGCGCACGGCGATGTACCGCGGCGACGCCCGCGCGAGCACCAGCCTGTGTTGCCCCAGCTCTCTGAATCTCTTGCACCTGTAATCCCAGACAAAACGGCAATATTCCCCGTCAAAAACTCATCCCCCAAATCAAGGCTCGATCGATGTCCTCCACCAGACCACCACGCACCCACCCAAGAATCGAAAGAGGAGACACGGTGGAGGAGGAACCAAACCAGCGGCAGAATCGAAAGAGGAGACATGGTGGAGGAGGAATCAAACCAGCGGCAGACTTACGTGAGCATGGCGGCGGCGTGGTCGGCAGGTGAGTTCGCGGTGGCCGCTACGTCGGCGAGGATGGACAGTACCAGGTCGTCCGGCAGCTCCGCGAACATCCCCGTGCTGCCGGGCACAGTCGAGCCCTCCGTCCTCCGCCTCTTCGCCCCGCTCTCGCCCTCCTCCAACCGCGTCTCCCCCTCCAGGGGGAAGCACGGGCCGCGCCTCGTCGCCATGCGCCCCTCCGACGGTGAGAGATCGCGAGAGAAAGATAAGGGTTGAGGAGGACGAAGAGGAGGCGAGGTGGCTTATATATAAGAAGTCGGGGAGGAGACGAGGAGTTGGGAAGTGGTGTGGAGTTTACGGGAATGCCCCTCGACCGGTTGGCAGATGGCAATTGTTAGCTCCTTTTGGGCTGCGGTTACCGTGCACGATCTTTTACTTTTACAGCCTTTTTTTCCTTTCTCTGCCCGCGAAATTATGCTGCTTCGTTTGCCATTCCTTTGGTGGTTTTGTTTTCCTTGTGTTCATTCGCTAGATTCGGTTTCTTGGTATTGAATTCAATGGTTTCTTCACAAGGGACGATAAGTGTCACTTAATATTCGGGATTGTGCCATCCTATTAGAGCAAGTAAAATAATAGAGCTAAGTATTTGACTTAGAGCAAGTTTAATAAGGCTGACTGTGCTAGCTACAAGGGAATCCATGTCAGCATAGTTCTATGTGAAGGGGAGAGAAAAGGAGAGAGAGAGCCAAGCTAGCTCCCATGCAAGAGTCAGGCTATAGCACAGGAAAAGAGGCGTTATCCATGCATGTACCAATAGAACTAACTGCTATACCCATGCATGTATTAAATTATCAATACTCATGTATGTATTAAATGATTGAGAGCTCTTGTGGAGACAACTTATAGCCAGCTTATTGTATGAGTTTGCTGCATCATTATCTTTTGATGACATGGAAATATATTAGAGGTAGCCAGTGGCGGATCCAGGATTTCGTCGCGCCCCGGGCTAAATTCTAAACGGCTAACAGTCTAAAAGTAACGCTAATTCATACCTACACAACCACATAACAAAAGTATATCGTAAATGCATCATTGACATGAAACTTTAGCTCAATGCTTCAACATACAACATAATAAGAAAAACATGGCAAAAACAAGGATACGACGATACTGCGATACGATATTTTGCACAAATAAGAATATGGCAATACGGCAAGTATATATGTATTTAAAAATTAAAAATATAGACAAAGTTACGAGAGAGCAAGAAACTGAGATTACCTTGATGGTGCTATATATTCCATTATTCCTTGCCTCCTTTAGTCGCTACTTTCATTTATGGATCAGATAATTGACATTGCTCATTAATCACAATTCACAAAAATATGAACATCTACAGATAATTTGAGATATGACAATATAAACACCTAGCACAAAAATCATTCATGACAAATCTAATAGAATACCTAAAAAAATCTAACAGCCGCTATACCTAAAAAAAACATCTACAGTCCGCAGTGAGTGAACTGACTTCGACTCAACACTCAGCCACTCCGAGCAGTGAGTCGGTTGATCAGTGCTCAGCATAAATCCGAGTGGCGTCCGCCCCGTCCGCATTTCCTCAATTCCTCCGTTCACTCTGCTCACTCTCCCCCTCAATTCGCCCCTCGGCAGCTCACTCTGCGCTCGCCGTCCTCCTCCCTGCTCCCGTGCTCTGGGCTGCGCTCGCGGCTCCGGCGCTCGCCTCCGGCTCCAGCGCTCGCCTCCCTCCCTAGCCCCTGCTCCGGGCTGCGCTCGGCCGCTCGCCGTCCTCCTCCCCCCTCCTCAGTCGCCTAGCGGTGGCGTAGTGGCGGTCGGCGACACCACCGTGCTCCCGCGCCGCAGCGCGCGCAGAGAAGTCGCCGTCGCCGTGCTCCCGCGCCACGAGACCATGAGCGGCGAGTGGCGGCGCCCGCGGTGGGGCGCGCGAGGCGAGGCGGCGCGCGCCGAGGCGGGCGGCTTGCGGCGCGGCGCGCAGACTTCTCTGAGGCGAGTGGCGGCGAGCGCAGAGCTAGGGTTTCCTCTTGAGGCGCTGAGCGAGCAGCGCCGCAAGCAGCGTGAAATCGCGAATGCTTGGGCCGCGCGAGCGCGGAGACAGTGGTGGGCCGCGCGGAGACTGAGAGAATGGTGGGCAGATTTTCTCACACCCCTGGGCTGAATAGTGAAATATATATGGGCTACCTGGACTGAATAGTAATAATAATACCTCGGGCTGACCTGGGCTACACACTATAAAATTTCTCACGCCCCGGGCTAAAGCCCACTTTGCCGGGGGCCCAAATCCGCCTCTGGAGGTAGCAGCTATCTATACTATTAAACTTGCTCTTATAAGTCAAGTTATAAGAGCCAAGTTATACAATAATTTATCTTCTATTTGTCTACAAAAGGTTTTTTATTATTATGTGGTACCATGTCTCACATTCTCTTTCCTATTCCTCCTCACATACATTTATTATCTAGGCTCACCACTGCATAGGCTCCTGTGCCCAGCTTGTTGCTTGCATGAGAGCAAGTTTAATAAGGCTGACTGTGCTAGCTATAAGGGAATCCATGTCAGCATAATCCTATGTGGAGGGAAGAGAAAAGGAGAGAGAGCCAAGCCGACTCCCATGCAAGAGTCAGGCTATAGCACAGGAAAAGAGGTGTTATCCATGCATGTACCAATAGGACTAACTGTTATACCCATGCATGTATTAAATGATCACACTATTAAATGATTGAGAGCTCTTGTGAAGACAACTTATAGCCAGCTTATTATATAAGTTGGCTGCATCATTATCTTTTGATGACATGGAAATGTATTGGAGGTAGCAGCTATCTATACTATTAAACTTGCTCTGAGAGCCAAGCTCTCCTCTCTCTCCTCTCTTCTCTCCTCCACATCAGCAAAAATGCTGATTAGCTTGGCTATAAGACCATTATTGTACTTGCTCTTAGCGGCCGACATGCTACTTGAAACTTGCCTGCCTGTGTCTTAAGTGCCTAATCTTTGACGTGGCACAACGTAACTTTAGGTGCCAGCTGACGGTTGGTTCGAAAGGAGCGTTTAATTGTAATTTAACATTGCGGCTGTCTGGTAGCAGCAGGTGAGAATTTGATATACGCTCAGAATTCATTTGGATCACATGAAACCTCATGACTGCCAAGATCTTACGGGTGTGTTTGGTTCCATAGATGGAGGGTGGATGGGATCATCCTATCGGGTTTTTTTATATGTTCTAATGTTCATGTGTTCGGTTGAATGGATAGTATTAGTACTGCTCTATCCCAGATGGAGTCATCTAACAATAAAGAATATTCTCCTAATATATTGCACGAGGTGATTCGGCAAATTTGGGCGGACGAGCTCGTCCATATGCTGGCGTGCTCATGGTTGATGGGATTCGGTCACTCCTATTCCTCTCCGGTCGCCATGGCTATCCGTCCTACCTCCATTTCTACTCGAATGAACAAATCAAATAAGAAGAAGGGGTGAGAGGAGAGGGTGAGGTAAGGGGGACCTCGGCAGCGTGGAGACTTGGAGAGGGGCGGCGGCGCTTCAGCGGGTTGGCCTAGGCCCAAGGCCTCCAAGGGCAGCGGCGTGGAGAATCGGAGAGGGGCGGCAGTGCTTCGACGAGTTGGCCTAGCCCCAAGTCCTCCAAGGACGGTGACGCGGAGAACCAGAGAGGGGCAGTTGCGTGGAGAACTAGATCGAGAGGAGGCATCGGTGGGAATGAGGAAGAAGGAAACGATTTGGCTGAGTGAGAGAAAAAGAAAAGAGAGGGGAGAAAAGAAAATGGAGGAGGAAAAAATAAGAAAGAAAAAAGGGAATAAAGAAAAATATAATAGAAGGAAAAATAGGAAAGAAGAAAATAAGATAAAACAAAATAAAATGAAAATGCATGCTAAAGTCACTAAAGTTTATTCTTGCCGGGGGTAACCTCAACTCATCTCATCCACCCCCATCCACCTAACTAAACATAAAATTAGTTCATCCCATCCACCCTCATCCATCCAACCAAACATAAAATTGGCTCATCCCGTCCACCCAACCAAACAAGCTCATTGGATCATCCCATCCCAGCCCATCTCACTAAATCCTGGATCATCCCATCCCATCTACCACTCATTCACCAAACCAAACACACCCTAAGTGTCTAAGGCGACCAGATAGTCAGCACACAAAGGTGCCTACTGTATCATCTACTTAAATGCACAAGATATGATTTGCTTTGGCACTATAAATATGAGAGACCACGTAGAAGGTCAAGAATATATATGTGTGATAAACAATTAGTACATTGGTTGAGTTAAAATTGAATTTTGCAACAGTTTCAGAAAATTCAATTTTCAGATTGCGCTGTTAGATTTCAAACAACTTGATTAGACTTAGGATGGTAGTTAGACCGACCTTAACTTATTCATTATGTTTTGTACCTGGCAGTCTGATTACCATAGAGAAGATGGTCTGACCGACTAGTGGTCAGTGATCTGATTGCCATGGGGAGAGCGATCAGACTGGTGCTGGACGGTCTGATCGGTTATGACACAGTGGTCAAGTCGGCTTCTCGAGGCTGACATGTCTAGGGTACCCTAAATATGTTTGGGGTGTCCAGAGAGTTTCTGAAGGCGCTAGACATATCTGGGGTATCCAAGATATGTCTTGAAAATGAATATTGAGTTAGTTTAAGTGTGTGCACGAAGTGGGTGCCATTTGTTAGGTTGTGATGAGTTGCATGATGCATGTTTTGACCAACGTGAGTCAAGTGCGTGTAACTTATGCTTGAGATAGTTACTTGGTTTTTAGATGTACAGATAGTTTGGAGAACATTAGTGGTCAATGGCAAATGACTAGGACTAGGAGAGGGCTAAGGTCCATATTGAAAGCATCTAGGCCTCTAAAAATGGTTTTGATAATTAATGACAACAATATGTTAAGAGACTAACATACGTGTTAAGATGTTTTTAAGGTTTAGTCCTAGATTATAGATGACAACCTAGAAATGGCATGCAAGTATAATAAAAGATTGACATGGCTCAAGATAGAGGTATTATGTGGCCTAAAGACCTTTTATAGTTTTTTACCAGTCACGGGGATTGGTGGAAAGACCGGATTCATAGGCTAGATGTTGTACTATAAGGAGAGATCATGACTAGTAGTTTGAAGATTTATCTTGTTTCACCTTGATCAATTATGAGTCACGTATGCATTTGGAATTGCATCCGAGAAAAATTTAGTAAAAATAGTATGACTGTAGTCTAGATAGTGGTACTACTGCCCTACGGTATGACCGCGTTTCGGTAGGACCAATTTTTTACATGGCGGTACTTTTTCTAGAGAGCATGTTTTTGGAAATACCTTCTTCTCTGAAAAAGGTAGTACCACATGAGCCTAGTGGTAGTACCAACCTATGTGAATGAGGTAGTATTGCACCAAACCGTAACAGCTAGTTCAGAAGCATTAAATAAACTACATATAACTGTTAAACCCTAAGTCCGGTAGTATCGGCTGATACATGGCGATAGTACTGCACTTATTGATTTTTTTTTTGGAAATTTTGCCCTAACGGTCGAATTTGTGGTTGGGGGTTATAAATACCCCATCATCGGCACCAAGCTCATAACTCTTGACCTCATTGAATACATTAGAGAAATTGGTGCACTCTCTACTACGTATTTTGCTCATATTTCATATTTTGATGTAGTTGAGAGCATTCAAGTGCATATGCATCATTAGTTGATCTCTTTGGCGTTTAATAACCTTCAAGCAAGGGCTATGATCTATTACTCTTGGTGTTTATGGGCACCTAGATGGCTTGGAGGAAGATTGTATAGTGATCTCTTGAAAGAAGGTTGTGAAGAGGCTTGGCACCATTATGAATGGTTTTGTGCTCGCCATCTTTGGAGTGGAGGAAGGGCAACTCTAGTGGATTTGAGGTTCATAAGATTTAATTCATGGAGTCCATCTAATCCTTTTGAGCTTATCTCAACGTGGACTAGCGAAGACCGTCAAGTCTTCAATACTAGGGGAAAACATCGATTGTCTTCATTATGGTTTTTCACTCTTGTCTTTACTATTTTTGTATATATATTTCTAGCTATTTACTTGTGTAGAATTATTTAGCTACACTTGTTTTTAGTATTGTCATAGCCTTGTGGTGACCTAATGAAACATATAATTTATCCCTTGACTTGTGCTAGAATTTTAATTTAGCTTACTCTTGATATAATTATCAATTAAGACTTAAAATTTGAGAAACCTCCTATTCACCCCCTCTAGTAGGTCATCCTTGATTCTACACATACAACCAAGTAAGCCCGGGTGAGGCTACGTGGCCCAAATGTGAAGCACAGAGAAGACAAGGATCATGAAGAGACGAATTGGTGAATATGGTGTATTGAGTAACGAGGCCGATGCATGTAGAGACGATTCAGGTGAGACTAAATGTGTGAAGATATAACAGCTAGTCATTGACCACTATGGGCTATATGTGAAAGTATGCAAACATGCTTTGAGGTGAAGGTGAAGACGAAGTCAAGGGAAGGTGCCTAGAAGCTTCACTGAGGGTAGTTTGGTCGTTGGTCAAATACCGGGTTGGTACCTTGATCAAAATTACAATGTGGGGAGCCTCAAAGAAGAAGTGATTTAGGTCAAGGAGAGCCAGAGCTACTGAGCCAATCAATCGCTAAAGGTTTAGCGAGTTGAATCTTCTAATCACTTTGAGAAGTATATGTGTGAAAAACCTGTGTTAGTAGGGTTAATGGATTTCCCCGGGTGTCTTAATGGGTTGGACCTATTAGGGTTTGTGGCTAGTTATTAAAGGGGAGGAGAGGAGGTCTTAGATCTAAGGTTTCTAGTGTTGAGATTTTTGTTCTTTCACCTTGCCTCCTTTCGTGGTTTGAGAGAGAGAAAGTATGAGAGAAAGAGTGGTGCTTTGGGAACACTTTGTAATCTCCATACTACCTCTTCAATAGTCGTTCTCTTTGTCGGGTTGGAACAGTCTCAACCACCTCTTCAGCTTGTTCGACGATGGTTGAAATCTCTTCAACCACCATCAAAGGCACTGTTGCCTCTTCTAAATTAGTTGGAACATGCTTGACCATAGAAGTAGGCAATGATTCCTCTCTGACCCGCTTCTCCTTTTCTTGAGTTCCAGCAATTGGAGTAGGATAAGTGGTCGGAGGGCTGATATAGATAAAAGCATAATCTTATCTAGTAATAACACAAAGATAAATGATGAAGGAATTAGCCTATGAGTTTTTAACTTACTCAAAGCATATACCAACTCTACTTTCAAAAGAAAGTAAGGCATCGGTAGCACAAAGTGTACAACTGCAACCACCTAATAGTAATAGTAAAAAAAAGTAATAGAATCCCTTCTAATCCTCTTACCGTAACCATACCCCTCCCTCTATTTACCATAACTTATGGATACTGTTCCAAGGTAAAAGTGTGGTTATCAAGAAAAAAGAATCTTTTCCTCTCCCACTTTCTTATTGAATGACTAGAATGATTAGGGAGAAGAAAAAACCTTTTGATATGCAATTCGAGGCAAGAAAGCACTAAAGAAAATATTTTGTTTTTCTTTAAGCCTTGGGGCTAACTGACAAGGATTCTTGACCACATCAACATATTTTCGGTCAAAGTAAGGTTAAGGATAAAGTCTCTCTAATAGCAGACCCACATATTAAAGGCCCACTTAATATAACTGCTATGTTTACGACCACGATTTAAAAGGAGGCCTTATCTCTTTATTACAAATAAGCTAGTCAAAGGTTAATAACGATTGGTCATGATCAAGAGACAACCAGTTATGGGCAATGATGCCTAATTATATATGTTTTTACCTATCCCAATCAGGTCAACTAGTCAGGGCTCGTGGCAGTTTCCCACATGATTAGTTTATTTAACATGTGAGAGCAGTTATTAGCATATCCAACAACCTATGGCGGTTGGCTAAGGACACAACGGTTTAAGACATAATGAAGACATGCACATGAAGATAAGAGACACCTTTTGTGGCATTAGCTACCACTCCTTAGATAGATATAAATAAGGTGGCCTGTGTGCCCGAAAACAAATCTCATTCCTTCGCAACTTTGTAATTTTTTTCTGTCCATGATAATAAAGTCTCTATTCGATTACGCTATCATATTTTTGTTTTCCATAAGTTCGATAGGGAAATCTAGGTATCAGATCATATGTCATTAGGGCGCTGCTCTACGCAACCATACACGATTGGTGCTCGTGCAATATCTTTTTGGATGTGGTTTGGTTGGATTGCTTGGGTGCATGCATCAGCCTAATGGCACACTCGATCGTTTGATAGCTCGAAGCAGGGAAACAAGGAGTGCTAAGAATCAAGGTGATTCGGTTAAGTTCTCGCTTCCAAGGGCATGCATTTCCTCGAATTCACCTCAACCTCTCTCAACGAACCATGTGGTTCTTGCGCTCCGCTGTCAAGCGCCGCATGCCTTCAAGGTTACAGCGCCAAGTCTACCTGCGATTTTCAACTACATTGCAGTAAAAAATTGTAATTTTTCAATCTTTTAGGCACTTGGCCGTAATTTGTGGGACTTGTGTACTCAATTTTTATACTCTCTAGTCCACATAAATACGTCGTTTTGAACATCGACGTAGTACTTAAAATACAACTTTGACAACTAATTACTATTATAATATATTTGTAAAACCCAATATAATTATAATATTATAAAATTACCTTTTAAGATGAATCTACATATATGATTTTTTGTATCCAATCTAGATATTTAAGAAAATATCGATAACCAAAGTTTTAAAAGTTTGAATGAACTTATCCTAAAATGCCATATAGTCCTATATTACATCTGGGGATGTGCCCTGGTAGCTGTCACATCAGCATTTTTACAAAAAAGCACTTTGAATTTTGCATAATTGCGTGCAGGTCCTTTGTTCTTGCAGAACAGCCCCTGTCATGTTATTTTTTGGCGAAAAACCCTTCTACTTCTCCAAATTACGTACAGATCTTTAACATTTTCATGAAGACCCTCCTTTCTGCTGGATAGCACCCTGCGATTTTTTTGAATATTTTTTAAAAACCAGAGGGAGTAGTATAGAACTATAAACGAATCTAAACTTCTGGGGCGCTTAGAGCAACTCCAAGAGAAGAGCTAAATCATTTTCTAAAGGTAAATTTGACTATTATTGGAGAAAAAACGTCTCCAATAGACTCTGTAAATGACTCTCCAAATTTAGTAGCTCTCCATCCCTCCTTCTTCGTTCTCTATTTTTGGATAGCCTATCTCGCTCACCATCCAGCCTCTTGGCGCGGTCGGCGTTTCCTTCCCGCACGCTGCGCCCTATTCCCGCGCGTACGCGACCTACCGCGCGCTCTCTAGTTTAGATAGCCTGTTGGAGTAGTATTATTTTTTTTTGGGTGAGATTCATTTTAGAGAATAGCTAAATCACTAAATTTAGATACTTCTTTTGGCTAATCTCTTGGAGTTGCTCTTAGGGCCCAAAGTGTTTTGGAAAAGTAAACGAGAAAAATCTCGCTCGATGGAACGACTGAAGTGTTTCCTATCGATCAAACTGTTATGGGCTGGAGCGTTCTCATCTTGACCTGATTGAACCCAACGTGGTTAACGGGAGTCTTCAAGTGACCTGATTGAGGCCCTGCTTATTTCAGCTCCAGCTTCTAGTTTTTAGCTTATTTTTCATTATTTCTAAATTTCATCTTTTTTTGATTTTTTGGCTTTTTTGAGCTTTTTTGCCGGTTCTTTTTTCCCGTATTTGTTTGCATTGTCTGTAATGAGCTAACCTGTTTTTTCTATTTTTATTTTTTAAAAAAATTTAATTACGCTAAATAAGCCACCATCAGTTACAGTGTAATTTTAATCAGCTACAATGCAATTTCAGTCATAAGCCACAGTTTTTCGGCCCAAATGGCAGGCTTTGAAGGCTCCCCTCCCATCCCGACGTGTACAGACGCCACGTCACTTGGGACGCCATTTCACCACATTACCTCCACGTGGTTCGCCACGTCATGCGCGACCCACCGTCAGTGGGAGACCTCGGGTCAGCACGCCGCGTACTTCGACTCGGCGCGGCGGCGCCTTCCCCGCGTGCTCGATCCAGACCAGAGTGACAGCCAAAAACGCCTCCTCGAGAATCCAGCGGCGGAGGCGAGCGGCGGGCCATGGAGGAGGAGCTGCGCGCGCTGCTTCGCGACCTCGACGCGCTCAAGCAGCGCCCTGACCCCGTCTCCATCGATCGGGTAATCCACCCACCCACCCACCCACGTCGCTCCGTAGATCTTCTCGATCCTTCCCTTTTTGTTACTATGCCATCATCTTCTTCCTCTGGTTGCTAGATGCGAGATCGAGTGGTGGGGATGATGAGCCCGGCCACCGCCGCTACCCGATCCAAGATCAAGGTACGATCTGATGCAAATTCGCGCTTTCGGCCTCTGGGGTTTGTGGTTTTGTATGACTTCTTGACGCGGGGTGTATTGTGAAGCTTGGGGAGTTCGCAAAATTCACCGTGGGTTGCGAATTGGGGTGCAGGACATGAGCGCGGAGGTGGTGGACAGCAACCCCTACAGCAGGCTCATGGCGCTGCAGCGGATGGGGATCGTCGACAACTACGAGCGCATCCGTGACTACTCCGTCGCCATCGTCGTAAGCGTCTTTTGCTCTCATCCCGCGTGTATTGGAACCGTTACTTAGAATTGTCTGTAAGCTTCTGTAGTTGGAAAATGGCATGGAGCAGACCTGCAAATGTGTCGTCTTTAAGTACAGGAGGTCACTACCAGTACCATTGCAAATATCAGTTGTAAATTGTGAAATTTGAAACAATTGTTGCAGTAAGAAGCTGAATCGAGTATACCTGGTCCTGGCCATGCCTAATCAGAGTAATGTAGTGCTATCGTATGTTTGAAACTGCTGTTTGCCTGCATCTTAGGGTTCATTTCAGCTTCAGACACTAACTTGGAAATTTTTTGTCTTAGCTAGTATGTCTATATCACACATGTTCCTCTCACGTTTGGATACATGTACATGCTCGGTACTAGTTTTGGACAGGCTAATTGGATGACCTTACCATCTGAAAGAACACACGATAGATTTCTAGGCCTGGTCATGCAACTTATTTAACTGAATTTTTGTCATGACAAGTGGTATCAGAGTAAATTCATTACAACAAAGATGTTAACCTGACATTGGACAACTTTCTTCAAAGAAAACCGTTATTGCATTTGCTCTCTCCTCCACTTGGTAGTCGGAGCTTTCACCCGGTATTGCAAGTATGAGATAGTGAGACAATATAGTTGGGTTCTCTCACTAGTAATTTGCTTCTTCAGACCGTGGGAGAGGAATGTGCTGCGTGGTGCATGGCCGGTGCTTCTAAACTCAATGAGCTACTCATGAGATCGCTGCCCCAAGGTGCTTAGGCTCTAGGGATCCTTGGTCTTGTTCTGGTCATGTCTTTTTTTGCTCCAGCCCATGGAGTTCTTAGTGGTTTTTGTGTTTGGGGTGTGTGGGAGGTGGCCCTTCTTGAGTTGGGTTTTGTTGACTCGACTCTTTGTACGCTTTGTACTTTTCTCTCTTAATGAAATGATATGCAGCTCTCCTGCGTCGTTCGAGAAGAAAAAAATAAATTGGCATGACAAACAGTGTTTCTGTTTGGTTTCTCACATGTTATTTCTGCACCAAATTCAAATCCTATCTCTCACCAACACATGCTCATGCAAATTTTAAATTCTATGAAAGAAAAAGGATGCATCTGTACACTTTGTTCAAGTGGAAAGTGCATAGCTGAAAACCTTCATTTATCACACAAAAGTGTGGATTTTTACCCAGGAAAAAAATGGTCTGATCTGTTGATATATGCTCCACAGGGTATAGGTGGAGTTGGTAGTGTCGCTGCAGAAATGCTCACTAGATGTGGAATTGGACGCCTCTTGTTGTATGACTATGATACAGTCGAGTTGGCTAACATGAATAGGCTGTTCTTTCGCCCAGATCAGGTAAGCTATCTGGAAAATATGTTTATTTGGTTCTCCTTGTTCAAAATGCCACCCACCTTTTCTTAGTCTGTCATGCACGTTTTTTTCCCTAAAACATTGTATATGCTTATTTGCGGAATTGCTGACATTTACTATTCTACAGTTGCATAATCTAAATCTGGCAGTGATTCTATTGTTAGGTTGGAATGACAAAAACAGATGCTGCTGTCCAGACACTTTCTGGAATAAATCCTGATGTTGTGTTGGAGGTGAGAACTATACCCAGCATCAGTCTTTTATGGGTTAGCCCATTTCCCTCCTCGCCAAATCAATTATTTCATCAGATTCAGTGCATCTTAAGTTTTGGTAGAAGAAACAAAATCTAGGTCATGCAATTTTCATCATGAGAGCTAGGTGCGTAGGTACTTATCTTAACATAATGCTGTCTACCTCCCATTACTTATTCTTCTTCCATTATGTACATCTCAAATTAAAGAATTTGTTTTTAGTATTGTTTCCTTTTGTTTGTTCTTATTGCTTACTCCCATGGGTGAACGTCATATGAAACACAAATGTCATGTATAATTTGTTTGCTTGAAGTGGCTTTTTGATGGAGTTACATGCCATTGTCTTCCTCCTGCTTAGATGCCAACAGATGTTGACTTACTGTTTTTTCTCCTGCAGAGCTATTCATTGAATATTACTACAGTGAAAGGATTTGAAACATTTTTGGCAAGTCTCAAAGCCAGGAGCTCTCATGGGCGTAGCACTGGAGTCGATCTTGTTTTGAGCTGTGTTGATAACTATGAAGCTCGTATGGTTGTAAACCAGGTGATTTTTGCTTGCATAATCTAAACTAATGAACATCACATTACATTTTCATGATTATGCATGGAACTTCTTTAAACATGCCAGCATTTCCCCCTTTATATGCCTGATTTAACTTTGCATGCATGATTATGTGTTACTTTACTATTTCATTGGTGCATTATTTGTTCTTCATACCTACTTTTCAGGCATGCAATGAGCTTGGCCAGACATTTTCATGATTATGCATGATTATGTGTTACTTTACTATTTCATTAGTGCATTATTTGTTCTTCATACCTACTTTTCAGGCATGCAATGAGCTTGGCCAGACCTGGATGGAATCTGGTAAGTTATTACTTGCATTTATTGATAATTAACCTTTTTGGGAAATACATAACTATTTTCGGATATCATGCTTATAATCAAGCATTTTTTTTGTGTTGAACCATCATTTTATCCCATTGGATACCTAAGTGCATGAAAATTTTGGCCAGCCATCTTGCCTTACATAGCTGCTTTGCCTTCTCTTACATTCATATGTCCAATCAGGCAATCACATATTCGCATGTAGAATATACTATAGGCAACATCGTTGGTTATGAATTAATCCATGGGCATTGCTCAAGAGGTACATTTAATAGGGAAACTGTTTTTCTGTTAGAATTCTATTGTACTGCTTAAAATGTTTTAGGGCTACTCAAGCTAGTTGTACGGTATTATTGATGGAAGATGCAAATCTAGATTACATCTTGTTGGTTTGGAAAATAGTGTGGAGCATACTATTGAAATGTGAGACGCTATATCTGTGTAAATGTGTACCATTTGAGATTGCATTTCATTTAAATACACATACATTCTTAAATCTTTTTTTTGAGGCAATACATTCTTAAATCTGTGTTGCATCAGCAAGTACAGATTAAAGCTTGCTGAGTTACATTCTTCTTCCTTATAGAACTCTTAGTGAAAGTAACGAACCAATTTTGACATACCTTCTCCTTCGTTTTATTCATAATAGCCTCATTGATGCGAACTGCAAGTAACACAAGAGTGATATGTATCAGGTGTCTCGGAAGATGCTGTTTCTGGTCATATACAACTACTGCTTCCTGGTGAAACTGCATGTTTTGCCTGCGCTCCTCCATTGGTATGTTTGTATGAATCTTATATTTGCTACTCTGTCTTAATGGTGTGTTCGTATGCATTTGGTTGTTTTAGATTGTGGATTTGCATTTCATATCGGCAGTTCTTTTATTTCTGATTTTGCAATTTCAGTTTCATAAAGATGTCCCTATAAACATCCTGTATTTATCTTGCCATTTCTATATTTCTTCTTGCTAACCTGTTTGTAGTACCTCAACTTATAGGTTGTAGCATCTGGAGTGGATGAGCGTACTCTTAAGCGAGAAGGTGTTTGTGCTGCCTCTTTGCCAACTACAATGGTGGGACTTCTATTTTTTCCCCTTTTATTTTGTATTCATCATTGTCCCATCAGACAAAAATTTATCAATGCTATGTGGAAGCTTGAATCAGATGATTGTTACGGTACATTTGTTTAGCTGCTTAGCAACCTTATGTGGGACTCTTGTATATTTTTATTTGAGACCCACCTGTTAGAAATATTTTAACATCTACCTTCTGATTCCCAGTATAGGGTGTAGTGTCCCGCTTGCATCCAATACACTTCTATATTACTTTTCTTTTCTTTTCAATTATTGCTTGCATTGTTGAAAACTACTGTAATGCAGCGCACAAAAGCATGTCATGATTGAACACTACTGCCCAAGTGAGAATGCATTGTAGCAAGGTTATTAAGGCGGTAAGGTGAGGCGAGGCAACCCACCCCCTCACACCTCTTAGGTGGTAAGGCGTGAGGTGAGGTGATGCTTTACACACATCGTAAGACGCTAAGGCAGCAAATAAAATGAGCATTTTAGTAGCACATATGTACCTTATTGTTGCCAATTCTTAAGCCCATGCAGGTGTAGCACCCATCCCCCCTTTCCAATTGCTCCTCCCATGTAGTATCCATCCCCCTTGGCCCCTTGCAAGTTTCAACATGTAGCATCCATTGTACTCTGCTACGGAGGCTGAAGCTGCACTTGATATGATGTTGCTCACTTGTTGCATAAAAGAGAGAGTGCATTATTAGAAATAAGCCACCTGTTGGATCTGGCGCGCCGGCGACGATGGATCTATCGGCTACCTCCACTCAGCTACTCCCCAACTCTTGCTTTCGCCGATGCCCAATGGCGCCTCTCAGTTCCTCAATCCCCACTTCCTTGCAGTTCTGCCCCATGCCGATGCTCGATGGAGCCAGACGGCGACGCCAAGATCCATCCAGAGGGCAACAGGAGAGATGGAGGTGCCGCCTAGGGTTCTAGGTACTTCGCTGCTTAGGGTTCTTTCTCTGGTTTAGCCACTGCCTACTCACTTGTGGTTCTTTCGTTGCTCGGGTTCACTTCTTTATTTGGTCGAGACCGTCGCCTCTATGCGTAAGGCATCGCCTCGAGCTTTCTCGATGTCATACACCGCCTAAGCGTTGCCTCAGCGACGTCTTAGTACTAAGACGGATGACTTATGCATGTAGGGCAAGGCGGGGGTGATGCCTTGCCAGCCGGGGGTGCCTTATCGCTTAGGCGACACTTAAAGCGACGCCTTAATAAGCATGCATTGTAGTGCTCTTTACTCCTAGACATAGGGTTCTTATTTCATTTTAAACCAAAACTCCTATCAACATTTGTTTTGGCTGATGAACATGTTGTTTGCAGGGTGTTGTTGCTGGTCTCCTGGTCCAGAATGCTCTGAAATATTTATTGAAGTTTGGACAAGTTTCCCCTTACTTGGTAATTACTTGAACCTAACTATGGTGGTCCAGCAAACTTCATTGAGGCGTTTTCTACTTTATCTCAAAATTAAGTTGAGGAGGCAATTTTTTATTTGTTAGATTATAAATACTATTCTGTTACCTTTGTGTGCCCTCATCATTATACTTCCTGTTTAAATGTGCAATGTTGAGCTAAACTTGACTTGGTTGTGTGTATTGCTTACCATGGTGTGCACTGTGTGGGTTTGTGCCACTTGCGACCATGTGTGAGTTGGTTAGAGTTTACCTCTAGTTAGTTGCTTAGTTGAATTGGTGCATGTACATGGTGATAGGACAGTGGTAAATTTGTTGAGTTAGTGGGTCGCTTCGTGAGGGAGCTTGCATGTAAAGCGGATCGTGCTGTTGCACACTGTGTGGACCGTGTGAGATGGGGCTGTATAAGTAGTTGCTAGGCATGAATGGATTAATTGGGTTGTTTGGTGTGAGTCCATCCATTTCCCATGCGCGCGTCTCTTTGTGAGAGAAACATCACACGCACACTCTCAGAGAGGTTGTGAGAGGGATTTCCGACATGCAGCACCTTCTCAAAAAAGAAAAAGATTATTCTTTGAGGGGAAATATCTTATATAAATTTGGGCTGGACAAGTTGCACTGTTGCAGGCTTGCAGCACATGTTGATCCGGCATACTCATCTTGACACCCCGAACAAATGGTAGTTTTTAAAATCTTGTCATGTCTTCTTGATTGTGCAGGGATATAATTCCCTTAAGGATTATTTCCCAACAATGGAAATGAGACCAAATCCACAGTGTTCAAATCCAGCATGTGTTCAGAGACAGGTGTTTTCCCTTTTGCACTCTCTTCCTATACTTGCTAGTTGAAATGGTGAAGGGTTCCTAATGATATCTTGCTGTACATCATTTGTAGAAAGAATATGTGCAATCAAAACCTGCTAGAGATGCAGCTGCAAAGGCTAAGATGGAAGCTGAAGCGTCAGCAGCAAATGAATGGCCCGTCCACCTAGATAATGAGTGGAACATTAGGTACATCATTCTACATGAGTATCATACTGTATTATCTTAAAATCTTTTGCCCACCTCCATACTGATTGAATTCCTTGATGGAAACAAACAAATGTGTAGCATCTCTTGTTAAAAAATGTGGTTATTACCAAGAAGTAAGAAGAGAGAATTAAGATACCTCTTCCTGATCCATGATTTTAGTGATTTATGGCAGACATTATGCTAATTGTTTCAGTTCAGTGGGTATTCCATAGCTAATTGAGCTATCAGGATAGTGGTGTACTCAGGGAACACTTTATACCCCATGTTTAAACCTCTTCATTCCTTAAGCACCCCACTTTTGCAGGATTGATGTTTCAAAATGTTGTCCAGAGGACACAAATCAAAAGTTTATGGCTAGCTTGAACTATAATTTTCGTTAATTTAGGATTCAGAAACTAGTCAACTAGCGCTTGCTGCCTGATGCTCACTGTATTTTCAAGAACTTGCTTTTCTAATGTACAGCATCTTGGCATGCTAGATGCATAAATTATTCATTAAAGAAGCTGTGGAAACTTTCTAACCTAATGCTATTTATTCTTATCCAGTGTTGTTGATGATAGTGACGTAGCCACACAAATAGTTCGAACTGCAGGTAAATCAAATGCTCAGAACAAAGTATTTTCTTTATTTACTGTTCCCTTGATGCCTTTAACAAAAAAATTTGAAATTATACAGATAGCCTTCCAGAAGGCCTTGTCCGTGAACTTCCAACGGCTGATTCCTATCCAGAACCACCTGCCCCCGCAACCTCTGGTGGTATTGATGATGATCTTGAGGAGCTTCAGCGGCAACTTGATGCCCTAAACTCGTCTTAGGCTTGTGTAAAGCTGGTTCATCAACTATAGCTCAGCTTCTCCCCAAGTCCCAACCTGGATGGGAAAACCGGGTCAGATACTGTTGTTGTTTGTGTCCGTTCTGACAGAATTAGCAATTTCACAGGATATTATAGCCTCCATTCATACTAATGAAGCAAAGAAATGATAACTGTACTGTTTTGAGTTGACATTCAATTTTGGTTGATAATGTAGATTTATGACCTATGAGGCAGGGAGTGCGTTGGTAACTGTTGTCAATACATTGTTTTATGTGCTGATAAGAATTCAGCTACCAAGAACTGCTTATAAAAATTAGAGGTAATATCCAGAGGTTTGATTGGAACCGTGACAGCGTGCCGTACGTTAGACGGAGAGTATGTGCCTATGAACGAACTTCCTTTTTTTTTTCCCGAGGGAATATAATAAGCTGTCTACTGATTTTGCAATTTTCGTGTTTTATTGAGTAAATTTCGTAGAAGTGCAACTTTAGTTGTCAAACTATCAGTTCACTGCAATATTTATTTTGGGCTTCATAGAGCTGCAAATTTAGCGAACCAAATTTGCACTGAACTGCAACTGTGTTGCCTTGCTGGCCTCCGTACAAGACGGGCCCATCTATCATACACGCTAGCTTGCTAGCGTACGTTATGGGGTGGCACCCGTGATGCCACACAGGCAGGCCACGTGGACGCCACCTCCACTGCACCCACACGCAAGGGCAATCTCAGTGAACAGAGGGAGTAGGCAGAAAATTGTATGGGGATGGGCCTCGGTGGTAGGGGTGGAAACGGATCGGATACGGTCGAATAGTCTCAAATACGAATCCATATTTTTCAAACAAATACGGATACGAATTCGAATATTCTCAAATACGGATACGAATATTCTCGAATACGAATACGGATATTTTCGAATATGGATTTTCTCGGATACGAATATCGGATAAAACGGATTCCTAGCGGTTTTACCGATTTTTCACCAGTTTTTGACCGGTTACCAGTTTTAAACCGTCTAAATTCAAATTTTGAATCACAAAATTTGTACAAATTTTTCATAGGTTCTAGAAACGGATCGAATACGAATCGAATAGTCTCGAATACGAATACGGATACGAATATTCTTGAATACAAATGCGAATACGAATTCTCTCAAATACGGATACGAATATTCTCGAATACGAATACGAATATTTTCGAATACGGATTTTTGCTTACCATATTTGTGTTTTCTCGGATACGAATATCGGATAAAACGAATTATCCGTTACCGTTTTCCACCCCTACTCGGTGGGGAGCAACTAGGACCCTATGTCTATTGTTGACACGTGGAAGTATTAATCTCAGCGTTCAACGATGTTCAAGCCCTCTACTCCTCTTCCTCTTGAGCGAACCGGAGATTTTGGTCGAGATCCAAATCGCAGACGAGAGGGGAAGGAATAAGCAGGGTGCATGGACAGTCGGTGAGGCCCACCTTCGACCGCCCCATGGTGCTGTTGCCATCGCCAGTGGGCAGGCACCGCCAAGCGCTCCGCGGGGTGGCGGGTGCCGTCTATCCTCGACGAAGGGGTGCCCCAACCCTCTCAGGTCCCTGAGCAGTCTGCGCGGACGGCCACAAAGGCGCAGTCGCCGAGGCCGACCATCGGCTGCCCCATGGTGCTGTCCGTCGCCAGTGGGCAAGCACCGGTAGGCCCTCCTCTGAGGTCCCTCCCCGTGGCTTCCGTCACTGTTGCTGCGTCCTGAAGCTCTTTGCCCACCTCATCGTATGCCATCTGCTGCAGATGTAGTAGATTCAGTTCAGCGATGTCTCATTGGAGATTGGTCGATTTAGCGATGCTAGATGCCCCCGAAGCGAAATTTTGCCGAGCAAGATTGTGCAATATACTATGTATTGAGTGAGAATGAGAAGTGTGATAAGCAATATTCTTTCATTTGCTTGTTCCATTTAGAGATTTTGTGGCTGCCAGGCAGTGATTTTGTGACTGCCAAGCAAAAATTTTGGCAACTGAATTGTAGTGTTTTGTGCAATGTCTTGAATCAATTTTGCGATTTTGAATGAATTGTAGTGTTTTGTGCAATGGCTTGAATGAATTGTAGGCCTGTTGGTTATTATGTGCAATGGTATTGGGGACCTAATGGTTATTTTGCGCAATGGTATTAGGGACCCTCCCAGATCATGGCATGTCTGTAGGGAACTGTCTGTAGCATTGTAGGAGTCCAGATTATACAATCCGGCATCCTCTGTGATTCCATCGCACTATTCCCTGAATCAGTAGATAGTGCTCACAGATTACAGTTCTAAATGTCAAAGTACATATCAAGCGGAAGCGTAAATATAATAGTAATTTATTCATGGGCGGATTAGGTCGAAATCAATAAGATGCAGCAGCGGAAACAAAGCACACAGGTGGGACCCTCAGGACATGCCCACAGGCAGCCAACTGGAGGTTCGCGACCTAGCCCTTGTTGACTTCATCTCCTTCTCCATCATAACCGAAAGTATTGCTGAAGCGTAGTGACCTGATTCTTGCTTCTGGATTTGTTATGAGAGCGAGTGTGAGCACACTAACCACCGTGCTCCACGAGCCAATACACAAGATACAAATAAATAGTATACATGGCTTATCAAAGGAGAGGCTCGGGTTATTTTATTTGCCAAAAATCGCTTTTAGTAGCATTATTATTATTAAATCATAGTGTTATTAATTCTACCTAAACTCCACACGGCGATTGCCATAATTGACTTAATCCACCAAAGACACCCTTTTCCTTACTAATTGCTGTCTAAGACTCCAAACAACGAGTGTCATCATTACTTAATCCACCGAATATACTCTTTCCAAATTGATTGCTGTCTAAGACTCCAAACAGCGAGTGACATCATTTAATTATTCCACCGATCATATACTTTCAATATTGACTGCTGTCTAAAACCCCAAACAGCGGATAACATCAATTATACAATCCACCATCAATTGCTTCCTAAATCCCCAAACAGCGAGTATCATAATTTATATAATCCACCGATCAATTGCTGCCTAAAACTCCAAACAGCTAGTGACATCATCTATCTAATATCATTTGATTAATCCACCAAACACACACTTTCTATATTGAGTGCTGTCTAAAACTCCAAATATCGAATATTATCAATTATACAATCCACCAATATCTTTTGTATTCCAAATTCCTATCAACCCATTCCTTTTGCTATTGATCCACAACCACAATTTGATCTTACAATAATCAACCTTATTTTTCCATTATCTATTTCTAACTAATCCACTAGTATACCTCCACCAATAATATCATTGATCAAGTTTATACTCCAAGAATTGTTATCCTACATCTAAATTTCCAAAAATTCAATTCATCCATTTAGTATTTGATCAAATCCTATTAATCCCATGATCGCCAATATCTTCCAAGAATTTATATTAGTTATTAATATCGTAATCCAGCAATTACCTTTGCACCCTCTAATTCTCCAAAAATTATTTAGGTCATCTATCTAGCCTATCTATTCATTTAGACTCCACCAATTTATTTTTCTCAAAATCCACACTATCGTTTCCTTTTTATGATCGACCTGAATCCACCAACAACTTTATGTATTTACCACAAACATCCATCTTCTTTTTTTACGACTCTATTTATTCTTCCTGACATTATATTTTGTGAGAAGTATTATCATTATTTAAATACATAGAAATTTCCTGAGACCTAGCAGTTTTGACCAAAAACATAATGTGTAAGAGAATGCAATAATAATAGCGATCCAGATTCCATCCACCATTACATGACATCCGCACCATATAGCATCTTTTAGCGTTATAGCCGCTTAACTTACCACTGGGACGACACCTAGGACAATTCAAATCAGGGCTTTCCACTGCCCTCCACTTTTCCATTCCCACCCACAAAGTTTTTGAAATAGAACTATATCTGGTTAAGTTCCCATGTCCGCCCTTGACCGTGGGCATGGCTATTCGAATAGTTTTGACTCTGCAGAGTTTGTATACTTTACCCACAAGAGACAGTTTACTCATTGCCCCACACGATTCCTTAGTCGTGCAGTTGAGCCAACCATCACAGTAACCGTTTAAAGTACCTCGCCCCTTCCATCATCTCACCCCTATGAGCTTGTCCCGCTTGCGGCAGGTCTCATAGGTTGTGCGGGATGTTCCCCTCCTATGAGCCTAGCAGCTGGTTACCCACACTGCTAGCACGCCGCAGAAGAACTTCACCCTCAAGCCCGCCACCTAGATAGCCACTTGTGGTGTCCCATTCAAGTCCGCCACCCAGACAGCCCCTTGCACTATTGCCATGATGATGACTTTCGAGGTCTGGTAAATTTACTAAGCCAAGTTGTACTTTACAAACTTGTGGTTGTACTTGTTTTACACAGGAGGTCATGACAAGATTCAGTCCTTATGGTTATCTGGGCGGTTCTACCACAAACCACACTCTCGTGCACACCTGCACCATACCCTCGAACCATCCGCCTAGATAGATAAGCAATTTGAAGTTTTTGGGAATATAAAATAACCATATCCAACATACACCAGTCATTACCACCATGACTGCCCAACTAACTTTTCTCATGATTGAAAGTGATGCTTGACCATTCTTGCGCCCATGAATTTGTAAGCAATACTAAGCATGGCATATAATTATGGACTTATTTTCGAAAGGTTACTATTATAATTTTTGCTAGGGCGACAATGTTCTCATGTTCAAATATTCCAAAGGAGGGACAATATTAATCAAGTTAGATAATAGGCATTTAACTAGAATTCTAAATTAAACATGTATTTGCATATAAAATAACAACATGCAATTTGATAATTTAAACAAAAAGTAGATTTGCAGAAAATGTAGGTTCAACATGATCAAAGTATTGACTCGCCTACGTGATTTACCGCGGTCTTGAGCTCACTCAAAGCTATCTCATTTGATGGTCTTGAGCTTCTGGTCTTTATCTTCACCTTGATCTCGATCTCGCTTGATCCATTGATTCTTCGGGACTCCCGTTTCTAACTACGCGATAAGCGACTGAATCCAAATAAAAGCAAATAACTCAAAAGATTTAAATAAATCCAAATAAACCCCATTGAACTTGATTAGGTTTTATTATGATTAAATAGGTGATTTGAAACAAGGTTGATTTAACGCGGAGTATTGTCGATGTCATAGTGGGTGGCGTGAAGTGGGGAATGGCAGGGAAACTTGTCAAAATGGATATTAAAGGATGAGTCATGATAAAAGTATATTCATGAAATTATTTTTGTTTAGTACTCGAAGATAGCTAGATATAGATGATGGCAGAACACGATGACTCGTTCCTTTTATTAATAACTTCTTTTATTATTTTTATATTTATCAAGGAAATTCCACGAGTTGGGTTAGACCTATAGACTCGTGTAGGAGTTTAATGTATTAAATTTATCTTTAGGGTATGTATTTCTTACAACTTAGGTTATGGCATATTATGGGGTGCCATTTACTAATTATTCAAAGTATTCTCCTAATGTTTAATTTAATAATTCATTGAAGCACATGAGTATTTAATTATCTCATTGATGGTTAATAGCATATTCTTATTTACTACCACTTTTACTAAAGTTTGCCGTTGAGACTTATTTATCGATGACGGGTAGTGGCGGGGGTTTATACTTTAATTCCTATCTTTTAAATTTTAAATATGTGTTTCATTTTTTTATGGTCACGACATATTGTTTAATTAATTTTATAAAGCTGCTTGATTTATCATTTAATTGAATCTACCATTAAGATTTACTTTAGGGCCGCATGTCAAATGTTATAGCATGCATTTAATTATAATTAAGGGTAATCCTTTTTAGCTTAAAGCTTTGTTTTTTTATAGTTTTAACATAACACCCAATGTATTTCCTTAAATTTTAGCTTGAACATATTTTGAATTAGGATTCTTATTAGGTTTGGACATTAAGCAAAACCTTCTTTTACTAATGCCTTAGTTAATAACTAGTCTTTTCAATATTTGTTCAAACGACATTGATTATTCATATGCATATAATTCTATATTTTGGGGTATACACAAATTTTACTTGAACCCAATCAATTATCTTAGCTCCCTTATGTTATTCCCTAATCATTTCCTAGCTAAAATGTGCTAAAAGAAAATAAAGCAAAAACGTGCACAGAGGGGATTCGAACCGGAGACCTGTGGTGTGGACTCAGCTCAGCTGACCAACTGAGCACGCGCTCGCCTGTGAGTGGGAGGAGCCAGCCAATTAGTTGAGGTGAGGCGGGGCTGGGGCAAAACAGAGGAACTAGCCAGCGCGGCTGTGCGGCAGGAGCTCCGGCGAGGGGAGGCCAGAGGGGTAGGGCAGGCTGGCAAAACGGGATCCCGACAAGTCGAGGAAGCCTGTGGAGGTGGCGGCAACGGGCAGGAGGTGCTGTGGCGGGCCAGCGGCGCGAGGCGGGATCGGGCGGCGGTGGCGCGTGGTGCTGGAGGCGAGGGCCCTGGCCAGCGGTCGGGAAATCCTTGGGGCGGCGAGGGGGTGCTCCGGGCGTGTGGAATTGGGAAACCACTCGGCGTGGAGGGAGAAGTGATGGCGGCGGCGCGGAGGGCAGTGGCGGCCGGCCTCGAGGAAGAAGGACGATTTGGGGGGCTTCGGTGCAAGGATCTCTAATTCAACCACAGTGGAGGTAGATGGGGCCTAGGGGCACGGAGGGGCGCGCTCGGTTTTGGGGGGACTCGCCGGAGAGCGGAACAAAGCAAGGAGGCGGTCGACCGGCGCTTTCGGGTTGGCGCGGGAGAACATAGAGGAGAAAAGGGAAAGGGCCGGGGAAGCAGTGGGGTGCGGCGGGGGCTCTTATAGCCGAGTGCACGCGCGCGGGGGTTGGAGCGCACGGCGATGGTGACGGTCGGCAGGGCATGGCGCCGGTCAGCGTGATGGCGAGGGGAGCAGTTACTCTGCAGAGGTGAGGGGACAACGATGACGCACGACCGGCAAGGCGAGGTGACCCGATAGGGGCGATTGGTGATGTGCGGCGCAGGCGGGGACGTGCGGGAGTGGGTGGCGCCAGAGGAGGCGGGGCCGGGATGACGAGTGCACAGCGGAGGACAAGAGTTGGCGCAGGGGATGGAGAGGAAAGGAAGAAAGAGGGAGTCGGGCCCGCGCGCAGGGAGGGAGGAAGAGAAAGAAGAGAGAAAAGAGAGGAAAAGATGGGGGCCCACATGGAGATGAGAGAAAAAAAAGTGAGGAAAAATGAAGCTTTAGCAGTTTTTGAGATTTTAAATCCTGGGTTTGAGTTTCTATTTCCTAATTAGAATTGTCGATTTTTAATGCTTGAAGCTTTTATTTCAAGCTCTTGGTCCAATTTTCTAGATACAAAACCTAATAATCCTCTATTTTCAATTTTATATATATATATATATATATATATATATATATATATATATATATATATATATATATATATATATATATATTATAAGTTGTAATGTATATAGATTCTTGAATGTCCAAATTGGGTTTTGTATGTTAGTTAAATTAAAAGAAGGAATTTTAGCTCAACCTTTTTAGAGATATGTTTTGATATTCTTTTCGATTTCATTTTATTAATCTTGCATTTAAATTCGAGATCTTAGTATGTGGATTCATTATCTGCACAAAACAAAACTCAACAAGATTCCAAATAACTATTCAAAAGAAATTTGAACATCACCAAATGCAAGAAAAGTTTTAAAAATTACATATTTTTGAATCCTCGAAGTTCAGGATGTTACAAGCATGTCCGGCAAAAACATGATTGTGAAATGTGGATTCAAAATTGCACAGTCAGCATATTGCAACATATTGCAAATTAGGAACAATGTGGAAGAATAGGCACATTTGCAGTTGACAAATGGAAGAACAGAAGTTAAAACAGATTGTGTAACACTATTGATCTGAAATAATATAAAGAAACAATGTATTGAAGTCTTTGGCTGTGACCCAAATCACACATCAAACAAACAACCAGATTCAAAAAATCAGGCATGGAAGGCCAAATCACTGAACCTATGTATTATGTTATATTGACAGAAGACTACAAGAGCATTATTGATAGCATACAATCTCTAGTTCAGCACAATACAAAAATGGAAGTGACCAATTCCCAGATCATGGTATCTTGGTCATTAGTTAAAAAAAGGGATTGAGCAGAACTTAGTAAATCAAACCAAAAATAGACTGAGCAGTACTTACTAAATCAAACCAGAGATGCATAAGTTTGATCCATACATACAGATTCAGTCCATGCATAAGTTTAATCCATCAATACAGATTTAATCCATGCATACAGATTTAATCCATGCATAAGTTTAATCAAACCAAACATGCATAAGAATGCCTGCTCCCTAAATGTTCTAGGATTCAGTCCATCAAAATCTAATCTACGGGGAACTGCCAGCTGTGCGCCAACTTGAGCAGCTCCAAATAGAAGATTTGTATACTCTCCTTGGATGAACAGAACCAACATTGGCATATTAGCAATTATGTTTGCATCAGAGGACTCCCGTGTCAAGAAAAAGTAGGAAATTTTTTACAACACAATGGATGCAACTAACTGAATTGCTGGAAGATAGTAACACTCGTACAAACAACTGCATTGGATCTTATCGAACATAAGCACTGTTTGTTGCTTTCTTGGGATCCTCTCCAATAGGACCTTTTTTCTCGCTGTATTAGTCCTTTGTTCTTTCTTTTTCTCAACCACATTTCACAATCTTTTAGTCTTTGGACCTTTTATCACTTGAGGAGCTCTAAATGATATTTTTCCTTTTGTTATGTCTTCACCACACCGATTAGAACTTTCAGAAACCCAACGATGTTTGCTAGGTACTTGGGTTAGTGAATTATTAGCTTCCAAATCCAATGTATTTATAGCTTTCTCCAAATTTTAAAGTTCTTTTGAGAATGAACACTTCAGTGCAATAGATGTTGCCTTTTGAGTGATACATGCAGCGTGTGTTTGTAAAGTTTCTTTTCTCACTTCCTTGTTTCTCATTAAAAAAGCCTTTTTTTTTTGCATATTTTGTCCATCTATATAGTATATACCGAGATGGCAAGATAAAAACTTCATTCATATTGAAGACTCGGATAGCATGCTTGCAAAGAAGACTTGTACGATAGGAAAAGCATTTTTACAACGAGTTTGTATTATAAAGCATGAACAAGTGTAATTGTAAAATGCAATTTTGTACTTATAGATCATACTTTTGCAAGAACATGATATGCTAACATCCTCATGATTAAAGACAACTACTGCCTCATCTTCAAATTCCTTTGGCATCACCTAGTAAGTTGTGATCGACCCTTCACTGTGCAATGACTTGCACGAGAAAGAAAAATGCTCTTTAAACCGCTCCTCAAAATCAGAATAAAGCCTTCTTGTATATGATTGAGCTGTAGTCTTCAACATAGCTAAATCTAGGATATAAGTAACTGGGTCTGAGTGTCGTGACTTGTAGTCTGCATCTAATTCATTTTCACATAAACTACAAGCACACTTGTCATGTTCTTCTATGAGTTCAGAAAGAGAGAGTTTCTTGCGAAACCTTTTCTTGAACGCATTGTTCATACCTTCACTTCTTTGGGTAGAGGTCATGTCTAGAAAATTAATCATGGCGGAACACAGTAGCCCACTTCTCACACAAATCATATAGGCTACTTAGTCATGAGTTCCCCTCAAGGTGACAAGCACTCAACAATTCATCCCATGTCCTGTCAAAGTATGCTATTAACCGTTCTTCGTACACACACACACACTTGACTAAGATGTTTGGTAGCATTTTGATAAATGCGCCACAAGCAAAGACGATGTCTTGTACATGGGAATGCAATGTTAATTGCTTTCGATATGGTGGCACATTGATATGTAAAGATTGTATCAAGTTGCTTGCCACACATTGCTGTTAGAAACATGTTAAATAGCCAAACAAATGATTCAATGGTTTCATCATATAGCAATGCAGCTCCAAAAAGAATTGTCTTCTTATGATGGTTGGTTGCAAGGAGTGGAGAAAAAGGCATTTGAAACTTATTCATCTGAAACGTGGTGTCAAATGACATAGCATCACCAAAGTAAACATAATCCACGATAGCTTACCCATCTGCCCAAAAGAAACTAGCTATCCGGCCATCCTCCTCATCTAATTGTATGGCATAAAAAAAGAAGGATCCTCTTTCGGCTTATTCTTCAAGTATTCCAGTAGCGTTTGCGCATCATTGACTTTCAAATACGTCTTGTGCTCACAACCGACATGATTATTGCAATCCACCCGCAAGAATGGTACATTCTCAGTTCCTCCATACCACTGCTTGAAAAAGTAGTACATTTCAGCAGGCCTAATTTCGGCTTCACACATCTGCCTAATCATAAGTTTATCACCTTCTACTAGACGGCGCTGTGACCTGAGCGTGTGTTTTTTTATCCAGACTTGCAAGATAATGATTGTGTTCAATTACAACCTTTTGCACCTTTCAAATGGCCTGTCGACAAATACTAAACTGAACACGGGCACCGCAAGACAACCTAGTTGTAGGTTGTTCCTTCATGGTGTCATGTGACGAATGCGTATCTTGTTCTCCTTGAGTACTGCAAGCTATATGTTTTTTGTACATAGTCCCATCTCGTCTTAGCTTTGAGTGGCTCTTTTGAATACTAAATTTGGTCTTTCCAGCATAAAAGTTATAAAAATCATACGCATCTTTCTCTGTTTTGAAAGTCATTCCAACTTTAAGAGCACATACGGATTCATCATTGCAGTGCAACGGATATAAACTGGATTGGTCTAACTCCCCTTAAGAAATTTTGTAAGACTACACATAAATTGTATGAGCATCAATAGGTATCCTGCATTACCTCGACAGGGGGTATTGATGTACTTAACCATGTGCTCTACTCTGCTTCCCTCGCTCCAATCTGGGGCATTGACCTAGGTAGCGACAGGGTTCAGTGGATGGGCTGGTGCGGGCGCCACAACTGACTCCGACATCTCCACCTCTTTGTGCAAGGGCTCCATCAGGTTGGGGGCATGACAAGAAGAGCACATGATGGAGCATGCTGGGAAGATGATAGGCCCACTTGATCGGATTGGGGGTGCAGCCACAAGAGAACATGCTGCATCGGGTTGGAGGTGCAGCGGGAAGACGGGATGACAGAGCTCGCCGAGAAGACGCCAGGGGCATAGCGCCAGACAATCGGTCGAATTGGGGGCGTAGGGACCGCGCGGCGGAAAGGGAGCGTGTGGTGTTGCTCAGCGGGAAGACCAGGGGAGGGGGAAGACCGCGGGGCAGGAACATCGAGGAGGTAGCACGCGGCATCACTGAGATGCTGAGATTAGTGCTTCCATGTGTCAGCAATCGGTGTAGGGCCTTAGTTGCTCCCCACCGAGGCCCATCCCTATACAATTTTCTTCCGAGGGAGCAGCGGAGGTGCCCATATATGTCTCAAGATGAGTGGGACCACAGCAGCGGCTGGTGAGTGGAAAAAGGAACACAACAGGCACAAGACTCATCTACGGAGGATGTGGGGGGTGGAGATTGGCTACAGTGGCAGCGCTGGACTTTACAACGAAGGTAGCGGTTCAGGGTCGAATCCACAAGGGAGATGAAATCAAGTGAGGGGAAATGAAGAGAAGGTTTGGGAATGCACTTTGACGTGGACGGTTTGAAGGGAGCTCGTTGGACTTAACGAGAATGGCGAGTGGAGGCGGCGACCGATGCGATCGCAGCATGGTGGTGTTGCCGGAGAGGAAGAAGGCATTGCTGCTTCAGGTGACCTTGTGTGAGAAGGAAGGGTGGTGAGAGGAAGAAAGAGGCAGTCGAGGTGAGCTCATTGGACATGGTGGCCACGAACTCCCTTGCACTCTACATCAGCTTGAATCAAAGCCATAAGGCAAGGCTCGAGGCGAGCTCGTTGGACATAGTGGCCACGAACTCCCTTGCACCCTACATCAGCTCGAATCGAAGCCGAGAAAGCCACCACCGCCGCTATTCCTACTCCAATGAGCCTCCATCCAATTCCTCATGTCTTGAGCATCTTCTCAGCTCCCTAGTCCTTCCCCAATTTTTGATTTTGATCTTCCTCTCCCAAGGCACTGCCACCATGTGAAGCTTCCATTGCCGCCGTGGGTCGCATGTCACCAGGCCATCTCTTTACTTCACAGCCGCCACTATCGGGGCTAGTGCATTTCCCTTGGCCCATGGATTCTCATGACGTGCTCAGTTTTGAGCTCTATCCCCTGGCTAGTTGCTGCTATCATAACCACGCCACCACCGTCGTAGCACGCAGCTGCCAGCCTACCGTAGGCCATCTCTTGATGTGACACCGCTGCCCTTGAGTTCTCTATGGTAGCCATCTTTCATTTTTGCTCTCGTGGGTCGTTGTAACATCCCAAAAATTGGGATTAGAAAATGAGGGGATTTTGGATTACTTTTGCAATATATTCCATTTGGATTTGGATTTTTCGATGCTTTTCTGAATTTGGTTAAGGTTCCAGAAATTAAAGAATTTATAAAAGAGAAAGACAAACAATTGTAAACAAGAATCTGAAAAGATGATCCATAAAAGTATATAAAGAAATTGGATTTAGGGCATAGAGTATTATTTTTGGAAAAACAATGGCATGGAAAATAAGGGAAGTAAGTACAATAAATACCAACTTTAGTTGGAAATATTTTTATTAAGTCCGAATATTACCAGAACCTCTCGAGAATTTTCCTAGAATTTTTGGAAGCATTTTCATATTTTTCTCGACTTATTGGGATTTTCTGGTAATTTCTAAAAGCAAAACTTAAAATCCAAAAAGAAATCAGAAAATCCACCGCCCTCCGTCCGACACCTGGACGGGTGGGATTGAGCCACGTCGCCAGGCGGATTCCGCCTTCCCCTTACCCCAGCTCGCCGCGTGGACGGCCGAGATTTCCCTTCCCGCGCCTCGGCCGATCTCCTCCGTTCCCCACTTAACCACGTCGGCGCCTGATCAACCCTCCCGCCACGCGGCTTCATCCGCGCCATCGCGCTGCCTCACCCCTTTCCCACGACCGATGGGCCCGCCGCCGCCTTCTTCTTCCCGCTCCTTTTCTCCCGTGCGGCGCGCTGCTGGCACCACGGCGAGCTCTTGCTCCCGTGGCGCGCATGCACGCCTCGCGCCGCCGCGCCCCGTCGCCTTGGTGGAAAGTCTGCGACCCCGCCGCCCTTGACTTGGCGCCACCGCGCGCGCCTTTCCCGCTCCGTCACATCGCCCGCTCGGTCATTGCCGTTTTGGCATAAGGGGAGAGGAGGCAGCAGCGCTGAGACAACCACCACGGGCGTAGGCTGCGCGTCGTAGCTTCACCGATGAGACAGCATTAATCACCGCCGCATCCCTACCGCCTCGCCACCGGCTCGACGACGCGACCGCACGGCGCCGCCGCTGCCGCTTCCTCGCGCGTGTATAAAAAGGCCGTGGACCCCCGTTGAGTTCCACACCGCCATCTTCGTTCCACAGCAGGTAATCGAGCCCACATCCACTCAAACGCCGGTGAGCCCCCATCGTCCCCAACTCCGGCCGCCCGCGCAATCTCTCGATCCGAGCCATTAAAACCCGATTCCTCTCACTCACACCACCCACGAGCACCGTGAAGTCGTCCCCGCCTCGCCGAGCTTCCGACGCCGTACATCGCCCACCGAGAGCCACTCCGAGTCGCCGCCGCCGCTCGCCGCCGACCCATCTCCGGACCTCCTCGGCCCGGCGATCGCACCATTGTCTTCACTGCAGACGAGGAACGCATTTCACCTCTTCACCGGACCTCCCGACACCCCTCGTCGCCGGCCACCGTCGCCCGACTCTCGCCACCCATCGTCGGCATCCTTCAAAAGGATTTCTCATCCATATAAGGTAGGCAAAGCCTCCCGCTCACTTGGCTATCGCTTCTCTCTTCTCCTCCCGCCTCCGCCGGCCGCATGCTCGAGCCTCCGCTCTGCAGTGGCTGGGTTGAGTTTTCTCCATTTTCTTGGTCCTAACAGTGGGCCCCACCTGTCGCCCATCGCATTCGAGTCACCACGACCACCGGACCCCACCGGTCGATGAGACATCTAACAGGACCGTCTTGACATGTGGACCCCATGAACAGTAACCGGACCCACATGTCAGTAGCACAGAGAACCGAAAAGTAAATAAAAATGGAAATTAAAATGAATCAGAGGCCGACAGTGGGCCCCACATGTCAGAATTTAGTAATTTTTGGATTGACTAAAAACAGAGAACTTTGACTGGCTATAACTTCTTCATTATAGCTCCAAATTGAATGAAACAAATTTCTAAATTCGTTTAAATTCAAGATCTATCTAATGGAACCAGAACCATATTTTTTTGAGTTCATTTGAATTTCTGGTGATATTTTATTGATTGGTTGTTTTTCTTTTAATGGGGTATTCCGTACGATTAAATAGCCTACGAGGCTCAAGAGGAAGATATCGAGGCAGCAGCACAAGAAGCACCCGATCACCAAGAAACCGACCCCTGTGACCAAGGCGAGTTAACACCTTGATCATTTCTGAACCTATGATTTGCAAAGTTAATTTCTTTTAAATTATGAACATGCATGCTGTTATTTTATGTGATGAAATATGTTCATTTTAAGAAAGTGGTAGTTAGATACCTATTTTAATACTTGTTAATAAAGATCCATTGCCATGTTTGGACATGTGACCCTTGTCGCCTAGAAAAATTCATATTATCATATGCTTTACAAGAAGTCCAAATAATTATTCCATGGCTTAGTATTGCTAGATAAGAACGGGGGTACCTTGCTGCCCCAAAAGCAACACTTACAAAAATGTGATATTGTTTGGGGAACAGTCAGGGGTGGAATGACTGTAGTAGGTGGACATATTATTTACTACCTCTGAAAAATCCCAAACTGCTTAAATACCTGGATGGAATGGTTTGGTGGCTGGTATGTGGTGCAGTGGATGCACAGAATGTGAAATGTGGTAGAACCATCCGGGTAACCTTAAGGACTGAATCTTGTCATGTCACCGTGTAAAATAAGACAACCACAAGTCTCAAAATACAACTTGGCTAAGTAGACTTATCGAAATCCGGACTCATCTCACCGGTAGTGGATTGATGGGGTTATGCTATGGCAAGGGGGCGAAGGGACACCGGTGGGGTGAAGTTTTCCGCTTTCCTAACGTTATGGGGAAGTAGGAGCCCGAGCTGCGTTAGAGTCCGGGAAAACATCCAGCGACAGATGGGACCCATCGCAAATGGGTGGTCACCCATAATGTGAGATGGGAGAAAGGACTAGATACTTTGAAAAGTCACCGTGATGGTCCGCTCAACCACACGTCTAAGGAATCGTGTGGGCAACGAGTTGATTGTCTCTTGTGGTGAAAGTGTACAAACTCGCAGAGTCAAAACTATTCGAATAGCCGTGCCTACGGTCATGGGCGAACATGAGAACTTAACGGATATAGTTCTATTTAAAAATAATTGGAAATTGGGAATGGAAACTTGAAGGGCGAAGGACCGCCTGGTTTGGAATTGTCCCGGTGTCGTCCCGTTAGTACGTTAAGCGGCTATAACGCTGAAAGATGCCATATGGCGCGATGCCATGTAATGGTGGATGGAATCTGTGTCAACTATGAGATCAACTTACCTTATAAACAAAAGATTTGAGTTCAAAATTGCTAGGTCTCGTGAATTTTCCTATAATTGTATTCAAAAGCACTCTCCGCAAAATAAAATGAGCCCTGACCATCCTTTGATAGCCATGCATGTAAAATTATTGCATTCTGTGTGTTGGCTTGCTGAGCACGGGTCGGAGTGCTCATTCTCGCTCTTGCGATACAATTCGAAACAGGAGTTCAAGAACACTACGCCTACGAGGAGGCCCCGCCAACATCAACGGAAGCAAAGGCGCTAATTAAGGCGTAGGCCTCGGTGGTTAGGCATAGACAAGTAGACCCTAGGCGTGTGTACCTTTATGTTGCCGGACCACGTGGCATATATTGTACACATTACCCTACCGCCGCTTGCACGTGGATTTGGGTTTGCTTTTGCTGTATTTCATTGTGCGTATTTGTAATCATGACATTTGGCCTAGTCGGCCCCTTTGTAAACTATCACCCGACGTGGTGCATTACCGTTTATGTAATATAATGGATGATTACGCGATGTATGAAATGATTCAGCAATGTACCTGTGTGCACTAACTACTGATCCAGGGATTAGTGCAGTGAAACACAGTAAGATTCGGATTGAAAAATCCGGGTTTGACAGTCGTCGTCATCATCAAGCATGCCACATGCTTAAAAATTGACTTTGAAGTAATAGATTGTCATATGAGACTGCTAACTCATCTAGATTTAAAGTTTGCTTCACTTTTAGGCTTTGACTTTTTGTTGTGATATCCCTTTGTGCTCTTTATAATTAGCTTGGTCATTGTTGAAAGGCTTGTCATTAATATAAATTACACAATCATGTTGAAAGACTTGTTTTGACCTTGCTATATGGTATATGAATTTATATGATCTAGATAGCTTTGCTAAAAAACATGGTTGTTCAAATTATTAAATCATTGCAAAGTGACTTGTATAATCTACAAAGCTTCTTAATTTTTTACTCTCATTGCTTCTTCTTAGAATTATTCTCTTTCTGAATTTCTTGATGATTACATTGCCAAAGGGGGATAAATTGGAGTGTTTGGAGAAAAATGGGAGAAATAATTTCTCTCTCTTGTTGACAGGGAGTTTGTTTGAGCCGTCGAGTGTTTTTTAGTCTGTAGTTTTGAAATTTTCTTTTCACAAATTTCTCATTCAAGAGTTTTTAAGGTGTTGTTAATGTATTCATCAATGGGAAGATTGTTAGACCATGTGGTGGTCGTGGATTTATTGATGATGAATAATTGATTTTTGGGTTGTATTGAAATTTGCGTTTGAGAAAGTTTCGGTCAGTGCTCTTTTACAGAACTGGAATTGATAGACTACGACCACAGCAGTACGAGCACCACTAGTACAGAAGAACGACTATAGATGGTAGTTCGATCGGCCTTGTGATGGTTGGTCCGACCGATAGGTCTGAACGGTAGACTTCGATCACGGCAAACTTCAACCACGTCCGACTTTGACCTCGTTTGGCTTCGACCACGACAGGTAATCATAGATTTTGACCTCAAACAGTGAACCAGTCATAAGCAACATTTAACTAGTCATGATTGGTGAACAATGCTCGGAGGAGTAGTACTCGAAGGATTCGGTGCTCGGAAGATGGAAGTACTCGGTGGTTTGATGGTTGTGGTACTTGGTAGTCAGTACTCAATGATTGTATGGTCGGTAATAATGAGTATTTGTGTTTGAGTACTCGATGAGCTAGCGACTGGTCCGTGGATAGCGGTTGTAACCAGTCGTAATGAGTAGTCAATAGGTGGATTTCAGGAGAGCATGGATTTGTGGTCGTGGACAACCTAGTTGGTGTTTGTGATGGTTTGGTTCTTGTCTATGGCTAGACAAGGGTGTGTTTCGAGTGTTTGGGCTAATGACAGTCAAGTTGGAAAGAACTTGTGCTGAGAAAAATGTTTCTTTGGTCTTTGCATATGTAGGTGGGCGTAGAGACGATCATGGTCGGTGATGAGGAGAACCGGGATTAGTATGGGGAAGTCTGAGGTCTAGGCGGTCGAGGATGTCACACGTGGTGGTTGGGTTCATGCTGGAGCACGTGGAGATTAAAGGTGGTGATTCGTGGAGAAGCAACAGGAGGTGCGGTCCTGGAGGCTTCGACACATGAGGATGATGCGTGGAGAAGATACGAGAGGTGCGTTCCCAGAGGCTTCGACACGAGCGGTGCTGATGCGTGGAGAAGCTACAGGTGGTGCGGTCCTAGAGGCTTCGACATGAAAGTTGATGGTTCGTGATAAAGATATAGGAGGTGTTTTCCTAGAGACTTCATCATGTGTTAAGTTAGAAGTTGTGGATGGAGTCCCTAACTTGGAAGATGTAGAGTTTGGTTAAAACCCATGTATGGAAGGGTTTCGGGTCCCTTGATTTTTTGAAAGAGATAGGATTGCGCGTCCAGGTCATTAAGGACACGGTTTGAGATGTTTGTGTTTGAGATAAACACAATTTAGGGCTCTAGCATATAAAAGCAAGTAGAGGCTAAGGGTTTTAGTAGTGGCTTTGTGAGGCTTTTTTGTGCTAGAGTTTTCGGGGTGCTGTGAGGATGCTTTGTAGCCACAGAATATGATCCAGAAATAATATATCAGATCTATTTCACGAAAAGTTAGTCAGCATCAGTGACATATTTTCTGAGTATCATTTTCTTGTGTCTTCAGAGGTGTGCTAACACATCACGATCTTGTATGTCACGAGCTCGGTGTTGACGGTCATCAGTTCAATCCAACTGAGCAGAGTGCGATGTTGTCTTCGGTGTGTTCTCATTCGAGCGGTCGAAGCGTTCGAGTGGCTGAAGCTTTCAAGCAGAAGGAGATTTCAACCACGTGCAAAAGCGGTCATAGTGAGTAGTCGGAGTGAGCGGTCGAACAATTAAAGTGTTCATCGAGCACGTGTAAAGGAGGTCAAGCGAGTAGACAAAAGACTTGTGGTCGAAATCTACACTAGGTAATTTAGATTACTTTTCTTCTGATTTGAGATTTATTTTTCATGTATCAAAAAGCGGAGGCAATCATTTACCCCCCTCTAATTGCGCCATACGTTCCATATATACCCACAACCTAAGTCTAATCAAGTCTTGCAAATCTAGGATGACAAGCAAACAATATAATTGCTAGGAATCTAAATGCACAAAGTAGAGAGTAAGAATGTAAACCACAAGATGAACACAAGAGAATTATTCCAATGGTCTCATAGACTTGCAGGTCTCCCCTAATCCACGTTGAGAGAGCTTGAACGGATCAATCTAGCTTTGTAGGCAAGTGAACCTTCCTCAATCCACTAGATGTAGCTCTTTCTGCTTCAAGAAGGTGAGCTCTAACCTTCATACTAATACCAGACCATTCCACAATCTTCTTGAAAAGATCACCGGTTCTCACACCTCCAACCATCTAGGAGGCGACAACTTCCAAGAGTAACAAGTTGATGATGCTTGCTTGAAGGTCCTAAGTTCTATAAAGGTTAAACAATGGATGCAATGCATTTAAATGCTCTTAACAACCTCATAAAGATAATCTAAATGCTCTAGAGTTGAAGAGAGGGAGGCAAGGGCTCAAGTGTATTAAATGAGGTTTCAAGAAGGTACCCTTGTTGCAAGAGAGAGTGTATTTATAACACCCAACCACCAAAAGAGCCGTTGGGGTCGAAATCCTTAATTTTCAGTTGGGACCGATACTACTAGCATGTAAAGGCCAGTAGCTCTCACTATAACAGGTAGTTACTGTGCATTCAATGCACCTTTGTTACATCTGAGTCCGGTAGCACCGCCATCACAAGGTCTGATAGCACCGATTTCAATAAGAACAAAGCGGCCAAAAACACATTCTGTTAAAATACTACCGCCAACAAGAATACAGTAGCACCGACAAACAAACAACGGTAGTACTAGGCTTCAAGATCATAGAAACACCCCAGAAACATAGGCTCTGGAAAAAGACTACTGCAACTTAGAAACGGTAGCACCTCATTCCTGATAGCATTGGCTAAAGAGCGGTCGTAGCATTGAGCTCATGGTTTCACCGGAATTACAACGATGGTAGTACCGACTTAAAATATTAGACCAAGTGTGCGAAAAACATGTGTTCTGGAAAATGACTGTAGGCACAAAAAAGAGCGGTAGCAATGGGAATTCAATGGCGGCAGCACCGGCTTAGGTTTTTTCAAACATCAAGGATAGAAAATCCAAATCCAAATGGTAGCATGGACAAAGGTTAAGCTATGTGATATTAGAGCATCGTCAAGATATTAGCCAAAGACACATCTTAATAGTATTGCACCTATTCTAGCAATCCAATCTATCTCCAACAACCAAAACCGGCAAAAGCGATGCAAAAGTCCTTAAACATTTTTACCTTTACCTTGAGCTAGAATCATCCATATCCACCTTCACGTTCTTTTCAACACAGACTAAATCTTTCTAATCATCTTAGAAAACATGTTAGAGCCTTAAGCATGATTATTATTAATTACCAAAGAATTAAACTAGGTGCCTAGATGTTTAATGATGTCCACAATTGGTGTGGTTTGTGGCTACCGATATGTTGGTCGTTTGGGGAAAAATGCATGAATTCTATGTACTATTTGTGCTAAGACAATTATTTTATTCAGAAGTTGCCAAGAGATTATTGTTCTATAAGGAGCTAGATTAAATTCCATCTAAATATTGTTTTGTCAAGTGCAATTGATCACTCTACAATCCGATTGATATTTAATAGGGAAAATTCATGAAAAAATCACTCTTAAGTCATCTACCTTTTCAATTTGCCATACATCTCTCATTTTCATTTACTTCAACCCTATAAGTTAAATTACTGAGCAAATACCCCAAAGCTACAAGTTAGCACTATTCCTCATTGTTTTTATTATCTTTTTACTCTTGTTTCATTTATGTCAATAATTGTTTCAATGATTTGAGTGATTTATCAACTTGTAATATATGATTTTAGTACTAAAATTGTGTATTAGAAGTACCAAAATCACTCAAATCATTCAAACAAGTATTAAAATCACTTAAATAAGTATTAAAATAATTGAAACAATATACAAGAGGATCATGGGCTCAAGGACATGCCCTGGCTGATGAGAGCTCCTAAAACACTAGACACTACGGATCTCCAGTACACAGAGACAACCATACTTGTAGTGCACAATTAGCTAGCTAGGGCTGCATTTCTGCGATGCATACTTGTGTTGACATCAAACCCTAAATGCCGACACTTCATGCATGCATGATTACGGTCGATCCTCGCCTAAAAAAATTGTAGGTGGTTTCAGTTACTACTCTTTTCATTAACATAACTTAGCTGCTAGCTCCTTTCCAGGGCAACTGAGGGGTGACTCGCCCAACCTCACCCACTGCTGGCCACTCCGGCCTTGACATCCACTTGAAGGTCCCTATTGTCGGTCCCCATAGCCTAACTGCTCCTCCCCACCACCCCAAACCCCAAGCAGTGCTGACGCCCCCCTCCTCGACCGCCAGCCACTTTGGCCTCGACATCTACCCAAACCTCCCCATCGCCAGTCCCCACAGCTGCTTTCCCCACCCCCGACTGAGCCGCCCACTATTGAGGCTACCGACCATCGGATCTACCCCAGTCACCGCCGATCTACCACCCACCGGCTAGATCTGAGTCGGACTGAGTGCAGCTTCAACCACTAACCCTCAGGATGAAGCCATCGGCTGATCCACATGAGCAATGGCCACCCCTCCCAAAGTCAAGTTGCCTTAAAGGAACCCAATGACTCACCAGCATTGACGCTAACCACCAGATCCCGCATAATCTGTCCGCATAAGCTGTGATGAATCAAGGCTCCGCCGCGCAGAGTGACTTTCGCAGATGACGTTGTCCACACCAACCTCAGTGCTCCACGTTGCCTCAACTCAATTATCATTGCCAACCCCTAACCCCTATAGGCAGACGACATTAAAGGTAGAGGAATAACTCTAGTGCTCTCTCTACCCAGTTTCTCCCCTCAAAGTCAGCTCCATATCCACGAGTCGGCTGCAAATCCCTCTGACAAGATGGCACATTCATAACCCTAGGGCGGTGCCTCAGTTTGACCGCACCGGACAATCATCAAGCCCAGGTTTTGGTGGCATAAAGGTGTCGGACGCAGAGGATGCCCTCCCAGGACCGCATTCAACGCGACATCAATTCGCAACCACCAAGACTTCCTTTGACACACAAGAGGGTTCTGCTTCGTTTGCCTCGGTCATGACCACTAAGCTCGCCATTGCAGAGACCCACCAAAGTGCCTCTGCTACCTTCACTGCGGCCACAAAGTGAGAGACTACAGTCGCCGCATGCCTTCACGCCTGGAGGCCTCGTATGGGACTACGCGCATGGCGGCGACTCCTCCCCTCTAATGCGGACCTGCACAGAGAGCAGCTCAGATGTGAGGCTTATTCAACTGTTGCCTGGCTGAGGGGTACAAAGGTCGACGCAGACCTCTGCACCATTACTGAAGCCTTGAGAAGGAGGTTCAACTTGAGGTCATCCGACTTTTCAATTCATCACCTCTACCCAGAAAACTTTCTCATCAATTTTGAGCACCAGCATCATAGGGAAGAGGTGAAAAGTCACTACAAATTTCATTTCCATGACCTAGAGTTTCATGTTCATCCGTGGAAGCAACTTCATCATGCTCGTGGTGCAGTTCTTAGGTTCCGTGTGCGTTTATGCTTGGAGGGTATTCCTCTGCATGCGTGGAATACTGAGGTATTCAATAGGATCATCGGGAAGAAATGCTCGCTCGATCGGGTTGATAAAAGTTCGTTGCAGCAGGGAGACACCCACATGCTCAACCTATGGGCTTGGACATCGAACCCTAGATCCACCCCTAAGGTATCTTGGTTAATCTCACTGATGGTCCCCCCAATGCCTCCTTAGGATCACAGGTCGCCTCCTCCCAACAAGCCCACTGCAAGAAAGGACTAACTTTCAGGGTGCTCCTACACTTGGATTTCATTGAAGACTACTCTACGGCACCACCGAAGGTCGGCCTTGCTGCGCCTAATTATGTGTTGTTCATGCCAAAGAAGCACAAACTCTCATGGCGCCTCGGCATCATCGATGGAACCCGAAGGTGGAAGAGGGTCAGCACAGCCACCACAATAGCAACGAGACCAGCCAGGTGGAAAAGGGTGCCTCCCATTGCAACAGGCTCGGGCGGCCAACTTTGGACGCTTGTTGGGGCGACGATAAGTACCAACCCAAGTGGTTCTAAGATGATGACGATGACCGCCATCATCAAAGCAGGCATGACCATCATGGTCGCCAGAGACCCCCTAATCCTGATGCTAGCTGCTGGGGAAAGTCCCAGGAGCGCCATCGAGACCAATCCCCATGGTCCAGATGCACCTCAGGCTAGGATCGTAGATGCCAGCATGACATTCTAGCAGGCCCCACCATATTTGACTCGCTCCAAAATGGCACCTCCAGCCAGTGGTCTGATGTAGGAATCACTCTTAAAGATCAAATGGACGCCACATTACAAGCATTGTTCGTGTCACATGCGGCGCTTGTTTGGCATTAGTTGGCATATGTCTTCGAGGCCAGACTCTGACAATCAGAGGAAGAGGCTTGCCACTGCCATGAGGAATGGCTCTGCAAGGTGAATGAGTACCTACAGCCAGATCAAGGTGCGATCAACCGCTTGCTGTTGTCGGCCTACCAACAGGCCAGAACTGACCAACTGCTTGCGGCCCAGGAAGTCCGATTCACCCCAATTCTTCTCTATGCGAAGGAATGATGTCCTTGGCACTGGGACCTTCCCAGCCATCAGGCTCTAGGGCATTGATGCCTAGGTCAACAATGAGCATGTCCGACAAGTCAACCCCACCATGCCCTGAAGATGACATCACTCAAACTTAGCAACTGTGCTGCGCCACCTCCTGGAAAGCGCCAACCTTGCTGGGTGTTCCTTCTTCTTCGACATCTTCGGAACATGCCTCATTGTGAAAGACTTCAACAGGTACGCCAGATGCTATAGCTTTACCGACTTCTTCTGGAATCACCTCTGATGTAGCACTCATGGTTTGCGCACTCTTGGAGTACAAATTGCCAACCTCTGGCGGTGCGGTGTTGTAGTCATCTACGATGACTGATGCTGGTCATGAGGACACTGCTGTGGTGCTGCAGCCATCTACGCCGATTGATGCTGGTCACCAGGACACTGCTCCACCTCTCTCACCACAGCAGCAGCATGTTGCCATCTGCAACACAGTCAGGCCATTGGTACCGTTGGTGCTTGTCAACGGTTTGGACGCATTACGCGGGGACTACTGCATCAACCGGTCAACTTGAGTACTACGCCTCGCATATGGGTGGAACCAATAATGACAACTCCGAGCCCAATGCTGGAAGTCAAGACAATGACCTTCTTGACAATATCTTCATGCAAGTGACACCACCTATCTTACCACCACCACCACTAGCTCCCCCAATGCTGCCCAGATGCCGTGAAGTAGAGTTACCCACACCTCGCCAAAGCAAACACCTTAAGGCGAAGCACTACAATACCCCGGTCTTAAAATGCGCACAAGAGGTCCTAGCACACAAGCTGGGGATCCTTTAGGAGGATGAAGCCATGTCTGACGAGGCCCTGAATAGCTACATCACACTTTTCAAGGGGCCTCTTCCACCTGCAACCATCTAGGCCCTTTCTGCGCTCTTTCGTTTTGACTCCCCACGGGCGGTGCAGACGAACGATGCTCTAGCGGATGGAGTGCTTGTTGCCAACCTGGAGATCGACAAACCAGTAGTGGTGTAGGCAACAGCTGTCGCCAACTGGGGTAACGCCGACTGCATGCTCATGTCTACAACTTCTACCCATGATTGCAGTGACTTTTGGGATGTTCTCAGCTGCGACCTGTTTGATTTTGCACCATGTACTACTTTGTATGCTGTACACTGCATTACACCACGTGTGCACTGCTATGCTGAACTACTTGTTTCGTATCTGTCAACTTCGAACCACCACTTCCTGCTATCATTAGTTCCTCCACCTTGCATGTTGTTTTTAAATGCTCATACTGCCCATCTAGTTCGAGCCTACGTACCCAAGTGCATGTGCATGGACGCCACTCGTGCCATGGTGCACGGGTTGCCGCGTCCTTGGATGCGCACATCTAAAGTGGCCAGACCACACATGTTTGAAGCAGCCAAACCGCACAGAGGGGAACTGACGCAGCTAAAAGAAGCCTAGAGCTGACCCCAGATAAAGTACGACTTTCGCACCACTTGTGTGCGTCGACCGCACTCCCCAGGCATGCTACGTGACAACTACAACTTTTTTGGAGGAGCGCCTCCTACCGGCTCCACGCCTATCTAAAGGAGCTTCTAACTCATGCCCACTCAAGCTAGGCCATGTCACGACACTAAAGGCCGCACCATGCCGTGAGACAAACGATGGGAGCTACACTTGGTCATGATGGGACCTAGGCTCACAATCATGTCCTGAAATGTGAGGGGTCTAAACTCGTCCTCCCGTCGTGCGATGGTCCAGGAGTTGTGTGATGCGAATACCCCCCACATTGTTTGCTTTCAAGAGACGAAACTCAGTGCTGTGGATCACACCTTTACTCATGCTCTGACTGGAATCCTACATGATTTCTTCTTCCTACTGCGGACAACACCCGGGGGGGATATTCTTATCCTCTGGAGTACCGATACTAAGTATCCAATTGCACCTGTCATGAATTTTCCCTATTAGTCGATGTCAACATTAAAGAGTGTTTCACAAACTTTGTCATGACAACGGTTTACGGTCCCTCCACAGATAGGGACAAGGGTCGATTCCTATAGGAACTCCATGATGCGCAGCCAACAAATGGCACCTCTTGGCTTTTGTTAGGAGATTTCAATCTCATATATAAGGCAGTTGACAAAAATAATCAAAACTTGAATAGACGTCTTATGGCACAATTTTGAAATATCATCGATAGCTGTGAGTTGAAAGAGATACACTTACAGAACCGTAAATACACTTGGAGCAATGAAAGAGACAATCCAACCCTCGTCAGACTTAACAAATTCTTTTGCAATAATGTGTGGGACATCACCTTCGATAGCCATGCCTTGTCCACATCAATCTCGGACCACTACCCTATGCTCCTATCTACTGCTTCTAGACCTTGACCACCGAAAAGTTTTTGTTTTAAAAATTTGTAGATCCGATTACCTCAGTTCCTCCAAATAGTCCACCATGCCTGGGGAGAACCAACCCTAGCTCTAGATCCAATACAAAGACTACATAACAAATTAATGAAAATGACCAAAAGGCTTAAAACATGGAGCAACAAATTGCTCCCAAGACTAAACCTTTAGCTCCACATGGCCTAAGAGATCATCCTTCACCTTGACATCGCATAGAACAGTAGGCCACTATCGACAGAGGAGAGTCAACTGTGGGCACGCCTCAAGACAAGGGTACTGGGCTGGCTGTGGTTGAAAGATCCCGGAAGAAGCAGGCATCCCGAATCAACTGACTCAGAGAAGGGGATGTTAACAAAAATAAATGGCCGTAGGAGGAAGAACTTTATCCAACGCCTAAGCAACAAACTAGGATGGGTCATCTCTCATGCGGACAACAAGCATCTTGTTGTCCCACTTCCACCAGATCTTGGGGTAGAACTCCCCAGCTATCACCACCTTTGACTAGGACACTCTCCAGCTACCACAATTAGATATACAAACCCTGGAAGCTATGTTCACTGAACACGAATTGCATGTAGTGATCCTGGAGCTTCCACCGGACAAAGCACTAGGCCTCAACGGATTCAACAAAACCTTCTACCATGCATGCTGGGACATCATAAAGGATGACCTCATTGCCGCCCTCCAAGCTTTCTTCGCCTTTAGAACATTGAACTTCTCTTACACAAACACCGCAAATCTTGTGTTACTACTGAAGAAAGCTAGGGCCTAGTATGCAGGGGACTTTAGACCTATCAGCCTCATTCATAGTGTCTCCAAAATTGTAGCCAAAGTACTAGCATTACACTTGGCACCCTTCATGAACGATTTAGTCTCCCTAAGTTAGAGCGCTTTCATCAAAGGGAGATGAATCCAGAACAACATCCTTTATGTGCGTAATCTAGCAAGAAGGTACCATAGAAACACAACTCTGGCTCTCTTGCTCAACTGGATATTGCCAAGGCCTTCGACTCGGTCCAGTGGGACTACCTTCAAACCCTGTTGGAAAAGAGAGGTTTCCCACCCCGGTGGAGAGATTGGATCTCTTATCTTCTTTCCATGGCTAGCTCCACTGTTCTCCACAATGGGGTGCCAAGGGACAGGATACAACATCGTAGAGGCCTACGACAGGGAGATCCGTTATCTCCATTCCTCTTCATCATAGCGATATATCCGTTACAAAGGATCCTCAGCATTGCAACAGAACTTCGTCTCTTGCACCCATTGATAGGAAATGCAGCTATCCTTAGAACATCCCTCTATGCGGATGATGCCGCCATCTTTATTGCGCCACATAGAGATGACGTGTGTATGTTGGTCTGGATCCTAAATAAATTTGGTGACACAATAGGGCTACAGACCAATTTGCAGAAAAGCCAAGTGGCGCCAATCAGGTGTGAGGGCGTCGACCTGCAACAGGTTCTACATGACTTTCCGACCTAGTAAGCAACATTCCCCTTCAACTACCTTAGCTTACGATTTGCAATCAAGAGGCTTTGCAGGGCGGACTTCCAAAAACTTGATGACAAATACGCGACACACTTGGTAGGATGGCGCGCGAAATTACTCATGCTTGTGGGTAGAAAGACCCTCATCAAATCCATGCTCACACCACAGTCAACCTATCTCCTCACGACCATCAAGGTGCCCAAGAGCATAATAACAACCCTCAATAGATGCTTCCTTTGGGTTGGGTTAGACTAGTTAACGGGAGGAAAATGTAAGGTCAATTGAGATACTATTTGTAGATGATAAACTTGGGGGGACTTGGACTCCTAGACCTAGACCGCTCTGTGAGGGCTCTCAGGATTCGATGGCTCTGGCAAGAATGGGGTGAACAAACTAAACCTTGGCAAGGAATGGAATCCCCTTGTGATCACCAAGATCAGATGCTCTTTATGTCAACAACCTCAGTACATATTGGAAATGGAGACAAGGTAGGGTTCTGGACCTCTGCTTGTGTGAGAGGAAATAGATTATGTGATATTGCGCCCACTGTCTTCGCAACATCTAGGAGGAAAAACCGCACCATGCGAGCTGCGCTAGCAATGAACACATGGCTGCTTGACCTGGACTGGGCAATGGACATAACTCCTCAACACATAAATGAGTTGATTGCCATTTGGGGACACATCTCCAACATTATCCTGATCGAAGGTTTGGACGACACAGTTTCTTAGAAACTCACCTCCAACACAGTATACACTTCGACCTTGGCCTACAGGGTGCAGTTTCTAGGATCCGTAAAAGCACTATGAGCAACATGGTTTGGAAAATTGGGGCGCCCTAAAAATGCAAAATTTCACCTTGCTCGCCATACAGAATAGATTGTGGATGGCAGATCGTTTGGCCAGACGAGGGTGGCCGAACTAGCACATATGCCCCCTTTGTTCGCAGCTGTCGGAGTCGACTGTCCACATGTTAGCAGAGTGTCACTTCTCGAGGATGGTATGGACCTCAATGACACATTGGGCTAGTTGCAACTCCATCAATCCGGTCAATTGGACCTCCTTCTCCTCGATACGTAATTGGTGGGAATCGCTCATCCTCACTGCTACCACACCGCGACAAGCAACCACTCTAGTAATGCTCGTCACCTGGCAGATATGGAAGGAAGCAACGCCTGAATTTTCCATTCCATCACGTCCTCTTCGGTCCAATTGATTGTCTTTTTCTCTGTAATTTCCTTCTCGGGATGTGCACTTGTGTTTCCTTGAGTCTTTTCCTTCTCCCGCACCCTTTCTTCCCGCTCTTACAAAAGTGCAGATATGTGCACTTTTGTATTTTCTCCATTCTGTGAGTTAATCAAATGGTAGCTTTCCTGCTGGCTTTTCAAAAAAAAAAAAAACGTAATTAACATACAGCATGGCTGGCGTACGTGGTGGTTTCTCATCCCAAGACTATTCTTAACATCCACCTAAATCATGTTTTTTTTTTCTCTTTTTGCTGCTGAAAAATAACACGTGGGAATCATATCATCTAAGGATACAAGATTGTCTATCATTTAAGTATCCAATCAACCATGGAGAAAAATCTCATTGCTGTAGAGAACTAAAGCAAAATAAATCTGCATTTTATTTTTTCCTTTTGGGGAGAAACTCGAGTCATGTAGCTATAGCTAGATCTGTATGGAGAATCACTAAATTCTATTTCCATTTTGAGAGCTCTAAAATCTAATTTCACTTTGTGTGCATTAATCCATAGTAACCACTAAACTCATTTGGATGGGAGAAATCAATGTTGGTAAATCCCGAGCGGCTGTAGATATATTTGATTTTTTTAAATAAATCCGGAAGGCTTTGGCAACAAATTAACGAACTGGTTAACAAATTAGTTGGTTGACCTATCTACTAGCACAAATCAAGACTGGTGGTGGATCGTACAATCACCTTAGTTGATATTAATGATTCTGTTCTTTTCAGTTTCTAAAAACTACTTTTCGATTTTTCTAGAGTAACTAGTTTTTAAACAAAATATCTTTTCAAGATATGGTGTACTAGTTAATTGTAGTACATACTTTATTGACTTCATTGTATCATCAAAAACCGCACGTGCGTTTCTGTTACTATGTAATCTCTCACACAAACAGCTCAAAAACCACAAGCCGTAGCCAAAAACCAGAAGCCGCAGCAAAAAAGAACAGGCGTGTTGAGTCCGAGTGAATACCTTATCCAAATCAGGTGGATATGTGTCACTCATTTTCTGAATTTTTCTATATTGCCGTGTTTATGCATGTATAAATCCTACGTTTCGTCATTGCACAGGAGACAGTGTCTGTGCCGTGGATGCCACCACGTATCAACTGGTAACACCCCTCGTTTCCCTTTTGTGAATTAATAATGTGTTGCTGATACTGGTGGGAAAATGTAATCACATTTTGTAATCTCCATGATCAATCCAGAGTTTAGGGCCTTGTTAGGCCTTAATGCCTTAAAAAGAAATGTGTTGCTGATAGAAACTGCTGTGTCAGTATCGTGCAGAGTAGACCCAGTCGACGAAGAAGAGCTATCCAAATTAATCAATCCATCAATTAATTTGAGCGAAGTCAAATTTAATCCAGGAAGCAAGAAACTATATGTTGCCATTTGGTTCTGACCGACCGGAGAGGGCCAGGAAATGGTCGATCCAAGTGGTTCAAACAAGCACGTGAACTTAGCTTTCTGCAGCCAGCTTACCAGTCCACTCGGTCTCTCTCAATTAAGAATTCAGCTAGCTTGCTGCCTCTCATCGATGTACCTTCTGACCAGGTCGACTGTCATACACACTTTTTTTTTCTGTTCTTTGGGTTATATTGACAATTTTCTCATGTTATTTTAACAAGGCGAATCGGACTGAAATTAAGCTGGCTGATGATGACATCTCTCAAATGTATATGGTTGGCACAACCACCGGATCAATCGATCGATTCATATACGACGACAACGCCAATCTAACCAAGATCGTGCACTAGAATTAATCAACTAGTATGTATGGAAATGCTCTGACCTCGATCGACCGGCGTTGACATATATTATATTCTTGACGAAAATTTGGTCAGTTAATTAGTCCTTGTGTAGACTAAACCATTTCAACGACCTAAGCTAACAGTCCTGTGTCTGCCCGCTGCCTGCTGCTACCGTCGATCATGGGCACCTGGCGGCGCCCCCTCCTCCCGTGTGCTGTCGCCCTCGTCACGCACCACCGTCGTTCACGTGCTGACGGACGCCGGCCGACGGCGCCCTCTCTCCCAGTTCGCCGTCTGCGCCCTCTCCATGCATCGCCAATGAAAAATCTGACGAAGTCAATGGTTTTGAGTGGTATTGATGGGGAAAAAAATAACGGACTGTTGCTCATTTGTTTTGAATCATACATGTATCATCGGATTGGGGAAATTATTCTTATTGGGGAAATTATTCTTACTCACGAGATTAATTCGATCAAGAGTCATCGATAGCTGTAGCTTTATGGAGCCGATCCAATATGACAGACCTTCATGTGCCGTACAATACGATCAATTCTACATATTATCTTGTGGAACAAAATTTTATGCATATATAACTTCCATAAAATTACATCTAGTAGTTGAAGCATATAATTATAGATTGATTAGTCCAATATGATTTATCATGGAATAAGCAATTAGCTAGCCTGCTTAAAAAAGCAGAGACATTTCAAACAAGTCGTTGTCATATCATAGTTCTAGACCAATGCCCTGCCTGGCTTAACCAGCATATATAATTGAAGCGGGAAAGCCGGATCAGCGGTGGATTACACTGAACCAAAGTAATTGCGACGGCACTGGGATGACCTATCTCTAAAGCAACATATTGTTGACAATAATAAACTTGTGTCACTGTCCTGCACAACAGTCACAGGCAAATTAATTCTAAAAAATGGCAGAATTGCTATGCAGTTGAGCAGTCTAATCTCCTTTTCATAATTATTTCCAAATATATATTGGCCCAGTCAATCGATCGTGCATCAAGTACAGCCTTGTGCAAAAAGAAGCAGGGACAAGGAGATGGTATGAACTGTTGGTTGGAGGCATCATATGCATGGGTCTCCTTAATGGGAGTGCTGTATGTCTAATTCCGGCTATTGACGCTGAGACATACATACATACATACATACATACATACATACATACATACATACATATATATATATATATATATATATATATATATATATATATATATATATATATATATATATATATATATATATATATATATATATATATATATATATATATATATATATATATATATATATATATATATATATATATATATATGAAAATTACGTAAGGCACCATGGTGTTTAGGCACCCACATCCGATACACGTGTATGATTGATAATTTTTTTGAGTTTGAGTATGAAAATGTTTTATACCCTTAATATATTTATGGTAAGTAAGTTTTGAACTCAGTTCAAACTAGTTTGAACTACTTTTGAATTCAATGCGACTACAGTGAGTACATACCATAAAAATAGTTCAAACTAATTAAACTGAAGTTGAATTTAATTTTTTTGGAGTTTGACATCTCAAATATACTTTTTATGGGTATATAAAGATACCCACATCAAACGTTATAATCTCAAAGCAAATCAACGGTATTGATATGGGTGCCTAGCCACCATGGTGCATGAAACACTCGTCCTATATATATATATATATATATATATATATATATATATATATATATATATATATATATATATATATATATATATATATATATATATATATATATATATATATATATATATATATATATATATATATATATATATATATATATATATATATATATAGGAAAATTACATAAGGCACCATGGTGCCTAGGCACCAACATCCGATACACGTGTATGATTGATAATTTTTGAGTTTGGGTATGAAAATGTTTTATACCCTTGATATATTTATGGTAAGTAAGTTTTGAACTCAGTTCAAATTAGTTTGAACTACTTTTGAGTTCAATGCAACTACAGTGAGTATATACCATAAAAATAGTTCAAACTAAATAAACTGAAGTTGAATTTAAATTTTTTCGGAGTTTGACATCTCAAATATACTTTTTATGGGTATATGAAGATACCCACATCAAACGCTATGAATCTCAAGCAAATCAACGGTATTGATATTGGTGCCTAGGCACCATGGTGCATGAAACACTGTGTATATATATATATATATATATATATATATATATATATATATATATATATATATATATATATATATATATATATATATATATATATATATGAAAAATATCTTTTACATTAATTTGAGTAAATTTGATCCATCATCTGTCATTTTTCAATTAGATTTCTGATTGAGTCTACATCTACATTATTCTGTGATCTAAATTTGTCAATCGACTTGCTCTCTTCGGGTTGGAGGCATAGTGAAGAGAATGGATAACTTGCAATGTGATAAGGTGACCAATTAATACTGACATGTTGGCAACAGCCAGACCAACGTATGAAGGATTAATTGGTGATTTAGCTTTGCATCTGATTTGGCATATCATCACATGAAAGAAAACTAAAATACAAAAGCTTAAAGCTAGTAGCTAGGTCCCAGAAATTTTTTGAAGAGAAAAGTCTCTTTCGAAATTAAAGATTTCATAATGATAACAATAATTAAATTATGTGTCAAAAATAACATTTAGTGAATAAATGAAAGGTTTTTACAAGAACACCAAAGAAGTCAAAAAGTGCAAGGAAGCCAAACAACTACGTACGGATATCATCAAACAATTCACTCAAATTCTAAATGTAGAAAATATTTATTCAAAAAACATGTTTCTGTAATATTTTTTTAAAAATAGAGAAAATATTTATTCATTAAACATAGGATTTGCGGCGTTAGATCAACGGGGATTTATTTCTAGAAAATAGAACTCACCTCTTAGAAACTAAAAAAAATCCCCACAAAAGAAAAAGAAACTAAAAAAAATCCAATCATGTGTCATAGTCCCGTTGTAATTTACAAAAAGCCATGAAACTACGACACTTTTTTCGGCACCCATTTGGAGCGCGAGAATGTTTCCCCATTCCCGTGAGAAATGACTTTCCTGTAGAATTTCTGCGTTCTTAAACGGGACCTTATAGATACTAGAAGACATCAACCTAAAACAGTTAAAGATAAACCGAGAACTCCAAATTCAGGTGCGCAACCCGCAAAATACACAAGGATCCTAAGTGTTAATATATAAATATAAATATATATAGAAAAAATATATTCTACTCCTGGGTGTAGTTACTCTCATCTCTAATATACCACCTAAACAAATTTAAAATACTAATTATAAGATACTTCAATGTGAACCACACGAAAAAATTACAAAGGAGTATGTAGTTTTTAGCGTATTTTACAAATACATTTATATAAGTATATAAAAAGAAGTATATCTAAAAAAAATATACATACCACATCTAAAAATGTACATACTACCTAGATGGCCTTATATACTTGTTACTATATGTATATACCATCCGTTAAGCAAGATACTCTATACGTTGTAAGATATGTCATAGGGAGTAACTACTCCCACGAATAGAAAAGAGACTTACTATACACACACACAAGGCTGCACTATTTTGCGTCTACGCATACTGTGCGCGCCGGAAAGTTACTGTTATGCGTGAGTGAAGTTACTATCAAATACATGTAGAGTTACTGCCAGTTGTGTAGTGTTACAACCGATAGTAGCTCTATATATATATATATTTGATAGCAGAGGCGAAGCCGAGGGGGAGCCTTAGTAAGGCTTCAGCCTACCCTCCCTTGATGGCAAACCCCCCTCCCTGGCGGCCGGCGAGTAGGAGACCGGCGATGACAACCTTGAGATGGAGAGAACTAACAGCTGCAAAGAAAAATTAAAATAAAAAACGCCTGGTCAAGTGGTCAGCTCACTGCCCTTAAGAGGCCCAACAAATCCATCTCACCAGCTCACAAGACACCAACTCTAACTCACAAACCATAGCAAATTAGCAATTGGATTTTTTGATTTGCGCACGACACAAGGGGGCAGGGGGCGATTGGGTGAGGCGGCGAGCAGGGGGGCCGGGGCTGGGGGAGCCGGATCTGGCGGGGAGGCCGAGCTGCCGGTTGAGGGGAGGCTCATTTGCTGGCGGGGGAGTTGGACTGGGGCGGCGAGGGAGAGTTGAGCTGGGGCGGCGAGGGTCAAGCAATAGCCAGCAAGGGTGGGCGGCGCTGCGGCAGGAGCACCATGCCGCTGTGCACCCTTGCTGAAGCTGTGCGGCCATGCCCTGAGCTGGAGAAGTCGAATAGAGGAATGAGGAAGCAAAGACTGTGAAGTGGACTAGTGGAGTTTTGAGACTTAAGTGAGAGAGTGACTTGAGAGTGCACTACTAGACGCATGAAGTGACGATATTAGGATTTAGGAGAGGAGAGCTAAGCCAGTGAGTGAGTCCGAACTTGGACTGGACTGGCCGACTGAGGTATTCTTTCTTAGTACCTCCTCAATTTAGTATTTTAGACTTTCTATATATATGTATATATATATATTTAGCTCTTATAATTTATTTATAGATTTTGCTATAATGAAGAAATGAATTTTGTGTAACTATTTCACAAACAATTCAAGTAGAACCGAGCGAGAGATCTTAAGAGCATCGATGATGATAAAATTATAAACTGCTTCTAAGGCATGAAGTCCATAGAATGCATTTGCCCCATGATTCAAATTTGTCTCGTGATTCAAATTAACTTATTTGTGGTATGTTTCATATGATCTAAATTTTTATCGCTATTCACAATTTTCTATTATATTACTAATTTTGATATGTTTCATACACAACTGACTTATCGCTTCTTCATATTCATGGCAGAATAATTATATATTTTTTGGATATACGCTTTCTATTATCGAGGTAGCTGCTTTGTATTTCTCTGTTTTCATTTTTCATCTCTAATTGTGCAATTTTGTATGAATATGAAATTCTATAAGAGTAAAAGACTATATTTGTGTCAATTTAATTTAAACCTACAAATGATTTAGCCCACCCTTAATTTCATTCCTGGCTTCGCCACTGTTTGACTGTAACTTTGTTTACACACGCCAGTAACTTTTCGGTTCACAGAATTGTAATTATATATATTGTATATATGTATATATCTTACAGCGCAAAAACAGAGTAGAAAAACAAAGAGAAAAACCAAGCCATCCACGGCAGCTTGTAGCAAACACGAAACCGCTTTCCAATCGTCCAAACTCCGCAGATGCACGCACGCCAAGCAGGTAAGCAAAGGTAACAAGGCGGACACGCCTTCCCTGCCTCGCTACCCTCCAAATCAACCTCCCGGCAGCCGCCACGCAACCTCCTTCCTTCACGCAGCTTAATGCAAACGCCGAAACCACCCGAAAAATCCTATAAAACCGATAAAACCGACGCATTCCGCCCACAAAAACGCCTCGCCCGCGGTCGTAGCCTCCCACAAAAAAAAAAAAAAAACGCCGCCACCTCCCGGCAAAAAAAACATCGCCACACACGCGCACCAAAATCTTTTCCTCCACTCCCAACTCGTCAGCTACGCACGTTTATACGCCAAGAAAGCCAAGAAGCTGCTTGTTCGCTCCACTAATAATCTGCAGGAGAGAGCTACCTGGGCGGTTCTTGGATTGTTTGCTCGACGGTGGTGAGGATGGTTGGGCCGATAGTGATCGCGTCGGCGGGGCTGGGGATGCTGGCGGGGGTGGCGATGGCGAACCGGACCATGGGGGACGGGCTGCCGGCGGCGTCCAGGTGGGACGCGCGGCCGCGGTGCGCCACGTGCGGAGGCAGCGGGCGGGTGGAGTGCCTCTGCAACCGCTGGTCCGACGGCGACGTCGGCTGCGGAACGTGCGCCGGCTCAGGGCGCATGCCGTGCCGCAGCTGCGGGGGGTCCGGCACCGGCAGGCCGCTCCCCGCTCGGCTCGTTGTCCGGCAGCAGAAGCCGCCGCCCGCGCCCGGACGAGGAGGTGACCGCAAGTGATTCATCAATTCCCAGTTAGCTAGGAGAAAGGTGCAAGTGAAAGAAGAAACACAAGTATGTATATGTCTATTCCTGCGGATGTTATATATGTCTCCTTCAAGACTAGTACTGCTTGCCCTACAAGATCGATATACTTGGATGGTATTTGTGTTGCTGGTGTTGTTGATGTGAGCTGATCTATCAAACACAAGAATAAAAGAAGTTGGAGATCAAGAACTCGCATGAAGAGGCCATGAGGGAGAGGAGATGCATGGAGGATAGTACTTTGGCAAGTTTTGTTGGCTGGGGAACGCTGTAGCTGGCTGTAATATATACTTAGATACGTTAATATAAAGATTAATTTCCAGAGATGGTTATGATTCTTGAGCTACTTTTTGGTGTGTATGGTTCTTTATCGATCTCCAACTCTTCTTCTGTCCTGTTGATTTTCTGCTGCTAATTGGAGAAATTTTCTTTTCCCTTTTTGGGTGATGTCCATTATATATGCCGAGATTAACTAATTCGAGCATCATTCCCATGGTCAGATGTTTTTAGTTGTAGAATAAAACCGATGATATATTATGTACTAGGAGTGGCTCAAGGTGCTCAGCACTTCATCCTTGTGTTCAAAGTTCAAACATTTCATAAGCAAATTTATTGAAGCTAATGTCCGGAATTCGAGAATTTTGTACGGACGAATTTAGGTTATCCCTCATCAAATTAATGTTCTTCAAGCAAAAATTCAGTAATATTTATGTACCCCAAACAAGGGCTAGTAGCTCTTAAAAACTTTCTTGAGACATACCAATAGCTCTCGGCGATCATATTTGCCCATTAATTGGAAGCCGTCGCCAAATTCATGTAAGGCAGAATTAACAGACACTCCGCATAGATGTGTAGGTTCATATTTCACCATTGGTTTAGATCTGTTCGGCGCCTTCCACACAAGTAGAAGATATTTCCTTGACATGTGATTATAGCTAGTCTCTATTTTTCCCTGTAAAGCATAACTTTTTAATGTTGCAATTAAAAAACATGTACTTCGTCCTTCAGAGGCACGCTGATTTGAATTATGAACATGGGCAGCATGCATGGGTTGGGTCACTCTTGGCCAGATCTACGGATACTATAGGACAATCTCATGTCGGAAGCAACTCGGTCCCTCTTTGCCTAATTGTTGGCATCAAAATATCACAAGCTGAAGTCGTTCGTGAGCCACACGTTGAATGGATAAGCTGCGCCAAATGCCAACAAATGTGGAAAAGTCATTTATAGAGCATGTATACATAAGTACATAGCACAATAAATAAAGGCATGTACATATTGTTCGCATGCACAGAAGAAATATCTGAAGAAATGGTAAAAAGCTATACTGCTCCAGCTAGAAAAGATGATAAGATATCGACCAAATTCAAGACTTGCTGAGGTTGCAATTTCGTGACATGCATTCAGCAAATACCCGGCTCATTAGGTCATTATCTTAGCAACTTGTTTATAGTGTTGGACACATGTAGTGCGCTAAATGCAACAACTTTCATCATTTTTTGCACAAGTGGCTTTTCCATGATTGGAGACTTACACAAGCATGCAAACTTAATTTGGATGCGAGATATGTACTTACTAGATTCATAAATATTGAGTATATCTAGTGGTTAGGACTCCTTTTCTTTTTAAGTGACCCTAGAATCCATACCATCTAATATTCTAAAGTTTGATCACTAGCTAATATGTTTTCAAACTATCTAGATTGGATACATGAAAAGTATGTCGTTACATTTGTCATAAAAATACTTTTATAATATTATAATTTTATTAGTATATAATAAGATAAAGTTACAAAAACTAACATACCGTAGACTGTGATGCTGGTTGGGGCAAGCTTGGAGGCCGGGAAGCTCGAATTGAGCGTACAAACCAGAGGGACTCACCTAATGGTATGCAATTAGACAAACTGATTATCTAGTATTGACATTCGATTGATGTATTAAGGCCTGTTAAGGTAGTATATATTAATGCTTGTTCAAGTGAGAGCAAGACAATGTAGCAGCTTCCATGGTTTTGTAATGCCATATTTTTCTACTTGTGCATCCATCGTACAACCAACAAACAGCGTTATCTTAGCCCTTTTTGACCTCATGCAACTAATCTATTATATAATCTATTATATATTAAAAGCTTATGATATGCCTTTTAGAACTGCTAAGGAAAAATAGAAATAGGCTAAAAATTCTCATAAAAAACAAAATATCTGGTCTTTAATCTAGTTGACGCTAACTTAGTTAACTATAATAGCCATTCGATGTTATTATTTAAAGAAAAACATCTAACTATCTATCTAGTGGATCCGAGTTATAATGACTTAGATTAAAAGAAAGATTCCTATCATGCAAAATAAAATATAAAAAGAAATTTGGAATAAAAAATAAAAGGAAATTAGCCATTTGATTTTCAAACAAACTCCAAATTAAAATTGTACATAGCTAAAATTTGGAATAAAAATTAGCTGTTGGATTTGTATACGAATTCTAGCCTAAAGTTGTGATTCGAAGTTAAATAAAAAACAAACAATAAAAATTAACAAAAATTAAGAATGAAAAATAAAAGGAAATTAATTAACAATGTGATTTTCATACGAACTCCAAATTAAAACCTTATATAGCTGAAATTCAGAATAAAAATTAGATAAAAATTAACAGTTGGATTTGTATCCAAATTATAACCTAAAAATGAAATGCGAATTAAATAAATAATTTGGAACTAAAAATAAAAGAATATTAGCGATTTCATTTTCATAAGAGTTGCAAATCAAAACACCTACATAGCTGAAATTCAAAATAAAAATTAGATGAAAAATTAATAGTTGGATTTTTACAAGAATTCTAACCTAAAACTAAAATTAAAAATTGAATAAAAAAATTTAGATTAAAATAAATATTTCACATTAAGTGCAATAAAAAAAACATAAATTCCAAATAAAAATTAGCAGCTAGATTTATGTACGAATTCCAACCCAGAACTGAAAAACAAAGTCTATAAGAAGCACAATTCAGTATAAAAATAAATGGAAGAATATAATTTTTGGTATTTTTTAGAATTAAAATTACAAAAATATGCTTTTCATCGATACGAGATCAGACAACACACTTATAAGTATCCTCGGTTGGATTTGAAGACCGTTGAGGGTGCAAAAGGACCCAATGAGAATCACAGATGAATATATGAACAAGTGTATTGCATATAGGTGTCTAGGGTTACAAAATAGCCTCCCTCTCCCCACTTACACGGGGCCCTATTTATAGAGTGGGAGGGGAGGCGAGTGAAGTTACAAGTTTGCACTCAAGGCCTAGCTTACTCCTAAGGGTATTTTCATCCTTTGCACCACGCGAGCCCTATCGTGTCTGTGGGACCCTGGAGTCGGTCTACAGAGCTCGTTGGGAGTTGCTTCCAGACCCTACCTGAGGTTCTTCCAAACTTCATTTTGGGTTGGCTCCTGGACCTCGTCCAAGATGGCGTGGACCTCGTTTAAGGTTCGACCACAAGTCTTTTCTAGGGTTGGACCACGGGTGTCATCCAGGGTTGGCCACCAGACCTCGTCTGAGGTAGATTCCCCAATGTGTGACACCAAACTAAAGTTGTCGTGGGCCTGATATAGCGTGGGTACCCTCCCTAATAGTAGCCCTCACCGTTCTCGATGGTCGTCAACCGCCCGCCTGGACTGACGCACCGACTTGCAAAAGTGGTCAGTGCACGGCTTTGGGTTAGCAACTCCACTGGTAGCCTATGCATTCTAACAACATGTTAAAATACCTTAGTCCTCACATGAACTTCAGATGATAGGTCATGCCCGCACCTCCGAGATGGATTCCCTTGGTGTTCATCAATGGGTCATTGCCTTGTTTGGCTGATTTTAGGTCGTATTAGGGAGTTCACCGTCACACAGAAGGACATGGGGTCACGAATAGCTATGGAGTCAAGCGTCGACCACATAGATGTTGAAGTTATGTGGATTCATGGAGCTATGACTTCTCCCAAAGAATTGCCTCGTAAAGTGAGTCCTTGACCAATGGCATTCGAGAGGCGAAGGTATGCACAGGAGTGCTAAGCTTGACTTGCCTAGGCATGGCCACCAAAGAACAATAGAACCTAGGGGTGTGAAAGGTTGACCCACGTGAACACATAGAAATAAGCGCCTAACTTGTTAGTTCAAGCCACGTTGAGTTCTTGGGTAATCAGGTCATTGTATGAACTTATTGATAGGGCGTGGATGTACCACTAGTCCGGGATATGATGGAGCTTCATGGCACATGAGGCCGACTAGGGCATCCACATCCCTATGCATGAGCTCGATTGGTGATGCTGAGTCAGACATCATATCGAGCCATGATTGGTCAATGCATGCCAACACACTGAGATGTTCAAGGTCGGTGAGCATTCATGGGACTAGCCTGATGAGCCTTGACCCTCAAGGCGAGGGGATACACGCTAAGTCATTGCTTGCTCGACCTATTAAGGCACATCATTAGAAGCTTGGAAGTGCACCACGTACTCAGCTTATGGAGGTGTGGCCTATGATGCAAGGAGTGCCCGACGAGAAGCTATGCTTTATCAAGGGATGACCCTTGAGGCTAATCACATCATGCCGAGGTGATGTGTTGGCACTTGTCAAGGTAAAGCAATTAATCCAATGGGCGCACATAACTAAGGAGATATCAATATATCGAGTTGAGCTTGGTCGTGGGAATGTTCTGTATGTCAAGTCGTATCACGGAGGTAAAGCCGTTGTGGAGTGTTGTCCCTTGCTAGGCGAACTAACCTGATAATTAGAAGCGTGCTGGGGCGTGAAGTACTAAGGACTGATGAGTTGCCTCTGAGGCGAGGAGGCATGCACCGAAGTGCCTATTAACCAACTCCTGGAGGGGTCACTCGCGGTGTGAGTGGGTGTGCACCAAAGTGCTGGATACTCAACTCTTCTTGGGTGTGACCTCATGAGGAGTTCTTGATTCATTAAGGGCTGGCCTTCGAAGTGAGGAGATATGCACCTGGACACAAGGTGGTTGATTCATCGAGGCTTACGCGATTAACTCGTCGAGGCATTGACTGTGAGGCAAGGAATACTCAACAAACTGGGGCGTGGCCCTTAACGAAACAAGATGATTTGGTTATCATTTGGTTCTCCGTCGAGCTAGAGAGTCTCCATGCCGGGGAGATGCAATCAAGGCGAAGCAAAGTTTAGTCGAGGGAAAGCTATCAAGACTGATCGAACCACATCTGGGTCAAGCCATTGCTCCCAAGATGCTCAAAAATCTTTGTTGATGCGCTAGAAGGGCCAAGGTAGTGCGCGTAGTGAGCGACCTTCTTGGGAGTGACACTGACCTTGTCTTTGGTGCAACGTGGACATGGTCTAGTGGGCAGCATCCTAGAGGACAAGGAAGGTGATGATACCACATCTAGGTCCACTATCCTTAGCCCGAACTTGCATTCAATGTATGGCAGGGTTGAAGCGAAGGCGGCGCCAGAGGCCATCACAGGTGGATCCCGTTGGGTCAAACCCAAATAGCAATGGTGGCAGTAGAGTCAATCTAAGCTGGGATGGTGGCGTGTGGCGGACGTTGAGCCCGGACAATGGCACGTGGTGCCATCGGAAAAAATGGTGCTCAGGACTCAGTTTTTTGTGAGGAATGATGTTGGCTCAAACACCGACCGATGTGGTGCGGCATCGGGATGCCTTTGCTTCATCTAGCAGTCGCTTGGCGTTCTTTGGCAAGGTTCTAATGGACTACAGTTGCTTGAATTGTTTACTAGGCTTGTGCTATTGTTGCTTGCCTAATGTTGAAATGAAACTCATCCACTACTTACTAGTGGTATTCTGTTACCCTATCCCTTATCAGAAAAAACTTGGCGCTCGGGATAAAACTTGTGAGCACCTAATCGGTTAGGAAGGTAAGAACGTTTCTGCCTCCTATCGAAAGAAATTTAGAGCTAGGGACGAAGTTCATGAGTGGCTAGTTCGTCGGGGAGGTGAGAACATCTTCGTCTCCCCTCAGGAGAAAGTTGGTGCTCGAGATGAACCTTATGAGTGGCAGGTTCATTGGAAAAACTTGACACTCAGGATGAAGCTCGCGAGTGGCTGGTTCATTCGGGATGTAAGTATGTCGTCATCTCCCATCAGAAGAAACTTGGCACTTAGGATGAAGCTTGCAAGCCGTTGGTCCATCAGGGAGGCGAGAATGCCATCATATCCCATCGAAAGAAACTTGGCACTAGAGATGTAGCTCATGAGCGACTAGTCCATCGGGAGGTGAGAACGTCACCGTCTTCCATTAGAAGAAACTTGGCGCTCTAGATGAAGCTCATGAGTAGCTAGTCGCTTGGGGAGATGGAAACGTCGTTGTCTCCCATCGGAAAAATTTGGCACTTAGGACAAAGGTAATGAGCAGTTAGTTGCTTGGGGAGGTGAGAGTGTCACTATCTCCCATCAAAAAAGCTTGGTGCTTGGGTGAAGCTCACGAGTGGCTAGTCAGTCTGGGAAGCTGGAACATCAGAGTCTCTCATGGTTGGTCAGGGAAGCGGGAGCATCAGAGTCTCCCATCAACAACATTAGGGTCTCCCATGGTTGGTTGGGGAAGTAGGAACATCAGAGTCTCCTGTCAAGAATATTAGAGTCTCCAATGGTCAATCGGGAAAGCGGGAATATTAGAGTCTCCTATCGGGAACATCGAAGTCTCCCATGGGAAAGGGCAGTGAAGATTCAACCCCAGAGGGTGAGTGGTCATCAACCTGACCCTGGAGGATGGGTGTAAGGTGGTGAAGACTCGACCCCAGAGGGTGAGTGGTCATCGATCCGACCATGAGGGGTAGGTGTAAGGTGGTGAAGACTCAACTCTAGAGGGTGAGTGGTCGTCGACTCGACCCTGGAGGGTGAGTGTTAGGCGACTCAACCCCAGAGGGTGAGTTATCGTAGGCCCAACCCCGAAGGGTGAGTGTTAGGCGACTTAACCCTAGAGGGTGAGTTGTCACAGGCCCGACCTCAGAGGGTGAGTGTTAGGTGACTTGACCTTAGAGGATAAAATGTCGTAGACTCAGCCATAGAGGGTGGGTGTGAGCCCATACCAAGGACAAGCCATCAAGGTATGTTAGAGCTCACCGAGGAGAATCTATCAAGTCAATGGGAGGCCCTAGTCGAGGAGGCACCGTTGAGGTAAAGCGATATTTGTCTGAGGCAAAGCCGTCAAGGCTGAGTTGAACCATGCTGAGGCCAGGCCATTAAGGCATGTTAGAGCTCACCGAGGTGAATCATCGAGCTAGGGGGATCCCCTAGTCGAGGAGATGCCATCGAGGTGAAGCAATGTTTAGCTGAGGCAAAGTCATTGAGGCCGAGTTGAACCACGCCAAGGCAAAACCATCAATGCATGACAGAGCTCGCTGAGTTGAATCCATCGAGCTAGGGAGAGCCCCTAGTCGAGGAAACACCATCGAGGCGAAGTGATGTTTGGCCGAGGCAAAGCCATTGAGGCCAAGTTGAACCATGCCAAGGCCAAGCTATCGAGGCGTGTTGGAGATCGTTGAGGTGTATCCACCGAGCTAGGGGAGCCCGTAGTCGAGGGGATGCCATCAAGGTGAAGCCAAGTTTGGCCAAGACAAAAACTGTCGAGGCTGAGCTAAACAATTCCAATGCTAAGCCATCAGAACATGTCGGAGCTCATTGAGATGAATTTGTCGAGCTTGGGGGAGACCCTAGTGGAGGAGACACAATCAAGGTGAAGCGAAGTTCAGCCAAGGCAAAGCCATTGAGGCCGAGTTGAACCACACCGAGGCCAAGCCATTGAGGCATGTTGGAGCTCATTGATGTGAATCTAGGGGAGCCCCTAGCTGAGGAGACGCCATTAAGGCGAAACAATGTTCAGCCGAAGCAAAGCCGTTGAGACCGAGTTGAACCACACCGAGGCTAAGCAATCGAGGCATGTTGGATCTCACCGAGGTGAATCCATCGTGCTTAGAGAGAGCTCCTTGTTGAGAAGATGCCATCAAGGTGAAGCAATGTTTGGCCATGGCAAGCCATCGATGAAGAGTTGAACTACACCGAGGCCAAGCCATTGAGGCGTGGTGGAGCTTGTTGAGGTGAATCCATCAAGCTAGGGGGAGCTCCTAGTCGGGGAGATTCCATTGAGGTGAAGCAATGTTCAGCCAAGGCAAAATCGTCGAGGATGAGTTGAACCCGACTGCAACCAAGCCATCGGGGCGTGTTGGAGCTGTCGACGTGGTGCAGTCGAGCGAGCACCGCAGGTTTGGAGCATGTGAAGTGAGCGGAGTGGGTTCGACACAAGAGCACATACCACCTTGCTAGTTAACCAAATAACCTATAGGATCGAATACCACAATCAGAGAGGGAGTTGAATGATTGCCTCTGCTTTTTGGAACCCGAAAACAAATTAGTAAAAGAATAAAAACAACCTAAATAATAGATTAAAACTACAGAGAACTAAAGAAGCAAGCCCTAACCAAAATAGTAACAAAAATTGAAACCAAAAGCTTCTGGCCAGTTAGACCACAATAGTGAGGGCGGTCTGACTGCTATGTAGTTGGCGACAATCAAGTGGATGACTCGGTGCATGATCAAGGAATGTGAAGTCGATGGAGGAACATTATCTCACCATGCATTGCTCAGAATAAGAACGAGTCGAAAACGACGACCAGAAAACCACGCCGCTAGCGCCAACTAAATTTTTTTGGAATAGATCTGTTCTTCTATTTCTGATTCATATTCTGTGGCTACAAAGTGCCTTCACGGCACCCATCAAACCCTAGCACACAAAAATTCCAAAATCTTTCTCCGAAAAGTGCTTCTTAACATTTAAGCTCTCCGTGTTTTTATGTGCTAGAGCCCTAAACCATGTCCTCATCAATATGGACACAAAATTCTATCCAATTCCAAAAATCAAGGGACCCGAAACCCTTCCAAATATGGGGTTTTTTTTTTCAAAAGCTCTAAACCTTCCAGTTACGGATACCTTCCATAACTCCTTCCAACTCATTATGTGTCAAAGCCTCTAGGACCGCCCTCCCGTAGCTTATCCACACATCATCCAACTTTGATCTCTACGTGCCCAAGCATGAGCCTAACCACATCGTGACATCCTCGACTGCCTGAACCTCGGATTTCCCTATCCTAGTCCCAGTCCTCCTCGTTATCGACCATGACTGCCTCCACGCCCAACCTGCACATGCAAAGACCAAAGAACTTTTTCCCGGCACACGCAAAACACACCCTTATCCAACAATAAAACAAATCAAATCAACTGAAATCTCAATTTCCACGTCAACCCGAGATCATTGACTAGGCATTGTAGCTCCGACCATCGACCAGGCACTGTAACTCCGACCATCGACCAGTCATTGTAGCTCCGACCATCAACTAGGTACTGTAGCTATGACCATCGACCAAGCACTGTAGCTTTGATCATCGACCAGGTACTGTAGTTACGACCATCGACAAAGCACTATAGCTCTGACCATCCCGGTCGAAGCCTATGACTGCTGAGCGGTCAAAGTCTGCCGGTCAAACCGCCCAACTCAAGGCGGTCAGACCATTTAACCTGAATATTCCAGTGATCCAGTTTTACAATAGTGCATCGACCGAAACTTTCACAAACACAAATTTCAATACAAGCTAAATATCAATTATTTATCATCACTATATTCCCGATCTATCTACATAGTCTAACATAACCCTTAGGCTCTGTTTGACATTGCAGTGGCTTTTCAAAAGTATTTTTTTTACTTTTGGATATAACAGATAGTTAAAGCAATTTTTTTGGAGTCGTAACAGCAAAATCCTATTAGAATTAGTAAATATTTCCCAACAAGCTATAGGTCACACGGTGCAACACAGCAACTGCAAACTCACACTGATGTCTCACATCACTGTACTATTTCCCAACCAAACGGGCCCATGTCGTCGACTTCGTGCAGTGGCGGAACCAGGCCTCGGGCTACTTGGACTATAGCCTGAGGCCTAGCAACCAAAGGCTATGTAAAATTCATGAAAAATCACAAAAAACAAAGTTAGTCTAAGAGTCAGTCCAAAAGCAGCTAGTGTAGCCCGAGGCTTGGGCTGGTTTCGCCCTTGGCTTCGAGCCAAATTGAACTGATGTGGCAACCCAGTCATCCCCTAACATACAATTGTGGTCAACCATGCACCAACAATGGTTCCTAGCTAAATGCATTTTCTTTTTTATGCACATGCTGAATATAGTGCTCGTCCAATTAGATCCATGCACAGGTCAACAATTAATATATCACGATGCATATGACCGGCTCAAGCACCAAAAAAAAAAAGAAAAGAAAAGAAAAGAAAAAGAGCCGTCTTTGTCTCTGCAGGCTGCATGCAGCTTGCGATAGAGGTGTCCAACTCCCCCCGATAATTGTCAGCTGTGGTTGGTGGCAGCTAGGCAGGTGCATTGTAATTGACCTTGGTCTGCTGCTGGGTACGACTTTGTGTGAGCCGTCAGCCTCTGACCCGTCTTTACCGACGCATCCATCCATTGCATCTGGGGCGTATATTCAAATCAACCGACGGCCTCACAATTGACCTGTCGTTAGCTTTAATCAATCAGTGAATCTTTTTGTTTGGTCGGAGCTCTGAAGTTTCAACTAGAGCTAGAAGTTGGACCGAGTTTATTCGTACCAGTCCGAGGTTTGATTGGCCTGGCGGCCCAAACACAGTATAGATATACCACGTGGTGGGCCGTGCTGGCAGCTTTAATCAATTATTGAATCTTTTTGTTTGGTTAGAGCTCTCAAGTTTCAACTAGAGTTGTGAGTTGGGCTGGATTTATCCGTGCTAGCCTGACATGGCTCAAGCACGGCACGGACATGGCATGTGGCGGACTATGCCGGCATGGCACGAATGGTGTGCCGGGCCGGGCCTAGAAAGCCGGCCCGTCAGGTGGCATGGCATGACATGACATATTGTGCCATGCTCAGGCCGGCACCGGGGGGGGGGGCACGCCAACGCCAGCGGCCACCTCAGCCTCAGCCTCTTACTGCCCTTCTGTCGCCATCCCATCATCCCATGGATTCCCACCCCATAAGCCATCACAGAGCAAAGATGGAGTAGAGGACTAGAGGGGAAAGAGCATACTAAAGCTCGGCGTCATGCCTGGACACGAGTTGTGTGAGCTCCTCGTGCTCCTCAAAGCCCTGGTTGTAGGTGTCGACATCAGTGCAGACAGTGTCGAGCATGGTGCCAGTGGTGTCCTTGTCGCTGGCGGCCATGGCCTTGTCGACCTGGTCGAGGTTGTACGCTATGTCGTCATATGACTCTAGGCAGCCATGGAGCAGGCCCTAAGCTAGCGGCGCTGTCATGAGGCCACCGCTTCTTGCCTGCCTCCTCCACCCCCTTGCCGCAGAAGTGGCACCGCCGGCTGCAATAGTCTGTGTGCTGTGTAAGCCTAGGCCAGGAAAGCTCAGGTGCCCCGCTGGCCCCAGCCTCCCTGCCTCAGCGCCGCCAAAGCCGACACCGATCATCCATGGCGGTGACATCGTGAAAACCTTGTGCGCCAAGACGGACTACCTGGACATGTGCCAGGTGTCCATTGTGAAGCAGTCGACGAGAAAGAGGTGGAGGGCGACGGCACTAAAGCTGGTGATGGGTGTGATGCGTGCCAAGGCGGCTAAGGCAAAGAAGGCGGCTGTCGCGCTGATCGCTGACCCCAGGAGGGAGCGGCCTGGGGAGGAGGAGGCACCTGGGAGGGTCAGGGGAGGAGGGGTCACCGGGAGGGGGTCGGGGAGGATGGAAGTGAGGGGCTGCCGGGTCGGGAGGAGGGGTCGCTAGTGGGTCTGGGGACGGGCCGGGAGGTGGCCGGGAAGGGGGAGGAGGGAGCGGGCCGAGAAGGTGGGGGTAGGAGGCAGTGGCCAGGGGAGGTGGGGAAGGGGGGAGGTGACAAGGGGACGGGAAGGAGGAGGGAGGGGGCCGGGGGAGGAAGAGGTTGCTGGGGAAGGTGTGGAGGCAGTAGGCGACCAGTGGACGGGGGAAGGAGGGAGGGACTTGGGGGAGGAGGCGACCTGGGGAGGTGGGGGAGGAGGCGGCGGCCGGGGGAGGTAGGGGGAGGAGAGAGGCGACTGCGGGACGGGGGGAGGAGAGAGGGGGCCAGGGAAGGATGAGGCGCCCAGGGGAGGTAGGGGGTGGAGGGAGGTGACCGAGGGATGGCCGGACGGCGGGAGGAGGGAGGCGCCAGAGGAGGAGGGACGGCTAGGAGAATTTGAGGCGGTGGGGGACTGGGGGTGCCGGCCTGTCGGGCCAGTTTGGGTGGAGGAGTAGTTGTCCAGTAGTGCCTCACTCCCTCTGGCTCTGGTAGTAGTAGACTAATAGGAGAGCAGAGAGCTGAGCGTTTGATTCCCTAAGCTGTGAGTTGATTGAGAGAGACAACGATCAGCATAACGTTCAGACTTCAGAAGAAATGATCGAGAGAATCAACGTTTGAAGCTGCAATGTTCAGGAGCAACGGCTCCTTCCTGATGCATATAAATTCACTTTGCTTCTCATTTCTTCACAAGCTATCTAATCTCTCATTTCTTCAACATCCCTCTACACTCCCCATTTCTTCAACATCCCTCTACACTCACTAAGTCCCCATTTATTCACCAATCACCATCCATCCACTATGCTCCCAAGTGGTATGCAAAGGAGTTGAAGCACAAAAAGGATAGTAGGGTGACTTAGTATAAGCTCCCACCATCGCTCCCCTAGTCCTCCTTTGACTCCAATTCCCGTTGATGCTCGTCGGCTCTCATCAAGCATGTGAGACTACAGCATGGATGGCCGTCATATGGATAGTATAGAGGGCTACGAAGAGTACTAGGGCAGTCTGGTGCCAATGGGAACTCCAGAGTTCGCTCGCCCACCCGTGAACGACAACATTGGTGGGCCCGGACGAAGGGCGAATTGCAGGAAACACATGACCTGGAGCCAAGAAATCCTAGACGGTGAAATAGTACAGATCATAACTTGTAATTATTGCAATACTAAATTAACTGCTCGTACACCTGTAGGGACAGGGCACTTGAACCGGCACTACAAAGGATGCTTACGCAAGATGGTGGCACAGGGCCGAGGGGGAGGAGTACAAACACAACGAAACATCGAGGCCGATGGCTCTGTAAGTACTTGGGTATACAACCTGCTTTTTGCCCATGAGGGAATTGCTAGATATATTGTTTCAAAAGATCAACCGATTAGGATGAGTGAAAGCCGCACATTCGAAAGAATGGTTCAACGCGGGTTTTTCCCATAGTACCAACATGTTAGTAGGAAAATTATTATATCTGATATTTTACGGATATATCAAAAGGAACTAGCAGAGTTGAAAGAACTATTCCTACAAGTTCAATTTTCTTTTGCTATAACCTTAGATATTTGGTGATGTGGCCACGAGTGTGAATGCTACATTGATTTGTGCTTCATCTATGCAATCTGAATTACAAGGCTTAGTAATGTTGAATTGCGCAAGGAAAAAGAAGCCATCGGTTGTGGGAGAGAGAAGAATATCCTAATTTGTGTGGATGCTTATGTGATTCCTCCTTTGAATAGTGCAAACAAGACAACAATGCATGGAATTAAAGGTGTGGATGGAGAAGAAAGAAAGTTAGTTTGGCTAAAGAGGAAGACACAAGATCAATCAAGTTCTCGTGATTGCAGTTCTGTCTACAATGTTCATGAAGTTCTCAACGCCAATTCTGAGGTTTCTAATGCACAAAAAATATATATTTGGAAAGCTAATGAAGTCTACTTTCCAACGAATCAAACACGCTTGATTTGGAGCTTCCTACACAAAGTTATGACAACATCATTGGATATTACACGAGCTGTCCGGAGAGACGCGCGAGACCTACCAAACATAAAGAGTCCGAGTATTGCAATGCAAGTAAGGGTAAAATCCGGCCACACCATGGTTTTTCAAAGGTTGAGAAGGATTCATTTTCAGGTTCCAAACGGATTTGGAAGCCCCTTGAACAAGAAAAGAAAACATATACAAATTTGAATTCAGTTCAGATTCGGTTCGGGTCAGACAGGAAGTCCAACACTAAAACGTCCATAACTTTCACAAACAGAGTCCGATTTGGGTGTTCTTGGACTCGTTGGAAAGCTATTTCGAAGCTCCATACAATGGATAAGGTGCCAGCCAGGAAATCCATATAATCACATTGCAAATTGAGAGAGAATCGGTGGTAATAGTTTAGATATTTCCTTTTTAGTTCGTATGGGAGTTTGTTTCGGCCTTAGGCCAGGTTGTGCATGAGTTTTAGTCAAGGCCGTGCATTGTGCACTAATATAAGGTCAGGGCCTTAGCCCCATTGTAACTTAGGCTATGATATGATAAGTTTTTATACTTGTGAAATAAAGGAGAAAATCGCCATGATGGTTGGTGGCGGCCAGATTGCGTGATTGCAAGGTTTTCTCGTTTTGAGTTTGCTGAGTTGGTGCAAAGCAAGAATAGGAGATTCTTGAGATTGCCTATTGAATCTACAAGGTTCATCTCTTCCAATTCGTGTCTTCTTGCTGAATTCACGGTTTGGGGAGTTCGGCGGATTGCTTCTAGTGTGCGCTTTGCATACTAGTGCAAATTGCCCTTATCAATATTGTTTGCTGCATTAAGACAAGTAGAAGACTCTATCCAAGAAGAAGAAATCTCGCTGAACGTATCGGGAAAGATCGGGTCGGCCATCCCTATGCATCAACTAATCCTTAGTTGGTCCGTATCATTTGGACATCGTTACACTAGAGAAATGCCTACCTTAGCGTTGTAGTCCATTATTTAGATGATAATTATAAGCTAAACAAGAGAGTCATAATATTTAATGTAATTAATGAATTACACACGGGAGAGGCCATTATCGAGCGTATACTATACATATGATGATTTTAAGATAGATAATAAAATTGTTTCTATAACTCTTGATAACGCATCGACAAACACGATGACTATGAAGAGCTTTTTTGTATTTTTCGTATGTATCATGATAAGTTTGGTAGTAGCGCGAGATCGAAGGCCTCACAACAGACACAACAAGGAAATACAAGCTTGACATCACACTTATGGGATTAGCTAAAAGGCAAGTCTACTTCTTTGTCTTCTCAGTCTCAGGCGGTCTCCAAGTGAAATTCTATCTCAGAGATGAACCACTAGTTGGAGCATGATTTTGCAAATGTTGATCCTGATATTACTGGCGGAGGCAAAATAGATTTGCTCGAGTGGGGGAAGAACAACAAACAGATATTTTCTGTGTTATCACATTTTGCCCGAGATGTTCTCCTGGTGCCAATGTCCACCGTCTCTTCTGTGACGTTCATCACGGTAGAGAGATAATCAAAGAAAGGATATCATCTCTCACGCCTAGGATGGAGGAGGCAATCATATAGGCCAAAGACTGGGAATTTGCTAAAGAGCGGCAACAACATGAACTGAAGGATCCTAAAATCATGCAAGCGTACGTTGACCTCGAACGCATGAATGACCTGGGCATTGATTAGTAGATACTATGTACACATGTTGTTATAGTTAGTATGTACACATGTTGTTATAGTTAGTATGTACATATATTGTTATATTGTTACTGTACTCTTTTCCTTACTTGGGGAATCCCACTCTGGGTGTAAGGTTTTTAACGAAGCAGTATCATTATATTTTTAAAATATCAAAGAAATTCTACTTTTCCCTAAAATATTTACATCATTGTGTGCCTATGTTTTTATGTAACTAATTCAATTTTAAGTAGTTTTTAATGAGGCGGGTATAAGAGAAAGGAGGATGGTGGCAGTGGCCGCTGCCTTCATCGAGTATAGTTACTTCGGGCTGGGTTTGGGCTGGCTCGACAGAACACCGGCATGGTGGGCTTTGGGCCATGCTTGGGCCTAGCCAGAGGTGAGGTGGGCTGGCACAGCACAACACGACGGGTTGACTAGGCCTAGCCAACATGGCACAAAGCGGCCCGAAGCACGGTTGGCCCGGGCCATGCCGGTACGACACGACCTAATGCCCACCTCTAGTTTCAACATGCTAAATTTGCATGTTGGTTAATTGGCACATCTAACAGCTAGCCAGGATGCATGCGTTGTGCAAAACATGCATGCCCAATGCACTATATCTTGCACATATGCCCCTCCCAAGCAAAACCGGCACACGATCACAATATCATTTGATACTATTATGGTTGTAGATCAAATTGTGAATAATGGGGGTTATGGTGAGGCCATAGAGGAGCTGCTTAAAGCCTGAGAAACCGTAGAGATTGGATGTGAAAGGCGTATACATAATGAGGAGGTTGCTTATATAAATACCCTTATCGGAGTCAATAGCCATAGGGGTAAATATGTTTTTTCCCCTGTAACAGCCCCTTTGGGCCTACCATACGATTATATGGTTAATGGACCTCTTGGTGAAGTGAGCTAGTTGGGCCAAGGTGAGAGCCACTCCCCCAACAAGCACACCTGATACACTCTTCCGAGTTCTGATCCTAGAGTATACACTCCCACCTTCCAATATACCACTTAAACGAGTATGTTATACCTTTTTACCATGTTTGATATATTTAAATACTAATTTTAAGATACTCTAATGTGACTTGATTGAAAATTTTTCATCGGAGCCCTTTATTTTTGGTATATACCCTTTTCCATATATAAAAAGAGTGTATACACAAACTATACTATAAAAGTAGATTTTGATGAAATGTTTCAGGAAACTCACTTTGAGGTATTTAATAATCATCATTAGAGTATGCTCAAAATGATAAAGTGGTATAATAACATCATTTAAGTGGTATATGAGAAGTGGGAGTATGTACTCCCAGGAGTATACATACATACATACATACATACATACATACATACATACATACATACATACATACATACATACATACATACATACATACATACATACATACATACATACATACATACATACACACACACATGTATATATACGTATATATACATATATATATATATACACACACGTATATGTATATGTATATATACGTATACACACACAAAGTAGCGCTATTCAGCGCACGGTACGTGCAGGTCGCTGACTGCACACACGAATTGATAATAACCAGTTCATGAATTGATGATAACCAGTGTGTACTAACGTTTCTAAATGAAGTTATCATCGGTTCTAAATGAAGTTTTTGCCAAACCTTCACAGTGCCAAAAAGTTATTGACATTTCTGAATTAAGTTACAATTAGTAGCGAGTGAAGTTTCTGCCAAATGCTTATAGTACACAGCCGGTGGTAACTTTCCTCACAACAGGTCGTTATTTTTCTCACAGCTGGTAGTAACTTGACTTGCATGCAAGCACGCAGTAGGAGAGAGAAGAGAATAAATGTAGTAACTTGACTTGCATGCAGCAGGAGAGAGAAGAGAATAAATGTACTTAACTTATGATTTTTTATCTTGTTTACAAACTAAAAATACAATAACTTTTTCATCAAAAGTTCAATCTACGATCCGTTTTCACTATTGTATTCAAAATTATGAGCTTAACAAAACAAGATCAATGTTGAATATATTTTGACGCTGCGAAAATCATGTCATATAAAGTTACTATCATGTTTGAGTGAAGTTACTGCCAGTTTTATAGTAATAATTGTAAGTAACTTCATACATTACAGATGATAACTTTGATGTACATTCGATAGTAGCTTTATCATAATTAACAAACATTAGTAACTGAGCATGGGGTGTGATAGTAGAATGGTTGGTTGGATCAGTTAGGGGTGTGCACTGGTTAGTGTTTATATATATATATATATATATATATATATATATATATATATATATATATATATATATATATATATATATATATATATATATATATATATATATATATATATATATATATATATATATATATATATATATATATATATATATATATATATATATATATATATATATATATGATATATTACCTAAATAAATTTGAAATACTCCTTTACTACATTGGGTACATTCATATACTAATTATAAGATACTTCAATGTGGTACATATGAAAAAATTGCAAGGGAGTCTATGGTGTTTAGCATATTTTGTAAATACTTTTATATTCACATATAAAAAGGAGTATATCTAAAAAAGTATATATATCATATTTAAAAATATACATACTATCTAGATAGTCTTATATATCTATATACTACACGTACATAATATCCGTTGTATAAAATACTTATCTCTACATTGTGAGTTATGATATAGAAAGTAACTACTTTTAGAGTAAAAGGGCTCCATATGTATGTATATAGAGTAGAACAGCATATCATATGGCAATCTCAGGTCGTAATTTGTTTGGAACCTTCCATAGCTCAAGTTCGACTTGGCCTTGTTTGTTCCTAGACGTGGCATTACCATAGTGCTCTTTGTTTCCTGCGTGTTTCCGTCTTGTACACGTGGACATGTGTAATTCCAGCACTTGTTTGTTCGTATGCGTTGCTCAAGTTTGACTTGGTATTTCTCTGTTGGTACGCGTACCTAGCTAGCAGTGCTATTTGTTCTCCGCGTGCGCGTTAATTCGACTTTGGATTTCGTACACATGCGCGAACATGTGTAATTCCAGTACTTGGCTTAGAGATACGTAGTTTTTCTGCGTACTCTAAAAAAGGATTCTAGTACTTGGCTCAGAGATGCGCGGTTCTCCTGCGTATTCTTGAAAAAGAATTCCAGTACTTTGCTCGAAGATACGTAGTTCTTCTGCGTATTCTCGAAAAATAATTCCAGTACTTGGCTCCAAGCAGGCTTGCTTGTTGCTGTCACAGGATTGTGGTGGTTTAGAGAGAGAGAGGCTGCATGCGTACGTACGTGTGTTGCTGCCAGCCGGCACTACCAGGAATCGCACCTTTCGCGAGGGAGAAAAACCCACAGGAAATAGAGGAAAATCCACAGGAATATTTTTTGTGACGGAGAACCGTCAAGCATGAGCCCACAGGATAATTCGCACAGGGAAATTACATTTGCCTGGGTGTCAACCGACAGAAAAAATATTCGCGTCGGCTATCGCGATTGCCGCCGCAGAAATTTTTGGGCTCACAGTTTGTAGTTCTTATTTCGCGTGTTTACCCCGTCAGAAAAAGCCGACAGAAAATTTATTCGCGACGTTCACCAACAGGAAAAAGTGCATCGTGGATGGCCCAAATCTTCATATTCCTGTAACTAATACCGTCACAAATCCCCATCAGAAAATTAATAGTGTAGGTAACCGAGTAAAAATGCAGCCATTCTAAATATGCCGAGAACCCTTTCTCTCGTAGTTGGTCTGTCACAAAATTATCACAGAAATCGATAGCACAACTGCAGTAAAAATATAATTTCAGGCACAAATTATACATCCGAATTCAGAACAAAACCATACATATACATTGCGCTTTATAGCACATCCGAATAATCCATATCAACAAATGGACAGCACATCCACAAAGGCGAACTTCCAAATCAGCCATATATACATAAAGGCATTAAACCAATTTCAGTTTTAGCAACCAGAAAGACAACCATTTCAGACATCATCGGCTTTACTATATGCACAGCCATTCCGTAACTTCCGAAATCAGCAATATATACACACCATGCATCTACCATCACCAAAAGGTAAGTTCATACTTTTACTATATGCAAGTAGCATAGCCAAAAGTTAGTCTAATCTGCTGTTGCAACCAAAAGTTAAGTTGATCAAGACTAAGGTCATCTTGGTGAGCAAGTTCAACATCCTAGGATGCCCCATTGTTGCTCCTGTCCTCGCACTGATGTTCCCCTCCTCGCCTCTCACGGTGATGTTCCTCGCTTCCCTCGCACCGATGTTCGCATCACCATCCCCATTGCCGAAACTTGCCGGATCTGGTTGTGAGTCCGCATGTGAAGAGCCAGTTCACTACAACAAACCATATAGCACAACGAGTAAGAGGAATAATCAACTTATTAATATGAATTAAGTAAGCAAAGGCAAGGATTATTAATTGATTACTAAAATGACCAATATCATTGCTTTTAGCACAGTTAGCTATGATTATCTTCCTTTTCATGAATGTTGTAAGATCTGTACCTATCTTAACTCCTAGAAATATTACTGATGTGCACAATTTAATGCTAGAATGAAGATGTTAAACTTATATGCAAAGTAACTCTGCACAACTGATCAGATTGTATTACTCATGACTACAGGTGTGACAAATTTTCAAAATAAGCAATGATGTGCACAATTTAATGCTAGAATGAAGATTGTATTACTGTACAGTTTAAGCAATGAGGGGTCATCTATAACAAGGTGGCATTCCTTGCTACCTTACCATCAAGTTAGATCTAATAATGAGGTTATGCCCAGATGTTACAAATATCAACATGAAGCCTGTGAACTGCTGCATTTGTTGGCATTCTGCCATACCCAAAAGCCATTAGGTCTCATATTATGTAATAGAAAAGTCAAAAGACTGAAAATTGATATCAATATAGTTTCATATGATATTTTTCCATAGACAATAAATGATCTGACCTGGCCATGCAAAGGTGACATTAAATCTTCATCTAGTGGTGGTTCTTCTCCTATCTTCTCAAAGAGCATCTGTAGTTGGAAAGAAAAGAATGGAATTACTGGACCAGTGAAATAATCAGCAAAAACATATGTGCAATTTGATTTGTTACCCTGATCTGTCTTGATTGAACATGTAATTGACGACGAAGCATTGCATTTTCACGTAGGACACTTCAGACTGACGGAGTGTTGGATGGCCTAATATTTGATGCTTTACCAGCTGATATAACATCAGCCTTCCTCACTGCTCCATTACCTATTGGAACACGACCATGTGGCAGGCCGCCACCTATGGTGTATAGTGCCTTCCCGTCTAGTTCATTGTGTAAAACCATCAGTAGCAAGAGCAAATCGCACATTTCTTACATCTCTAGCAAAGTCTGGAAAGCCTATGTCAAATTTTTGCCATGCTTCACCATCACATGGGTGTACAAGCCTATTGGATGTGGATTGTCTATATGATTGCATTGCCTTTGCAGTGTCTTCATGTGCATACAACCTTTGCAACCTATCTGTAATTGGAAGGTACCGTAGGACTTTGCGTGGAACCTTATTATTCCCTTCCTCATAGCGAGGTGTGCCACAAAAGTCACACTTTTCTTTATGTTCATTTTCTTTGTAGTACAACACACAATTATTATAGCACACATCAATCTTAACATAAGTCATACCAAGGCCTTGTAATAATTTCTTTGAATGGTAGAAATCCTCCTCTAACTTAGACCCCGGGGGAAGTAATTCATGGATCAATTGTAAGGTATCATTGTAGTGGGCTATTGACATATTGTACTCTGATTTTAAAGCTAGCAGCCGTGCCACAGCAGACAACCTTGAGTGTAAAGTGTTTTCATGGACCAATTCATCAGCACTCACTACAACAAAACATCCGTGGGAAGACATCATATTTGTAGGTTAGAGACGTTCTGTTTCGTCTCCCACAGACAACTGAGGCGCTTTTATAAAGCGTCATAGAAACGTCTCTACATGAACCGTCTCAAAAATATAGAGACGCTCTCTAAGGCATGCCAATATTATTTGAGACGTTCATTAGAGACAGCTGCACTGTATCCCTATAAAGTTAGAGACACTTTTATAAAAACGGCTGCACCACATCTCAATTAATATAGGCACGTGCGTTGAGACATTATGTGCCGTCTCAAGATGTCCTATGTAGTATGTATTTTTATTTTGATTGGTATATATTTTCTTCTATACACACAAATACATATCCGTATGAGAATATAGTATTCCATATATTTATTGAGTACATAATAAATATCTTATGAAAACATTCTTTTATCGGCAAATGAGAAATCATACTTAAGACAGACTTGCATAAATATCAACATTCCGAATGCATCTCATATCGTGAAAACGAAACATAGAACATGCTTGCACAAGATTATAAATTTTCCGGACATGCAATGGGCGTGCAAGTAGCTACAAAAGGGAGTTCGACACAATCACGTAAACTCATCCTGTCCGAGAGCTTAAACTCATTGCAATCTTCCGAAAGAAGCTTGTAAAGGAGAGCCAAACATTTGGGACTGCAGAACCATGGTAAGTACTACTCAATACACCTCAAACAACAAAAATTCTGCTACACAAATGTATAGAAATAACACAAATCCATGTAATGCAGTCTAGGAGATGCACTAGAACTAGAGCTAGTAACCTCCAAAGTACCCTATTCCTCTTGTAAGGAGATGCGCTCAAGATGGCCTCGAAAGTTTGCCCTCCATTTTGGCTACCTTCGACCTTCTTCATTCTGCAGAGACAAGAACTTGACAACTGGATCGCTTTATCTCTTCCTCTGAACACTTCAAATAGTGGGTGTTTCTCCGCACATGACCGCATCCAAGTACCAAGCTCCTCTACATCAGTAATAGTATATATGATTCCTCCCACTTCCATCACATAAGCATACTCATCGAAAGAATCGCATGCCGATCACTCTTCGCGGTGATTCTTCTCCTTGAAGTGAGGATCAGGAACAGAAGAACATTTTGGAAAGCCGAGCCTTCCGAAGTAGTTTGGGATGTATTTCATCGAATTGGTGCGCATAATGATATGTTGTCATACTGTCTTGGATTTGATGCTCTTAAAGCCAAAATCCTCTCTTTGACATACTCGCCACTGTACCAAAATACATGGCAAGCTAAACAATAAGTAATATTTTGCCCCCGAACTCGAACTAAGCTAATAAAATATATAAATAGCCTGAAAAATTTTGCTAAGTTGCAATAGTTAGCATACAATTGTTCGTACTAGGATAATATCTCAAATAATATGAAGAAATTACAAAACAATTGCAAAAGTTCACAAATTAACTCGTGATGCTTCAGCTTGACTATGGACAATGTGTGATTATTGATAAATAATATGAAGCACATACTCACATACAAGCATTGCTCATTTTCAACACACTCACATACCGCATACTCACATACAAAACTTTTTGTGTTCTTGTGGCCACTATTATGCATCTTTTACCCAAATGAAGCTTATGGGCAAGTGCAGCATTGTTGTTCCATGATTGGAGATTATAATTTCTGAGTAACTCTTGCTATTCTAAATACAGAGCTAATATATTTACTTCTTGTGTTCTCTGTTTTATAGTGTGTCACTAAACAAACCTTAATTAAGATAACCGAATGTTGCACACGAGCTCATTAAATAGCATGTGAAAACGTTGACCTCTCAAGCTGAAGGATGAAGTTTCATTCTGATTCTCAAGGACTAGAAAGATTTCAGTTGCGACTTGCCGTGGTAGATGCAGTGGAGTGGAGGGCTGATCGCCGAGGCCCGAGCGCGAGCGGATCACCGCTCGCTGGACGGCGGTCGGCGGCGCGAGTGGAGTGGAGGGCCGGAGGGCGAGGCGCAATCGGTCCGCCGCCGGTCGTGCGGCGCGCGCCCACGGAGCGAGCACGACCGGCGGTGCCGGTGGAGCGGCGGGCGAGGGCGGCGCGCGGTCGCCGGTCGTGGCGCGCGCGGCGCGAGCCGAGCTCAGACCGGCGGTGCCGGCGAGCGGAGGGCCGGAGGGCGAAATTGCGGTCGGCGGCCGATGACGGCGGTGCGGTCGGCCGGCCAGATCGATGCGGGCGCGGCGGGCCGGAGGAGCGATCGACGCGCAGACACGGGCTGCTGCTCGCCTACTCTACTACGCGAGGGTTAGGGTTGGGGAGTCGGGCTCGGCGCCTCGCACGGCAGATCTCGTCGCCGCCGCCGCAGTGCAAATGGCTGGGCCGTCTTTGCGTTTCCGCGTTACTTACATGGAGATAATATTCCATTTTGTTTTTATATATATACCGTTACTTACACCATTTTGTTTTTATAATATTCTTATATGGAGATAATAGATAAGACATCTCAAATGATAAATAAGACATCTAAAATTTCGTCTCTATACATGAGACGTACTTCAAAACGTCTCAGCAACCGTTTTAATAGAATTTAATAGCGTGCAACCCTTTAGAGCGTCTCAAACTGCGTCTCTATTTCAATTGTGGTTCTAAAAAGAGAGACATGATTCAAAACGTCTTAAACAAAACGTCTTAATATGTTCATTTTGTTGTAGTGACTATTGACCATTTTATAGAAAGCACTACTAGAAGGTGTTGGCTCTTCATCAACTATTGGTGCTTGGACAGCACCAAGATCAACCAACATATCATCCATATGATCAGTATCATCAAACCCCTCATGGACACCTAAAGAAGCAGGTTCATCAGACCTAACAAATGTCTCCCCGTGTGCTGTCCATGTTGTATAATTTTCTTTAAACCCATACTTGCACAAGTGCAACTCAATAACATTCCTTTTGTGCATTACATAGTTATGCACATAGCACATGGACATTTAACAGCACTGATTTAACTAAAGTGCTTATGGAGAAGGCACGATCTAGAAAACGATTGGTTTGTTCAATCCAATCACTAGAGAGTGTAGAGCCTTGACCCCAACCACTGTACATCCACTCTCGGTCTGCCATTAATTTTTTTTCTGTGTTTAAAACATGTTAAGATTAACTTTTAGCATAGAATCATATCAATACGCAAGTAAAATACTTGTACTAACATTTTTATGAATCTATGCAGAGAACAACATAGTAGAGGGATGCTTGAACTTACCTAGAACTTGTTGAAGCTAGTAAACCAGCAAGTCACGAGCTTTCTTTAGGAATCATTATTCTTGCACGGTCACTTCAGCACTTTGTATTGATATTTAACAACTTTGAAGCTGCTGCCAAGATCAGTAGAAAAAAGGACATGTCAATGAAGCTAAACTATATACGTGTGATGTCTATTTTTAATAAACATGATTAGTCCCTATGGCTTGGAAGGTGGTTTGAAAGACTTACATAACTATACATGCCTCACAAAAAAAACATAGTAAGATTTACGAACACACTATTTCAGATCCTAACATAAGCATCATTATCATTGCAAGAACATTTTTCAGCAGCTTCAAACATAGAGGGCATAAAAGACCTGAAACATAATCTATTTCAGACTAGAGAAATTTAGCACATCTATTTCATCAATGAATCAATTAGTACCATACAAAGAAATAAAAATGTTAACTCATAGAGCTACTGAGGAGAGGAGGCGGAGGCGGTCGACGGGTGGGAGGCGATGAGGGGCTGCGAGCGGCAGATCTGGGCGGAGGCGGTCGGCGGGTGGGAGGAGAGGAGGGGCGGATGCCGGCGTTGGGGGGGAGACGAGGAGGGGCTTCGAGCGGCGGATCTGGGCGGAGGCGGCCGCGCCGGGGCGAGGAGGGCTGCGAGCGGCAGATTTGGGTGGAGGCAGTCGGGAGGAGAGGAGGGGCGGATGCCGGCGGGGAGACGAGAGGGCTTGAGCGGCGGATCTGGGCGAGGCGGCTGGCGGGTGGGAGGAGAGGAGGCGGAGGCGGCCGGCGCCGGGGCGAGGAGGGGCTGCGAGCGGCAGATCTGGGCGGAGGCGGTCGGCGGGTGGGAGGAGAAGAGGGGCGGATGCCGGTGTCGGGGGGGAGACGAGGAGGGGCTTCGAGCGGCGGATCTGGGCGGAGGCGGCCGGCGGGTGGGAGGAGAGGAGGGGCGGAGGCGGCCGGCGTCGGGGGGGACGACGAGGGTCGGCCGCGAGCAGCGGATCTGGGCGGAGGCGGGGTGGGGGGAACCAGGGAGCGGCCGAGCGGGGAAGGATTTAGGGTTAGGGATTGCGGTGCGGAGTGCGGATAGGGAGGGAGGGCTGTGTGACTGCACAATTTAGGGTTTTACAATATTTTCCAACATAAACGGGCACACGTGGCAAAACAATATTCCCGCGTCTTCGAAATTGCCGCGGGAGACCAAAAGTTAGGTCTCCGTAATTTTTTTGAAGGTTACCGTCACTGTAATTTCATTTTTCTGAAGGTTTACCTAAAACCGTCACAAAAATTATAATTTTTCTGTAGGTTTAAGTGATCCCGACACTCAAATATATTTTTGTGTGGGTTCCTTGCGGGCCCTTCACAAAAATGAGAAACCCTCGCTAAAGGTCTGTAGTCTGGTAGTGCGGAGAGTTGGTTTCGATCTCTCTTCTCTCTCTTTCTAATCGATACAAGAGGGAAGCTTCCGGTCCTTGGATCCGGTGTTTGCATGCTCTTGCGCTGCGCGGCCTAACAAGAGGATTGATTGGTGGATTAATTCGGACTGCACAGCGGAAGAGACCTTCAGTTTGAAGGAAAAGCAACAGCAAGAGACAAAGTGAGGGCACTTACTCTCCTTTCAATTTTCATCTAATCGTGTGTGGGCATAGGGGCAGAGCCAAAAATTGGACATAGGAAGGGCCAAATTGAAATGTTAAAATGTGCATAGCGAATTATACTTACAAACATACTAATCGGACTAATGTGGGTGGTTTTAAAAGCTTTTCTTGTGGTGGCATATGTGGTGAAAATGCTATGAAAATCAAGCCTAGAAGTTTTCAAACAATCGCAAAAAATTAAGAGACGTAGGGGGAGATTATGTTCTATATCTGTGCAAGATTTTAAGATTAATATATGCACCCACAAGGCCACAACATAACATTATTAACATTACGAAGAAGTTAAAACTAAATTACTGACAGAGACATATAAGTGATTGAATTTATTATATAATTGAATTGGTGCATATATATATAAGATAGATTAACGCCGCTTAGAAGAAGAATAAGAAAATGAACACTAACTACATGCTTCATTGGGTGCTTACGAAGAAATAATTAGGGGAGGACAATGTAATTACTATGGACTAATACCAGCACTCCCACAACCATGGGAGCTCTGCCCATGGTGGGAACTACAAGAGTCTCTCCATTTTAATTTTTTTGGAAAGGCAGCAGAAGCTGCTTTTCATTAAAGTAGGAGAAACAAGAAAGTAAGTCCAAGGTAGATAGGGCTTGAAGCCCCAAAACGAAGACTAAGAGTGAAATACCATACGTCAAGATTCAGAGTTTTGTTATGATAAATCATTGCTATTTTGAAGAAGTAGAAATTTAAATTTGATAAATTTGTAGATTTTTTAGACAAGTTGCAGAGGCGACGGCCTGATCGGCCAGTTTGTGTTTCTTCTGCCGAAATAGATGATTTTGAGAAATTTGAGTCATGCGATGATTTTGGTATGACCTAGGTCTATGCACTTGTGTGACATGATGCATATTTCGGCTAATGTGGGTCAAGTTATGAAGAACTTATACCCGAAAATAATTTCTTGATCTTTGGATGTGTAGGAGTGCTTGGAGTCAACCATTGCCAACGACGAGTATCGGGATTACGCTCATGAAGGAGCCGAGGTCTAGAATGATCAAGAATGTTAGATGAGATAGCTGGGCCCAAGTATGGCATAAGGAAGGTGGAAAATAATGAAAATAAGTTCAAGCGACGGGTTGCACTATGTGACTTAGTCGATATAAGTGAGGCATAATCCAGTGGAATTGAAACAGTAGAGATTTGTCGATACGTGGCATGCCAGTGGTGCATCTACATGTGGTAAGCATGGTGATTACTTGTAAAAAAAAGATGAACACTGGGTTAAGAAATGATATTTTAGTAAGTTGACAAATATACCAGAAATTACCTTTGATCACAACCATGATGCTTGAACAACACTTGAGAATTTAGGTCAAGGAGGAGCTGAGATAATCAAATGGATTAAAGCCTAAGGACTTAGCAGATTTGAGCTTAGGTGCTTTGAAAAGCGTGCATAAGTGTAGAGTAAAACCCGTATTGTGTGGGTAGTATCCATTAGGTTTAGATGAGATTGGTTGCCTTGTCTATTTAACAGATTGAGATTGAGACTTGTTACTTAACCATCCGACCACCCTAACTTTACTCATTAAAGCCAAGTGTTTTAGGGTTAGGGTTTGAGAAGTGTGAGTATTGTGGTATGCTCTGTTGTCCTCTAGGTGGAGTAGCTATAAAACATTCATCCTCAAGTAGCAATATATTAATTTTATTTATCTCCCATGGATTTCTTTTGTTTTGGTTGATTTGCTCTTATTTTGGTAGGTTTTGATCTTACATCTCCCCTTTTTTAATCTTGCTAGATGCCAACGATAAGCAAGTGATAGATATGTACCATGGAAATCAATCCCATCCATCTAGGCATCAGGTTTGACAAGATTTTGAAGTTGCCTGGTTTTTGATTGATTTGACCTCTCCGAGTGATTTCTTGATCCAATTGTATTTGCCTCGATTTTTTAGGTGTTCTAACTTGTTGTGACATGTGAAAATACATCTAGAGTTATCTTGGCCATTATTCTCCCATGAGCAAGTCATATTCACTGTTTTTAGTTTGTGGTTGGTTTTAGTGTAACATTCCTTCAAATGAAAAAAGGTTAGAACTTTTGCAATAATTTTCTTGTTTGTTGATTAGAATAGGTTCTTGACATTCTAGAGAAAGTGCATACCAAATTTGAAGTGATTTGGAGCCTTGGTTTGGAGCCTGATTTTGGTACAACAGAGTTTTATGAACCAAAATATCCTGATTATCTTAAGTTCTTTTAATATTTTTAGTTGGCATAGGTTCTTAAGGTCATGATCTAACTTTGATTCAAGTTATATGTCTTTTGGATCTACGGATCAAGAGTTATGATCAAATATTGGAAACTAACTTTGATCAATACCACGGCACTTGAGCAGCTCTGGGGAAGGCGATTTAGGCCAAGGAGGAGTTGATATGATCAAGTGGATTAAAGGCTAAAAACTTAGGAGATTCATTCTTATGTACTTTGAAAAACATGCATAAGTTTAGAGTGTAAGTAAAACCCGTGTTATGTGGGGTTAATGGGTTTTCCCATTTATGCTAAGTGAATAGTATCCACTAGATTTAGATAGAGCTGGTTACCTTGTTGTAATAGCCCAGGTTTTTATTTCAAAAATAATAATAAATTAATTTAATTAAAGTAAAAATAAAATAAATTTTGTTTGGTTTCTTGAGTTTTCCCTTGAGTTTATGCTTTTGAAAAAGGTTTTTCCTTTTCCCTTAGAACTAAAAATAATTTCCTAAGTCCAAAATAACCTCAAGAATTTTCTGTGAATTTTTCTAAAATTTTTGGGGTTTATTTGCTATTTTCTAATCGCATTTTAATTTTCTTGGTATTTCTAAAATAAAAGAGAATTTTACAATTCAAAAATCCTCTCTCGGGCCGAATCCTTTCCCTAGCCTAGCCTTCCTGTGCACGCTGCATGGCCCAGCCTGGCCTGTCTCCCACGCCGCTCTCTTGCTCTCTCTGACCACCCGGCCCCACATGTTAGAGCCTACTTATCCCTTCCACCTTTATTCTTCCTTGTGTTGCACTGTTGATTCCAATCGGCTTCTCTGCACCTTCCGTTCTCTCACTGTGCCAACACTAGAAAGCTATGAATCTCCTTCCGTTCTTCACCCGCACGATGCGCACCTTGATTCCCTTTCTTCTCCGCGCCCCTTTCCTTTCTCTCCCCCTTCGCCACTCCCGTCACCCCCAATCTCTGGTGCCGATTCCCCGCACTGTATCTTCCCTTGGCACCTTAGAGCACCGATCATAGGCCTAGCGTCTCTCATTTCAAGATATTTGGTTGCAAGTGCTTCATTCTTAAACATGACAACTTGGATAAATTTGAATCTTGGATTGTATCTTTCTTGGATATCCTGCTCATTCTCGTGTCTACCATGTATTCAATTTAGATACTAACAAAATCATTGAGACTTGTGAAGTCATTTTTAATGAGGCTAGTCCTGGTACTAGACCCGGTAGTGCAAGTACACAGGTACACGGTGATAGCGAGAGCATCTTCATCGATGACGACTCTGACATAGAGAGCCTGTGGACCAGAAGAAGTACCGTAGCATGATCGGTTCTCTCCGCTACCTCATGACGTCGAGGTCAGATATACAGTTTGATGTGTATCTGTGCACTCGATTTCAGGCTTCCCTTATGCCTCTCATCGTCAAGCAGTGTGTCACATATTCAAGTATCTTCAGAGTACTCTTGACTTTGGACTCTAATATTATTCTGATTTTGCACATCCATTTGGACTTTTTTTATGCTGATTTTATGGGATGTAAAGTAGATAGGAAGAGTACTTCTAGCACTTGTCACTTCTTAGGTACATCTCTTATCTCTTGGTCATCTTGGAAGCAGTCCTCTGTTGCATAGTCCTCTCCTGAAGTGGAGTATGTAGCTGCTGCTAGTAGCTATTCTCACGTTCTCTAGATCTTGTCTACTCTACAGGAATATGGGTTGGTTTTAGATAGTGTTCTTCTTTTTTGTGAAAACACTAGTGCCATTAACATTGCTAAAAACCTAGTGCAATACTCTAAGACCAATCACATTGATACTAGATACCATTTTCTTAGAGATCATATAGAGAAGGGTGATGTTGTGCTTCACTTTGTTGAGTCCGAGTAGTAGGTTGCAGATATTTTCACTAAGGCTCTTGATTTTTATCGTTTTGCTTCTTTGCAGGTAGAGTTAGGGGTTATTAGTCTTTTTGGCCTGTTTTGAGGGGAGCTTGACACTTTTGCATCTATTACATCATATTACATTTTAAATTCAGCAACTTGCATTATAACACATGAAGCTTTGACTATTATCCTTGTGTGACATGATATCTTGCTTTACATCTTGCCATGTGTTATAGTAGTTTGCTAGATTTATTATGTTCTTCTATGTGTAGCTTAGCTTTTGCCATATTAGCACTATTAAATGTGGAACTTGAATTAAATTATGTCTTATTGGATCTTATGACTAGTTTTACTCTAGTGATCTTCTTATGATTCATATCATATCAAATAGGCTGAGTTGAGTCTTGAACCTACAATAAGCTTTAGATTGAGCTATATTAGTTCTTTATTAAAGCATGAGTTAGTATTAGCTCTTTGCTCCTGCACCAAGTCATGAAAATGCAAAATGATCTCACCAATTCTATCTCATGACACTGTTTGCCATTGAACTAGACATGAATTCAGGGGAGTTTTGGATGACCAAGACCACTCTCTTAATCTTATTACTTGGGATGGTCGTAGCACGGCTTGAGATCTAGCACATGGCTAAGAAACCAAAAATTGTGAAAAATGGTTGAAACTTAAGTGGCAGTTGTGGATGGCTTCTAGTCTAGGACTTGCTTTGCTAAGATAAAACCAAAAATAAATTTTAGCAAATGCTAAATATGCTTAATTCCAGGTGATTGAATAAAATGATTCAATATTGAACTTGTAGCACTCTAAATTGACTCAATTGTAGTTTCTTGGTTCTATTTAGTATATTGACATGGCTTGGCTCATTTTTTGGATACCTTTGGCTAAACTATGGTCTTGAGCAACTTGACATACTAAAAATCCATTTAATTTTAGAATATTGCTTATTTGGCTTTAGCCTTGCTATACATGGTTTGTCATGTCTAGATAGCTCTTTCACATAATGTGGCTTGGTGTAATCCTGAGTCACTTTGGATAATTTTTATGGCTCTTGCTGCCAAAAGTAAATAAAATGTAGCAACTTTATTTCATTCATACACTATCTTCTTCCATGCATCTTGATGACTTGATTGTCAAAGGGGGAGAAAGATTGGTAAAAATATATATCTAAAGCGTAATTTGGAGTTTTTGTGCAAAATCTTGCTAAAGTGGAGCTTTAATGCTTTGATGTGATTCTCTTGATCTTTTGATCCTTTGTCACCATAACCAAGGTTAAATAAAACAATTGTTCTTCTATACAGACCTAGAGTGAAATTTCTCGACTCATTTGGTGGATTTCAAGCTTTTTGTAGAAAACTTGCCATTTTCAGTAGCTTAAATCTATTTCTACCTCATATGGTCATTTTCAATCTTTGCATTCCTCTTATTACCATTTTGAGCTTTATTTGCAAAATTTTCTTTCTAAATTCTAAAATCACCCTCTACTTGTATTTTGAGAAATTGCCACTAGGTTCATCAAGAGGGAGATTAAAGGACCATGTGAGAAGGTCCATAGTTTTGTTATGATGAACCATTGTCATTATAGAGTGAAAATGAGGAATGTGCAAAATTGATGATTTTTCTTGACAGGTTGTAGAGATAGATGATTTTCGGAATTTTGAGTTGTAGGATGATTTGGTGACCTAGGTCAGTGGATATAGATTGCATGAGCTATGTTATTGATAATGTGGGTTAGGTTGTGAAGAATTTATGCCCAGAAATGATTTCTTTGTCTTTGGATGCGCAAGGTCGCTTGGAGTCAATTGTGGTCAATGGCGAGGATCGGGGTGACACTGATGGAGGAGCTAAGGTCCAGAATGATCAAGGATATCAAGTGAGATAGTGAGCTCAAGCATGGTACAAGAATGGTGGGAAATACTGAAGGTAAGTTCGAATGGTGGGTTTGCACCATGTGCCTTGTTTGGTCCAAGTAAGGCATGGTCTAGTGGAATCAGAGCGTGAGAGACTTGCGGATTCATGGCGATTGCTTACAATGAAAGATGAAGACCCAGTCAAGAAAGGATATTTTGATAGTTTGGCCAAAATATTGGAAACTGCCTTGGATCAAAACCGCGGCACTTGAGTGGCGCTTGGGAGAGCAGTTTAGGTCAATGAGAGATGTTGGTTTGATCGAGATGTATCAAGACTAAGGACTTAGTAGATTCGAGCTTGTGCACTTTGAAAAATGTGCATAAGTGAACATGTGTGAATAAAACCCGTGTATGGGGTTATCGGGTTTCCCCCATTGTGCTAAATGGATAGTATTCACTAAGGGCTAGGTGTGGTTGGTTACCCACCTATTTAAAGGGATTGGGATGGAGAGCTATGTTAAACATCAAATCCATCTCTCTTATGCTCTTATGTTTAGGGTTAGGGTTTGAGAGTTGAGTGCTTGTGGTGTGCTCTCTATCCTCCAAGGTGAAGTGACTGTAAAACTTACCTCCTCAAGTAGCAATACATCAATCTTTGATCATCTTCATGGTTATGTCTTTTTTTAGTTTATTTGCTTTTGATTTAGTTGGTTTTGATCTCTTCTCATCCCTCTTCTTGATCTCGCTGTCCCAAATCTCTCAAGTTTTTTCAAGTTTTTTGATTAGGAGAGGTTCCTAAGGTTATGAACTAGTTTTGGTTCAAGTTTCAAGTCTTTTGCATCGATGGATCAAAAATTACATGATTTTCGGATTTAAAATAGTGCTAAAATCACTATTCATGGGTTGAAAATTTCAATAGCTCCGAGAATTTTTGGATTTTTGGCTTCTTGATCTTCATAGCTTCTGGTAGCTATTAGAGTAAAGATTAGGGGAATACTTTGAAGAAAATTTGAAGGTACCATTCACCCCCTCTGTTGCCATATCGGTCCTATAGTGATCGTGGTGGAGACCACAAATAGTTGCTCATCCGTTTTGTCATTCGACAAATCCATACCTACCCATGGCCTCGACTATTCATTCCAATATTTACACATCCATTTAAAACACAAAGCTTGACTAAATTTTGTCAAATCCTTCACCCTGAGGCTTGCTACTTTCTTCGGTGGACAAACCTTATCCCACTTGGGCAAACAATGTCCATCGTGTGCCTATTTAGCCCATTACCATAGAAAAAGCTTAACACAACTAGTGTATCTTCTTCCATAGAAATGGGGGCGTTACAGAGTGGTATTAGAGCCAGCTCGCTTGACTGTAGGATAAAACCCTAAGTTATACTAGGAATGTTTATAAATTATAATTTGAAAAATATCAAAAGAATCTTCATAAAATATAAGTATTATTGTTCTCTTTTCTCTCCTAAATGCTATCTCCTCTAACCTAGAATTTTCTTAGTTCTATTTTGTTTTCAAAAAAAATCTATCCTTCTCTAACCTCAAAAATTACGTTGTAGACAATGATAGAAAGCTAAGCTATAATATAGATAACGCTAGTGTAGAAGAAACCCCTTGTGTAGTAATGTCTTTTGTGTGTAACACGAGTTATAATACGTACCTCATATCTATGGTATGTGTTCAGCTTGTAAAAATAAATGAAAACTATGTTTGCTATCTCATAATTTGATTGGTACTAATATCTAATATCTTACCTCCCTCAAAAATCTATCTCCCTTAATTCGTTTTAGCTCTCATGTTGTTCAATCTATTCTTACCTTAAATCTAGATCCTTACTCATCTATCTGATCTTATAAAATTGCTGCAGAACCAACTCCAAAATCCAAGCAGAAAAAGTTAAGATGGCAGGAAACGGATCTCATGGCCAAGGTAGCCCATGAGCAGAGGAAGTTAATCAGACTAGTCTGGCTGACATTCTAGTAATGATGGAACAAAACTGATTCCATGCTGAACTAAATCAAAAGAAGATGATGGAGCAACAAGCTAAAATTTTGGAGCAAATAGCAATGCAAGGAGCAGCAACAGCGGAAGCATCAGTATTTACTACCAATCAAGGAGGAACGCAAATCACGTCCAAGTGGTCGGATTTTTAGAAGACGAGACCCCCGGTTTTCCCATCCTCACCAGACCCAATAGTAGCTGATGATTGGATTAGGGATATCGAAAGGAAATTAGATACTGTGCAGCGTATGGATAAAGAAAAGACTTTGTACGTCTTAATTTTGTAATTAAGTTGACTGCTAAGCCTTAATTTTGTAATTAAGTTTGATTTTTTATGCTTAAGCTTATGATGGTAATGATATACACTCATTTACAGTACTCACAGTTGAATAATTTTGAATAATTACAAGGGTGTTCTAATGGCTCCAGAAAATAAAGGCGTTATATTTCAAAGCTTAGCTAAGCTATACATGCGAGTAAAATCAATATATCTGCTGGCCAGTTGAGTTGTAATCCGATGAGAAGCCCGTTTGCGTATCCCACATATTGGAAATTAAGGTCCACACTTCTCTTGACTGGATCGGTTACGGTTCTATATCACTTTATGGAAAGATTAGCAATAGATCAAGTCCCTTAAATTATTTTTTTATCATTGAGGAATTATGAGTGGAAAAAACTTGTGCAGTATTGGTCCTGTTCTTTTTTTTTCTTTTAGCTTGTGTTTTTTGGCTTTTAGTTTCTTAAAAAGTTAAAAAGCTAAATATTGAAATGGAGCAATCACTTAAAGTAGATTCTCTAAATAGCTTTCTAACCCTAAAACCGTGTGCGCCATCCGTGTCAGCTGACGCGTCTCCGTCATCCGCTGCATTGTCAAAAAACACAGATAAAAATTATTAACTCTAACTAAAAGCCATCAAACATAACCCAAAAAAGCACCCCCATTATCTTGCAAGCATGCCATGCTTTGAGTTGGGTCTTACTAGGGGTGGAAAACGGTAACAGATAATTCGTTTTATCCGATATTCGTATTTGAGAAAACGTGAATGTGGTAAGCAAAATCTGTATTCGAAAATGTTCGTATTCATATTCGAGAATATTCGTATCCGTATTTGAGAATATTCGTATTCACATTCGTATTCGAGAATATTCGTATCCGTATTCGTATTCGATTGAGACTATTCGATTCGTATTCGATCCATTTCTAGAACCCATGAAAAATCCGTACGGCTTTTGTGATTCAAAATTTGAATTTAGACGGTTTAAAATCGGTAACTAGTCAAAACCGGTGAAACATCGGCAAAATCGCTAGGAATCCGTTTTTATCGATATTCATATCCGAGAAAATCCGTATTCGAAAATATCCGTATTTGTATTCAAGAATATTCGTATCCATATCTGAGAATATTCGAATTCGTATTCATTTTAAAAATATGGATTCGTATTCATATTTGAGACTATTCGATCGTATCAGATTCGTTTACACCCCTAGTCTTACCTCACGTGCATCGAATTCTGGTCTTGATTATTTTCAGCGTGAGCGGAACGTGCAACTGCACAGGTCCCCACCAACCATGGGCCTGCGTTCAGTGACTAAGGGACAATTGACTGGCTGAGACTAACGTCTAATAGTCTCACTTCTTCTTCTTCTTCTTCTTATTGCTATTCAGTTATTAAGAGTTGGGAAAGGAGTGTCTGCACTCTACGTGAAAGTTTCCAGCCATCCATTAGCAGTTGTTTCCGTGCTCCTCTTCTTTTCTTATTTTATTCTTTGAGAAATTACCAACATAACACTTATGTATCCGAAATAAAATTTCTCCTAGATCTTGGGCATCTAATCCAATACTAAATTCCTATCACCACAAAACACAAGTGATTTCTTCCCCACCCATGCATTCTGCTTATTGGTGTGATGACTGTAAGGCTCAAAATGCGTCTCATGGTTGTACCGAGTTTGCCATCGATTCTCCCTTGAATAAAGTACTCTTATAAAATGGTTTTTGCATTTTAATACTCCATTTTTAGGGGGATTAACTTTAGTCTTAGCACATGGCCTCCGAAATGTTCGAGATGGCCATGCCCAACCTTAGCAACTCTGTCGTCTCCCCCATCCACCAGCCAACCCCCTTGTCTCTGCCTCCACCGCCCACTTTTAGCTCCTGTAGACAGCAGGGCTTCGCCCAACACCTCGTCCCCATCCACCGCTATCGCAACCCACCGCCCCTACAACCAACTCGTCGCCGCTCAACCTCATCACTGCCACACTTCGACTCTGCCCACCGGCCATTGCTATACCCATGACCGGCTATGCTCTCACTACCTTACCACCAATGCCTCTACTATCAAGCTGTTGACTACCCGGATTCTAAGGTCATAGACCCTGGTGAATCTCGATGAGACACTGCTACAAAAAGTCTAATATTAGACGTCACATCACAAATAGTTATCTAAAATCGTCAGTATTAAATACAATCACAGATGGTTTAGTTTCAAGACCGTTTATATTGCTATAAACACTAGTAATATTACAGACAGTTCATGGCGAAAACCGTCTGTTAAGTATTATAGACGGTTATTAATAAGAATTTTCTGTGATATTACCAAATATCATAGATGGTTTTTATTTGAACCGTCTGTGATAATTAAGTTATCACAGATGGTTAGTGTTAAAAACAATATGTAATAATTCCACTATATTAATTACGTGCAGATCCATTGACCCTCTGTCTTAAATTCAAGATCTAGACTGTTGCATTGAGCTGGAGGCAGGGGCTTTGAGACCATTTGATGAAAGAAGACTATTTGGCAAGAGTAATTGTAGATCCATTAAGTTCTTGACTACCTATGATTAGTAATTTGTTCTTAATTGTATTATAATTTAGATCTAGCTTTTGGTGAAAGAAGAATTGAAAATGGTTTAGATCTAGCTAGCTTGATGTAGAGAGAAGATTATTTACATCTAGCATGGTTTAGGGTTTGCTCAATTCATAGTATATTTCTACTAAATTTAATTTAATTTATTATTCTTGCTACATATAGCTACTTTAGATCGTATATATTTACTATACTAATTAATTAATTCAGTATTTCATACTAAACTATTATATGCGTAACGTAGGACTGAAACTCGATGTACGCTGGAAACTGTGTGAGTGAAGAGTACATTAATAGCGTGTTTGTTTTTACAAGAGTTACCGAGTACGATATGTTGAATAAGGGAGTGGAATATATGTATTGTCCATGTATTGACCGTGGGAATCTAAAGATGTTTAAGAACCGAGCGTAGATTAAAACACACTTGATTAAAAGGGGTTTCAAAAAGAGGTATGCACGTTGGATCAGTCATGGTGAAGAGCAAATTACACAGGAAGGTAGTAATAATGACATCGCTGACAAAGTCAATGATATGTTGTCGAATGATGTCTATTGTGGTTCCAATTCAGATAGACTGTATGATGACAATCTAGATCAGATGCTTCATAATGTAGACGGTTTGTAGTTGAAACTGTCTGTGATATACCATATATCACAGATGGTTTATACTAAAAACCGTGCTATCAAACAGTTTGTTATTGAAACCGTCTGTGATAGTTGCATTACAAACGATTCGAAAGCCGTCTGCGATGACCTCATGTTATTACTGACCCATAAACTTAGACAGCTCATAAAACCATCTGTGATGATATTTTAAACCATTTGTAAATATCTTTTTTTTGCAGTAGTTAGAGTGGTTGCAGTCATCTGCAAGCTTGTCGCTATAACCATTGACTCACCCTACTTTGGCTTCCTCGCACGCGAAGAGTAGAAGATGGCAAATTGGCAATCAACGACACTTGGAGCTCCCAATTAGTAATTTTGTAGGAAGAAATTTGATGTACCGACGTACAGCAGCCTTGTCAATTCGTATATACAGCCAGCCAACTAGAGTAACTAAGTGTAATTAAGGGAGTGGGGAAGGGGAAAGATGCATGCACTAGGTCCATCTACCGGATCCGATCAAAATGTAGGGCTTGTTTTTATTGATTTTAAGTCAAAGTTAATATAAATATTTGGCTTTTTGAAATAGCTTTCCCACTTTTCTCGTTTGTCTCATTTTGAGAATAAGACAGAGGGTCATGGTCATATCACATATTTCACTCCTCTTACTCTTGTGTCGCGTACGTATATCTTCTTTATCTTTCTCACCGCTTGCTCTATATTTCTAAAAGCTACTTTTTTCAATTACTACGATTTATTTTCAACTAAAAGCTATCTACCGCTGAAAGCCAGCCGTAGGCAGTATCAACAGTCTCCTAATACTGTGAGTTGTTGGCGATGGAGCTAGTTGATTTACGTGGGGGAGAAACACTGAGGGGATCGAGGGGGGACGCGAAGCATGTTTGTCAAGGCAGAGCTGATCATGCAGCCCACCAAAACTCTAAATTATGTTAGCTTTAGTATTGTAGCTATTTTTTAAAAAAAATTGGCTCATAAATATTTATTTATGCAAATCTAACCTTTTCTTTATGCTTGGCAGCACACCGGCCAATTAAATATTGTTAATCACAATTAATTAGTGTTAATCAATGCGATACATTGATTAATTAGTGCTAATCATACCCCTAATCTCCCTATAGCAGTGTGGCTGCTCAGCAGGAGACCTACTGAGCCACTGTTGAAGACCTACCAAGTTGCGATTGCTCGGTAGGTGATGCCGAGCTCTGGTGGCTTGGCATGACCTGTCGAGCTGACGTCGCACGACAGGCGACACGTGTCACCTATCGTGGCTGCATGCTAAGCTAGTGGATAAGACTAGATTTGCAAAACGGATGACTGAAGGCTAAATTAAAAAAAATAGTTATAATATTATTTGTGTGAACAGTTCTACATATGGAGCTAGCAAACTTGGATGCATTGGTGCTCTCCACTACCTAGCTAGCCCCATCTCTCTGAGTGTGCGCGCGCTGGGGACAAAGACCGGCTCTTCTAGGACAATGATTTATGCATCATGGTCTCCCACTATTGCCCAGCAGCACTCCAATGAAAGCCTTTGGCCACCATCAGCCTCAAGGCAACATAACCTTTCTTACTTTCATCTTGCCTTTATTCCTTTGGCTTTCTCGCCTCTCTCTCTGTCTCTCCTGCATCTCTTCGAACATTTGCCCTCCATGGAAGTACGTACTTGATGTTAGGATATGAGTGGACTACATTAGCACAGATTAAAATTTTTTACTACGTAAATCAGAAAACCATGCGAGTAAGAGATCATGTATCGTTACCACTAAACGTGCAGTGCAACGGAATTAGAGTTGAAGCAGCCGATTCAACGAAGAGCGCGTTGATGTAGTGGTAGTAGTCGATTGTCCTCCGGTAGTCGATCATCTTCCGACCAACCGTCTCCTCCTCACAATCGTCCCGATCAGCCCTGCAATCGCAGCAGTGCCTCTACCGAGGTCCACACATCCAGGGATGGAACACCGTGCGTCAGCGTACTAGCACCAGTGCACACGACAGGGGTTATGAGAGGTGGTGGCTAGGGTTTCGACGAGTGTGTTCCGAGATGCCTCATTCAACCCCGCACCTCTTCTTATATAGCCTCCAATCAGATCTTTATCCGATACGAGTAGAAATCGTATCACACTCAAAGACTATCATCTAAACCCTTATCGTTACAGCCCATTAAATGTGTGACCCTGTAGGTTCATGTATATTTGACCATAGGCTGAAAACTCCTTTCCGGTCCAAAAGTCAGTAGTGGTCCCTAGCAAAACATAACAACTCCCAAACATACATAAAAATCATATCAGACGAACCTATATAGTGCTTATGTACTGGTCCCTTTGCCTCATGATACCAGATCAAACTCATGGTGAGAAGCATGCCATCCTATGATAGCTCAATCATTCTCTCGAACCTGTAGTGGATTACTAAGTTGTGATTGACTCCTCAACCATATTCGGCATAGCCATACACTTCCTTAATCCAATCACATCAAGAGGCCCAGATATATCTCTCATGTTATGTAGGAGGGGTAAATTCCAGTTTAATCGCTCATATTTCTCCGTATGTTTCATAGTAAATCTAAAATCTACCTTTATGACCACCCAATCATAGAGTAGTATTTGATAATCCTTAAGTAAACTATTACATATTTAGGAAACAGTGATGATCGCATGTCTAAGGATCCTACATACACTATGAATGAGATCAACTGATGGCCCTTAAGAATATAATAATTCTTGCAGTGTCTCATGGTGGGTTAATCCAACATCATGTTCTCTAACATGTGTCTACATTATTGATTTGATATCCCATATCCATGATGCGTGAAATATTATCATCAATCAATACATGTGCTGATCTGTAAATCATAATTATCCCACATAAAAATATAAGATCAAGGATAATTTAGAATAACATCAAAATATGAATAAAGAGTTCCACGAGCAAGTCACATACTTATTGATCAATACAAAAGATATTTATTCAAAGGATAAAATAACATATTATTCAAAAGATCATAAACATAGAAGTGATATAATCATTTCTATGATTACCTCTAGGCCATATCACTAACACTTGAAACCCGGTATCTAGAGTAGGACTTGGCCCGATCCTCCAAATTTGGTGCCTACTATGTGTAGCTCTAGCCAGTCTAGGAACTTGAAAGAATTTACAGAAAAAAGATGGGAATGGCTAGAAATCCGTCGGATGCAATATTTTAAAATCAGTCGAATTTCTTGCCTTCCTATCCACTTGAAGATTCGTGCTCCAGTGAGCTCATCTCCTCCTCTCTAGCGCCGTCATCTTCCGCCGCTACCAGGTTAGGTCTCGAGTATACCGGTTAGGGTTCGGCGTTCACAGAGCCTTGACCTTGGAGGGAGGGAGGGGCCGACGGAGGCACGACGGTGCGCAGCACCAGTAGCAGTTCAGTGAAGCGGCGGTGATGCCGCCTCAGCCACAGGCTTGGAGGAGAGCGGTGGGCAGCGGAGATCGGTGAGGCGATGAGAGCGAGAGAGGTTAGGAGGTGGCGGGGAGGCAGTGGTGAATGTGTGGCGGTAGACTCTAAAGAAAAGGAAGGAGGGCGGCAGCGGAGTTGGTGGTGCGGCAGACGAGGAGGATGTAGGGGAGGGCTCACCAAAGGGTTGTTCCAACATTGGAGGCGACGCCGGCGAGGCGACAGGGCAGTAGCATGCTGGACGATAGCAGGGTGGGAGGCAGAAGATGGCTCGAGAGGATAGGGTAGGGTTGAGATTGATGGGTGTGTGTATGAATGGGGGAGGGTGCTTGATCATTGAATTGAGATCCAACGGTCCACAAAATAACTGATTTGTTGAAAAAAAAACAGTGGAACAATGCATAATCAATTCAAAAAAAGAAAGTCCAGTAATTTCTTGCCAAATTTTAGCTGAAGAGACATGATAAAGCTAGTTTGTGGGGCTAATGCCATGGTAATCCTAACATTAAAAGCTAGCTTCACCCCACCGAATACTCAACTAGGAAGTTTATCCGGACTTAAAAAGGCGTTCATGCATGCATGTGTTGTGTTGGTGGAATTGTCGCATCCTAAACCGCTGCCAACCATAAAGTGCACAAAGGAGAGTATGGATCAAAAGCGGAGAGAACATTTTATCGTCTGTATGTCGATCGTTTTGGTCGGCTGATTCCTAAAGGTCACAAATGAACCATGCTAACAATGATTTTTTTTAAGCAAAAGAACTATATGTCTAGCAAGAAGGATGTCGCAGGATAATGCCATGTGTCACCATCTCGAGGATATGCCTGTGTTGTGAGCTCTATGGCAGCAGCAAGCATCTAGTGCAAATTAACACCTCAGATCCTATAATGCAAAACCTCTAATCCTTCGCCGTCGGATCATCCATTAGATCCATAGGACAGTAGCAGCAATTGGCAGTTATGGTGTAATTCAAAGACATTTGCATTATCACATAGGGAGTCGTCATTAAAGACGGTTTCTAAACCATCTAATTTATTATATCAATGATAACAGGTAATTATTACAGACGGTTTCTAAACCATCTGTGATAAGTCACAACACAGACGGTTTTAAAAAATAACTACGTGTGGTATCCAATATATCACAGATGGCTAATATTAAAAATCGTCTATGATGGTTGTTGTAGGGGTGGCCCCCACCTAAGCCCAGCAGGCCTGTTGGAGGAATGTAAGGCCCGAAATAGGACATGTGTAATGACATAAGAGCCCCCGAGGGGAATACTCACCTGTAAGGGTACAACTGTACAAGCACTCCCCATGTGAATATATATATGTGGCATAAGCCACGAGGGAGAGGGAAGAAGCCATTCATTTTACTCAACTCTCCACTACTACACTCTCTCTCTGTTTGGTCTGTAACCACAACAGTTGGCGCCGTCCGTGGGGAGGACAAGAGCAAGCCTCCAGATTTGAAGGAGGATGGTACCAAAGAAAGCTTCACCATCGGCGGCGAAGAAGAAGAAGGCGGAGGCGGCGAAGTCTCGCGTCAGCACGAGGGTTTCGGCTTTAGCAGCCGCAGGTATGAGCAGTGGTGTAGGTGCGACCGAGGACCCCGCCACTGGCGCGACGACCAATCCCGCCATCGACGCGACGACCAACCCTGCCATCGACGCGGCGACCCACCCCGTCACCGACGCGACAACCAACCCCGCCACCGACATGATGACCGATCCCACCAGCACCGCCCCGACGGCCAACCCCGGCGATGACAACGCGGCACGCAGCCTGGGCATGCAGGCCGTGGTCACCACCATGCCGGCGGCACCGCCAAGCGCACCGACGGCCCCGACCACGCCCGCAGTAGAGACGGCCCTACTGGCGGCCCTCAGCGCGTTTCAGCGGGAGCTAACGGACCTCCGCGGAGCCGTCCGGGACATGCAGGAGGCTCGGAGCCAACACGCCCCTCTGGCAGTGGCATCCGAACCCGCCCCGGAAAGGGCGGATAGCCGCGACGCCCCCACGTCTAGCCGCGCCCCACTACGGCACGTAGACCCGGAGTCCCCGCTTTCTGCGGGCCTACAGCAGGCACCATGGCCCGAAGATTTCAAGTTCCCAAGCGTCATCGAGGCCTACAAAGGCGACTCCGACCTGCGAGAGTTCGTGCGCGTGTACGAGACCGCCATCGAGGCCGCTGGCGGAGACGACACCACGAAGGCAAAAGGGCTCCCCCTCGCGTTACAAGGGGTGGCGCTGTCCTGGTTCTTCACCATTGAACCACAGTCCATCTACGCGTGGGAACAGGTCCGTAACCGACTCTACAACAACTTCCAAGGAAACTACATCGAGCGTGTCGATGCGGACCAGCTCTTCGCAGTCAAGCAAAAACCGGAGGAAAGGCTCCGGGACTACTTCAAGCGCTTCGCGAAGGTGCGCTGCCAAGTCAAGGACGTCAACGAAACAACGGTCATCAACACAGCAATACAAGGCCTCCGACCGGGGCCAGTGGCCGAGTACAACGCGCGCAAGCCCATTAAGACGGTCGGGAAACTCTTCGACAAGATGGAAGAGTATGCTAGAGCGGACGAGGACGCGCGGAGGCGACACGGTGATGACTCCGACTCCAACAAGGCGGAAGGCTTGGTCAAGAGCGAAGACTCGCCGAAACAGGGCTCTTCGAAAGGCAAGCGTAAGCAAGAGCAGCCGAAGGGCGCCTCCGAATGCAAGGACCCCCAACACAATGACCAGTCAGGCGACAGGCCCAAGTGCGATCAGCGCAAGTCCAGGAAATCTCGTTACGTTTTCGACATCGAGGGCGGCTCCGAAGACAGCGCCTCCGCAGGTCGCGGAGGCCGAGGGCGCCGAGGCTGAGGACGGGGACATGGCCGAGGTCGAGACGACCGGGGTCGAGACGACCGGACCCGCGAAGAGTACGGCGACCAGCACCACGGGCAGTGGTGCGAAATCCACGGCCGGGGCAACCACGACACGCGTGCTTGTGCCACCATCGCAGCGCTACGGCAGAGCGTTGCCAGGGACAAAAACCCGGATGCACGCGCGCCCGTTGTGGCTCACGTCCAACACCCCCAGGATCGAGGAGCACAGCCCCAGGAAGGCTTCCTGCGAATCCAGGCGCATGTACAGCAACCTCGGGAAGGCCTCCTACAGTTACAAGCCCCGGAGGGAGCCCAGCGCAGGATTATCAACGTCATCTCCGGAGGCTCCGCACTGGGGTTCGCCTCGGCAAGACAACGGAAGGCTTACGCGCAGAGGCTGCATCACGTCACGGCATACCCGGCGCAGGCGCCGCCAGAATGGGCGCAACATGAAGTCACATTCACGCCCGCCGACGCCGAGGGCGTGGAGTTCCCCCACCAAGACCCTTTAGTCGTCCGGGTCCTCGTAGCCGGGTGAGACGTCCGGCGCATCCTAGTCGATGGAGGAAGCTCCGCAAACATCCTCTTCGCCGCGGCCTTCGACCAAATGGGGATCCCTCGGAGCCGATTGGGCCCTTCAGGCATCCTGCTGCAAGGATTTGGAGGGCAGCCTTTGCGCGCCTTAGGCCAGATATGCCTCCAAGCCTCCTTCGGCCAAAATGACAACGTCAGGAGCGAGGACGCCATCTTTGACGTGGTCGACATTGTATACCCCTACAACGCCATAATAGGGCGGCCGTTCCTAAACACCCTCGGGGCAGTCCCGCATCACGGTTTCCTGTGCATGAAGCTTCCCGGGCCGCGGGCCATCATCACCATTCATGGCGACCAGGACATGGCCCGGCGCATAGAGCTTGGTGCCAGAGGCCCATGCCACGCGGCTTGCCAAGGCACCTAAGCCGGGAGGGCGGATGCGGAGCCCTCGGTTGCCCCGGCAGCAGCGGCTCGTCAGCAATCGCCCAACCCTCCTAGCGGTTAGTGGTTGGTATTCCTCCCCCTTCTTTTGTAAGTGCTCACCCGCGCAAACGGGAATTTAATAAAGTACACCGTTTGCACAAATTTCTGTTCTTTGAAACAAAGACACACGTCCGCGCGTGCACTCTCCGTCAAAGATACGGGCATGAGTATAAACAAAGACACGCGTTCCCGCGCGCACTCTCTGTCAAGGACACGGGCATGAGTATAAACAAAGACACGCGTCCGCGCGCGCACTCTCCGTCAGAGATACGGGCATGAGTATAAACAAAGACACGCGTCCGCGCGCGCACTCTCCGTCAAAGATACGGGCATGAGTATAAACAAAGACACGCGTTCGCGCGCACACTCTCCGTCAAAGATACGGGCATGAGTATAAACAAAGACGAGCGGGGGGACGCCTCCGCACGCACTCTACGGAGTATAAATAAGACATAGCGTCGAGGTTTGCCTCCGCACGCAATTTCACCGCCCGCAACGCGCGGAGGTTCGCCTCTGCGCTCAGTCTACGGACTCTAAATAAGACGTAGCGCGAGGTCCGCCTCCGCACGCACTCCACGGGGTATAAATAAGACGTAGCGTCGAGGTCCGCCTCCGCATGCAATTTTACCGCCCGCAACGCGCGGAGGTTCGCCTCTGTGCGCAGTCTACGGACTCTAAATACCCCTCCGCACGCACTCCACGGAGTATAAATAAGACGTAGCGTCGAGGTCCACCTCCGCACGCAATTTCACCGCCCGCAACGCGCGGAGGTTCGCCTCCGCGCGCAGTCTACGGACTCTAAATAAGACGTAGCGCGAGGTCCGCCTCCGCACACACTCCACGGAGTATAAATAAGACGTAGCGTCGAGGCCCCCCTCTGCACGTAATTTCACCGCCCGCAACGCGCAGAGGCTTGCCTCCACGCGCAGTCTACGGACTCTAAAATAAGACGTAGCGTCGAGGTCCGCCTCCGCACGCACTCTCCGGAGTATAAAAGAAGACGCGGATGCTATCCCTGCGCACTCTATGGAGTATAAACAAGACGCGAACACCGCGCACGCACGGGCGCCGCCCCAGTGCGTACTCTTCGGAGTATAAATAGGACGTGGATGCTGACCCCACGCACTCTACGGAGTATAAACAAGACGCGAACACCGCGCACGCACGGGCGCTGCCCCAGTGCGTACTCTTCAGAGTATAAATAAGGCGCGGACGCTGTCTCCGCGCACTCTTCGGAGTATCAACAAGGCGTGGGCATTGGCCCCACGCACCTTCGTTACCTCGGTTAATTCTCTTTACGGGCAAGTGCACCACGGGGCCCACCCCACGCCGCCACTTTGTAAAGTACCAAGGTGACGTGTTAAGAGGCTGGGTCCCACACGGGCACACCCGCGGCGAAGCACCGAGGCTGGTTCCCGCGCGAGCACACCCGCAGCGAAGCACCGAGGTCGCCCGCCGCCACCACCTCGGGGTAGGGGACGGAGCGCCGCGCGTCTGCCGACCAGGCGCCACCTCGCCGCCACCACTTCAAGGATAGGGGACGGGCGCTTGCGCGTCACGCCGACCAGGCGCCACCCGCCGCCACCACCTCGAAGGAAGGGGCGGAGCGCTCGCGTCTACCTCGACTGGCGCCCGGCCCGCGCCACCACCTCGGCGGTAGGGGCGGAGCGCCGCGCCGTCTACCTCGACTAAGCGCCCGCCCCGCGCCACCGCTTGAAGGGTAGGGGACGGAGCGCCGCGCGTCTACCTCGACTAGGCGCCAGCCCCGCTGCCACCGCCGAAGGATGGGGACGGGCGCCGCGCGTCTACCTCGACCAGGCGCCCGCCCGCGCCACCACCTCGAAGGGTAGGGGACGGAGCGCTCGCGCGTCTACCTCGACTAGGCGCCAGCTCCGCTGCCACCACGTCAAAGGATAGGGGACGGAGCGCTCCGACGTCTACCTCGACTAGGCGCCAGCGCCGCTGCCACCACCTCGAAGGGTAGGGGACGGAGCGCTCGCGCGTCTACCTCGACTAGGCACCAGCGCCGCTGCCACCACCTCGAAGGGTAGGGGACGGAGCGCTCGCGCGTCTACCTCGACTAGGCGCCAGCCCCGCTGCCACCACTTCGAAGGATGGGGGACGGAGCGCTCGTCGTCTACCTCTACTAGGCGCCGGCTCGCGCCACCACCTCGGCGGTAGGGGACGGGCGCCGCGCGCTCTACTGACTAGCGCCACTCGCGGCCACCACCTCGAATGGGACGGAGCGCTTGCGCGTCTACTTCGACTAGGCGCCAGCTACGCCGGAGGGGATATCGGTCTGAGCGTGTGCGGTGATCGCAACTACGTGTATACCTCGATCACACTGCCCCCGCAGGGCGCAACTCATCGCGTACGGGCGCGCCTGCAAACCCTCCAAGCTTACCATGGGACAATGTAGCCGGAGGGTGGCGATGTACTTCGCAAGATCTGGTCAAAACTGTTCTTGGTATTCGCTAAGGACGTTTACAAAGCGCATGAACACCCCCGCGCAACAGGTATTACTCGCAGCTCATCTCAACATGCGCCCGCATCGTCCGTCTCGAGGTCCCACTCGAAGACGCCCGACTCGCCCAGAAATCCAACGCTTCCTCGGCTCTTTGCCAGAGCCGAAGACGCCGTCGGGTCGCGAGGTCGGAGATCAGCAGCCGGCCCCGGTTAGGTAGCTGCTCGGGACAAGGGGGCAGGAATCAGAACAGCGAAAAACAACTCCGTATTTTTGCAAACACAAAACAAAGACAACCCGGGCTTCGGTTACAACGCACACCAACACGCGACAACCTCCTATCACACCTGTGGATCCATGGTGTCCTCCGGAGCCGCGGCGCCATCGTCGTCACGCCGAGGGACTCGTCCAGAAACCGGCCAAGGTTCCCCTCGCCGTACAAGTTGTTCCGTAGCTCGACCATGGCTGCGGCCTCGCCGCAGTACTCCCATATCCGCTCATGGAAGAACTTTGCGGCGCGGTGTACAGCTCGCACGGCGCCGGACATTACACCGCCCCCCGCGGGCATCTCCAGTCGGGGATTGGCTAACCCCCCGACATGCTCGCAACCGCGGTGTCGCAGGAACGCGCACGTCAGACACGACGCCACGTATGCGCAGTGACTGCCGAAGATCGCCGCGGCGCCACGCGCAACGTCGGCCGCCTCTCCAATCCACCGGAGTGACCGCGGTAGGTCCTCGGGCCCGAAGGAGCACGCCGGCACTTCGGCGACAAGCCCCTTAAAAGTGTCTTCCAGGGCCAGCATGGCGTCCCAGGTGGCGGCCGAAGCGTCGCCCAAGGCTTGATCTCGCTCCGCGAGAGAGGCAGCAAGCTCGCTGTTTCTCCCCTCAAGAGCGGCGATTTGTTGTACAAGGCCATCCCGCTCTGCAGCAGCCTCTTGCCGCACCGTGTCCGCGGTCGAGGCTCGCGCCGCGGTAACAAGCTCGTCGGTGCGCGTCTTCATCTCCGCGCACTCCAACTCCAGCAACGATACGAGCGGCACGGGCGGATCGCCTTCCACGCCTCCTCGCTCTTCTTCGGCGGCCCGCAGCCTATCCCGTATAGCTGCTCCCTCGCGGACGTGAGCCCTTTGCAGGGCCTGGGCCAGCACGAGTGTCTGTGCGACGCAGCAGTCAGCAGACACGAAGCGGCTGCAAGAGGGTCAAAGACGCTTACCCGCACCCCCGACACCTCCAATGCATCTCCGAGGTGCCCTGACCCGTAGGTTTGCAACACTTGTTGTCCGATGCTGGAGGCCACGTCCTCCGCAATCCCGCGCCACGCCCTCAGAGTATCCGGCGGAGGAACGAAGTCCGCCGGGCTTGGCCGCGCGGCACCTATGTCGCCATCACCGGGACCCCCGCGCTCGAGGAACGGTTCCTCCTCCGGGATAAGTGTCGCTGCGAAAAGGAATTGCACATGTCACGAGGCGTTAAACCAAACAGAAAACCTTCCTTCAGTCGCGGGAGGGGGGCTTCGCGGAGACGTCTCCCTAGCCGCGGGCGGGAACGCTCCCACTTCGGCCCCAACGGACAGCGCTGTCTCGAAAGGCCCGGGGACTATCGAGTCAGGACCTAGCGCCAACCGAGCCTGCGCCACGGCCACCGTGGCCCGAGGGGCTGGGAGGGCGCGGGGTGGTGGGACCTCGATGCTCGAGCAGTGTCCCATAGGCTCCCAACACCGATCGCCACAGCGAACCCTCGTGAAGTCCGCGGAAGGGAGACTGCAGGCACGCCCGCTTCACTTGGGCGGAAGATATCGCCGTGGAACCCGCCACAGAAGGGGCCCCTCCGGCTGCATCATCCGCTGAAGGGGTCTCCACAGCTACGACGATAGAAGTCGAGGACTTCACCCCAGTGACTTCCGCAGGGGTTACCCCCACCTTTGCGGGAGGCACCCCCGCCTCTACGGGCGACACTTCGGCCTCAGCCGCCGCGGTCAGCAAAGGCGGCGCTCCACATGCTCCCGCGGAGGGCAGCCCTGCCAAAGCCATGCTCGGAGACGAGGACTCCGCGGCGCGCCCTCCACTGCTCCTGCCGGTGCCTCCACCCTCGGTCTCCGCGCCCTCTAAATCTGAATCGGCATACCTTGCCAAACTCGACCCCGGGCTCGCCGCGCCGGCAGGCACAGCGGCAACCGCCGTACGGGCCGCGGTCGCGGTGCTCCGGGTCCTTTTGCGGGACGGCGCCTTCGTCTTCGCGGCACCATCATCCTCGTGCTGCTGGTCCGGAGGGGGGCGATCCGGCACAGGAAGCCCTAAGGCCTCACACACGCGGTCTATCCGCCCCAATCCGGCCTCCGCGGTCGCAGCTACGCATTGCCCGTGCTCTCTACCGATGTATGGCCCGAGGAACACGCGCGCGGCGCGCTCTGCGTCCTCAAGGCGAGTCCCTGCCCAAGACGGCACACTTACATAAGTGCAATATATACAATTGCGGGCGAAGATATGGTTGAGACTTACGAAGGCCAATCGGCACAGGCAACGAGCAAACGGACTGGCGAACGTTGTCATCCCGACGTTCACCGGCTGTGAAGCGCCAACCGTGGGCAAGCGGCGTTGCACCAAGCATCATATACTCCTCGGCGAGGTCGTGCATATTGAAGCGGGCGGCGACCCCCACAAGTCTCCGCGCCCTCAGCCTATCTTCCTGGTCAAGCGCTAAGCCGGGAGCGGACTTGAATGTAATCGGCCCGCCTATGCATTGAAGGCCGCTGCCACTCGTCACACGATGGTAGAACCACCGCCTCGCCCAGTTGACCTCCCACTTCCCTCGGGTCGCGTTCGCAGGGAAGAGCTTCCCACATGACGCCCGCAGAAGGAAGTTGACGCTGCCAAATTTCGACACCGTACCGTCCTTCCGCTCCTTCGGTTGGCACCGGGCCTCATGCAGATACGCAAACAAGGAGGCGCTGGGCCAACACCCCTCCAAGCGCAGGGCCCAGCTGTACACGACGAGGCGAGCCACCGCGTTCGGAGTCAGTTGTGACAACTCCAGCTTGAAGGTCCGCAGCACCGCCCCGACAATTGCTGTGGACGGAATGCGAAGCCCGGCTTCGAAGTAGGCAACGAAGACGATCGCCTCTGACTTCCCAAGGCGCGGCTCCGTCTCGTCATCGGCGGGCAACCGCACCGCGTCATGATCCGATAGCTTCCCATCTCGCAACAGCGACCGGATAGTGTCCTCCGTCACGAAGCGCGCCCCAACTTCGCCGAGTGCGGATCGACCCTTCTTCGCCGCCCACCACTTGTCTGCCGCCGGCGGATCGCGCTCCCCCAGCGTGTATTTCACCTCGAGAGGAGAGGATCGCCTGCGGTTGGCGTAGCCACCCACCTGAGTACGCTCGTCGCAAGTCGCCATCAGCACCCACGGGGAACTCGGCGGCAGGAAAGAAGTGCAGGAACAGGGCGAGCGAATGCGGAAAGCACCGTGAACAACTAAAAAGCGCGAGGAGGCGTGGGCACAATACCACGGGGGGTTCTTAAAGGCCCCCCGCCTCCTACCCTAAGCGCAAACGGCGAACGGCAATCGCTCGCCTCCCCACGCGCGAAGCCGAAGCGTCGCGGCGGTCCATGTAGCCAGCATGCGACCGTGGTCGTACAGAGTCCTGTCACCACGCGAAGCGTCGCTAGCGTCCCGCCGCGTGTCGGTCCGCGCAAGCAATAAACGCAGGTCACGTGACCCGGTATAGCCTTCAGCTCGACCCTGGCTGCACCTGTCCGACGGGACAACCGTAAGTCCGCGCTGTAGGCGCAACCAAGGATCGGCGAGCAGCGCAACCGCTCGCAGCAGGTGGCGCGCGTTGGGAGGGGGGCAGCCAGTGGGCGGCACGCCTACAACGTCATGCCACGTGCCCCGCCCCTCTGAGGAAGGAACTTGACCGCGGGCGACCCGTTGGCACACCAATCGCTACCCGCCGCGTGTTCATCCCGAATGGACAAGCGCGTACGGATACAGCAGCCCGACTGTGTTAGCCTGGGGGTCAGCGCGATTCCCGGAGCCATTAAAGCGCACTACCAAGGGCGCCCACAACAGCTAGCTCCGCTGCCACCGCTTCGAAGGATGGGGGACGGAGCGCTCGCGCGTCTACCTCGACTAGGCGCCAGCTCCGCTGCCACCACCTCGAAGGGTAGGGGACGGAGCGCTCGCGCGTCTACCGACTGGCGCGCCACTCGCGCCACCGCTTCAAAGGATGGGGGACGGAGCGCTTGCGCGTCTACCTCGACTAGGTACCAGCTCCACTGCCACCACCTTGAAGGGTAGGGGACGGAGCGCTCGCGCGTCTACTTCGACTAGGCGCCAGCTCCGCTGCCACCGCTTCGAAGGATGGGGGACAGAGCGCTCGCACGTCTACTTCCGACTAGGCGCCAGCTCCGCTGCCACCGCTCAGCATCCCCGGACCACCCTGCAAACGCCTGCGACGGTCCAACGTTGCAGCGTCGTGCCGTCGTGATGCTCCAAGATCCGCGCCGAGAAGGAGCGTCTGGGATCCAGCGGGGCCCCTGACTCAGCCCCATGCGTCAGAGGCCTAGCTTCCCCTCGGTAGGGCGTTCCGGCCGAAGCAGAAGGTGAAGGCGAGCGGGCACCGGTTTACCCACAATGCACTCAACAGCCAACCCTGAGCCGTGGTGCAGGCCGCCTTCGCCCCTAGCCCTCGAATCGGAGGTCACGCGACGTCCCAACTTTGTGGCGGTTTTGACACGTTCTCGTAAATAGAAAAGCTTCAGTACATCAACATTCCCTGATGGTAACGCCGGTGGGCGCAATCAGAGAGCGCAGAGAGACTCAAGTATTTCTGTCTACGAGAGCAGGTCAAGACTTGCCATTTCCACACGAAAGCACGGTGCGCGAGTAGGACCCTGTGGACGTCCAAGACTTCTACAGCGAGCTGTGACATATTCCCATAAGTAGGCCGTCTATTGTTCATCAGCGCTCGCTGATATTAGCGTCAGTAGACGCAATCATCAAACGCGGATGAACAATAGTTGGCCTGCATGTGAGAAGATAACCGCGTGCAGGTAAACATGAGTAACCGGGGGTGAGCAAGGAACAGGCTGCGACACCGGCGTATTTATACCCAGGCTCACCCGGCGAGCAGTCGCCAGGCTGGCGGAAGGTCAACCAGCGGCACGCCAATCGATGGGATCGCAGTCGATGGGTACCCGGCGGTTCAACTGCCCGTGATGGACAAGCACAACCGCTCACGACAAGCGAGGGCACGCCGGTGGCGAGCGACGCCGCAATGCCCCCACCGTGTGCCCGCTTTTACGGGAAGGCGCGACGGCGTGGTTGCGCAACCGCTAACAGCCCACGGCGTGCCAATCATGGCCCGCCACGTGTACACCCCGATGGGGAAAGCAAGTACGGCCACAGTGGCCTGCCCCTGCCAGCCCAGGGTCGGCGCGATTCAAGGGGCCATTAAAGCGCACCACCAAGACCGCGGAGCCGCACCCACCTCACGCCCAGGAAACACATGAGGCGCGAGGTCCGCTTCCGCTCCAACTTCGGCTCCGCCGCCCGGGGAACTCGCGGCCGAACATGGCCCGGGCCACCAGGCCACCCCGCCAAGGCGGTCTCGGCTTCGACCTCGGCTTCGGCTTCGACCTTCGGCACCGAAGGCAGCCTCGAGCCAGCCACTGTTGAGCCCTGTAAGCAAGGGAGGCTTCACCAGTCTGCCCAGCGCTATGCTCTGGCGGCGGGGCAGACACCACCCCGAGTAGTAAGGCTTCGCCAGATGTTGCGAAAGCTCACAGGCTGAAGGGACGGAGGGGGCCAAAGGGCTCAGCAACATGGCTTCGGCCCGTGAAGCCCTTCACCATGAGAGGCTCCTGTTGTAGGGGTGGCCCCCACCTAAGCCCAGCAGGCCTGTTGGAGGAATGTAAGGCCCGAAATGGGACATGTGTAATGACATAAGAGCCCCCGAGGGGAATACTCACCTGTAAGGGTACAACTGTACAAGCACTCCCCATGTGAATATATATATGTGGCATAAGCCACGGGGGAGAGGGAAGAAGCCATTCATTTTACTCAACTCTCCACTACTACACTCTCTCTCTCTCTGTTTGGTCTGTAACCACAACAATGGTCTATGTATCACAGATGGTTTTTAGTATTAGCTATCTGTGATATGTCAGATATCACAGACGGCTAATACAAAAAAATTATCTGTGATGGTCTATGTATCACAGACGGTTTTGTGTTAGAAACAGTCTGTGACAGTTCTTTGTATAGCTAAAAAATTTCCTGTTTTTCAGCTAACCTTAGGAAATGCTAGCCATGTCATCTGAAAACAAACAAACAGATTACAGATAAATAATGGATAAGTGAATTACAACTGAGCCCGATGAGCCCGAAAACTGTGTGGAAGCCATCTCACTTAGTTGCTATTTATGAAACATTCAAATTGCATTTCAGTAGAGTATATAAAGCACAAACTGAACATCATAGATAAAATTTTATTACTCTCAGGTGTTGGCTGGACTCTATTTTCAACGAACATTATTTAACAAAGAAACAAGGGATTAGATGGCTACTATATATACGCTTAATTTTCACAAGCATATATTGCAGCTTCTAAGCTCAGTGAACTAAGCTTATTAATACACTAACTAAGGCTTATTTGAGTGAAGATTTTGAATACTTGGGGGAATCGACAAAGCTTCTGCAATCATTTACCCTCCTCTCTGATTGTCGGCATCGGTCCAACACATAATTAACACTATGATAGCATCAAAATGTCATATCAATAATTCTATGAGAAGTTTTATCAAATATGAACTCAAAAATATCAAAACTTTAATATGTGTATATATGCACAGTATACAAGCCTCCAAGAACTACTTGCCCGATTGTGGACAATGAATTGATATTGAACTTGAAGATTTATCTTTGAATTTTGAAGGTAAGATAGTTAACACATGATCGTTATGAGAACATCAAAGGTAACATAGTTAACATAGGTTGATATTCACAGTCTAAGAACTAAAATAAACTTCCATAGGTTCAACATAGGATGAATTGCTCTACCAAAACTGGTAAGCTATTCATATAATTTGAGAATTAAACTAACTACACAGACTAAGCTTAGGATGAGCTTCTCACCTAAGTTTTGCAAAGCCTACCTGTCTTTTCCAATGCATCTACTAGAATAGAAGAGCGAGATTTTTTTTAAGATTTTCATAACTTGGGTTGCCACCAAAGCATCCAAATGAAGACCAGCAGATCCTAAACGCATACAATGAGCTACACAAATTACCACACAACGGGGAGCTGAGGGAGGAGGCGACGGTGATGGGGAGCTAGGAGGAGGAGCCGCGCGACGGGAAGCTGAAGAGGAGGTGATGGTGATGGGGAGTCGAGGAGGAGGAGGTGGCACGCAATGGGGAAATAGAGGAGGCAGCAGTGTGCAATAGGGAGCCTAAGGAACCTAAGTGTGTGTAGTAATGAGTTAGGTTTTCACCCTAATGTATATATAGAAGAGTATTATCATAGATGGTTTTTAAAAATAACCATCTGTAATATGTCACAATACAGACGTTTCTTTAAAAACTGTCTGTGATAACATACGTATCACAGGTGGCTAATGAAAAACTCGTACGTAATATCCGACATATCACAGATGGCTAATACAAAAAATCGTCTGTGATGGTCTACGTATCACAGATGGTTTTGTGTTAGAAACCATATGTGTTATTTTTTGTATAGCTAAAAAATTTTCTGTTGATTACTTAGCATCCAAAAATGCTAGCCATACCCTCTTAAAACAAGTAAGCAAATTAGAGATAAGTGAATTACAACTCAAAATGATTTAATTACATCTTAAAGTGATTTACAACTCAAAATATCACTTGACTATTTCCTTTAAAAAAATAGCCCATCACAATGATTGAGGCGCATATAGTTAGCTCCCTCACTAGTTCTTCCTTGGGCCTGATGCCATCTGCGAATGGAGGAACTCATCAAATTGATTATATTCTTACTCATCTATGATATTCTCAACTTCGACAAATCATTCTTTTTTCATGAAGAACTATATGGCGATTCTTATTTGTTAGGTCTATTACATAAAAAATTTGAACAACTTGCCTAAGGAGTATGAATGATTCGCCTTTGTATTCGACACATTCGAGGTCCACAGTAGTGACGCTATACTTGTCAACCTTCACACCCTGTAGAAGTTGGACCCAACAACACCGAAACAGGGAGATCTTGAAACGTACGTAGTTGATCTTTCAAATCTCCTTTATGAACCCATAGTAGGAGCTCAACCTACATTTCATTATGTTTGGCCTAGTGGTATTGAACTACTCGTGAAACATATATATGTGAATACCACTGTTCTGGATTGTGCTCTTCCTATCCTGAGCTATCATATAAAATGTGTATATATTTATGTCATATCCTTGTCATGTGAAAATTGTAAATTTTGGCCCTTTTGCCAACCCTCGCAGCATATCATCACTTGATGACCTCCCAATGCATCGCACCTTTAACCATTCATTGTACTGACGGTTGTGCTCTCTCGTGATATAAACCTTTGGGCAGCCTATATTCTCTTAGCATACCATGTCTTTGTGCTTGTTGATGTACGGGGACACTTCGGTCATGTGTTGCAAGACCATGAAATGGGCTTAAGCGTGCGTATCCAATCAAGAGTGATTGTTTTCCTTTCGATGGTCTCGATACCCTCTAGCCTCTCCTCTTGATGAGATAGAGGCACACCTATCAGTTTTACCTGAGCCATGTAGTTGACACAAAATTCAATGGCCTCTTCAGTTGCATAACCTTCGATGATGCTGCCCTCTGGTCAAGATTGATTCCATACAAAGGACTTGAGAATTCCCATGTACCTCTCAAACAGGTACATATGACGTAGGAACATAGGGCCACATATGTTTATCTCTTTCAAAAGGTGAATAATGAGATGCACCATAATATCAAAAAATGACGGAGGGAAATACATCTCAAGATAACATAGAGTTCTAACCACCTCGGTCTGCAGAGCATCAAGTCCACCTGTAATACCCCAAAAGCGATTCGAGAGTTAATCGATTAATTGGAGAGAAGGACCATATAGAAAATAATCAAACAATAATTTTTAGAGGGGTTTTCTGAAAAATCCCAGCAACCTGGGCCTGGGCCTCGGCCCAAGTGGAGGCCGGCCCAGGAGGGGGGAGGTGCCTTCCCCCAACCCTAGCCGCCACCCCCTTTGCCCCCTCCTCTCTCCCCCTTGGCCGCACCCCTCCCTGCCCCTGCACCTCCACCATGTCCAGCACACCTCTCCCCCCACTGTTGTCCCTTGGTGCTAGGAGAAAGCGAGAAGGAAGGAAGAAGAAGGGAGGGAAGGAGAAGAAAGGAAGGAGGAAGAAGAAGGGAAAGAAGATGGGTGATTCCAAGGGGATCCTCTAGGTAACTCTCCCTCATCTCAAATCCTTCTGTTTTTAGAGTAATTAGGGTTCTTGGCACGGGATTAGAAGGGGATTAGCAGATTGATTACCCGATTAGAGATTTCCTGTTGTCTGCCTGTAGATCAATCCGCGCAGCGCGACTGTTTGCGCAGTTTAGACCTATGAAACGATTTTTCCTGCGGGTATGACCAATAAGAAAATTGTAGAGGATGACGAGATATATTTTATGCAATTTTTCCAGAATGTTAGGCCGTGGGATTTGGGCGTAGCAGAGTCAGGAATATCGCTGTCTGTCAGGGGTGCAGATTGGGGCAGATTGCTGTTCAAGTGTGATTTAGGGGTAGTAGATGATTTTTATGTTTTTAGTCGCAATTGAAAAAAATGTAGGGAATTCAGTAATCTAACTACTGTATAAAAATAATAATTTTTAGAGCCTTACACTGTGGTTGTAACGCGTTAGAATCTGGCTGCCCAGATTGCCAGAACAGAGAACGTCCTCTGTTTTGCGCATTAAGTTACACCTTGTTAGGATCAAACTAAAAATATGTGATCTACATGAAAAGTGAAGGTGTTTAAGTGAGGAATCCAGAAATATATCATTTGCTGTGATTGGCTTAATATTGTGAAAGATACAAAAAAAAATTAAGCAGCGCTGCTGTAGCGGATAGAGTGTAGAACCGTTAAGCAGAGAGGGAGTTGCGGGTTTTGGGCATAGAGGCGTTTACTTCTCAGTTGTGAATATTATATTATGGTTTTGTGCTGAGTGGTTCCCTATGAATAGGTGGCTTCGCTCCTGATCGTACTTGATCCCTTCGCTCCTTCGGTAAAGGCAAGTATAATGATGGTTTAAAATTGATAGTGTGGATTGTTGATGGTTGATGGACTGTTGATGTTTGATCTATTTTATGAGTATATGTGTTCATGGTTGTGGTAAGGATGTACTGGTGCTATTTATGGTTGATTGCAATTTAAAGTGCTCATGAGTATTTCTGGTGCATAGATATTGTGGATGTAAGTTTTATTTATTGAGACATTCATGCATATGCATCATGCTGATTTATTGAAGTCTTGGTCACGAGATGACCAAGCGCCGAGGTCCCTGTCATGTTGATGACATGACGGGCTAAAGGTCCCCATACTTGTGGAGTATGAGCAATTGGTCCCTGTACCAGATGGTACAGGCATGGGTGTGCATCGACGGATGCACACTTTGCATTATCGGTAAAATGCAGAAGAGAAAGAGATAAAGAGATTTTTGACCATCTTGTATAGCATGGCTTATTTATATGGTTGATGGATGAATTTGTGAAGTGATGTTCATGAATGTTCTTGTTACTATTATTTCTATGGTTGATGGATGAATTTGTGAAGTGATGTTCATGGATGTTCTTGTTACTATCTATTATATTTACTGAGTCGTTGGACTCACTCTTGCTGTTGTTGTGTTTTTTTAGGTACCTTTATGAGATCGGTATGCATGGGGAAAAGGAAAGATTAGAATTATTGCACTTTGCACGATCTATCCACAATGGAAGAAAGGGAGAAAATTAAATACTATTTGCATGAATTACTTAAGTAGTAGATGATTATTGATTGCCGGATTTAAATTGTAATAAAGGATTATAATTCTTTTATGATGCTTCTGTTCTTTATCTAAATTTTATAACTATGAGTGTTCTAGTAATCTAAGCCAATATTGATTAGAATTGATTATATTACTTGAGGTTATTCATCCCTTTTTTTAATTATGCTTGTTGAAACCTCTGATTTAGATAGTAAACAAAGGAGGTTCTGTCGAAATTTTGTGTAGCATATTTAGATTATCATTGTCTTACTACTAGTTTGGTAGCATTCCAGGTCATTGCCTGACTGGGGTGTTACACCACCGGGATCGATAACCTTCTGAGCAATTAAGTTAAAGAAATAACACAGCCTTATGATTGTTAGTCCAACTTTATTCGGTAAAATACTTCTAATTGTAATAGGAATTATTTGTGTCATCAGTACATAACAATCATAAAACTTCATACCAATTAATTTTAAATCTTCCACAGCAATAAGTTTCTTCATGCTCATGGAGTAACTGGATGAAGCTTTCACACCATGCAAGCTCTGACACAATTCATTTCTCTTAGCTTTGAACAGAGTATAACAAGCTATGGGAAGGTATGGTTGGCCTTTATCAATCTCTTTCGGTGCTAACTCAGTCCTTATTTTCATATCAACCAAGTCGTACTGTGCATTGACACCATCCTTTGTTTTATCATGAGTGTTGAGTAAGGGGCCAATTAAGCTATCACATACATTCTTCTCCACGTACATGAGGTCAATGCAATGACAAACTTCTTAGTGCTCCCAATAAGATATGTCCCAAAAAATTCATGCCTCCTTTTAGATGTTCTTCTGATGGGTCCTCAATTTATGTTCCTTTCCAAGCACAACATCGATATATGTAATCACATTATAGACCTCTTTCCCTCTAAAAAGGCATGTTTATTCATCTTGTGGTGTGAGTGATACATGGAAAAGAACCTATGGTGACGCATGTACACTATTTTGCACGAGTTGTTTAGCTACACACTCTTAGTACTATCTAAGCAGTGAGGACATGCTTTGGCTCCTTTTATAGCTCGATATGTTACCAAGAGCAGAAAAATCATTGATTGTGTAGAACAACATGGCGTGCAGAGTGAAGTTCTCTCATTTGTCCTCATCCCATACCTACACCACTTCCTTCCACAGTGTTACAAGATCTTCCAGTAATGGTGCTATGTACATATTAATATTGTTCTCAGATTACTTCGGCCTTTGGATAAGTAATGACATCAAAATATGATTTTGCTTCATACACAGATAAGGAGGAAGGTTGTAGATACATAGATTCATGGACCAAGTGCTATATTGGCTGCTCATGTTACCGAAAGGATTCATTACATCTATACTCAACACAAATCTTATATTCCTCTATTCTGCACCAAAGTCTATAAACATCCTATCGAATTACTCTACTGGTTAGAATCAGCAGCGTGTCTTAGCTTTTCATCTTTCTTACGCTCCTCTGAGTGCCAACGTAGCAATGTTGTCTCTTTTCGGGTCACAAATAAATGCTTCAAACAGGGAATTACAGACAGATACCACAACACGTCAGCATGATGTCCTTCACCTCGATGCCCTCACCATCAATGGAGTGCTTCTTATGCTTGTATTGGGATGCTTTGCACACCAACATACATACATATTTGCATACTCTTTACGATACATGATATAGTCTTTCAAACATGTATGTATTATTCTACTTCTATTCCCAAGGAACAGAGAACCTTCTTAGCTTGGTACATGATTTTAGGCAACAGCTTTTTCTTTAGAAGCATATCTGCTAAGAGACCTAACAATGTTGTCAAGCTCTTTTGGACCAACCATTGATTGCCTTCAACTTTAGTGGTTCAAGTACAGATGATAACCTTGTGTATTTTGGCTTGCAGCCTGACAACAATGGTTTCTCCGACTTCTCTACTAAGTCCTTGAATTTACCAAACTCTCTCTCACTATAGTTCCCTTTTACTTCGCGCAACATCTGATCCAGATTCTCATTGTACAACCTATCCTCATCGAAAAAATAATTGACATCCGGTATATCATTGTCTCCCTTAATAATGTTACTACTTTTCTATATAATCTGCTCTTTACCGTAACTGCTCCAATATGTATACGCTTTTGAAGCCCTTTTGAATCAAGTTTGCTTCTATTTGCGCTGAGTTGGTAAATATTTTAAGATTCTCGCAATCAATGCATGGACAATATATAAATTTTGTACCCCTCTAACATATCCTACTCGACAGCTCTTCTAAAAGCAGACACGCAATTGATGTACTTTTCACTCACACGGTTTTCAACGTACATCCAGTTTCGGTCCATATACGCTATGCATATAACAAATTAATGTTAAATTAGATTAATGCCTCCTAGATAGCTATTACATGTACGTACACTAGCTCTTACACATAATTGTCATTCACCATAGTTTATCCATCTAAAGTTGCTAGCTATGATTAATGAATCAATCCAACAAGAATTAAAGTAAAATAGGAGTGAGACCCAATATTAAATTGGAGCAAAAAACTACCAAGCTAGATCTCTCTTTCCTTACAACTAAAAATTACATAGATCTAGCTAGAATATAATGTATTTCATTATATATAGTACAATTCTAACCTTAGATCATCAAGAACAAATGGATACAAAAGCACCATTCCAAATATCTAGTCTCCTTTCACCAAATCGCCTCAAAACCGATGTGTGCTTAACAGATAGAATATTGGTCAGGACGAGAGTATTTAATAACACAGTAAATATCACATATGCTTCCATTCACAACCCATCTGTGATAAGTAGTCATCACAGACGGTTTTTTTTACAAAAACCATTTGTGATGTATCGGTGATGGATTTTCGTAAAAATCATCTGTGATAAGTCATATATCATAGATGATTTTTTATTATGAACCATCTGTGATGTATCATATACGGTTTGTGTAAAAATCATCTATGATAAGTAGGTCATCACTGATGGTTCTTACCATCGGTTACAACATAGACCGTCGCACTAGTAAAACTATATGAGATAACTGCGCTGTAGCTTAACACTGTCGGATTCTATGGAACGGTCTATGATAAGACGTCCAGTATGATCTTCTCTATAGTAGTGTTGATTCATTTCCACATTACTGTAATGGCAGAGCTCATGTCCTTGGTTTCAAAAATAAAATCCACATTACTGGTTATAGGACAAGTTATATATAGCGTGGATTGCTATCGGGCAGTCGTCTGCTATCCCCTGCCTGGCCTCCCTAATGTTTCAGCTGAAACTTTCCCCTGATCAACTTAAAAAATTCAACTCAAAATTCCAAACTTCAACTCGACATTTGTAACTTTCAACCATAAATTTTTGAAACATTCACCCCATGAATTCAACGGTCCGTGCCGGCGCATGCCCGAGATACCATCGGTAGTGTCGAGCATAGTTGGGTGTGCACACCTCCTTAGCTTGGCTGCCCCGGGGTGGCAGCGGTGTAGAAAGGTGCAACAGAGGTTGCTTCCAATGTTAGAAAACACACAACACAAAGGAAGATAATCAAAGAACAAGATATATAGATTTAACGTGGAATATCCATCGGGAAAAATTATGGGCACACAGCGAGGAGAATTACAAAACAATGGATTTTATAGTGATGTGTCTCCCAATCCTGTGCGTCTACGGAGGATAGGAGTACAAAGTGACTCAAATACAGGAACAAATCCCGAAAGTAAACCTCTTTCGGCCGACAGAGGCAGTCGGCCCTCTGCCCACAAACCATCGTTTCATCATCAGTAAAATTCGCATCACAATTCAACACCTAGCATGCAGCACTAGAGGGAGCGCGAGATTGAGGGAGAAGGAGGTCCATCTCGGTGCAGCAGCGAGGAGGACGATGCAGTAAATTAAAACAAGAGCCAAGGGTGGCTTCTGAGTTGTGACCCGTTTGACCGGTCGGTGGCAGGGTTTAATCCTTTGGATGCAAAAAATTTTTGGCTGCCGGCAAAAGGAACGAAAGAACGAAATTTCATTCATTTTGTTTGAATTTCGGAACAAAAAAAATCAATTTTTTGATGAAATTTAACCAAAATTTGAGAATTAAGATAAATACCTTCCCATGCCGCCCTTCCTCCTCTCCTTCGACGCCGCATCTTCATGTGCTTCCGCTCGCCACCGCCGGCCGTCCACTCGGGGAGGGAGCTGCGCCGCTGTCGACTACCGAGGTCCGCCCGCCGCTCGGTGGAGATTGGGGATGGGGATGGCCGCCGCCCGCCACTCTTCTTCCCCGTGGAGGATGGGGATGGCCGCCGCCCGCCGCTCGGTGCTCGGTGAGAAGATGGGGAGGGAGAGGGATGCGATTGGGGTGTGGGGAATCACTGGGGGGCAACCTGCGGCGTGGGGGGACAACTGGTAGGCTGCGCATTTGGGCTGGGCGTCGTGCGTGTGGCCTGTGCAGGTGCGGATGTGCGGCTCGCTCGGGCCGATTCCAGAATCCAAATACATATGAAATTTTTGACCGGAACGGGATAATTTCACTCAGCACCAAAAGGACCGAAATTTTGGTGAAATAGCGAAATTTCGGCCGAAATTTTTCCCTGGTCGGTGGTAGGGCTATAAACGAGTCGAGCTCATGCAAGCCTGGCCTCTTAAGCTCAAGCTCGGTAAAAACTCGAGTCGAGCTTGAGCGAATTTGAGTTAGGGCTCAAGCTTGTACCTAGCCTCAAGCTCGGCTCGGCCAAATCTCAAGCTTAGCTCAAAGCTTAATAACACTTAAAATATTTAACATGCACTAATTTTCAAGAATAAGAAAAGTTCAAGCTCAGTTAAAGTAAACTCAATAATAGTAAAAAATAATTTACATGCACTGATTTTTCAATAATAGAAAAGCTCGAGCTCAGCTCGAGTAACCTCGATAAAAGTTAATATGCATCAATATTTAAACTCGAATCGAACTCTAATGAGTTATTCGAGCTCAGCTCATTGAACCTCGTGAGCTCGGGATCAAGCTTGAGCTTGGCTCGAATAGCTCGAATCGAACTTAAAGCGAACCGAGCTCAAGTAGCTCACGAGTCTTGAGTTTTTTGACAGCCCTAGTCGGTGGCCGTGGGCGTCCTCTGGATAACTTTCCCATGGACATCCGCCAATTATTATTTTGGTGGATTGCATTATTCCACGGTCGGACATCTCCATGCACGGGCATACTATCATGGACTAATAGCACCAACGGATAATATGGGCTTTATGGTAAAATCAATGATCATTCTTATCGTATAAAGATCCACACTGGCACCATAACCCCAAAACAAACGATCGAGCCTAAAACAACCACCGCTCCAGCCGACCTCATGCTCACAACTCCCCTCTTCACGCCGGCCATGGAGCACCAGCAGAGACAGAGGGAGCTCCAGCTTCTCCTCCTCCCCACGACCACGCCTCGCGACGCCGCCGTCTTCCACGCCCCGAGACCGCCAGCGAGCCCCTCCGACCACCCGCAGCTCGACCTGAGCCTGTCCATGAGCATTGGATCACCACCGCCGCCGCTGTCGCCGTCGACCGATCAGAAGAAAGCGGAGGTGGCTGCAGCCGGGCCTGACGTGCAGGCGCTGAAGTGGCAGACGGCGGAGCAGGCCCGGCTGGCGTCGGCAGAGCGGGCGTACGCGGAGCGCGTGATGGAGCTGGCGCGGCGGGAGCTGGAGCTGGCGGAGCGGGAGTTCGCGCGGGCTCGGGCCATCTGGGAGTGCGCGCGCGGCGAGGTGGAGATGGTGGAGCGCATGAAGGAGATGGCCGCCGCGCGCCGGATCGGCTCGGCCGCGCTCGAGATCACCTGCCACGCATGCATGCTGCGCTTCCACCCGTAGCTCCTCGTCGTCGTCGTCCTCCTCCTCCTCCTAGTCTCCGTCTCCTGTAGAACGAGTGCACGACACCGTATACCGCGCGTGCCGGTGTAATTCTCCGCACTCGCTTATTGCTTAATTATATTAGCTGTTGTTTTAATCTCTGAGTGCTTTAATTAATTCGTGTTAATTAATTCAGCTTCTTCAGATCGTGTGCTTTATGCACGCGTCAAGGACTCAAGGTAGCTTCGCTAGGGAAGATATTTGTTAATTCTTTTCTCTTGCTTTGCTGTTTATTGCAATTGGTTCCACCGTTTCCAGCCTGAAAAGGTAAGGGAACCTAACAGTTGAGCTAAGCTAACTTTACTTAGTGCTTTACAATTCGGAAGTGATAGCTGGAGTACCAGCATCTGTTTAGCAGGACATATAAGGCTCTCCAAGCTAGTTAATTATTTTTTTCCTTGTAAAAACAATTGTCGAGATGACTGCATGCCAACCTTTTTTTATAGAAATGAAAGATTCCGGGTAAAAATACTACTAATGGTAACAGAGCCATAGGTCGTGAATTCGAGACATGTCGCATGCATTTAAAAGAGAAGGAACAATTGTTGTAGTTGGAAGTTTGGTGGAAAAACCAAAATGAGCATGTTGGTGGACTACAGTGTGGGTTCTTTTAGGTGTGCCTTTTAATTTATGATTGTTTTTTATGATTTTTGACTGTAACATAATAGTTTATGTGAATGAATCGAATACTGATAAGTCGTTTCAAAAAATTGTCCCGATAAGCTAGTTCAAAATGTCGACGAAAATATTATTTCATTTATTTATTAAAAAAAATCATAAATCATAAGATAAAAAAAAATTATATCACGATGTTTGGTCCACGTCGTAGGCCCAATCAACCCTAGCCATCAGCATAAGCGTTGAAGTATCCGATCTTATGGCGTTTGATTTCTCTGAATAAAATTCGAGAGCTTGTACTAGGACAGACAATTGAACAAGATAGAGGGGTGGAACTGGAAGAGGAACAGGGAGGGGTGGCTGGCAGCCTTGTCGAAAAGGGGATTTGCTTATGTGCCCTAAAGTTTAATGGCGTTTGCTCATTTGCCCCATGATGTCTCACTGACATATGGGCTCTGGACCCGTATGTCAGTGAGATATTATAGGGCAAATAAGCAAACACCATTAAACTTTAGGACAAAAGAGCAATTTTTCCTGTCGAAAATGGTGATGGCTAGACAAACGAGCGGGAGCAGATACAGTAACCACGAGCTATTTCTTGCACGGTTAGTTAACTCTTACCCTTGAACAGTTGCAAAATGCAAGATGAAAGACAAGACATGCATAGATGCCATACGCGATGTGTTAATGCTATCATTCCAATGCCAAGATGTCGGCACTCGGCAGAAAGGTTTTCTACTGTGCTGCTACAGCTTCTTCATTTTCTTTTCCTTCTGTTATTTCTGAGATTTCTGGGAATCACTGAATCAGTAAGGTATGTATGTTGATGCTACTTATGAACTTCGCGTGAAGAACGCTATGACAAGACCATGTACCATATACGTATAATAGTAATATATGTAGGGATGAAAACGGTCGGAAAACTCCTCAACCGTTTTCTACTTCTACATTTGAATACGAAAACCAAAACGAAAGCGGTAAAGCCGGACACGAAAACGAACGCGAACTTACGGAATATCGAGAATTTCGAAAACGAACCAATTCGAGCGGAATTATGTCGAACACGGTCGGTATACGAAAATTCAATACGGAATACCGACCTGTAGAACCAAGTGCATAACAATTAACAAGTGACCAAGTACATAACAATTACCAAGTGCATGATCAAGTTCAAGTGCATATAATAATTAACAAGTGCATGACCCTTGGTCTTAAGTATTAACACAATAGCCGACACAAATACAAATACAATACAAGTCTAGAACAAGCAATTAACAGCTAGCGAACATCTACAGTTCATCAAAGATCATCCATGAGGTCAGGATCGCTTTCCATATCTTTTGCTTCCTCATTGTCCTCCTCAGAGTCCTCATCCCCCTCCTTGTCCTTTTCCTACAAGTTTGCAAAGTGAATTAAAATTAGATGTAGCAATAGCATATTTCAGAGCAAGCAAGCAATAAACATACACATACCTCAATTTTCAGTTTAGCCACAACATTAGCCAAAGCCTCAACCTCAAGATCACTCACAATTGATCCAACCATTTTAGAATCTGAACAAAAAATTTGGTATTCCGTATTTCAAACCGAATTTACAATACGGTATATTCCGAATAAAATGTAGAAAAGTAGAAAACGGTTGGAAAACGCCTAAACCATTTCCGCTCCGTTTTCGAATTTGGTATTCTGTATTTCGAACCGAATTCGAATTTGTCCGAAAATACGAATTCGATCGGGTCAAATGTAGAAAACGATGCGGTTCGGTACGGGATATTTCCGTTCCGTTTTCATCCCTAAATATATGTACTTATATGTACCTGAAATTCTGCAAGGTAGTTTAGCTAGCAACAAAATAGACAGTACATTTGTAGGGAGATTAAGGATGGATTCTTTTGAGTTTATGCCTTATGGTTTAATTATTTGAATTTTGGTTGTTCGCAAGAGATAGTACGCATAAGAAAATAGACGCATGTGAGTTTTGTCGGTATAGCTAAACTCAGTGCTCTTTTTACTATAATCTTTCTATTGATCCCGTCTTAAAAATGCACCGTTTAAAAGTTAGTTATTATAAACAATATGAACATTGTTAGAAATAATCTTGACTTAGAGTTCAAGACGTAGTAGAGTCCGTCTCCGTGTGTAACTCAAATTGAAGTTGTGTTCAACTTGAAGTCCGAATATGTATGCTAGTAGGAGATTATTAGCCTATATATTGAGAAGACTTGTAGCCAGTTTTGTAAGAAAAGCAAGAAAAAGGGAGAGTAGATAAGAGAATAGAGAAATTCAAAAATTCTCCTGTGTTCTCTTCGTTTATTTGTCATGTGTGCGTTTTCTCCTGAAACAAAATTTTAACATAAACTGATTTTAAGCTAAACCGAACCCATCCTTAAATTTCACAAATGTTTCAATTTCCAAGAACTTGCTCAGTTCGTGCGGCGAACTTGAATTCTATTATGAGAGGTCTTTTAACTTGCTTAATTACGCCACCTTGGTCTATTTGTTGGTTAAGTAACGAGAAGAATACCTTGAAGCTGCTTGATTGTACAGCTTAGATCCCCGAACTGGTTGAATTGCACTACTTAGGTGAAACGCCCCGCATTTTTAATCACGCCTTAATACAATTACTTAGCAAATCATCATTAATTAAAAAGTCTATTGACAATACAATTAGAATATATAACTCACAAAATCTAAGTTCAAAAAATTACTAATTACATACCCAGACTGTCTATACTATGCAAAAGTAGGTCTTGTTCGTATTGACTTTTGCTTTTAATTTTTGCTTAGAAAAGCCAAAAGCCAATATGATACCCGGCTTCTTGAAGTGACTTTTCTACTTTTTTCGCTACCGTCTCACTTCAGGGATAAAGGTAGGGGATCATGGGTGCATCATGCACCTCACTCTTTTCGCTCTTGTCACGTGCACATATCTCTCCCTCACTTTTTCCACCGCTCGCTCTCTCCTTTTAAATACCACTTTTTTCAACCATTACTATTTATTTTTCAACACCTAGCATGCAGCACTAGAGGGAGCGCGAGATTGAGGGAGAAGGAGGTTCATCTCGGTGCAACAGCGAGGAGGATGATGCAATAAATTAAAACAAGAACCAAGGGTGGCTTGTGAGTTGTGACCCGTTTGACCGATCGGTGGTAGGGCTAAAACGAGTCGAGCTCATACAAGCCTAGCCTCTTAAGCTCAAGCTCGGTAAAAACTCGAGTCAAGCTTGAACAAGTTTGAGTTAGGGCTCAAGCTTGTACCGAGCCTCGAGCTCGGCTCGGCCAAATCTCGAGTTAAGCTCAAATAACCTCAATAACACTTAAAAATTTAACATGCACTAATTTTTAAGAATAAGAAAAGCTCAAGCTCAGTTAAAGTAAACTCAATAATAGTAAAAAATAATTTGCATGCACTGATTTTTTTAACAATAGAAAACTCAAGTAACCTTGGTAAAAGTTAATATGCATCAATATTCAAACTCTAATCGAGCTCTAATGAGTTATTCAAGCTCAGCTCATTGAATCTCATGAGCTTGGGATTAAGCTCGAGTTTGGCTCGAATAGCTTGAATCGAACTTAAAGCGAACCGAGCTCAAGTAGCTCACGAGTCTCGAGTTTTTTGACAGCCTTAGTCGGTGGCCATGGGCGTCCTCTGGATAACTTTCCCATGGACATCTGCCAATTATTATTTTGGTGGATTGCATTATTCCACGGTCGGACATCTCCATGCACGGGCATACTATCATGGACAAATAGCACCAACGGATAATATGGGCTTTATGGTAAAATCAACGACCATTCTTATCGTATAAAGATCCACACTAGCACCATAACCCCAAAACAAACGATCGAGCCTAAAACAACCACCGCTCCAGCCGACCTCATGCTCACAACTCCCCTCTTCACGCCGGCCATGGAGCACCAGCAGAGAGAGAGGGAGCTCCAGCTTCTCCTCCTCCCCACGACCACGCCTCGCGACGCCGCCGTCTTCCACGCCCTGAGACCGCCAGCGAGCCCCTCCGACCACCCGCAGCTCGACCTGAGCCTGTCCATGAGCATTGGATCACCACCGCCGTCGCTGTCGCCGTCGACCGATCAGAAGAAAGCGGCGGTGGCTGCAGCCAGGCCTGACATGCAGGCGCTGAAGTGGCAGACGGCGGAGCAGGCCCGGCTGGCGTCGGCAGAGCGGGCGTACGCGGAGCGCGTGATGGAGCTGGCGCGGCGGGAGCTGGAGCTGGCGGAGCGGGAGTTCGCGCGGGCTCGGGCCATCTGGGAGTGCGCGCGCGGCGAGGTGGAGATGGTGGAGCGCATGAAGGAGATGGCCGCCGCGCGCCGGATCGGCTCGGCCGCGCTCGAGATCACCTGCCACGCATGCATGCTGCGCTTCCACCCGTAGCTCCTCCTCCTCGTCGTCGTCCTCCTCCTCCTCCTCCTAGTCTCCATCTCCTGTAGAACGAGTGCACGACACCGTATACCGCGCGTGCCGGTGTAATTCTCCGCACTCGCTTATTGCTTAATTATATTAGCTGTTGTTTTAATCTCTGAGTGCTTTAATTAATTCGTGTTAATTAATTCAGCTTCTTCAGATCGTGTGCTTTATGCACGCGTCAAGGACTCAAGGTAGCTTCGCTAGGGAAGATATTTGTTAATTTAATTCTTTTCTCTTGCTTTGCTGTTTATTGGTTCCATCGTTTCCAGCCTGAAAAGGTAAGGGAACCTAACAGTTGAGCTAAGCTAACTTTACTTAGTGCTTTACAATTCGGAAGTGATAGCTGGTACCAGCATCTGTTTAGCAGGACAGATAAGGCTCTCCAAGCTAGTTAATTTTTTTCCTTGTAAAAACAATTGTTGAGGTGACTGCATGCCAACCTTTTTGTAGAAATGAAAGATTCCGGGTAAAAATACTACTAATGGTAACAGAGCCATAGGTCGTGAATTCAAGACATGTCGCATGCATTTAAAAGAGAAGGAACAATTGTTGTTGTTGGAAGTTTGGTGGAAAAAACAAAATGAGCATGTTGGTGGACTACAGTGTGAGTTCTTTTAGGTGTGACTTTTAATTTATGATTGCTTTTTATGATTTTTGATTATAACATGATAGTTTATATGAATGAACCGAATACTGATAAGTCGTTTCAAAAAATTGTCCCGATAAGCCAGTTCAAAATGTCGACGAAAATATTATTTCATTTATTTATTAAAAAATCATAAATCATAAGATAAAAAAAATTATATCACGATGTTTGGTCCACGTCGTAGGCCCAATCAACCCTAGCCATCAGCATAAGCGTTGAAGTACTATCCGATCTTATGGCGTTTGATTTCTCTGAATAAACTTCGACCCAAATCCCCGAGAGCTTGTACTAGGACAGACAATTGAACAAGATAGAGAGGTGGAACTGGAAGAGGAACAGGGAGGGGTGGCTGGCAGCCTTGTCGAAAATGGTGATGGCTAGACAAAACAGCGGGAGTAGATACTATATAAGCACCGTTTAAAAGTTAGTTACTATATAAGCATAAACTGACTTTAAGCAAAAACGAACCCGCCCTTAAATTTCACAAATGTTTCAATTTCCAAGAACTTGCTCAGTTCGTGCAGCGAACTTGAATTCTGTTATGAGAGGTCTTTTAACTTGCTTAATTACGCCACCTTGGTCTATTTGTTGGTTAAGTAACGAGAAGGATACCTTGAAGCTGCTTGATTGTACAGCTTAGATCCCCGAACTGGTTGAATTGCACTACTTAGGTGAAACGACCCGCATTTTTAGTCACGCCTTAATACAATTACTTAGCAAATCATCATTAATTAAAAAGTCTAATGACAATACAATTAGAATATATAACTCACAAAATCTAAGTTAAAAAATTACTAATTACATACCCAAACTGTCTATACTATGCAAAAGTAGGTCTTGTTCGTATTGATTTTTGCTTTTGGTTTCTGCTTAGAAAAGCCAAAAACCAATATGAATACCTGGATTCTCAAAGTGACTTTTCCACTCTTTTCGCAACTGTCTCGCTCTAGGGATAAGATAGAGGATCATGGGTGCATCATGCACCTCACTCCTTTCTCTCTCGTCACGCGCACATATCTCTTCCTCATTTTTTTCCACCGCTCGCTCCCTCCTTCTAAATACCACTTTTTTCAACCATTATTATTTATTTTTAGTAAAAAAACCATCAGCAAAAGCTAATACGAATGCCCCCTATTCAATGCACAATGGCAATTGAGATATTGCCATAATACTTAACCAATATTACATAAGTACATATTCGTCTGAAATTATAACAACGTCCATAATAGTAGGTACGTGAATACATCAATACCTAAATTACAACATCACAATTTGCAAGAGAATTGTATATTTTAGTAACATGCATCAAAACAAGGAAGAAAAGAAATGTTAATAACTCAAGCAAATGCAAATAGAATTTAATTATAGTATTGTCGTCAGGCTCGTAGATCGTATAGTATCTATTCTTTTAGCTCATCGAGATACCAAAACCATCCAGGATAAGCCGGCACCTCTTACTAACCCGGGTATCATCATCCAGCAAACAACCCACTAATCTATCTGGAACAAGCATTAGGTAATCAAAGCTAACTTATGGTATCCTCAACCAGCATAAGACCAAATTATGAGCCAACCAATCACGGCAAGCCACATAAAGACCATATTTTGAACACCACGAGGAAAGCCACACTTGGTTTCCCCTTGGTCACATAATTGACAATAAAGCTAGCATGGGCAGCCACTTCCCTCCAACAGAAATCATACAAGAAGGTTAAAAATAATGCTTGCATAGTAGGTTAACCAATGAAGTGAGAGACTAGCTTGATCAAAGTGTGCCAACATAGGAGCAGAGAAGGGGTAAAAAGAGCAATTGAGAAGGCAGAGGGGAACGAAACAAAGCTCACTCACCTGGCAGACACTACCCAATAACCCAAGCGCAGAGTAAGAATCCTTCCCCACTATCTCCATCTCTCTTTCCACCAAATAGCATAGACAAAGGCCAATCCAAGAACATGGTGACTTGAGTCCACCGGAACAAAGCTGCAGGAGTGGGGGAGGAGCTATCGTAGAGATGGGTTCTGGCCAAGGAGGGGTTGAACTAGCCGAACTTGACCTTGGACACTCAGGCAAGCTCTCCTTGATCATACGATTGATGACGACCAAAAAGTAATTAAAAACTAATTTGAAAACTATTACCCTAGTATTTGCATCAAAATACTATGTTCTAAAATAAATTAGATGATGATATTGATTTGGAGATAAGCCGGCCGATGGAGCAGACAGTTGATTTTATTTTAATATGGTTGATGGAGGGAGCTCAGGGAAAATGATGAACGATGACTGAATTTTAGAAGTCAGGGCACTCTCTATGTATGGCTATACTATAAGGATGAACCAACCCTCACTTGAGTCGACCTGTTGTAAGATTAGTATCAACCACGGACCCATTCAATCGGGTTGAGCCCATTACCGCTATCATGTTGTTACACACTGCACATAGGTAAGTAGTATTAGGCTGGACGATGAAGTTCGCATTATAATGCTGAAGAAGTGCATTAGCGCATCTATATTTAGCGTGAGTGGGGGTGGTGGGTTTGGAAGCCCAACACAACGACTAGTGAAGATCTAGTCGGGTGGAGATGCAATGATGCAAATGGGGGGAAAGGCTTAGTACTCTAGCCAGTCATATGTCTAAGGAAACAGGAGAGCCATATATGACATAATAGGGGCTAGAGTTCTGTGGGTAAAGTGATACCATTTCTGTAGAGATGTTAAACCGTGATAACGCTAGCCTTTAGGATTAAAGGCTATGGAAGCCTACATAGGGCTATAGTCTGATACATGAGTGATTAGTAATTTTCTGGACTAAACTTGCGTTTTCCAAATAACATTTATTTCAAAAATCCTGAGAATTAAGATGAGACTTATTGATTCGATATAGGACTTATGCATGGCATTTCTTTTATAATTAATACTTGCTGAGGACATATGTCCTCACTAGTGCTATCCCCCTTGTTTAAAAGCAGTGAGCCACATACGGTAAAGCGATGCCAAATGTCAACTACAGTGAGACTACTATATAGAGAACTTCATACCACTTCATTTATGCCAAAATCCTTGCCTTTAGGTTCACAGGTGCGAATTGAATGTAGTCCTAACTATTTCTCTGCTGCAACACTTTGATTAGGGTCATTACTCGAGAAAGATTGGTTTTGTCGGGTAATAATCCTTAAGCTGGTGTCATTACCACAGTGGTGATGGCACGGGGCATCACATTAGGCATGCTCAATTAAATTTAAGTTGAAGGATACAAGTGGCACACCTGGACAGTTTTAACGACGTCTTCTGCAATTTACTAATCTAGGAATTGTGCATAGTTCAGAGATATATGCAATCTATTCAATCAGCAATTAATGTTGGTAGAGTGAAGTGCCATAATTTGGAATCCAGAAGAACATTCTGCAGCCATTAGTAACTAATGATTGTTGCGTTATGCCTCGTGGAATCAGGGGAGGAGCTCCCTTTCGTTTTCTTTTTTCTAGACCAGACAGGTTGAAATGAACGATCTCTTAGAAATTACTGACGTGGAACCAAAACAAAACATATCTAGCAAAGCCTACCCATGTGCACTGCCTTTTGCCTTTGGAATCTTGTTCTCACATAATCACACTGGTTTAGTTTGTGGTTTGTACCTAGGACTATTTGATGGAAGAAAACATCATGATCTCTTCCAAAGATTGCTTATTCATGGTTGACGAATGCCAACGTAGCAATATTGGAGAATTAGCCTTTTTACGGTGATGAAAGTTCCTCCACGGCGGCAAACGAAATCGCAGAACAATACCTATTTCACAGCATTCCTTGAGGGTTTCTCTGTAAAGAGTGCGTCCTTTTAACAGACTCTAAGACAGGAAATATAACATCGCAGTGTTAATCGACATCAAAATTGGCAGAAAAAATTAGCTGCTTAGAGGCGATGCTTTTCGAAATGAGAACGCACGCAAATTGTAAAATAATTCAGGAGCTAATCTACACCAACCCATTACTAACTGTAGTTCCTTTACAATCTGTGCAGTTCTTATGAAGAATGTTACAGGGCATTGCAGAAGCAAGAATTGTATTCCTTCAGAAAATAGCAAGAATTGTAGCCAATCCATTTTAGTGTCGGCTTTCAAAGATCCAGAAAATGGGAACATTGATCAGTAACATGAATGTGCACATCCAAGGGAAACATGCATATAGATGATCCAGAACGAGGAACCTGACAAACAGAAACTAACACATGACCAACTAGCAGGTACTTTCCCCTCACAAGACAAAAGGAAAGGAACAAAGGAGAAGCAGATGGCCTGAGCTCAGATTGAAAAGGACAGAAATATTGCATGCATGCATGCATCATGCATGTATAGAACAGCAGATTCTTACATTATATATATCCAATTTGAAAGTTATGTCGTGTGGAGATGAGCTGAATCTGAATGCAGAAGGCACTGTGCTTCTGGACTGGCCTTGCAGAGAAAAAATTTACAGATGAAAGAGCATCTCAAGTATACTGGTGACCATCACAAAGCATAGAAGTATAGAACCATAAGAATGTAGCCATTTCATCAGCTGCACATATCAAGGTCATTGCTGAAGAAACTAACAAGCACAGCTGTAATCCACACCCGGGAGGAGAGGCCAATCGACGAAGCGAAAGCCTCGCAAATGCGTTTACCCATAAGGTCGGAAGATCTTATCCGATCGAAACAAGCAAGAAGAAGATTGATATGTACGCTAGCTACTTCATGTTCCGACGACTAATGAGATAGTGAGATGACACGCAGTTAGCATGGCGAGCAACGGGGCTGCGTGTCTCGATGAGCAGGCAAGGGGTCCCTGTGGCGGTGTGGCCACTCATGGCCACAGGCCCCCTGCATGTGCAGTGCAGTGTTGAGCTCGATGGATTTGTGCCACAGCATCAGTCCGTGTGTACGTCCAACCACAAGGGCCCCCTCTAGCTGCATGTGGAACGCGAGGCTAATCCGCTTTTCAAATCCTAAAATGCTCGCGAAATTGTACAAAGACAAGTTCACTCACCAAGAAACTAACACTAACAGACAGGCTAGTCAAGATGATTGGTTGGTCAGACCAAACAGCAAATCTGTGAGAGAAATGCGCAAACCAGGAGCGCGCAAACAACAATATCGGATTAATTACCGCCGCATCTGCGAGCGTGAAATGATCGATCAACTGCCGATGGAGGCAACCCAAGGATGGCGACGGAAGCTCGATCCATCCATGAACAATGGTAGGTGATAAGGAGGTCTTGAGACTGCAAGACGTGAAGAAACAACGGTGGGCTAAGTTTGTCATCCATGGCATGGCAGAGGCCTGAGCAGCAGCACTGCGAAGTTGACGGGCACGTTGTTGCTTGGGTAAAGCGAGTCGCCGTCAGTCGATCGATTCCTAGAAGAGAAAACCAACAAGGGGAAGGGGAGAATCTGCAAGCGGTAGAGGGGACACAGGAAACTGTTTCGCCAGTTTACCACCAAGCATTGTGGGCTGCAGGAACTAGTAGTACCAGTACTTTCTAGCTCATCAGCTCAGCTGCAGTGGATGGCTGAGAGCAAGGACTGGGAGTCTCGGAGTCTATTTGGCTTGCATGTACAGGCTGAAAATCCATGTGAATGGTGGCGTATAGTATGTGATCAGCGAAAATTATTTTGAGAGGATACACTGCAGTCGGCTCCCTGGATATTCTAATGAACTTAGACGCCGTAATGCTTGTTGATTTCCATTGTAGACATGCTGTACCTGATGTTGGGAATAATCCCATATTGGTTGTGGAAGAGGAGAAAGCACAACTTATAAGTGTGGGGGAGCCCCACCCATTGAACTAGTCTTTTGGGGGGAGAAGGCCAGTACCACTTATAAGGTTGTTGCTCCGTTGCTCCGTGGGCTTGGTTGTGTTCCGCCCATGTGGACCTGTGGCCCGGGGAGTAAAAACCCGGCTGGACCTAGGTATGCGGCCAGGTCCAGATCTCACATTTGGTATCAGAGCCTAGGTGCCTAACACCTCATTGGACCTCATGGTTGTAGATGTGTCCAACCAATGTGTGAGGGGGAGATTGTTGGGAATAATCTCACATTAGTTGTGGAAGAGGAGAAAGCACAACTTATAAGTGTGGGGAGCCCCACCCATTGGACTAGTCTTTTGGGGAGAAGGCGTATCACTTATAAGGTTGTTGCTCCGTTGCTCCGTGGGCTTGGTTGTGTTGCGCCCATGTGGACCTGTGGCCTGGGGAGTAAAAACCCGGCTGGACCTAGGTATGCGGCCAGGTCCAGATCTCACACCTGATGCCTTAATCTAAAAAAAAGATCGGTGCCTTAATGAATTGTACACTGTAATTTCAGTCTGCCGGGATGCTCACTAGCTTGTCGGTAGGAAGGAAGAAGTTGAAAAACGTGAAAATTTTGTTCTGTCGGACTGATCATTGCACATTCTATGAGACCATGTGAAGATCATTTTATGGTTGTGATGAGTAATTGATTTTTGGATTAGAATATTTACAGAGTTTGAGTTTGATTTTTGAGAGTTTACAAGGTCTTCAGTTGATTTTGTTGCTGACGGTATGACCGGCATTGGGACCGCGGTCATACCGGTCAGGTGCGATACTACCGATGTTGTACGGGTGGTACTACCGGAGTGAGGCAGTATGACCAACTTTTGGTTGGCGGTCATACCAGCTGAGGAGCTGTTGGATCGTGCATTTGTTTGAATCGAGTTATTAGAGTGTGGTCATGGTATGTATGTCATTACTTGTGTGCACATGAGTTTCTTGTTTGCTCCTAAGTTTAGGAGTAGTATTTTGGTTACATACATTTTGCATGATGCATTATATGGATTAATTGAGTCAATTGATGACTTTGTGTATTGTGCGGTTGTAGCACCCCACATACAGCCAAGCTGAGATACTACAATGGAACGTCATCGCCAAGAATAAAAACAAATAAAAAAGACAATAGTAGGATTCATACAAAAATTAAAACCTTTAAAGTACTTTATTAAATAATCAACAGAATCTGAAATAGTATTTGAAATATGGGACTGGTCTACTTCTAATCAAATGACAAATAAAGTAAATGGCAAAAGTTGTGGCAAGCCACAGTGCTGAAACTCGAGTGCTCCTACCCATACATGTTGCTATCAATCCACTGGCCTTTTACCAGAGAAGGGAAAGAGCAAGCGTGAGATTCGGAAATCTCAGCAAGTATCCAACAACGGTCGCAACATAAGGAGTAAAGACATGTAATGCAACCACGTGAAATAAGAGACAAGCATCGCAAGTAAGCAACGGATACAGGATAAAAGCAATGAACAACTGATACCAGAAATACTGTCATAGATGGGAGACGGATAACATAGAGACTGTGTAATTAGAGATAGTTGTTACATGACAAGTTATAGCAAAGGTGATGACGACCTCATCCCACATACCTAGTTACACGAGAATAGCCAGGCACATCCTTGTCCTCGACTGTATAACCGCCGACAGGGTGTAATATCCTGTGTAACGAGAATGTACGGCCCCCGTACGTTACCAGGTTGGGTGAAAATCTCCCCTATATATGGGTAGTCCTGGCTTGATAACATTTAGTTTTTTATTTAGCGAATTATCCAAGATGTAATCAGAAAGTCATGGACGGATTGAGGTAAAGTTACGAGACTAAAGGTTTAGTACAATAAGACTGAGAGACAGGATTGGTGATACAAGGTGATAGGAACAAGATCTGTCGATCAAGAGGATACTAACCGGAGTCATACAAGAGTTGTCAATCATACAATTTTATTAGGTGATAAGTAATTATTAGTCAAGTAATGTACAATAATTAAATCAACTACATCTCACAATTAATTATTCAACAGTTAATATTCCCAGAAGCAAGACATAACAATGACCGCCCAGTGTTAAAGATTACTAGTGGTTAACCTTAAATTTGAGCGTGCTTATTCGCAACCCTAATTACAATTTAAACGTTTATTCACATCCCTAACCACACATGAATTCTATGGTTAACATTATACTCATTACAATCATTTAATACTAACTAATTCATCATATTAAGAATCTACCAAGGCTACAACAATCTACGACGGGCAATCAATGCAGCGCAATGATCGGAAACCACGCTAAAGGCAATAGGTAATCATGGAATATAAACGTGCGAAAGAAACAGTTACGGCTGTGAGGTACTTGCCTTGAGCACGCTCAACGGACACGCTGCACGATGGGTCTAAGATGCGTAACTGTCCAGCTGCTCGCTCAATAGCCGCATGAAAACCTACAGAGTGGTATAGAAGACAACCGATCAGATATGATGAATTTGATAAAGGAACGATAGGAAATAATTGGCTAGAAAGGAAACAACCTTTCGGCCGCACAAAACATGTTTGGCCGCACAAACGGTCGTTCGGCCGAGCGAAACGTTGTTCGGCCACGTGAACGCACAAACAGCCGTTCAACCACGTTTGCCTCTGGCCACCGGCTGCCACCGCCGACCACCGCCCGCAAAGACATGGGCGCGGCAAAGACCCGTGTGCGACCATGTGTACGCCGCCACCGCCGCCGTGCGCCGGCCGGCCGCCGGCTGTCGCTACCGCCGCGCATCGCTGCCGCCATGGCCGTGCGGCGCGTGTCGCATGCGAGTGCATGTCGCGTCGCGAGCGCCGCCGCCGCTGCGCGAGCGCTGCGGTCGCCAGCTGCTACCACCTCCGCCGCAACGCCCCTCACCGCCGTTGCCTTGGCCACGCGAGCGCGCGGTTGTGTGCGGGTGAGCATGTGCGGGCGTGCGGGCATCGCCGCCGGCCGCCGTCGCCGACGTCTCATGCAGCCACACAACATCCAAGCAGGAGAGAGAGAGAGATAAAATAAGATTGAAACCTGAATCTGGAAGAAAAGCCACGCGCTGAAAGAGAAGAGGGGTCCCCTTTTAGGCCAGGATTAGATTAGGGTTTATTTTATATTAAATTATTTATTAAAATTATTTTCCTTTTTTTAGTGCTACAGCTCTCCCCCCTTAGAAAAGATTCGGCCTCGAATCGACTACTCCAGAAATTTAACTCACAGAAAGGAGAGCAACAGCTGAAGTAGAACAAGGGACCAGATATGGAGAAAAGAGATCGGGATACTGTGCGCGCATTTGGGACTCCAACTCCCAAGTGGCTTTACGCTCCATCTGATTGGACCACAACACTTTGACATAAATAAGAGTCTGACGCCGCAGTTGACGTTCTGAACGCTCCAGGATCCGGACTGGCCGTGCCACAATGGACAGGTCCTCCGAAACCTCCAAAGTGGGAAACTCTAAAATTTGGTCAGGATCATTCAGGTGCTTCCTCGACAAAGAGATATGAAAGACGTTATGGACACCAGCTAGAGAAATAGGCAACTCGAGACAATAAGAAAACTTCCCAATTCACTCTATGATAGGAAATGGCCCAAGTAACGAGGGTTCAACTTTCCTTTTGCCCTAAACCGGACCACTCCCTTGGTCGGAGAGATCCTCAAGAGAACCTGATTGCCCACCTCAAATTCCAACGGCCGACGAGAACGATCGGCGTAACTCTTCTGATGACTCTGGGCGGAAAGCAAATTGTTCCTGATGAGATCGATCTGCTCCTTCCAATCTCTGGCCTGTTGAGGCCCCAGTAACTCTTTCTCTCCAACCTCATCCCAATGAAGGGGAGAGCGACAAGGTCGGCCATACAGTGCCTCAAAAGGAGCCATCCCGATACTGGAGTGGAAATTGTTATTGTAGGAGAACTTTGCCAGACGTAAATGATTTTCCCAACTGCCCTTCCATACCAGTATGCAAGAGCGCAACATGTCCTCCAAGGTACGAATGGTCCTTTCAGATTGACCATCGGTTTGAGGGTGGAAGGCAGTGCTGAAATTGAGTTTCGTGCCTAGATTCTAATGCAAGCTCTTCCAGAAATGGGAAACAAACTTGGCGTCATGATCCAAGACAATGGACTTAGGAACACCATGAAGACAGACAATCTCCTTGACAAAAAATGTAGCAAGATCACTAGCAGAATAAGTAGTCCTGACTGAAAGGAAATGAGTTGTCTTGTAAAGGCGGTCGACAATGACCCAAATAGAATCCATTCGCCGAGGCGACTTAGGAAGACCAACCACAAAGTCCATAGCAATGTCCTCCTATTTCCATCGAGGAATTTCTAGAGGCTACAGAAGGCCAATAGGACTGCAGTGCTCTGCTTTTACTTGCTGGCACACCACGCATTGGGACACAAACTTGGCTATATCCTTCTTCATCCCTGGCCACCAAAACTGCCACTCGAGATCCTTGAACATCTTAGTCTTGCAAGGGTGAATGGAATAAGGAGTTTTATGAGCCTCACAAAGAATATCCCTCTTCAAGGATGAATCAGAAGGCACCCAAATATGGTTTCAAAATCGTAAAAGTCCTCTATCATCCATGGCAAAGTCTGGCCCATGAGGTTTTACTGGTTCGAGTAACTTGACAACTTTAGAAAGATTGTTCTTAACATGCTCAACAAAATTAAATTCTAGACCATGATTTTTCATACTAGTTTTTGACTTGTCTAGGATCATATTCAAATTCTTCTTGCCAAAAGAAAACCTCTCTAAAGTATTCTTAAGATACTCGTTTCCTCTAGGCAGTGAGGGACAAGTTGTGCAATTAACAGGTTCTATCACATGATTCTTGCAAGCACTAGAGTGAGCCAATCTTTCCTTTTTAGCAAACTTCTTCAACTGCCTAGTTAGAGCACCAATTTTAATATTTAACTTAGGACAGTTAGAGCAAGAAAGGTTTTCATGATAGAGCATTTGTTGAATTGATTCCTGAAATGAATTAAGTCTAACTTGTAGCAACTCACATTTAGAACATGCTTTAGAAGACTTAAGCTTTTTATTTCATCATTAGCAAGTTTAAATTTTCAATCATAAGAATCATGTACCATTCTTAGTTCATCAAATCTATCAGTTACATCTCTAAGTTGAACTAGGTTTGTTGCATTAATTGATCTAGTAGTTTTCAACTCAGTATATAAGACCTGACAAGCTTAACAAGAATCATCTTTAGGAATAGATGCTCTAAATATATTAATTTTAGAATTGAAGCTTTCGACTACAAAATTGTTTTCATTCAATTTCTTTTTAGTTTTTCAATTCAATAGCAAGTTTAACTTGATCATCTTCAAGCTTATCATATGATGGTCTTACCATATCTAGATCACTGTAGTCGTCATCGTTGTTACTCTCCATGAACCACATGCCTGTGAAGTTAGTGTTCTTCTTCTTGTCTTTGACATCATCTTCGTCGTGGTCATCATCATCGCAGTTTTCAAAATTTCCATCACTCAAATCAAGGCACTCAATAGCTGATAAAACTTTTTTAGCAACTTTGTGACGGAAATATCCACCCTTGGTATTATTCTTGGATGGTCAACGACAATAATTCTTGTCTTCTTTGTTTATTTTTCCTTTAATGTGGCCTGACTCACCACACTCAAAACATCTGATCAGACTTAGAGCTCCACCTCGCTTTCTCATTCTCAGATTGTTGAGTGCCTTGTATGCACGTAAGAAGATTAATACCAAGTCCTCTTCAGGAAGCTGCTCGAACTGGTCTTCTAAAAAAAAGGACAAAGCAGACAAGGAAACACAAGACAATACACTCAATGAAATAGCCTACATGGGGTTAGTCACTAGTGCTAAAGATGAAGATTTATCAATCTTAGATGCAAGGCCTCCATCTCATAGGTTTTCATTTTAGAGTACAAATCATCCATGGTTAGAATATCTAGATCGATAGTTTGATTAATGGTTGTGACGACTATCAACCACTCTGAACCTAAAGACCTCAAAATTTTAGTTGCATTATCTCCATCAGTAGGAGTAATACTAACTTCACTCAAGTTACTCAAAATCTTCTCAAAATGAGCAAAAAATCATCTATAGGTTCACTAGACTTCATAGTAAAATCAGAGTGCTCTTTTTGATACAGATTATTGCACACCTTTTTGATTTTAGTGGTTCCTTCATGATAATCGTAAAGAGTTTTCCATATTAAGTAGGCAGAAGCAATATAAGCTACACGATCAAATTCTTTGCGAGAAATCCCTTGAAAAAGTAAGTTATGGGCATGGGCATTTACATCAACATCTATTTTATTTTTGGTAGTAACATCAGCAGGAGCCACATAACATTGAGAAACTTTCTTTCAGATATCACTACCTTGAGCCTCAATGTAAATTTGCATACAACACTTCCAAAAAGCAAAATCAGTACCATCTAACATGGGGAGATGATTTATATACCTCTTTGATTCCGTCACCACCTGCTCTAATACCACTTATAGGATCAAATACTTCAATCAAAGGGGTGAATGATTGTCACCACTTTTTAGAGTCTCCTAGCGGTCGGTGAAGATTTTGACTGCTCAGTGCTCAATCTTCCAATCGATCGCTCAGTGCACGACCACTTGATCGATCGTTCTGTTCAACTGCTTACTCAGCTTTGCTCGTTGTCGTAAGATCCAATCCACCTACGATCACCAGAGCTCTTCAAGCAAATTATGAACCAGATTGATTCAAGATGATCTTATTGCTGGTTTTCTGTGGATTTACAAAGTACCTTCGCAAGCACCTCTAAAAGCCCTAGCCAGAAACTAAAGTCTCTTCAATCTCCTTGCCAAAAACTTTCTAAAGCCTTACATTAACCCTTAGCCTCTCCTTGCTTTTATAGGTTAACGCCTCAAACGTTTCCTCATCAAACACGGACATGAAATCCTACCTCTTCCGAAAATCAAGGGATCCGAAACCCTTCCATACACAGTTTTTTCAATATGTCTAAACTAAATTCTATCCGTTCTGAAAATCAAGGGACCCAAAACCCTTCCTAACATGGGTTTTACACTATCTCTAAGCCTTCCCAGTTATGGATTCCATCCATAACTCCTAACTCACCACATGACGAAGCCTCTAGGACAACACCTCCTGTATCTTCATTACGCATCATCACCTTACATATCAAAGCCTCCAGGACATCACCTCTCGTAGCTTCTCCACGCATCGCCATATTTGATCTCCACAAGCTCCAACGTGAGCCCGACCACCTCGTGACATCCTCGACCGCCTGGACTTCATATCTCCATATCTTAGTCCTGGTCCTCCTCCTCACCGACCATAATCGTCTACACACCAACTTGCACATGCAAAGACCAAAGAACATTTTCCTGGCACATGTTCTTCACAACTTGACCGACATTTGTCCACACACGCAAACCACACCTTTAACCATCCATCAAGATCAATCAAATCAGCCATAACCACAAAATCTATTGCTTTCCAGAAATCAGCCTTAGATCATTCATTGCAACTGATTATGGCCTCCATGCTCAGGCTGGTCGCTAGCTCATCGAGTACTAAAAAACACAAGTACTCAAGAATTACTATCACTCTACTTAGAATACTAAAAAAATCACAAGTATCGTAGCACTCCCAGTCTATGATACCGATCATTAACCAGTCGTTGTACCATCGACCACCAATCATCGAGTATGGACCAGGTTCTGTAGCACAGACTACCATCAACAAGTACTATAGCACCGACCACTGAGTATCGACTAGGTACTATAGCAATGACCACGACCGGTTACTGTCACTTCCGATTAGTTCACTGAACCTCACAACCCTAACCATCTTAGTTGAAGCTTGCCGACTACCAATCATACTCTATTGTATCTTGCGACCAGTTCACTATGTCATACGACCGGTTTCTCTTAGCTTACAACCGGGTTATCTAGAATCTTCGACTCCTCTAAAAACTCTGAACTGAGGTCGTTCCACCGTTGCCGTTCACCTGTGGTCGTTCTACCATGATTGAAATTCCGTGGTTGACCTGCCTTGGTCATCTACTATGGTTGACCTGCCAACCAGACTTGATATCCTGAAAACTCCAACAAGAATAATGCATCAACTAGAACTTTCACAAACGCAAATTTTAAAGAAACCCAAATGTCAATTATTCATCATCACTCATTGCAGGACCACCACATGGTCTAACAACAATCTCCAAGAGTAACAAGTCAAGCCCTTTGCTTGACTCTCACCAAATGCAACGAATCCAATCATGGATACTGAATCTACCTCTAAATGCAGCACATACAACTAGAGACTTCTCTTATTACTCATAAGATGCAACACATGCATATTTAAGAGAATAGACTCACACTAGCTCAATAGAATGGGAATAGAAGCAGCAACTATATTCTCCAACCAGCCATAAGGGGGTATTTATAACCCACACAAAAAAAGCTAGCCATTGGGAGCAAAAACCTGGAGGAGCCTTAATACCATATGCAAACATCTAGTCAGACCGCCCTCCATGCAATGGCTAGAAAACTAGCCATTACAGCCTTGACCAGTCAGACTGCCCTCCTTGCAACGGCTAGAAAACTAATTGTTATAGCCTCGATTGGCCAGACTGCCTCACAGGCTAGTTGGACCACTTGTCCAAAAATAGATAAAGGTGCTCTCTGGAAAAAGGCAACCGCCACACAAGCCGGTCATACCACACGATCGGTCCAACCGCTCATGTAACGCCGATCGGACTGTTGGCCGATCAGAACACCATGGAGGTTTGTTAGACTAACTGGCCTGGTCGGATCGCTCGTCATAAGCTGGCTGTACCATCAATTGGTCCGACTACTCATATAGAGCCAGTTGTAACATTGTGACAAGGCCGATTAGACCACCAACACATGACTAGTCATACCACCCTGACATTTTTCCAAAGAGACAGATGCACATACTTCAACACATATGTAAAATACATTCACAAATTATAGTACCATGCACACAAGGTTTAAGATATGATCCACAATAAGTTATAAAACATATTTGCACACTTTAGAATCATAACATAAGGATTAGATACATAGACTCAACCCGTTTGCAAAATACATTCATAAACTTAAGTCACATGTTGAAAGAATTATGCATGAGCTTTAACTATTTGCAAAATACATTCACAAATGTAAGCATCATGCAACAAGAAGCAGGTGCATAGAATTCAACCATTTGCAAACTCTAGTCACATGCTACAAGAGTTATGCATTAACTACAACTATTTATAAAACACATTCGCAAATACTAGTATCATGCCATAGAAAACTAGAGTAAGTAAGATTAAGCTATTAACATATGATGAGACTCAAACTACTAAATAAGACTCTTCTTAATAGTTGATAACCTATACTAGAACTTCGGTCTTTCACCAAATACCAAGACTAGTAAAAGACTAAAAACACATCCTTAGCCTATACTAGTTATACCTTTGCCTTGAGTATCCTCTTGAAGCTCGATGACGCATATCTTCATTTCAAGTATGGGTCCTTGACTTTAGCCATCAACACATGATTGGTTTTTACTTAACTTGATGATTAATTCATGATCATCTTTTCTTGGGGATCTCAAGTTCATGACTATCAACACATGATATCATTGTTTATCTTGAATCTTGCCTTGATGACGATAAACTCTTGATGCCATCTAAAGTCTTCATCATCATGGGACATAACCTATTCATTCAACTCATAAAAAATATTAGTCCCATAATATTATTATCATTAATTACCAAAACATATCATTAACTCATAATGATGGATCTAGATTCTTCAACAAGCCTCACCATGCAAACATAGTATGTACTGCTACTACTCGAGCCACCACAACTTTATCGATTCATGGAAATAGAATGAGATATTAGAAACCACATGTTGTAAACATTCTATGGACATGCAGTGGTGACCGATCTAGTACAACACTTTCACATCTTGTAAACATTCTATGGAATCGCAAATATTACAAACTGATTCAACCCAAAACTTTCATAACATGCAAAACCCTCAAAATCAACAATTTTTCATATCATGCAAAAAAATGAGGAGGGATTGGGAAAGCATACCTTCCTAGATGTTCCCCCAACCAAAATTTGGGCTTCGAATCAGCTACCAAGTGGTGGATTTGGAGAGATAGGGTCAGGGGAGGAGAGAGAGATGTGGAAGGAAGGGGAGGGAGGAGATAATGATTTAGGGTTCAGGTGGGACTGGCTCGGCGACTCTTTTATTGCCCTTTGCCATTCCACGATTTCTGGCATTGCTACACACTTTTGACACGGCAAGAGTGGTGATGTTGTAGAACTTGGGCACCTCTAGGGCTTGCTTGTTGCACCTATTATGGACAATCACAAAAGGTGGCATGATAGCACGCTTCGGCCATGCCACGCCATGACTGGACTTGGCCCCAACCTCGGCTACACAAGTCATCCACACTGTCCCGATACGGATAGAAGGACTTGTGTGACAGCTCTTGCCACGTTGGAGTGCGTGGCGTGGCGGTGTGCTTTTCCCACACCATGCTTTCTGGTTACGGAGAAGTTATTTTTGAAATATTACTAAAAAAGATTAAATAATATAAAAGCTCCATTCGCCCTGACTAGTTGATCTACTGTCACTAGTTCATTGTCGAAGACCCTGTCATTCCTCTATTTCCACACAATCCAGGCGACGAGTGTTGTGCAAGAGTCAAATCCCTTCCGCTAGCTGGCTGCCCCGCGAAAGCTTCCTGGCATCAGCCCAGCAATTGTCGAGTTTTTTCTTGGGTGCTTGGAATACATTGCGGCAGCCTGATCCAGGAGAGAGTGCGCACCCAAATCTGTGTGACCACCGCGCAGTCAACCAGCAGATGATCAACTCTCTCCTGGTTTGCATGGCAGAAAACGCGAAGTCCAGGCGACCAAGCAGTGTCCTCGTTTGACGGGTGCGGCTCAGGTGCTGGGGGCACAGCATTTAGCGCGTGCGGGGGTGCCCCCAGCACCCGCCATGTGTCCCTCCAAATCCCAAAATAATTCCGAAAAATTCAAAAAAATACTTACAAAATCCAAAAAATTGTAAAAAGTACTTTTTGTAAAAATACTTTTATTAAAAAGTATTTTAAGTACTTAAAAAAAATACTTTTTAATAAAAGTATAAATCAAAAAAAATTTAAGTTCTTACAAAAAATACTTTTTATACTTAAAAAAAATACTTTTTACATTTTTTGGATTTTGTAAGTATTTTTTTTGAATTTTTCGGAATTATTTTGGGATTTGGGGACACGTATGTACTGGGCACCCCAAGACGCGCTAAGTGTCTTGTGCCCCAAGACTGAGCCACACCCTTGTTTGACATTATGGATTCCTTTCCAGGACAAAGCCGTCAAGTCTCCCAAGGTGAGAAAACGCCCGAGCACTCCTTAGCAAGTTCCTGTTGTTTTTCGTTTCTTAGGTCCTGCTCAAATGGGTTTATTTTAAGTAGTTTATAGCTAAAAAGTACTGTAGCTGACTGAAAAAACACTGTAGCTGACGGTAACTTATTTGGCGTAATTAAATTTAAAAATAGAAAAAATAGGTTAACCCGTCACAGATAGTACAAACGAATACGAAAAAACCGACAAAAAAGCTCAAAAAAGCCAAAAACAAAAAAGGATGAAATTGTTGAATAATAAAAAATAAGTTAGAAGATAGAAACTCAAACCGAAATGAGCGGCGAATCGTGCAATTCTGGCGGGCATGCTTTCCAGTTTCCACGGTATCGACAGCGAGAAACGAAGTAGGGGGAAGTAATGAAAACATGGGCCGGAAGTCGCCTGTGCCGGCGTGTTGGGCCGGGCCGGGACGAGTGCGGTGGTCTCTTGCTAAGGGGGCGGTGAACGGCGCCCCGCCCTCCACGAAAGCAGGAGGAGGCCGCCCTTGGCAGCGGCAGCGCGCGACACGAGACGAGAGAAGAGGAAAAAAATATCTGCGGCGGCCGGCGAGCGAGACGACGATGGCGTGCAGAGCCGTCACTCTCCAGCTCCACCCCCTCCTCGCCCGCTCTGCTCCCTCCCACCCCCGCGCCGCCGCGGCCTCGCCAGCCCGGGCCCGCCGACGCGCTTCTTCCGTCCGGTGCTGCGCCGCCGCCGGCGACCAGGGGGAGACGCCGCAGGAAACCGTGCTCAAGGCCATCTCCCGTGAGGAACCTTCCTATCGCTCCTGTTCTTGTTCGCTTCTTATTAGCTTCTACTTTGAGCAATCGGTCCGATGCTTTCCCAGCTTTAACACCACCACCGCTTAGCCCTACTCGGAATGGAATGGAATGGAACAATTCCGCGTGCGCTCTCTCTCTCTCTCTCTCTCTCTCTCTCTCTCTCTCTCTCTCTCTCTCTCTCTCTCTGTGCAAGGTTCTGGGTGATTTTGGGAGAGAACTGTGGTTGCGATTTCGGGCTGGTAGTATGTTGCTGTTGTGTGCAGTGAGGTCTGCAATATCTTAGTCCCCGGTGTGGTTGGATTAGGGTTTAGGGTACTAGATTGCTACGTGTTTGGTTTATGGGGATTAGTTGAGTGTCCAGGTGATGATTTGTTGGGATTGGGATTGGATCCGGGTGAAATCAGATATGGCGACTGCCGGCTTATCTATGCTTGTTTGCCTCGAGACATTTCGAGCTTGCGCACTTGCCTATTGGACCGTGTTTACAGTTGTGCTCTGCCTGAGAGTTTGGTTTTGTGTTTGTACGATAGGTTTTCACTCCATCGAGTTTTACTAGGTTTCTACTGTATCTACAATCCTCTGAAGCCTGAATGCTTGCAGTAATGTGAGTTTGAAATGTTGGTGGTTTGCGATGGCAAAGGAGATAAAAATATACTAGCCTGGTTGTTGATCCATTCAGTGACAAATTACTCTTTGGTCATGCAATTCTTGTGGAATTTCGTGTGTGGGTGTGAGCGAGCGAGAGATATCATTTCTACCACTTTTTGTGATATAACATTGAGCATTTCATGTATCTTTGTTGGTAAATAAGTCTCTTGCAAGATTTGAAAGATATACAAGATGAAGTACAAGATTGCATATTGAATAGGAAGTAGCTAACTTTTACACACCGAAGCAGATCTAGCTTGCTTAATGTAGAAGAGCATGATGTGCACTTAAAGCACGGGATGAATTCAATGCCTTTCTATTAAGAAATATTATGGTGAATTACTACATGCTATCAGTGGGGAACCAGGATTTTTCCACGAGGGGGAGGCAAACTTTTAACACAAGAGGGTATGACTTGATTCAACAAACAACATAACTAATCATTGAAAACATGTTCAACCTCTTAACTAATACAATCACTAAGTTTGTATTGACTTCACTCTTCTTATGAAGCTGTGAAAACATTGAAATCAAAATGATGCCGGTGTACAAGGAGGGAGGAATTCCTCTCGGCGACCCGGGGCAGCTGCCCCAACTCACCCCTACTGTAGTTCCGCCAGTGCATGCTATATGTACCTAATAGACTGCTCGTGATTATATGCTGTCACGTTCTTTTCCTGTTGTTTGTTTGATCGTAAGGCACACAGAAATGCTAGTATTTTCTAGAGGCTATTACAGATTCAGTCACTTGTGATTTTTTTCTTTCCCTAAAATAGAGGTAGCAAGCTCTAAAGGAAGGGTCGCACGCACAACAAATGTTATCATGGGTGGTACTGTGACAGATGATGCAACCGATGAGTGGCTTGTTCTGGATAAGCAGGTGTCCTCTCTATATTGGATGATCTCTTCACCTTTTGTTTGTTCTTTTTTCACAATAGCAAACTGATTAAGCACCCTGCATTTTGAGAAGTTCAATGGAAGCCCTTGATATGCTCTCCGGGAAATTAATTGGAAAGATGGGAATGTATGTATGCCGTCTAGCATCATATAATAGCACACGGTAGTCCTTTGCTGAGGAGCACAAGTTGTTCAAGGTAGTTAGTAGTTTATCATGGCACAAAATACTATGAAATAATGCATAGTTAACCGCTTTTCACATAGGTTATGCCGTGGCATTTGGTGCAAAATGCTGCGCCTGCACTAAGTTGCACAAGGAAGTACATTACTATGATATCTGATCCGCCTGCCTACTTTTTGTACTATACTCAAAACTAGAAAACTGCTCTTGAATTTTGTTTTAGGACTGCCAAAAAATACTTGTTTCTTTTGTTTCACAGGTAAATATGTTTCTTTTGGTTCACAGGTAAATACATATCCTACAGTTAGAGGATTTACTGCAATTGGTACTGGAGGTGATGATTTTGTCCAGTCAATGGTCGTTGCAGTCGAATCAGTACTTCAAGAAAGAATTCCCAAGGTTGGTGTTCGAACTTCGCAGTTCCATCGCAAATATGCTTATGAAAGTAGAATGTGCTATTGATGAAAGTGATTTTAGTTCGTTTACTTGAATTTTATATTTGAAGTGTTCTGTAAATTATATATAATACTGATTAAAAATGCCTAAGGCATGTACGTGAACTGGAACATGAAAGAGGCTAAAGAATCTCATCACTATCAGTAGGGCCCTAAACAAAGAGTGAAATCTATGAAGATGGCATCTGTGGTGGTCTTGCTTCCAATCTTCCATATATAGTGCAGAGTTGATTTCCCTGTGCAACTTCAGTATTGTTGTTTAGAATGTTTGGCTTAGTGTTTGCATATTTGTTGGCAGTAGCATGGCACCAAATGCACGCAATATTATTTTCCACCATCTAATTTGGAAGAAAGTGTAAGCACTAGCAGTTGTCAGGAATACATGGCTTACAGATTTGTTTGGAACCTAGCAGTGCCCCCATGGTGTTATATTTTTGTAGCTACCTTGTTTCCTATATATTTTTGACTTTTATTGTGCAGGGTCAAATATTGTCAGGAATACATGGCTTACAGATTTGTTTGGAACCTAGCAGTGCCCCCATTTTCTTACTTTTTTGCTTGCGATTGTGAGGCATTTTCTTACTTTATTGTAGAGTTAAACTTTTGTTTATATTTTTGTAGCTACCTTGTTTCCTATATATTTTTGACTTTTATTGTGCAGGGTCAAATATCCCAGAAAGTGTCTTCAAAGGGGAAATATGTTTCTGTAAAAATTGGACCTATTCGTGTGGTTTCAAGCGAGCAGGTAACCCACTGTTGCACTTATGATGAAAATGGAATACTGCACTATGCGAACAAAATTGTGTAGTTATAGGGTTTTAGGACAATGCAATTTTTGTCATGTGCACGATGGGTTACACTTATACTATTTTGTTTGCAGGTCCAAGCAGTGTACAATGCCATGAAGAAGGATGACAGGATGAAATTCTTTTTGTAAAGACGGCAACAGCATGGAATTACATGATTCTTCTTTGCAACACCAGTGCAGTGTCACGCAATCGGCCACACTTTGTAAGTGCAAGTGAAGCCATTTTGCCATTCTACTTCTTTGGTTGCGTTGTTTGATGGTTGCCTCGGTTGCCTTTGTGCAGGCAGGATTTCTGTAAGTTGAAGCGGGAAGATGCTCGTACTCTTGCTCTGCATGAATCACTAAAGCGAAGAGCAGGATTGCTTCAACCCTAATCTCATCATGTATCTGGACAGTTTCGATTACTACCTGCTTCGCTCATATTTATCTACTAGTAACTAAGTGCATCACCCCATCCCATCTTATAGTGTGTGTCAACATCAGTGAATTGTTATACGGGGCAACATGGAAAAGGAAAGAGCAGGGGCTAGCGTGAAATACCAGGAAAGAAAGGGATTGGTAAAGAAAATTACTTTTTTCTAAAGAAATAAGTTGATTTTATTTGCTTAATAATGCTAGTTTCGTTTGTCTAGCTCGAATCTAGAAAGGAAAGAAACTACAGAAAAATTCCCTTGTTTCAAATTAGGTCTAAAACACTTGTTATAGGGTCCTTAGGGGATTTGCGTGGAAATAGATGTTCGGCCTCCATCGATCCGTCGGCCGGAATACTGATAGAATCTGATCCATTTCGATGTGATGTGCGCATCAAATATAAATCTGACCTCCGTTTCCGATCGAGCTTCCCGACAGCCGCTGCTGCAACCTTTGCAGCTTTGCCTTTGCACCCAGAAGCAAAAGAACGCGAGTGTACGTTACCGTCCAAGGGTGAATCTAATCTCCAATGATGGAAATAGTTGTCGAGAAAAAAGCAAGATGCACGGACCGAAAGCGGAGGAAAAGATACTTTTTTTTAAAAAAAATGCTTGGCGCTCTACCTCGTTGATCGATCGGTTGCATTCAGGAATATACTGCATCCGAAAGGCTCGACGGGATCAGTTAATCTGGGCTAGGCATGCAATTTTCAACAGAATAAAAATGTGATTCCAAGCATTCGCCAGAGATAGGATAGGATAAGAAGGCATCGGAAGTGAAGTGGTGGCTTGATTTGGATCGGATGTCCCGAATCTTTCGAGCTTCAGTTTCAGAAATTGATCAAAACAGTCTCGATAGTGTGCTACCATATTTAGAGGTTCCTAAAGTATCAACAGTAAGAAGCTCTGCAGTGAACCATGCAAAGGAGGTCCAATAGAGGTGTAACAGAATAGGAGCCAACGAAGTGCTTGTATTCATCATTGAGTATATACAGACGTACAACATGAAAGACGCTAACAAGCTAACGAGCGTAGCGCAACTGACGGAGCGAGTGCGCGGACGCGCGAGGCGCGCGGGCGTGGACGCCGTGGCGAGCGCGATCCGGGCACGGGCGACGTCATAGCGCAGGACTCGCTCTAGCACTGCAGCCGTTGAGGGAACACGTCTTGAACACCCCCCCGCAGTCCTATGTGTGACCGGCACGACACATAGACTGGATCGGAAGGCCTCAAACGTTGTCGTAGGGAGTCCCTTCGTCATGATATCCGCGTACTGCTCTCCGGTGGGCACGTGCAGGACGCGGAGATCTCCGAGCTTAACTCGTTCACGAACGAAATGGATGTCGAGTTCAATATGCTTGGTGCGCTTGTGGTGCACAGGGTTTGCCGACGTATAGACGGCGGAGACGTTGTCGCAGTACGCTACGGTGGCCTTGGAAATGTCACACCGTAGTTCGCCGAGGAGTTGCCGTAGCCAGATACACTCTGCGGCGGCGTTTGCCACTGCTCGATACTCCGCCTCCGCGCTTGATCGCGAATCGAGGCTGCCGCTAGACGACCAAGAGACCGAGAGTCGCCAAGAAGACGCAGAGTCCCGGCAGACGATGCGTGTCGGGCACCCGCCCGCCGGCGTCGGAGTAGGCCGTAATGGAGAGGTCTGCCGAGCCGCGCAGGTGTAGACCGAGCGTCGAGGTGCCTCGCACATAGCGAAGAATACGCTTGAGCAACGTCAGGTGAGGACCACGTGGATCATGCATGCGCAAGCAAGCCTGCTGGACGGTGAACGCAAGGTCGGGGCGTGTCACAGTCAAGTACTGGAGCGCCCCGGCTAGGCTTCGATAGTTCTTGGCGTCGTCGATTGCGGGCCCGTCGGCGGACAGCTTCCCTTTGGCGTCGATGGGCGTGGACACCGGCTTGCAGTTCGCCATGCCAGCGCGGTCGAGGATGTCCTCGGCGTACCGTTGCTGCGAGAGGAAGAAGTCGTCCTGTGTGCGCTATTCATCGATGCCGAGGAAAAAACGAAGTTCCCCCATGTCCTTCACCGCGAACTCAGCACGCAGGCAATCAACGACGAGTTGAAGAAGGGTCGTGGTCGACGCAGTGAGCACCATGTCATCCACGTACAACAGGAGGTACGTGGTGTCTGTGCCGCGACGGAGGACGAAGAGCGACGAATTTGAGCGAGTGGCCACGAACCCTAGGCTGATGCCGAAATTGGTGAAGCGACTGAACCAAGCCCGCGGCGCCTGGCGTAGGCCGTAGAGGGATTTGTCAAGGAGGCAAACGGCATTCGGCTGAGACGCGTCGACGAAGCCGATGGGCTGCTGACACAGCACATGCTCCTTGAGGTTGCCGTGCAGGAAGGCGTTGGAGACGTCGAGTTGCCGTGTAGGCCAGCGCTTGGAGGCGATGATGGTCAGCACTGTGCGGATCGTCGCCGGCTTCACCACCGGCGTGAAGGTTTCGCCGAAGTCGACGCCGGCGCACTGTGTGAAGCCGCGAACCACCCACCGCGCCTTATACCTATCCAAAGTCCCGTCAGGATGAAGCTTGTGTTTGAATACCCACTTGCCGGAGACGACGTGGGCGCCAGGCGATCGATCGACGAGGCGCCAGGTGCGGTTTGACTACAGCGCGGCGAATTCTTGTGCCATGGCCGTGCGCCAATTCGGGTCCCGAAGTGCATCCCGAGCTGAGGACGGTACTGGTGAAATTGGAGTCGAGGCAGCCGCGAGCGCGTACTTGGGGTTTGGCTTGAAAATCCCTGCGTGCGCTCGGGTGGTCATGGGATCGATCGGTGCCGGTGTAGGATGCGCGGAAGACGTGGTACGGTCGACGGGTGGTGGGGCAGGTGTAGCCGGATTCAGCGGTGGCGGGGGTGATGGGGATGCCAGAGTAGCCGCAGCTGGTGCAGGCGTCGTGGAGGCCGCCGCTGGTGCAGATGACTGAGCGGAGTGTAGGTACGGCGAGGACGTCGTGCCAGCGGGAAGCACCGCCGGTGAGGGAGGTGGCGCAGCCGTAGACCCTTGATCGGTACCAGGGGCCTCTTGTTGCCGCACGCGTCGTCGCGTGGGTGCCCGTGGAGGCAGATCCGCGGAGAGCAGGTGCGAGTCGTCAGTGTCCGGCGCGGCGAATGGCGAGACGTGAGACTAGGGGTGGCAACGAGCCGAGCCAAGCCTGGCTCGGCTCGGCTCGTGAAAGCTTGGTGGAATGGAGGCTTGGTTCGGCTCGACTTGGTTAGGATATCAAGCTTTTTTGTGGGCTCGATTCGACTCGTAGTGCAGCTCGAGCCAGCTCGCGAGGGCTTGTGAGCCAACAATACAAACCAACAGTCAACAGAGTTGACAGCCACCGAGCCACCGAGGGGAACCGACGGCCAAGAAGAACCTCACCGCAAGCAAGCATCATCAACCAGCCAAACCCTAACCCTTTCTCGCAATCAGCCAACCAACAGTATACCCCAGAGATTCATCCCACATTCATCCAAGCATAGCCAATAGTGAACTAGAGACATTAAGCAATCAATCATACGAGAGGAGGCTTACCGACGAGGACGGCGACTGCGTGCTACCGTCGGCCGAGGCGCCGAGCCACCTCGCTAGCTGCCACCGAGTACTCCCCCGGGCGGCGTACGGGCGGCGGCTAGCCGGCAGTGGCCAGCCGAGGCAACCTGCATCCCAACCCAACACCTCGGGCAAAACCAAACAAAATTAGCAAGCCAAAACCGGTAGATCGGGGTAGGATTTGGAGAAAAGCACCAGATTGGCCGGATCTGGCCATGGCTCACCGGGCGGCGCCGAGTGGCAAGGCAGGAGCGGCTGGGCCGTGGCTCACCAGGCGGCGCCGAAAGGCAAGGAGGCGCGGGAGGGGGAAGCTGCACCGACGCGACGCGGCGGCGTGAAGTGAGAAGCCGGGGCCCGGGGCGGAGGAGCTGAGACCGAGCACCGAGGGGAGGCATGGAGCTGGGGACGGAGGACCCGAGGTGCGGCGCCGAGGGCAAAGAGTCGGGAGCGACGGGAGGGGCGCGTGAGTGGGGACTGGAGAGAGGGAAACCGAGAGGGAGAGCCTGAGAGAGAGAGAGCCGAGGGAGTGGCGGCCAGTGGGGAAGGTGAGGAGGCATCGGCACTCAGCAGACGGTTCGGTAGGGGAGGAAGACTAAGGGGCGAGGGCCTGAGGGCTGAGGCCGTGAGGTGTCGGTGCCTCGGTGGAAGGAGCTGGGCCTATTCGGGCCGAGCCAACCGAGCCGCTCGCGAGCTGGCTCGGGCTCGGCTCATTTAGAGCCCGAGCTTTTTTGCTAGCTTGGCTCGGCTTATTTCATTCACGAGCCGAGCCAAGCCTTCATGAGCCCGAGCCGAGCCCGAGCTAGCTCATGAGCCCGAGCTTTTTTGCCAGCCCTACGTGAGACGGGGCGAGCTCCGTTGCCGCGCGGAATGGAAACGTGTGTTCGTCGAACACAACGTGCCGGGATGTGATGACGCGGCGCGTGGCGAGGTCGAAGCAGCGATATCCCCGGTGGTCGGCCGGATAGCTGAGGAGGACACATGCGGTGGAGCGAGCCTCGAGTTTGTGAGGCGACGTTATGATCTGGTTGGGGAAACACAAGCAGCCAAACACTCGTAGGTGACCATAGGTGGGAGGAGCTCCGAGCAGGAGCTGGAACGGAGTGACCACACCGCTAGCTTGACACGGGCGCCGATTGATGAGATGCGTTGCTGTAGACAAAGCTTCTGCCCAGAATGCATAGGGCATGCCAGCATGAATGAGAAGGCTACGGACGTAGTCGTTCAGAGTTCTGATGATGCGTTCGGCCTTTCCATTTTGTGCCGAAGTATATGGGCAGGAGAGTCTAAATGCTATGCCGTGTTTAGCAAAATGGCTGCGCAGGGTGCTATTGTCGAATTCCTTGCCATTGTCGGTCTGGAGAGACACGAGAGGGAGTTGAAATTGTGTGCAGACATAAGCGTGAAAGGATAGCAGGCAAGGAAGGACCTCATTCTTGGAGCGCAAGGGAAACGTCCAGACATAATGAGTGCAGTCATCAATTAAAACGAGATAGTATCTGAAGCCTGAATTACTGATGGCTGGAAAAGTCCAGACATCTGCGTGTACAAGCTGAAAAGGAACATAGCTCACTGAAGTTGAAGAAGAAAAAGGTAATCTAACGTGTTTGCCGGTTTGACAAGCATGGCAAACGTGATGATCTGTCTTATTACAACTGAAATCAAACTGACGCAGGGTCTTACGTAAGGAGTCGCGACCCGGGTGGCCTAATCGTTGATGCCAGAGAGTGACGATGGGAGCGGCGGCGAACAGAGCTTGACGTGATGGCAGCCGTAGAGGATAGAGGCCACCGCTACTGTTACATCGGAGCATCTCCGTTCGTGAAGGAAGATCCTTAATGGAAAAGCCAAAAGGGTCAAACTCAATAGTAACATTGTTATCGCGAGTAAGGGAGCGAACAGAGATCAAATTCTTAATAAGACCAGGAGAGATAAGAACATTTTTGAGATTTAGGGGTGAGGTGGTTGTGGGAATGGCAGCAGCAGCCTGGTGGGTGACAGGCAGAGTAGCGCCATTGCCGACCATGATGGGAAGGGAACGAGGAAGAGGACGGGCAGAGGAGAAGGTACCAGGGTTGGAAGCCATGTGAGATGAAGCTCCGGTGTCGAGGAACCAGTCAGAAGCAGGCTGTCCGGCTGGTGGCACGCCGGCGGTCGCCAGAGCGGCCAGCAGGGCCTGCTGGTCCCATGCCCCAGCGGCGGGAGGCGACACCGCGGGCCCAGCGACATAGGCCTGGTGCGGTTGTGTGCCAGGCCGGGGACCCAATACCCCCGTAGCAGGAACACGGAAGGGCATCGGCCAGGCCTGGACCATGCCGGTCCACGGGTTGTAACCTGGGGTCCAAGCTGATTGTTGGGGGCGCGGCGTGGATCCCGTGCCGGAGGGGATGGTGGCGCCGGCAGCGTTGTTGGTGGCGCTGCCAGAGTTGCCAGGGCCACGGCCGCGCCGCTTCTTGTTGCCGTAGTGGGAACCGGAGTTGTTGCCGGGGCGTGATCCGGTGGACCTGGGGTTGGAGCCGGTGCCGGCGTCGGTGGAGGGGGCGGCAGCTTGGGGTGTGCTGCCGGTGGCGACCAGCGCCTGATGAGTCTCCATCTTGGTGTGTTCCTTGTCGTAGAGTTCCTCGAGGAGAAGGTAGGAGCGCGCGGAGAGGAACGTGTGCGGGGGCTGTTTGGCGGTGATGACGGGTGTGGTGTGGCGGTATTTGGAATTAAGCCCCCCTAGCAAGTTCAGAACCTGGGAGGTTTCGCCGACGGGCTGGTCGACGTCGTGAAGAGAGTCGGCGAGCTGCTTGAGGCGCCCGCAATACTGGGTGATCGTCATGTCACCCTGAAAGACATTGCGGAACTCGGCCTCCAGGTATACAGCACGGTGGAGCTGATTGTCGCGGAACAGGTCGTCGATGGCGCGCCAAACGGTTTACGCGGTGGCATCGGGGACGCGGACGATGTCGAGAATGTCCGTGGACACCGTGTTGTAGATCCAGCTCAGAATGCACTGGTCCACCATGCACCAACGCGGATCGCGATGTTGTGCAGCAGTCGGCGAGGAGGAGATGTGGGAGCCGAGGCCAAACTTGCCGATGACGTTGTCGAAGAAGCAACACCATTGGGCATGGTTGGGCTCGGCAATGTCAAGGGTGACGGCAACGTGGGACTTGATGTTCACCGTTTGAAGAACAACAGCAGAGGGAGCAGCGACGGGAGCATTGCCGTCGAGATCGGGAGCGGTAGGGGAAGAGGAAGCGGTGGTGGACGACTCGTGGACGGAGCCATTGAACTCGAAGAGAGGGTTGGCATCCATGGCAGCGGAAGAGAGAGCGAGCGCAGAAGAAAGAGGTGGCGAGAAGAAGAACAGGCAGAATCACGCTAGCTGATACCATGTAACAGAATAGGAGCCAACGAAGTGCTTGTTTTCATCATTGAGTATATACAGACTGTAGAGACCCGAATATACAAATCCGGACTCTCCTGTGGATTCTGCACTAGTCCAGGATCACGCTAGTGCACACAGTGTAAACAAAGATAAATATCATCCACATCACGATATTCTAAGGAAAAACCAAATTATATTGATAATCATCAGAGTATGACCATATGGTCAAGCTTACAATAAACTAGCCCGAAGAGCTTAACAAAAACTAGCAGCGGAAAATCCAAAAGAAAGCGCAGCAGCCAATCGACACGCCCACAGGCTATCGAGTGGAGAACGAAGCCTAATCCGCAAAGACGTCGAAGTACTCTCCTTCTGGAACCTCCTGCTGGTGATACTCCTTCTCCTCAACTCAGCAACAGGGGCATAAAGCCGTGAGTACATTGGTACTCAGCAAGCCATTTGTAACAAATGAATGCAATATAATATGCAAGGCTTAACAATGGATGGCTGAAAGGTTAATTTGCATAAAACAGCATTTGAAAATACAATAAATAGATTGAAGGCGCATTTGAAGTAAAACAATAATAAACAATAATCGAAGGAATTAAAGTAACCACTTATGGATCTCCCAACCATAAGCTAAACCAACCACTTATGGACCTCCCAACCAACAGTGAATTAACCATCCACTGTCCGAAACTTTTAGAAATAACTATACCTCGTGTGAAATCACCGAGCATTGTCCATGACTGAGGACGCGGCTATTCGAATAGTTTTACACTCTGCAAAGGTTGTACAACTTTACCCACAAGACATGATCATCCCGGATTGCCACGCGAGTTACACACTTCCTTAGGTGTGCGGCGAGGAGATCATGACAAGGCCTTTACAATGTTCAATCTCAACCCAGTTCCGTCTCGCTAAGGTTTCGCCTCTCACCCCTTCTTGCGCCAATGTGGGTCCATGGCCACGCCAAACCACACTCATCAAAATGACGGAACCAAAATTGAAACATCCCAAATTAATTAGCCAGGTCCATCCCATACTGGACATGTGGTTGTACGGTAAGACTCAGATCAATGGCGCACAAAGTTAAGTCCTTAAATTTACTCAGGCGAAACATCCACATCCCATGTGCCTCTCGCACCCCCTTTACTGCACGATCAATCGCCCAAGTGAAAACCAATTTTGTATAACCAACACCAATGACACTACCCATGCCATGGCAACAAGTTTTATAACCGTGGTTAACCACCACATTCAAGTATATCATTAAGTCAAGATTAATTAACCACATGTGATGATGAACCCTTTCGCAAAATAAGCAAGGCTAAGCATTCTAATCGTACCAACCCAATGTGACAAATAACATAGCATCACTAATTAAATTCCCAACCTAAGGTGACAATGGCATCAAGGTATTCCAAAATATCAAGGAGGGAAATAACCAATTGGGACGATAACTACCAATACAAGGGTTTGAATAAAAATAGCGATGCAAGATAATTTAAAACAAAATAATTAAATAATAGATTGCAAACTGGGTTCAACATGATCAAAGGACACGACTTTCCTTGGCCTTGCTCAGTTAGGAATTCTTGATCTTCGAATCCTGCTTCAGCTCCTTCGAACGCTTGATCTAACGAGAGAGAAAACGAGACGAACACAAAAATAAATTCAAATAAAACCCAAATAAACTCCAAAAACTGAAAAACCAGAACCAAAAGATAGAGCTCAATTTTAGATGAATTTAGGAAGAAGAATCGGGTCAATCGGAGTTCGGACGAAGGAGAATGAGCGATCTAAAGTTTGCTGGGGCGAGAAAATGCTGAAAATTCACAGATGTTACTGTTCACCCGAGAGCAATTTTTGGAAAGAAGGCTAGCGCTGGCGAGAGGAGACATGGGAGATGAATCTAACTAGCAAAATGGGTTGCTAGGGACCCAAGGCACACAGAGGAACTGACGGCACGCCAAACGGAGACCGTTGACGGCACGGGCGGCTACCACGACATGGGTAGGAGAGAGGAATAAAATCCGGGCATGGAACGTGGAGAGGCAGGGTGAGCACGGGCTAGAACGCGGCTTGGCGAAATTAGGAAAATTATCGGCTCGGCCAGAAACCCACCGGAGACGACGCAAACGACGTTTGAACGACATCGGGAAGGAAAAAGAGAAACTTAATATCTTGGTGCTCGGTGAACGAAATCTAAAACCACTTGGAGGGTAGCTACCTGGGATGGTTTGGCACAAAGTGACATGAATGGATTGGTGAAAACATCACTGGGTAGATGGGGGACACGAGATGCCATTGGCGGCCATGGCGAGGCTCGGAGGCAAAAATTTGTGGAGGTTTTTTGGGGAAAAGGAAGTGAGCACGGCGTAGAACGTGGCGAGGCAAGTCTAAGAAAAATTACGGCAAGGGCTAAAGCTTACCGGAGGCGACGAATCGACGTCGGGAAGCGCTCTTGGCCTAGATTGGGGAAAACTTGATTCCGGGAGATTGGCTGCACTAAAATCAAATTAACTTGGCTAGAAGGTAGATGGGATATGATGGCACAATGTGACGCGAAAGGATCACGACGAGCAAATTCGGGACCGGAGGGGCTCGGTGCCGACGGCGTCCTGGGCTTTGAGGGGACTTGGCACGGCTTGGGATGGGTTTAGAGGTGTCAAGAGGTCGTATTTATAGGCTTGGAAGAGATAGAAACCGACTCCAATTCGTGAATTTCGGTTTAGAGTCCGTTTCAGAAAATTGGAGATAAAAGGCAAACGGATGAACCAAACGGAAAGAGACCAGTTGGGATGGATTTCTTGCGTGATTTGGCACAACTTTCCTTTTAGGAAGACATTGAGATAAAGTCTAGATTGGAAGTTATGAAGAGAGAGAAAATCGGAAGGACTGTACAGAGGACTGATCGAACGCGCTGGAGGTTGACGATGAACAGTACCGCGTGGGTACTGTTCATTTCTCTCCTCTTTCTTTTTTTTCTTTTTTTTTGGAATTTCAAATTAAGCTCAAACAAACTCCGAAAAATTCCAAAAAATGCAGAAAAATTCCTTGTGACACAAGGAACACAAATAAAATATTTTTGGCAAATATTAATATTTAATTATATTATATTAAATCCTTTTAATTAATGAAAATTCCAATTAAGCTTTAATTAATTCCAGAAAAATTCAAATGGTGAATTTTATTTTAAAAGCTTCAAAAAGGCTCTGAAAATCAGGATGTTTCACAGACGTACACATGAAAAACGCTAACAAGCTAACGAGCGTAGCGCAACTGACGGAGCGAGTGCGCGGACGCGCGAGGCGCACGGGCGTGGACACCGTGGCGAGCGCGATCTGGGCACGGGCAACGTCACAGCGCAGGACTCGCTCTAGCACTGCAGCCATTGAGGGAACACGTCTTCAACAAGAGGCATTGACAAGAGAGCGTAACCCGAGACCTAAAAGCGACTATCAATGCACGGAATTAGATTGCCTATTATCGAATTTGCGTTAATAACAAAGAGGCACCAATAGAATATTAATGTCGCCAAAGAATATTTACAAGAGTGTGACAGTGAATGTGAATGATTTCATTGTCTTGTTGCAAGCGCGCAGGTCTCCCTATTTATATAAATCTAAAGGGTGGCAGTTAATGTTTGAATATATGCTTCTTGTCTTCACACATGAGTTTTTCTGTATCTTGGAACATTGTGTCCTTTGTCAAACATCGCAATTTTGTTAGAAAACACCATTAACCGATCTCACATGTCGAATTAAACACCTACATAGAAAACCGTTTCAGTCGTAACCAATTAATACTCTGCTTGAGAAAGCAAACGGTTACTAATTGTAATTGACTATAGCTAGTCGTCGTTTGGGTGTAACCGATCTTCGACCAGTTATATTTATTAAAAGGGGAAAAACTTCCTCTTTATGGTGCTCGTGGACTAGACAAGGTGCTTAGTGAACTCTAGCTATGTGGGCCTAGATAAGAAGTTTTGTTTTGACTCCTGTTGATCGAATATATTGATCTAATCAAGAATCCTCGTCAGCGGCCAAATGGGGTTCGACGGAGAAAAAAGAAAGTATTGAAAGATAGAGAAAAAGTGGGTGACAAGAGAGAGAGAATGAGAAGAGCTGCCATATAAACATCACGTAAGCATTAGCGCCACATGTATGACTTACCAGCCTTACAAAGCCTCTTTTATACGGTTTAACAAGCTCATTTACATAAATGCATTGTTTCAAAGTTTAATGATCTAGATGCACCTATCTCATGAGTTTATATAATTATGGTGCAATTTACTCTTATTTTAATCTCAAAATTTAGAAACGTCCAACCATGTGCTACCTGGCTTAATCAGGCCCTTTGCTACTGCCTCTTGTAGGGGTAAATTTTAGTAGTAGCTAGCGTTAGCCATGAATAAGAAAGCATTTATTCCTTTTTTTTTTGCGGGGAAGAAAGCATTTATTCCTTTTTTTTGCGGGGAAGAAAGCATTTATTCCGGCTGAGCAACAAATCATGAGTTACAAAAACTATGTAAATAGCTTTAGGGCCTGTTTTTTTTAGCTGAGGCTTATGACTTATGGCTTTTGGCTGCGACTTGTGACTTTTAGGTTGTTTATACGAGAGATTACAGAGTAACAGAAACTTATGTGAAATGAAGTCGGTACAGTATGTTCTACAATTAACTACTAGACTCCATCTTAAAAAAACACTTCGTTTAAAAGCTAGTTACCATAGAAAAGTCAAAAGCTGAAGCTACAAGCTGAAAAGAACAGGGCCATAGTTAGAGCACCAAATCAATGTAAAAAAAGCCCAGTAAAAAATTGAAGGTAGTATAGTTCTTAATTTAGCATACCTTCATTTAAATTTAACTTCAAATCCGTGGTAGGCAAAGTGACAAATATGACATTTGTGTATAGCTACTATATATATAGCACCTTGGTTTGCAAGCAAACGCGTACGTCGTATGGTTGGACCTCAAACCTCTAGTTGCTGATCAATTACAGGGTTCTCGCTGTCAGAAAATGCAACTGAGCATGTCAATTCCTTTTGGTTAACAATACACCATTAGTCGCTATGTTCTTTTCTATCCTGTGTTTCCTGGAGAATTAGCATGTCTGCATCAGCAGCAGGACTATGTCCTTGAAATGATTGTTGTTGTTGTGTACCTTTAGCTTAACAAAAATGTCTTAGAGACGGTTGAAAGAGACAAAAGACCCATGTTTTTGCTTTTTTTGTTCTCAAGTAGCCTATTGTCGACCAATAATCAGCCAGCGCCATGGATTTAACAACTCTGTGTATTTTCTTTATGGAAAACCTCTCTCTGTATCTTTGTGCGTGACTGAATATCATTTTAGTAGTGATACTGAAGGCTCATAGAAATAAAACACTTAACTAATTTATTAGTATACAGAAATATATATACAATAATGACGTTAATGTAAATACCTATAGCAATCCAAATGAATCTTATCTTGAACCGAGACATTATATGTATGCAGTAAACCGAGGCGTCATGGTAGGCTAACACCCCCCCCCCCAAAAAAAGCAGTTAGAATAGGAGCTGGACAGATGTTCAAATTAGAGCAGAATTCGTTGAAGGTCGCCATCGGGAGCCCTTTTGTAACTATGTCAACGTACTGGGAGTTGGTGGGGACATGGTGCACGCGGACATCACCAGAGCGATGCATTCCCATATAAAGTGTAGGTCTATCTCAACATGTTTCGTCCTTTGATATTGAACAGGATTAGTCGAGAGATATATCACACTGATATTGCTGTAACATCCTGAAATTCGTAAGCCCAAAATTTGCAAAAATTTTAAAACTTCTTCATTGAATCATATTGGCATTCGAATTTCTTCTACAATTTTATTTGAGTCTTTCCAAATTTTGTGCTATACAGAATAACCCCCAAGTGAAAATGCTAATAATAAAATTAGAAATCAAAATTCGAAGGCAAATCAAGTAAAGAGGAAAAAGATACTTCATATCAAAATAATTGAACTAAGATTTGAATTGAAAATCCAATTTGAATCCAAATTTCAAGCAAAAATCGAAATTCTGCTTTTTTGCTCCCCATTCTTCTCTCTTTCTTCAATCCCCTCTCTCTTGCATGTGGGCCCGTGCTCCTACACTGTTTCTTCTTTCTTCTTCCCCCTTTCCTTCTCTCCTCATTGCCCCCGCGTCGGCACTACATCAGTCGGCCCCGCCTCCCCTGTGTGCCCGTCGCCCACGCACCCCACGCCATACCCTGCGCCAACTACTCTCGTCAAATCGCCTTCACCTCACCATGCCCGCCCGTGCATCATGCCATGCCGCGGCGCCACCCCCTACTTCCGGCCGTGCATCGCTTGCGTCGACCACAGACATTGTCGTCCCGTCCTAAACACTGGACCTCGGTTGCCTACAGCGTGTGTCAACCGACACCCCATCGCCATCACCATGCCCTACGTTGGTCATCTCGTCGCCCATGCCTTGTCACCATGCTCCGTTCAAGGCCCTGCACGTTTGCATCCATGCCGCTGCAGCTATCGCCCGTGCCGCCAGACCACAACCCTGCTCAATGCACATCACTCCTGTCAACCACAGCCCCACCTGGCCCTGCCCCGTCACATTACCATTCCTCTCTGTGCACCGTAGGACCTTTGCTGCATCCCTCGCCCACGCACATGCCATTCCTCCTTCGCAGCACTGTGGTCCTCTCCGACTTGTCTCATGTCCCCTCACTATGCCTTGGCAAGGCGATCCCTCTACTGCTAGTGACCACAGAAGGCGCCATGCCACTGTGCCCTGCTTCCATCAAAGCTAGACCACGCCACCAGAACCCCTCATGACCTATAAATAGGGGAGCAATCCACCAATGTGATCACCACATTCCACTAGTACTCCCTCTCCAGTGAATTGCTCTGCTGTTGGCCATAGCTCGCCGAAAAGAGCTTTAGTCTCCAACTCTAGCCATGGCCCGATCCGTCGCCTCGGTGAGCTACAACTCGATTCCTCTAGCCTAGAGCATCATTAGCCCTCACTAATGCTTCCTTTGCTGTTTGATTGAAGCAAGAGGCACCGTGGATCATCGCCAATGTGCTCTATCCCTCGCCGCTTCCCAGCCTCCATGGCCCATGTGGTAAGCATCTTGGCACCTCTCATATGCTCATGTCTCCCTCCCCTACTTCTCCCATTCCTTGGCCACCTACTGCTGCCGTTCACCCACCTCGCCACCGCCTTAGCCACAGTGTCACCCCCTGTGACCTTGCTGACTTTCCCACAACCCATTTCACTGACCGACGCCACCCTGCACTAGCTTACACTATGCAGCCATGGTCGAAGCCACAGATGTTGTGATCGATGTAGCGACTACTGTAGCAGTCATAAGTCCTAAAAATGGTAGTAGAGTTACTATAGCAACCATGGTCATAAGCCATAGTTGATAAAGTTGGTGTGGTCGATAGAGCCGTGGTCGATAGATCTATGGTCGTAAGACACCTCAGTCGTAAGTTGTAGCGGCTGCAGGGTCGTCGACCACAGGGCCACCACGGCAACCTCATCTCGCCACCGGGGGCTCACGTTGACGGCAACCTCCAGCACACCCCATCGACATGGACTGCCGGGTAAGACTCCTCATACTCCCCTTCAACTCATGCGCCAGCCCTTTTGCCCCTTCTCCCACCACAGCATCGCTGCTCCATTCCTACCCAGCCTCCGGCAAATCATGCCGTCGTCGGCCACTCCCGGTGCCACCACAGCCCGTGCTGACACTACCAAAAGCTTCCCTACCCCTGGGGGAACCCATTTTGCTGGCTGTACCTACCCCTCCGGTCGTCAGTCATCAGGCGACAGCCACTGCACCGCCAGCTCAGCCCCTCCTCTGTTTTGGTTGTACCTCCCCTAAAGCACCACCCCACTCTACTCCACACATTCCCTCTCTCAATTGCAAACACTCAAGCCTCAGTGATTCCCTCGTAGTGTGCCCTTCGCCTCCGAGTTTGCTCCGCCACCGGTGAGCAATTCAGGCCACCCGGAGCCCCATCAAGCTCTGCCATCAGCACCATCTTCTTCACCGCGCTAGCATCAAGCTCGCCTACCCCCTTGCCGTTCCTCTTCACTGCTGGAAATACCTCTTCACCGCAGCCCGAGCCCCCTCCACCGCCACTGCTCGCCATTGGTCACCTCCACTCGTCTTCGGCCACCGCGTGAGGTATAAAAAGATTCCCTATACTCTTCTCTCTTTCATCCACCCCTAACCAACTGCTGTCGAGCGCTGGCAATCACCGTCACCATATACCACCACACCAGCGAAGCTGCACACGACCGCAGCCACTCTCGACCACGGTCGCTCGACCGCAAATACCATCCAACCCGCTCCAAGCCATCCAATCCATCCGACCGCTCCGAGCCGTCCGATCCATCCGACCACTCCGTGTCGTCAAAGCCATTTCTGACCACTCAGTAGACCTCACCATCCCCGCCCACTCACTTCCACTTCCGACTTCGACCGCCCTCTCCAGCTTCGCCTTCGACCATGTGCAGAATTTCGACCACGTTCAGCCACCCAATCACGACTGTTCAAGCACCGACCACATTATAATTTTTGACCCTCCAACTACACACAAATTACTGTATTTTTCAACCATGTTCAAATTACTATAGCTTCTGACCGCCACCATAGCTTTTTGCCACTCTATAGTTTCCAACACCTAGAGTTTTTCGACCACTCTATAGAGCTTCCGACCGCTCTTGTTTCTAATCACTCTTGCCTTCCGACCACTGCAGAGCATCCGACCACTGCGGATCTTCTGACCACATATAGCTTTCGACCAAGGTGAAATTTTTGATTTTTCATTCCTTTAGATTCAAACTTTTAGAAGCCCGTTCTTCTTCATCCTAACTCCGATTGAACCCGTTTAAATTCCTAAATTCATCAAATATTCCAATCTATCCAATTCTACCCTTCTTTTAATATTTGGACTTTATTTGAATTTATTTGAATTATGTTGTTTAGTGCATAATTAGAAATTGGAGTCCTAAAGAATCAATTGATCAAGCGAGGCCAAGATCCAAATGAAGATGAAGACTAGGAGCTCAAGACCATCAAATGAGAAAGCTTTCAGTGAGCTCAAGATCGTGGTAAACCGCGCAAGGCATGTCAATATTTTGATCATGTTGAACCTACCTTTTTTGCAAATTATTTATGTTTAAATTATCAAATTAAATGCTATTATTTCATATGCAAATCTATGTTTGTTTTAAGATTTTAGTTACATTCCCATTATTTAACTTATTAGTATTACTCTCTGTTGGAATATTTGAACATTTGAGCTCTGTCACCCTAGGAAAATTATAATGGTAACCTTTTAATAAATATGCCTACAATTATGTGCCATGTCTAGTACTACTTAGATATTCGGAGGTACCAAAATACCCCAAGCATCACTTTCAATCATGAGAAACTGATTTGGGAAGTCATGAGCAGAAATGGCTAGAATATTTTAACATGAATATTTTATCCTCCCAAAACCCCCCAACTTGCTTAAATATCTAGACGGATGGTATGGGGAGGTTGGTGCAGTGGTGCACGAGAGTGTTGTCAGTGTTAGAACCACCCAGATACCCTAAGGACTGAATCTTGTCATGACCTCCTATGTAAGACAAGTACAACCACAAGTCTGTAAAGTACATCTTGGCTTAGTAGATTTACTAGACCCTAAAAGTCATCTCATCTGTGGGGCAGAGGGGTAGTGCAAGTGGTTGTTTGTGTGACGGCTTGAATGGGACACTCGTTGAGGGTAAAGTTTGCCACGGTGAGCTAGTCGGTGTGGGTAGTCCAGCTAGGCTAGTCGTTGTGGGCAGAACATCTCGCACAACTTATGGGACCCACCGCAAGTGGGAGAAGCCCATATGGGTGAAATGATGGAAGAGGCGAGGTATTTTGAAAAGTTACTGTGATGGTCTACTCAACTGCATGATTAAGAAATCGTGTGGAGCAAGGAGCGGATCATCTCTTGTGGGTAAAGTGTACAAACTCTGCAGAGTCAAAACTATTCAAATAGTTGTGCCCACGGTCAAGGGTGGTATGGGAACTTAATCAGATATAGTTCTATTTCAAAAACTTTGTGGGTGAAATTGGAAAGTGGTGGGTAGTAAAAATCCCTGATTGTGTTGCCTTGGGTGTCGCCCCAATGATAAGTTAGGCGGTTATAATGCTGAAAGATGGCATATGGTGCAGGAACCATGTAACGGTGGATGGAATCTATGCTACTACTATTACTCATTGTTTTTACCCAATATCATGTTTTAGTTCAAACTGCTAAGTCTCAAGAAATTTCTATGTATCATATTTTGAAAGCAATTTATGGCAAATAAAATTACCCGAGCCTTCCATTGATAAGCCATGCATGTTATCTATTTGCATCCTGTGTATTGGCTCACGGAGCACAGTGGTTTGTGCTCACCCTCGCTCACTCAATTAATCCAAAATTAGGAGTCAAATCACTACGCTCCAGCAATACACCTGGTCATGATGGTGAAGAAGATTAAAAGGTCAAGAATTAGGTTGCGAACCCCAGTTGACTGCCTGTGGGCACGTCCTAAGGGTCCCACTTGTGTGTTTCGTTTTTGCTACTTCATTTTATTGGTTTTGGCTTGATCGGCCCATGTGTAAGTCTACTATTATATTTACGTTTCCTCATGATATGTATTTTGATGTTCAGTACGGTATCTATGAGCACTATCTACTAATCTAGGAAATAGTACGGTAGAATCACAGAGGATTCTGGATTGTAAAATCCGAGTCCGACAATTATCGCAGAAGATTATTGTGGCCTTCTGAAGGGGTCGAGGTAGCTCCAAAAGAAGATGGTGAAGCCAACATGACTTGGTGACGGTGTTTGTGACGGTGCGATACTCGGCCTTAGAGCTGGAACAAGACACGGTATGTTGCCATTTGGGCAACCAAGACACGAGATTGTTGCCAAGGAATATGCCATAGCCCGAGGTCGACTTGCGAGTGTTAGGATACCCAGCCCAATCGGCGTCAGTGTAGGTGGTGAGAGTAGTTGGCACAGTTCGGTGTTGTTGTAGACTATGATCGGTTGTGCCTTTGAGATAGTAAAGTATGCGCTTCAGAAGGTTGTAGTGTGGCTCACGCAGATCATGCATATGAAGGCAGGCCTGCTGCATGGCATACGTAATATCTGGGTGAGTGAATGTCAGATACCAGAGCGCACCCACAATGCTCCAGTAGTGGATGGCATTCTCGACGGGAACACCTGAGGAGGGTAGTTTGGAGCTCATGTCAATCAGCGTGCTATAGGGTTTGCAGTTAGTCATGCCTGCACGATTGAGAATGTTTGTAATGTATTGGTGCTAGGACAAAAACAAGCCATCACGGGAATGGTGAATGGAGATGCCAAGGAAGAGGTGGAGGTTGCCAAGATCTTTCAAGTAAAACTCACTGTGAAGAGAATTAATTGCCCACTGAAGAAGCATTGCGTTGGATGCTGTGAGAACAATGTCATCAACACAAAGAAGAAGGTATGCAATATCAGAGCCACGAGTATAAACAAACAAGGACGGGTCAGCTGTAGACCCGACGAAACCAAGGGACAAAAGAAAGGTAGTGAAGTGGCTGAACCAGGCTTGTGGGGCCTATTTAAGGCCATACAGAGATTGGTTTAGCTAGCAGACATGAGAGCTTCACGCAGTATCAACAAAACCAGAAGGCTGTTGTTGACAGTAAACGGTTTCGGATAAGGTGTCATTTAGAAAGGCGTTGTTCATATCAAGTTAGTGGACCGGCCAGTCATTAGACAAAGCAAGTGTGAGAATAGTGCAAACAGTAGCCAGTTTTACAACTAGGCTAAAAGTCTCATCAAAATCAACTCTAGGTTTTTGAGAAAAACCATGTAGGACCCAACAAGCCTTGTAGCGGTCCAAGGAGACATCAGATTTCAACTTGTGATGAAATATCCATTTGTTAGTGACAATATTAGCACTAGGGGGTCGAGGGACAAGATCCCAAGTGTTGTTCACTTGAAGGACATCAAACTTGCTTTACATATCCTCACGCCAATGCTTATCATTGAGAGCAGCGCGATAGGTTTTGGGAATGGGAGATGGAGAGATGACATTGAGGTTGAGGCACTGGATGGGTTGACAAAATCTCTATTTGCTGTGGGTAGTCATAGGATGTTCATTTACCACAAGGGTAATAGGCTTGTGGACAGCAGAATTTGGGTAGGCGGCGAGGTGGTGGAGTGTGCCAGCGCTGAATGAACCAAGGAGTAATGGGTGGTGGAATAGAGGCCGATGTAGTGGTGATATTTTAGTAAGAAAATAAAAGTCAGAAGGGGCAGGCAGGTTGGGGAGTTCAGCGAAAGGAAAAGAGTTTTTTTTATCGAATGTGATATGACAAGAAATGATGATGCGATTTGTGGAGAGATCAAGACACTGGTAGCCTTTGTGATGGTTAGGATACCCAAGAAACATACACTGAACAGAACAGTGCGCAAGCTTGTGCGCAGCCGTGGCAGAGATGTTAGGATAGCATCGGCATCCAAAAACATGGAGGTGTGTATAGAATGGAGGTGTGCCAAAGAGAATGTGGTATGAAGTGTAAAAACTAAGGGTTTTGGAAGGGTGGTAGTTTAGAAGATAGGTGGCAGTGCGAAGAGCCTCAACCCAATCATGGAGGGAGGCTGGCCTGGAATAGAAGGGAACGGAGAATATTATTGGTAGACTGAATTATGCATTTAGCTTTGCCATTTTGTTGAGAAGGATGAGAACATGACATGCAGAGTGCAACACCATGGGATAAAAAATATGTGTGCGAGGTGTTGTTATCAAACTCACCACCATTGTCACACTGAATGCTATGGATAAGTGTACAAAATTGAGTGGTGGTATAGCCAAGAAAATTAGAGAGAATGGTAAAAACATCTGACTTGAGACGAAGAGGAAAAGTCCAGAGATAGTGAGTGTGATCATTAAGAGTAACAAGGTAATATTTGTAGCTTGAAACACTAAGAATCAGAGAAGTCCAAATATCATAGTGAATTAAATAAAAAACTTTGTTTGTTCAAGACATCGAAGAAGAAAAAGGTAAGTGAACATGTCTGCCAGGTTGACAAGCATGACATAAAGGATCATCTGGAATATTTTTGTTACATGGAATAAGAGATGAGCTAGCTAAATGTGACAAAGCTTGATGGCCAAGATGTCCAAGACATTGATGCCTCAAGGTAGCGGATGAGGTGGTAGTGGTGGTGAGAGCGCATGGAATAGGGGTGGCTATTCAAATGGGTAGATGTCACCGCGGCTATTGCACTTGATGATCTTGTGCTTGGTTCGAAGATCATTTACAAAAAAAAACCATCAGGATTAAATTTGACAGAATAATGATTATCTAAAGTGAATTGCCAAATGGAAATGAGATTTTTAATTAAATTAGGTGTAACAAGCATGTTGTTTAGGTGAAAGGAGTGGGCAAGAGGGTAAAAGGAGGTGTGTCTGGTATGGGTAGTGGGAAGAAAGGAACCATTGCTGACAATGACATGAGGAGATCTAGTGAAAGAAAAATTTGAGATAGAAGTGAGATTACCATGCTCTGATGTCATGTGGGCAGATGCACCAGAGTCCATGAACCATTCAGAAGAGGATGGTGGTATGAGTGTCATGGTGTTGAAGGTGTACAAGTTGGTTCTGGACCCATGATGGTGATGAGGTAGACAAAGCGGCAGCCAGGATGGGTGGCTGCCACGACGCGTCGTGTCATGGTGCTCCTTGCCATGGCTGTGTTAGGAAATGGGGTTGTGGTAGGAACAAAGCGGTGAACGCTTGTGCACCAGTGGGGCGTGGACTGAGAAGTCTGTGTCGAGAGCGTCAGTGTAGTCTTAGGTTCGGCCACATGTGGATTGAACTGGCCCATGGATGTTGGAGCGAGGGCCAAGGCATGAAACCCTTGCCTCCACTCCCAAAAGCATTTCCATGATTTCAATGGCGATTGTTGGAGAAGTTGTTGCTACCATGCCCATTGCCACGGTTGGAGTCACTGGTACGAGTCTGATTGGAGCCACCACCCCTGTGGAGGTGCCAATCTTGCCCATAGCTAGTGGAGAGGAAGAAGGGTGGTGGGTGGAAGAAAAAGTCTCTCAGAAAGGATGCTCTGATACCATGAAGGCTCATATAAATGAAGCACTTGACTGATTCATTGGTACACAGGGATATATATATACAATGATAACGCTAATGTGAATAATGCAACGACTGCTAATATGAATACATGCAGCAACCCGAATTAATCTCATCTTGAACCAAGGCATCACATGCATGCATTGAACCAAGGCTTCATGGTTGGCTAACAGATACATCTGGTAATAAGCTAAGTATGAATTGATCGATGAGGATGGAGATTGGTGTATAGCCAGCATTCATAATTCGGGGCCTGTTTGGGTACAACGTGGCTGTCTAAAGTCCTACACCGCCACTGAGTAAGTTTCTCCCCCTCTTGTCGAACCTATATATTTCCCTTTCTCCTAAAACATTCGGAAATATATGTGTACATGTGATACTTTGGCTCTATTCTAAATAGCTTCTTCCTTTTAATTTTTAGAAATCAGCTTTTGAATAGATTGGCTTCTCAAGATGGTTTTATAATCCATTTGTAGGAGTCACTGTAGGATCTGCTTTGAACAGACTAGTTTCTCAACACAAGTATCCTTTACTCCTCAATCCCTCTCGCAATCAGTCAAAAGCCACATTACTTTTGAATGAGGCCTTTATATTTATGATTTTTTTGCAAAAATCTGCCTGTAAGTGAGAGAGTCTATCAAAAATCCGCCAACAAATTAAAGTTTGTCAAAAAAACATTCGCAAATTCTATGTTGTTGCATATCCCTTCCCCAAGTACCAATTTGCTTGCGCTCCTACATAGCACTTGCGTGGTAATCCCAGTAATCCTTTATATTTATTCTTTCATTCCGCAAGTACCTAAAAGCTCCCCAGCTTCGCCCTGTTCGCCAAGGAAAAATGAAGGCAATCTTGTCACTTCGCCGCCTACCCAACAATTTTTGGCACAATTAGCACCTTTTGATCCCATATTTACAAAAATAACAGTAGTTATGTGTAACAGCCCAGTTGTTTACTTCAATTTTTTAGTGAAAAAATTTATTAATTTGGTTTAAAATAAAAATAAGTGTTTTTGGTGCCTAAATTTTAATTTTGAATTGCCCTGAATTTTTGTTTTAAAAAGGCTAGATATGAAAAGTAATTTAAGTAAAAATCTAAAAATATTATTAAATAAAATGATATTTTGATTTTCTGTAAAATCCTAACTCAAATTAATTATTTGGGTTTATTTAGTTTTTCTGTGATTTTCTGGATTTTAAATCTATTTTGAAATCAAAAAGTATTTTGTATAAAAAATATAATACCAACTTTGGTTGGAAATAATTTTAATAAGTCCAAAACATCTCTAGGAACTTCTATGAATTTTTTTTGGATTTTTTGGAATTTATTTATTATATTTCTGAGCTTTATTGAGTTTTCTGGGCTTTCTGAAAATCAAAAAAAGAAAATAAAATTTCCCTCCTTCCCTCCGGTCGACGCGTGGACAGCTCGGATTGAGCCACGTCCCGTGTCGACCCAGCCCCACCGCCGCTCATCCCGCCCCCTCTCTCCTCGGAGCGACACCTGGCCGGCCGGATTCACCCGTGCCACCGCCCTGGCCCATCACCCGCCGTCCGCACCCTTTCTTCCTCTCTCCTCTCCCGTCCGCCGGATCTCTCCCTGCGGCCACATGTCACCCATCGATCATGCCCCGCTCCCACCTCTCTCTCTGTCCGCTAGGACCTACCTGTCATCCCATCCCCGCATCTCCTCCGTGCCTCTTCCTTTTTCCTCTCGCACCTGACCGCCGAAACCGCCGGCTCCGCCCCTTCCTTCTTGCACGCGCACCACCCCACCTCCCTCCCCTTCGTGCACCACTCCGCGCGCCCGTCTCTTCACTCCGCGCTCCCGTTTCCCCCATTTTCCCCTCTTCCCGTGCCCACTTCCCCCTTCTCCACCCGCAACTGCCGCCACCCTCCTCGATTTTTCGGTGAGCAATTCGCGCCAGCTCCACTCCCCTCCCGCCTATTTAAACCCCTTTTCGGCTCCGCCTCACTTCGCCCCACACCTCTCCGCTCTTCTTTTCCTTCTCCCGAGTGCCACTCGCCTTCACCGCGTGCCCTCACTGCCTCGGCATCCGAAGCTCCTTCGGCGAGCGATCACAGGCAAAGGGAGCTTCCACGTGCCTCCCCATCAGCACCTTTGTCTTCCCCGAGCTCTCGCTGATCTCCTCCGCCCCTTCTTTGGGCTCAAGCACAGCCGAGACGCCGACCTCGCCGAGGACCAAGCACCGCCGCCGCTTCTTCCTCGTCGCTAGCCGCCTTCGCTCGTCGTCGAGCCCCGTGCCAGGTAGAAATGGAGTCCCCTCCTCCTTCTCTCTCGGTTCCGCCCCTCGCCGGCCGCCGCCGTGCACCGGAGCGCCGGCGAGCTAGTAGCCCCGAGCGCCACCGCCGCCTTCCTCATCGCCGACTGCTCTCTGACCATCCTTGGTAATTTCCGCAAGCACTGGCTGCCACGCCCCACTCCCGTGCCACCTCAGCGTCCCCACCTGGACCATAGACCAGGGCCCGCATGTCAGCCTCTTGTCCGAAGGTCCTCTCATAGCTGACGCCATGCTGATGTCATAATCCGGATTTCCAATAGAACATTAATTCAGCCGAAAATGAAATTCCAGGGTTGACATCATAATGTCTATTTTCTTTAAAAAAAAATTCCAGAAAATCGATCTTTTTCTTTTTCTCTGATTTTAAACTTCCGAGAGTCCGTTCTCCATCCTAACTCCGATTGAGCCCATTCAAATTTCTAAATTCATCAAAAATTCTCCTCTATCCATTTGTGCCTCAAATTAATTTTTAGAGTTTATTTTAATTTATTTAAATTTTATTTGAGTTTGGTGGGTTATTTCACGTCTAGACTACAACGATTCGGGAGAGTTCTATGATGACGATTCGCACCCAACCGTGGAGCAAGGCAAGTCACACTCCTTGACCATGTTGTACCCAGTTTGCAAATAAAATTATCTTAATTTAAATTACATTGCATGCTTAATATTATTCAATGTATTTCAATTCAGTTTTAAATTTAGTTATTGCCTATTTGCTAAATCTCCCATTGCCATTGAATCCCTCAACACCTTGCACCCTAGATTAAAACTCTAGTTAGTACACTAATATGGGCTAGAGAAATTTTGTATCAAATGCTTGGACCTGTGTAGGCTTAATCTTTGTTTTGGGGTAATCTTTTCACATAAAATGATAAGCTTTTAGAATGTATTCTTGATTTCGGTGAGTTAAAAAGGATCATAAAATTATTTTAAAAAAAATATAAAACCTGGTTTAGACCTAGGCTAATGGTTAGGTGGTGGGTGCAGGCATACACTGTTGTTCGGAGACACAATGTTGATTGTCGTGCACAGGGGTATGTGGTTGAGCCTAAGTCAATTAAGGACCGGTCTGTGAGCTACTGTTGTAAAGCCCTAGCGTACTACCACAAGGCTAGTATGGGACAGTCCTCGCTGAATAATTTGCGGGTCCCAACCTGAGCCATGTTGTAGATTGAAAGTGAGCGTGGCATGTGCCATGTGAAGTCTCACTCGGCTCAAGAGGGGGTCCCGGTCTGGTGGATTGCTTACTGGGGTGAAATCTTAGTGTTGGCTTGGCCAGGTTGAAGGCTTTGCATTGTCAAGGTCTTGTCATGATCTCCTCGCTGCACACCTAAGGAAGTGTGTTAATCGTGTGGCGATATGGGATGATCATGTCTTGTGGGTAAAGTTGTACAACCTCTACAGAGTATATAATCTATCTTGGATTGCCATGCCCATGTTCATGGGCATGTTGAGTAAAAGTTTTTCATGGATTAGACTTTGTTTTTCAAAACGGTTTTTGAAAACCTTGTGGATGGATGGAATCCATGAGAGATTGAAAGCTTGTGGATGGATGGAATCCATGAGTGGTTGAAAACATGTTGATGGATGGAATCCATATGAGAACTTTTGGAAAAGATGGTCTGGGTGGGATGTCCATGGTTAGGTTAGTGTTTGGTCTAAGCCTACACTAACAGTATTATTTTCAGTACAATTACTGTTTTTACTTACTAGATTAAATTCAGGAATTTCAATCTATTTACTATATATCTTTAAACGCTGTTTTATGCTCAAACTAACTATATAAGCATTCCATTGATGCCTTTATCATTATGTTGCATTTCTCCGTGTGATTTGCGGAGTACCAGTTTGTACTCACCTTGCTATCTCCACACAGAGGAAGACGGCTTTGATTATGGTGAGGATCTGGATGAATAGGCCATGTCTTACTGTCGTTTGCCTGTGGGCAGGCTTGAGCTTCGTTTTTTATTAGTTTGCTTTCGTAGTTATTTGCCTTATTATTGTTGCCAATGAGCATTGATGTAAGACTCGGCCATAAGGCCGTACCCTTTTATTTAATATAGTTGGTCATTTGTGCTTGATGTGTATCTTTGTTCTATTGTGTGCACTGGCTGTTCTTGGACTAGTGCAATTTACACAGAGGGTTTCGGAGTCATTGCTCCGAGATCCGACTTTACGTGAGAATGATAAAAATATCATTTTTACCGTCCGACCACTGGGCGGCGGCGCCATATAGCCGACACCGTGCACCAGCTGATTAGTCCCACTGTTAATTAGTGTAAGAAGGTCATTAGCAAAATAAATGGCCTGCCGCATGGTGGCCAGGTGGTAGAGAAGTGGCACCTGGCGGTAGGTGCAGGGCCAACGTGTTTTTTTTGCTTTTAGCCACTTTTTAGTTTGTTTTTTAGTGACTTTGGTAGGTGGTGCCAACCCTAGTGGGTTGTTGCTCCTTCATTTGTTCTCCTGTGGCAAACGCGACGAGGGAGTAAACCACCAAAAGCAAGGTTCCGTCGTGTCTGCTCCCCGCATACATTTCTTTTCTATGATTATTGGGGCATCATTAGTGCGCCCTGTGCTCCTACCCTCACTATACATTATGAGCAATCTCGCCATCTTCTCTCGCAGTCTTCTCTCGCAAATTTTGTCATAGTCGCTCTCGTAATTTTTCTCGCAGTCTTCTCTCGCACTCACTCTCCCAATTTTTGTCGCAATATTCTGTGTATATTAATGTAATTATTTATTTTATTGTAATTTTTAATATGTAGTATTGTACTGCTATTATATATGTATATGTGTATTTATGTAATTATTTTTGTCATCATAATTATTAATTTGTAGTATTGTAATGCTATTATATATGTATGTGTTGTGGCTACAGACCAAACAGAGAGAGAGTATGGTAGTGGGGAGTTAGGTGAGTAGAAAATGGCTTCAGGGTCCTCCCCGTGGCCTATGCCACATATATATATCCAAATGGTGAGTGTTTGTACAGTTATACCCTTACACATGAGTATTCCCCTCAGGGGCACTCATGTCATTACATATGTCCCATTTTGGATCTTACATCCTTCTAACAGGCCTACTGGGCTTAGGTGGGGGCCACCCCTACAACAGGAGCCTCTCATGGTGAAGGGCTTCACGGGCCGAAGCCATGCCGCTGAGCCCTTTGGCCCCCTCCATCCCATCGGCCTGTGATCCTCGATGACCTAGATACACTTGCGTTCGCACTTCCGCTTGTGCTTGTGCGAGGGCTGCTTTCCGCTCCTGGAGCTTGCGCGGCCTCGAGGCCGAAGGCTTCGACGGGGCCGAGGTCTGGGCATGCCCTACTTCGCGCTCCAGATATTTGTGGGCGCGAGGCGAACTTGGTCGGCTGCCCCGGGCAGCAGAGTCTCGGGAAATGCTCCGCATGATGTAGCGCCAGCTGGGAGACGGCGGTGCGTGGCCCGAGTGCGCTTTAATGACGCCCGAATCGCGCGCCTTTGTCGGGGCGCGTGGCGCGGGCCGCTCTATCTCGCCCTACATCGATGGGGCACGCGCCGGTATGTAATTGGAGCGTCGTGGGATGCCGCGTTCCCACGACCACGCCGTTCGCCTCTTCCCGGGGAAAGTGGCCACGCGCAGGAGTGTATCGGTGCATTACGCGCTGATCGCCCACCTACCGCCGCCTGCCGCAGTTGCCGGCGGTTGCACTGCCCGATCGTGGGTAGCCGAACCGCTGTAATTCGTCATTCGATCTTACGCTGCGGGGAGACGGGGGCTTTATAAGTCGCCATCAGGCATGCAATCGTTCCCTTGGCTGCTTGCTTGCTTGTGCGCCTTCCCATTTTTCTTGCGATCTCTGCTTCTACTCGCATCCGCTCACGCCGTCGCCGAGGTGGGGAGAGAGGAATGGCTGCGCGACGACTTCCCGCTAACCGGGTGCCGCCTTGATGATCTGCGCGCCGCCTTAGCGAGCGCCTCGTCGAGCCGGGCCGCGCTCGACGCCACCACCGGTGGAGTACCGCTGTTCCACACGACAAAAAGCGATTTAACCATCGCTGATGCCATGAAGAAGTCGGGGCCGCTCCGTGTCTTTGGGGTGGAGTCGCGTCATGGAGGAGACTCTCCAAACCCTTCTTCGAGAAGAAGCCGGAGGATCGTCGGCGGGCTCGTTTGCCCGCTCGACGAGACAGAGCCGAACCCGAGAGTCGGAGGCGATCGTCTTCGTGGCGTTCTTCGACGCCGCTCGAATCCCGCGACATACTTTGTTCGCGGGCATCGCGAGCGTATGGGTTGGAGTTGACGCACCGACTCGATCGCGATCGTTCGGTTAGCCATCTTTGCTTGGGCGATGCGGGCGAAGGTACCGCTTGGCCGCGAAGTTGTTCGCCATCCCGCATGACGACGGTGCCAACCAAGAAAGTGGAAGGGGCGACTCAAACTTCGGTAGCGTGGACTTCGTGCTTCGGACGGATTGCTCGCACTTGTTTCCGCGCTGGCCACGAGACAAGTGGGAGTCCGTTGACGCGACGGTGGTTCTACTACCTCGTGATTTAGCACGAGCGCCTCGGCCGAGGAGAGCCGATATCATTCAACCGCTGTCCGGATGTGACGCCGCGTCCAGCCGATTTAACAACGTGTGTGGAGACTTGCTGATCGCACTCGCTCAACATGCGTGACTCGCCGAGGAGTTCGCCATGTACGGGATATCTCCGCTTTCTTGTAATCGAAGTACGAGCGGCGGGGCCCGACCGAAGGACGGCATCCACCGGGTGTTCGCCCATAGGCCCTCCGCGCCGTAAGTATCCCTGCCATAGGCCAAGTACCACCTGGGTGGCTGCAAACCCTTAGGTATGATACTCCGCTTGTGCGTGCAGTATGCCGGTTAGAAGATGCGGAGCGCGCAGTGGTTGCGGTTCTTGGGCCGTATACGGCGAAGGAGCACAAGGCTCGTGAGTCCGCAACTTCCTTGGTGAAGCAAAGGCGGATTAACCGGGTATGCGAGGTTCTATGAATTCCCGTTCCGGAGCGCCCGGTGCCTGCAGAATCGCCGAGCAGCGCGACGGCGGTGGCGCCACCCTCTTGATGCGAGGTCCAATCGGAGACCATTGCCTTCAGCTCGCCGGACGTGTCGCCAGTCGAGAACGTGGGGATGGGGGGCGAGATGGGCGCTGAGCTCGGATCGACCGGTTCGGGGAGGCATGCAACTCCCGACGAGGCCCTATACGGTGGTGAGGCGACGGGCCCAAGCCTCGTTGTTCTTGAAGATGACGCCTCGTCAGCTCCAGTGGCAACCGCAGCGTTGCCGCTGACGACGGCTTCCGCGGCTGCCAAGGTAACCACGGAGGCTTCACCTGCGACTCTGAAGGCGAAACGGCCTCGGGTGCAATCGCCGCCATCTTCGAGGGGCCGGTTCAGCGTGGCAAGCCCAAAGGATCGAGGTCCCGACACCTAGCGGGATGCTTCGGCCGGAGGGTTGTCGCTCCTCAGGCCAGCGAGGTGATCATGACCCCGGTGGAGGCCCAGCGAAGTGCCACGGTAGAGGGTATTGGAGGTAGGTGTGGTTCGTTTTCCTCCCGTGACTTTGCAAAACTCTCCTTGATTTGCTCGCTTATTCCGTCGACATCAGGCGAGACAAAGTCTCCCAGATGAGGACAAGAATCAAGTAATGGGGGTGCTCGCGATGTCGCTGGCCTGATTGAGCGGGGGACTGTGTGCGCCCCAACTACTACCGAAGGCGCTGAGGTGGGGGCTCTAGGGCTTGGCGTCTCTGACTTCGTCCCTCGGTAGGAGATGCTTCGCGCCTGGAGCGAGGTGGCAGAGTATGCTGGCAGCCACCTAGATCGGCAGGCGCTGCAGTCCTGCGGGGGCGACCTTTTGGCGCTCGCGCTGGGTGCCTCGGAAATGAGGGTAACGGTCTTTGTTCTTGCTGCATGTCCTTTGCTTATCTGATGGATAACCTTTGTTCTTGCGCTCATGCAGACGCTTGCGATTAGCAAAGCCCTCGAGGAAACTCGCACGCGCGAACGGAGGGCGCTAGAGGACCAGCTGCTCGTCGCGGACGACGCCAATGCTGCCAAGGACGAGCACATTCGGGTGCTGATGACGGAGCGGGACGAGGCTATCGCCGACGCGCAGTTGGTGGGCGCGAACACGAAGAACGCGGCACTGACCGCACAACGCGCGATGGAGGAGGCTCAGCGCGTCACGACGGAGGAGCAAACCGCCCTTCTTCAGCGAATCTCCGCGTTAGAAGCGGAGAAGGACCAGCTGACCGCCTTCATTGCTGAGAAGGCGTTATCCTGGGACAACGCGTGTGCCTCCGCGTGGGGGGCGATGGAGTCTTTGGAGCGGGCCCTCCGGGGGCTTTCCGTGCACGTGGAGGACACCCCTCATAGCCGTCAAGACCTGATGGAGACGCTTGGGCGAATCAAGGAGGGCTCGAGCGTCACCCTTCTCGGCGCTAAGGCTTTCGGCACCCACTGCGGCTACATGAGTGCTGGCCTTGCCCTTGCCTTGCTGTACGCTGGTGGGTGTGAGCATGTCAATGACCTGGTGAACCCTCAGCTTGACTTGCCTACCCAGCCCGGGATGATATTTGATGCGGTTCGCGCTGCCCAGCCCGCCACCCGAAACTTCCATAACCGGATTTGGAATTACATCGGGGAGGGCGCCGCCACGGTTGCTTTACGGCGGACGGTGCGGAACGAGGGGGACGTGCTTCGCTGGCTCGAAGAGGTCCCTCGGCGCAGCGAAGGCAGTGCGGGCACTCGTCGCTGCGAAGATGGCGCAGACTCATAGAATAATTCCAGGTTTTGGCGCGTTCCACGCCGTGCGTATGTCTACTTCTGTAATGCAACTACTGTCTTACGCGGGCTGAGCGACAACTCTCCCGTGCTCTTTTTGTTATGTAATATGCTGTGAGCTGGGGTGTCATGTAAAGCATGGGTATTCAGGCTTGATGTCGCCCCCTCGTTCTGATAGTAGCAAGCAGGCTTGCAAACGCTTTGCGCCAGCACCCCTGACTCGGTGGTGACACGAGCCGCGCCTAGTCGAGGCAGACGCGCGAGCACTCCGCCCCTACCCTTCAAGTGGTGGCGCGGCCGGGCGCCTAGTTGAAGTAGATGCGCGAGCGCCCGCCCCTACCTTCGGTGGTGGCAGCGCACCGGCGCCTGTCGAGGCAGACGCGCGAGCGCCCGTCCCCTACCTTCAGTGGTGGCGCGGCCGCGCCTAGTCGAGTAGTAGCGCGGCGCCCGCCCCTATGCTTCAAGTGGTGGCAGCGAGCCGGCGCCAGTCAAGTAGACGCACGAGCGCTCCGCCCTACCCTTTGAAGTGGTGGCAGCGAGCCGGGCGCCAGTCGGCAGACGCGCGGCGCCCGCCCCTACCCTCGAAGTGGTGGCAGCGAGCCGCGCCTGGTCGGCGTAGACGCGCGCGCGCCCGCCCCTACCTTCCGGCGGGTGGGAGCAGAGCCGGGCGCCTAGTCGAGGTAGACGCGCGAGCGCCCGCCCCTACCCTTTGAAGTGGTGGCAACGAGCCGGGCGCCAGTCGAGGTAGGCGCGCGAGCTCTCCGCCCCTACGCCAAGTGGTGGCGCGAGCCGGCGCCAGTCGACGAGACGCGCGGCGCCCGCCCCCTACCCTTCGAAGTGGTGGCAGCGGGCGGGCGCCAGTCGACGTGACGCGCGAGCGCCCGCCCCTACCTTCGAGTGGTGGCGGCGAGCCGGCGCCTAGTCAGCAGACGCGCGAGCGCCCGCCCCTACCCTTGGTGGTGGCGCGAGCCGGCGCCTGGTCGAGGTAGACGCGCGAGCGCCCGCCCCTACCCTTTGAAGTGGTGGCGCGAGCCGGCGCTGTCGAGGTAGACGCGCGAGCGCTCCGTCTCCTACCCTTCGAAGTGGTGGCAGCGGAGCTGGCGCCTAGTCGTTGCACGCGTGGGAACTTCGACCACATCTTATTTATACTCCGGGGAGTACGCACAAGGACAGTGCCTGCACGTGCGTGGGAGTATCCACGTCTTGTTTATACTCTGTAGAGTGCGCAGGGATAACATCCGCGTCTTATTTTTACTTCGGAGAGTGCGTGCAGAGGCGGACCTCGACGCTACGTCTTATTTAGAGTCCGTAGACTGCGCGCGGAGGCGAGCCTCCGCGCGTTGCGGGCGGTGAAATTGCGTGCGGAGGCGAACCTCGTCGCTACGTCTTATTTATACTCCGTGGAGTGCGTGCGGAGGCAGACCTCGACGCTACATCTTATTTAGAGTCCGTAAACTGCGCACGGAGGCAAGTCTCCGCGCGTTGCGGGTGGTGAAATTGCGTGCGGAGGCGAACCTCGTCGCTACGTCTTATTTATACTCCGTGGAGTGCGTGCGGAGGCGGACCTCGATGCTACGTCTAATTTATACTCCGTGGAGTGCGTGCGGAGGCGGACCTCGACGCTACGTCTTATTTAGAGTCCGTAGACTACGCGCGGAGGCGAGTCTCCGCGCGTTGCGGGCGGTGAAATTGCGTGCAGAGGCGAACCTCGTCGCTACGTCTTATTTATACTCCGTGGAGTGCGTGCGGAGGCGAACCTCGATGCTACGTCTTATTTATACTCCGTGGAGTGCATGCGGAGGCGGACCTCGACGCTACGTCTTATTTAGAGTCCGTAGACTGCGCGCGGAGGTGAGCCTCTGCGCGTTGCGGGTGGTGAAATTGCGTGCGGAGGCGAACCACATCGCTACGTCTTATTTATACTCCGTAGAGTGCGTGCGGAGGCGGACCTCGACGCTACGTCTTATTTATACTCCGTAGAGTGCGCGCAGAGGCGTCCCCTCACGCGTCGTTATTCATGCTCATGCATAGTGCACACGAAGGTAACCCTTCGCGCACTTTTGGTATGAAAACGAGAGAATTTGCATGAACGATGCACTTTATTAAATTCCCGTTTACGCGGGTGAGCGGTTACAAGGGTTAAGACACTAACCGCTAGCCGCTTGCGCCCGCCGAAGCCGTGGAAGGCCCTTGCCCTCGTGTGCTCGACTTAGGCATAATACCGCCGCAGTCTGTCCGCATTCCACGTGTGGCGGAGCGTATGCCCCTCCAAGGTGGCTAAGCGATACGCTCCCTTCTGTAGGGCCTCCGCAACGATGTACGGGCCTTCCCATTTGGACTTGAACTTGCCTACCGTCTCCGCGTGGAGTGCCATCTTAAGGACAAGGTCTCCTGGTCTAAATTCGCGTGGGTACAGTGAACGATTGCGACCGCGCACCATCTGTCGCGCGTACTTTATGACGTGCTGTGTTGTGCTTGCCCGGTCTCCGTCAAGGAGATCCACATATAATTGGCGCTCCTCGTCTGGTGCTTGGACGAGGACCCGCCGCGAGCCAGCCTTTATTTTTTCAGGTGTGACCGCCTTGTTGCCGAAGAAGAGCTTGAATGGCGTGAACCCCGTTGGGCATGTGACCGTTGTGCGAATGGACCAGAGGACGCTGTGGAGCTCGCCCGGCCACTTCCCCTTTGGTAGCCCGACGAGGAGCTTCTTGATTGCGGCGGAGATAGCGCCATTCGCCCACTCTACCGCCCCGTTAGACTGTGGGTGTCCGACCGAAGTGAACCGGAGGGTGATGCCCACGTTGCCGCAGAATTCTTTGAATGGGGCTGCATCGAATTGCAGACCGTTGTCGACGGTGATCTCCCTAGACACGCCGAATTGATATATGATGTTTTGCCAGAGGAAGCACTGCAAAGCTGCCGAGGTAATTTTGGCCAGAGCTACCGCCTTCGGTCACCTAGAGAAGTACTCCAGAGCGACCGCTACGAACCGCAGGTCACCTGGGGCCCTGGGAGCGGTCCCACGACGTCGATGCCCCACCGCGCCAGCGGCCATACGGGGGGTATGGGATGGAGGCTTGTCGGGGGCCTGTGGATAGCCCTTCCCATCCACTGGCAGCCTTGACAACGGCGCACGAGATCCTGGGCGTCCGCGATACCTGGCCAATAAAACCCCGCTCAATGCCTTGCCCACCGTGAGATCTTGGTTGGAGGTGCGAGCCACGAGTCCCGCATGAATTTCTCGCGAGGAGGCGCTTTCTTCTTAGCGGGAGGCATCGCAGAGCGCGGCGCAGACTCCTTCTTGTAGAGCACCCCGCCGAGCACTGGAAGGACCTAGCGCGTGTTGCAAACGCCGGAGCTCGGAGGGTCATCCGTTCCGCGATGCCTTGCAAAAAGTGAAAAGGGTTCCGCCACCACCTGTTTGGGTGATCCGCCGCAGATTTCAAAATGCCCTTCGGAGTTGGGAGTCGATCGTAGCCTTGGCGGGACGTCGGCTTGCTCGTTATATGCTCGAGGGATGGCCTTCACCGTGACACCCAAAAAGTGTCGTTCCTTTGCTCGTACGGCAACTAGGTACTTGGCTAGCTCCGGGTCCATGAATCAGTGCGGACGAGGACTCGCCTCGCACCCATCGCTTTGAGCTTCCCGAGGCCGAAGAGCAACACCTCGTACTCGGCCGTGTTGTTCGTAGCCGGAAACGCTAGGCGCGCCGAGTATGACAGACGCTGCCCCTCAGGTGTGGTGATAACGGTGCCCACCCCTGCGCCCGCAACACCGTAAGCTCCGTCGGTGTTAAGCGTCCATACCGGGTCTTCAACCTGGAGGACGGGCCGAGCCGAAGGGGTCCATTCCGCGAGGATGTCCGCCAGAACTTGAGACTTGATCGCCGTTCGAGAGGCGTATGTTAGGGAGAATGGGGCAAGCTCGGCCGCCCATTTGCCGATTCGCCCCGTGGACTCCTTGTTCTGCAGCATCTCCGCCAGAGGGAACGAGGATGGCACCGTTATCGGGTGCGCCAGGAAGTAATGCTGGAGTTTTCTTGAGGCCATGACCAGCGCGTAAGCAAGCTTCTCGAGCTCGGTATATTGCGTCTTGGCGCCCGGAGGGCTTCGAGACAAAGTACATCGGTCGCCGAGCGCCCTCTTCGAGGACGAGGACGGCGCGACGCCGCTGCCGGGCGCGAGGTAGAGTAGGAGGAGCCTCGTGCTGGGGCCACCAAAGTGGGAAGGGTTGCGAGGTGTTTCTTGAGGTCGCCGAAGGCCTTTGCGCATCGTCGTCCCAATGAAACCCATCGCAACCGCCGAGAGTCTTGAAAATGGTAAGCCCGCCCGCCGCCGGGATAGGAAGCGGCTCAAGGCGCCATGCGGCTGCCGGCTCTGGATCTCCGCGCCGCCTTGGGAGGTTCCATGCCCAGGATAGCGTCAACCTTGTCGGGGTTCGCTTGAATGCCTCGCCCGAATACGAGGAAGCCCAAGAGCTTGCCCGCCTGTACACCGAAGACACATTTGTCCGGATTGAGCTTAATGCCCACCTTCCTGAGGTTGTCGAAGGTCTCCTGAAGATCCCGACCGTGGGAGGCGAGCTGCCTGGTTTTTACTACCACGTCGTCCACATAGGCCTCCACATTCCTCCCTAGCTGGACGGCCAGGGCCAGCGCGACGAGGCGGGTGAAGGTTGCGCCGCGTTCTTCAAGCCGAAGGGCATCCTTACGGCAAAAGGTCCTCACCGCGTAATGAAGCTGGTTTTATCCTCGCCGCCCTTGGCCATGTAGACCGATGGTAGCCGAGTAGGCGCCCAAGAAGCTCATGAGCTCGCATCCGCGGTAGCATCGACCGCTTGATCTATGCGCGGCGAGGGTAATCGCCCCGGGCATGCCTTGTTGAGGGCGGTAAAGTCGATGCACATGCGCCAAGCTCCGCGCCTTTTGACCAACACCGGATTGGCGAGCCGCCCAGATGTTGACCTCGCGGATAACCCCACTCGAAGGAGCCGCCACCTCCACCTTGGCCGCTGTGCGGTCCATGGACATACGGCAAAGTTTCTGCTTAACGGGCTTGGCGTCAGGGCGGATCGCGAGGTTATGCTCGATGAGGGCACGGTCCACTCCTTTGATATCTTCCGGGGACCATGCGAAGACATCTATGTTGGCCTGGAGGACTCGGAGCAAGTCTTGCTCTACGTCCGGAGGGAGGCCCTCGCCTATGGATACGAACCGCCTCCGCTCGAGCGGCACCCTCTTCACCCGCCCGGTGGGGCTTAGGTGTCCATCCCAGAGCGGATGGCGTGTCCGCCTGGTATTTGTCGGTGAGGGCGTGCACCTTACGGTGCAAGCTTCCGGCTTCGGTTTCGATGCTCCTAGCCATATCCTGATCGCCGAAGAGGGTGATAACGCCCCGCCGTCCTGGGAGCTTCATGCATAGGAATGCGTAGTGTGGGACAGCTTCGAAGGAGTTGATGGCAGGCCGGCCCAGTATGGCATTGTACGGATACAAGACGTCCACGACGTCGAAGACGACATCTTCAGTCCTGGCATTGTCGGCCTGGCACAAGGAGACTTGGAGGCGAACCTGACCCAGAGCCTTCAGAGGCTGCCCTCCGAGGCCCTGAAGGGGGGCTTCCGAAGCTTTTAATAGACTCCAAGGTATTCCCGTACGATCAAGGGCCTCCGCGAACAAAATGTTTGCGGAGCTCCCTCCGTCAATGAGGATGCGCCTGACGTCACAACCTGCAATGTCGGCCTAGATGACCAAGGGATCTTGATGGGGGAATTCTACGACCTGGGCATCGGCTGACGTGAAGGTGATGCTGCAATGGGACGCCCGCCGAGGTAGTTGTGTCGGGGAAGTGCTCGACGAAGAGCCTCCATCGATGACATTAATGCCACGGCACTGGGTCTCTCCGGGGGACCCAGCACGCGAGGGACTACCTTGCATATGCTGTACGTGGGCTGTTACGGGGGTTAGTGTCTCCGAGGCCCGTAGATGGGCCACAGCCTGTCGTAATGCCGCAACTTTGGTGCATGTCCGCATGAAATGGCCCCCGTAGCCGTGTACCTCGCACCATCTGTCGTATTCTAGGATTTCCTGCTCTGCACGAGGCTTCGCATCGCGACCTCCTTCGCGTCCCCCTCCAACGCGCGAGGTTGACGCGGCCTCCCGGGGAACGCCTTGCGCAGCGAGGATGTGGCGGGCCTTTTGGGGTCTCCGCCGGTTACGCCGGGGCTTACACCTGTCGCCTAGTGAGGTTTGGTGCACCCCATCGTCGACGGGCTCACTAGTGTCGCCTCCAGACACTTGCTTGTGCTCCGTCCTCGGGTTGTCTCTTGTGCTGCTTCTTTGCGGCAAGTCCTCCGCTTGCCCGGCGTCGGAGCCGTTGCCGCTACGCCTCCGCGCGTCCTCCTCAGCTCGGGCGTACGCTTCCACTTTGTCGAAGAGCTCTACCTCCGACTTGAGTGGCTTCCGCGCGTTATATTCAGCGAGTGGTCCCGGGCGGAGACCTTGTATTGTTGCGTTGATGATGGTTGTTTCGTTGACATCCTTGACCTGGCAGCGCACTTTCACGAAGCGCTTGAAGTAATCCCGGAGCCTTTCCTCAGGTTTTTGCTTGACTGCGAAGAGCTGGTCCGCATCGACACGCTCGACGTAGTTTCCCTGGAAGTTATTGTAGAGTCGGTCGCGGATCTGTTCCCACATGTAGATGGACTGTGGTTCAATGGTGAAGAACCAGGACAGCGCCACGCCTTGTAACGCGAGAGGGAGTCCTTTTGCCTTCGTGGTGTCGTCTCCGCCAGCGGCTTCGATAGCGGTCTCATACACGCGCACGAACTCTCGCGGGTCGGAGTCGCCCTTGTAGGCCTCGATGACGCCGAACTTGAAGTCTTCGCCAAGCCGCCGCTATAGGCCCGCGGAGAGCGGGACTCGGCCTGGCGCCGCAATGGGACGCGACTAGACGTAGGGGCGTCGCGGCTATCCGCCCTCTCCGGAGCGGGTTCGGATGCCACCGCCGGGGGGCGTGTTGGCTCCGAGCCTCTTGCATGTCCCGCACAGCTCCGCGGAGGTCTGTTAGCTCCCGCTGAAATGCGCTAAGGGCCACCAGCAGGGCAGCCTCCACCGCGGGCGTGGCTGGGGCCGTCGCTGCGCTTGGCGGTGCTACCGGTATGGCGGTGACCACGGCCTGCACGCCCAGGCTGCCCGCCGCATTGTCCTGGAGGACCCTGGAGCCGGTGACGAGGTCTGCGTCGCTGCTGGGACCATTCGCCGCCTCTGCGCCGAGTGGGAAAACGGATGCGCCTGCGTTGCCATCGCCGGGGTTAGTCGTCGGGGCGGTGTTGGCAGGGTCTGGCGTTGTGTCGCTGGCGGGGTTGGGCGTCGTGTCGGTGGCGGGGTTGGGCGTCGCGTCAGTGGCGGGGTCGGGCGTCGCGTCGGTGGCGGGGTTGGGCGTCGCGTCGTGAACGCCGGTGTTCACGGTCACACCTGCACCACCACCCGTACCTGCGGCTGCTAAGGCCGAAGCCTTAGTGCTGACACGAGACTTCGCCTCTTCCGCCTTCTTCTTCTTCGCCACCGATGTTGACGCTTTCCTTGGTGCCATCCTCCTTCAGATCTGGAGGCTTGTTCTTGTCCTCCCCACGGACGGCGCCAATGTGTGGCTCTGCACCAAGCAGAGAGAGAGTATGGTAGTGGGGAGTTAGGTGAGTAGAAAATGGCTTTGGGGTCCTCCCGTGGCCTATGCCACACACACACACACACACACACACACACACACACACACACACACACACACACATATATATATATATATATATATATATATATATATATATATATATATATATATATATATATATATATATATATATATATATATATATATATATATATATATATATATATATATCCAAATGGTGAGTGCTTGTACAGTTATACCCTTACACGTGAGTATTCCCCTCAGGGGCACTCATGTCATTACATATGTCCCATTTCGGACCTTACATCCTTCTAACAGGCCTACTGGGCTTAGGTGGGGGCCACCCCTACAACAGTATGTATATATGTATATCTATGTAATTATTTATTTCATTGTAATTTTCAGTTTGTATTATTGTACTACCATTATATATGTATATGTATGAGTGTATATGTATGTATGTATGTATATATATATGTGTGTGTGTGTGGATACATGTTTTTATGGATGCCATAATACTTTATGGTCTTAGAACTTTGTATTATATAGCCTTTTATATTTGGTAACTGATAACACATGGTTAGCTTTTCTTTAGGCATTTGCAAGGATTGAAAAGTACTATTTTATGAATAAGGGATTTTTACCCTCAAACTCACATCTATTGGAGAATGTTGCCAAGATTCGATGCATAAAACATTTCTTGTACAGGTACATTTGTCTTCAGGCTTTGGTGTTTTGACATTATGCATTTTCATGTATGGGTATGATTGTATGAGTGCACGAGCTAATAGCAAACAATTTTTTATGCATCAAGTTGGCAATGGTGTGTAGGTCCTTTCATCTGTTAACCTTTTGTAATTGAAATAAAAATTGTAATATGGAATATAAAGGTAGGGTGCCAACATGCCATAATTTGGTGGGTTGAGGAGTGTAACAGCCCAACTGTTTATTTCAATTTTTGAGTGAAAAATTATTAAATCAAATTAACAGCTGATTAGATCAAATCAAATTTTTGGTGCCTAAATTTTAAATTTTGAATCGCCCTGATTTTCTGTTTTAAAAAGGTTAGATTTGAAAGGTAATTTAAGTAAAAACCTAGAAATATTATTAAATAAGATGATATTTTGATTTTCTATAAAAAAATCCTAATTCAAATTAATTATTTGGATTTCATCTAGATTTTTTGAGTCTTTCTGGAGTTTAAAATCTATTTTGAAATTAAAAAGTTTTTCATGTATAAAAATATAATACCAACTTAAGTTTGAAATATTTTATCGAAGTACAAAACATCTCCAGGAATTTCTGTGATTTTTTCTGAAATTTTTGGAATTTATTTGGTATTTTTCTGAGCCATTTTGAACTTCCTCGGATTTTCTAAAAATCCAAATCAAAAATTAAAATTTAAATCTTCCCACCCCTCCCACCGGCCGATACATGGACGACTAGGATGCGGCCACGTCACCGCCGTCCCCATCCGACCGTGCCTGCTCATCCCGCCTTCCCTCTCTCCGCTCGACACGTGTCAAGCCTTGATTCAATCCGCCCTAGCCCATTTTAATCTTAGTCGTTGGCAGCCACTTACCCCTTCATTTCTGATCTACGGTTTGGATTTCATCTTTCGCCGCTTGATCTAATCTCGGCTGCCCCCTTCCACTTAACCCCCTCATTTCCATCCAGCCACCCGATCTACTTCCCCTTCCGCGTGGCGAGATCTCTGCCGTCCACTCCACCCGATCCCTCCCTCTCTCCTCTCTCTTGCTGCCACTGGGCCCCGCCTATTAGGCACTTCTTCTTCCCCGCCCCTTCTTCCTCCCACTGCAACCACCTTCGCCGAAGCTGCCTCTGCCCTTTTCGGCCGCCGCTTCCTCTCGTACGCGCGCCGCCCCACCTCTCTCCTTCATGCGCCGTACTCCCCGCACCCACCTCCCCCATTCTCGCACCTCCTCTCCGCAATGGCTACCGCCGCCATTTCTGTGTGGCCATTAGCTCGCAAGCACCACCCCCTCCCCTATAAAAAGCCCTCCCTGAGCACTCGTTAGCCGCACCTCACCTCTCCCCATGCTCCACTCCTCCTCTCCATGCCTAGGCCCACATCACACCATCTCCTCTCTCTCTCATTGGCGAGCTACTTCGGCAAGGAATTCCAGCTGCCTCAGACCCTTTGATCTTGTGCAACATTATACCTTATCACCCTAGAATAAAACTCGAGTTAGTATACTAGTATGGACTAGAGAATCTTATATCAAATGCTTAGACCTGTGTAGACATAATCTTTGTTTTGGGATAACCTTTTCACATAAAATGATAAATTTTTCAATTGTATTCTTGACTTCGGTGAGTCAAGAAGGATTATGAAATATTTTGAAATAAAATATAAAATCTGGTTTAGACTTAGGCTGGTTAGGTGGTGGGTGCAGGCATGCACTATTATTCTGTGACACAGTGTTGATTGTCGGGCACAGGGGCATGTGGTTGAGCCTAAGGCAATTACGGACCGGTCTATGAGCTACTGTTGCAAAGCCCCATCGTACTACTGGTAGGACTGACTGGCGGTTATTGATAAACAGTGTTTGGAGGAACGGTACTCATAGTCAAAAGGACTTAGTACTTGGTAGTCGTAGCGAATGGTACTCAGTAGTCGGTACTCGATGGTTCTCGGTAGTCGATAGCGATGGTTTTTATTCCTGAGTATTTTGAGTGGAGCAATGGGAATTCATGAGTGCTTGTGATTTTTGAGTACTCGTTGAGCTAGCGGTCGTAATATGTTGTCTGAGGTTGATTTTTGGATAGTGATGGAAATTGTGGTCATGGATGACCTGGTTATTGATGATGGATGGAGAAAGGTATGGTTTACATATATGTGCTGATGATGGTCAAGTTGGAGAGAACTTGTGTTAGAAAAATATTTCTTTGGTTTTTGCATATGTAGGTGAGCGTGGAGATGATCATAGGGGATAACCAGAGGTCCAAACGGTCGGGATATCACGAGAGATGGTCAGGCTAATGCTGGAGCACAGGGAGATCGAACGTGATGATACGTGGAGAAGCTAGGGTGGTGCGGTCCTAGAGGCATGACACGGAAGTTGATGAGGCGTGATGAAGATACGGGAGGTGCGATCCTAGAGGCTTCGTCACGTATTGTCTTAGGAGTGTTGGATGAAGTCCATAACAGAAAAGATTAAGAATTTGAATGAAAACCATGTATGGAAGGGTTTCGGGTCCCTTAATTTGAGATAGAGATAAGATTCTGTGTTGTGTTTGAGTCAAACATGGTTTATGGCTCTAGCATATAAAAGTAGATTCAGGCTAAATATTTTAGCTATGGGGCTTTGCGAGGCTTTTTGGTGCTAGGGTTTTAGGGGTGCTTTGTGAGGGCACTTTGTAACTCCACAAAAATTCAGCAATAAAGAAGATCTTGAATCAATCTGATTCATGATTTCTAGTGATTGTTGTTTGGGCAAAGCATACGACTGCGTGCAAAGCTGTGAAACAAGGGTTTGTTTGAGCAGTCAAATTCGCCATTGACTACGTAGAAATTTCAAAAAGTGGAGGCAATCATTCACCCTATCCTTCTGATTGCGCCATACGATCCTACAAGTAGTACCAGAGTAAAGTTGCAATAGCGTCAGATTGGGATTGATTCTCTGGTAAGCCACCATTTTTGATGGTATAGATTATCTTTACTGGAAAACTCATATGGAGATCTTTCTATAAGCGCGAGGTAATGCTATTTGGCAAAAAGTTGAAAATTCATATGAAGTGCCTCCTGTCGTTACCATTGAAATACTATTGATATAGAGGCTAATGCTAAGGCTAGAAATATTTTATTGCAAGGTTTAAGTAGAAATGAGTTTGTGAAAATTGCTCATCTTAGATATGCAAATAAAATTTGGTCTACTCTAGCCGATTACCATGAAGGATTAAAGTCTGTTAAGGGCGTGCATCAAATCAATTCAAAAAGGAGTATTCTAAATTTGAGATGAAACCTAGAGAATTAGTATATGCTCTTTGTGATCACTTCAATAAGATTATTAGTGATTTGCAATCTATGGGAGTCACATGCACTAATTCTGACAATACATGATAAATTTTAAATTCTCTGGATATGTCTGTTTGGAATGTGTTAGTCACAACCATCAACCATTCTATCAGCATGGAAACTCTCACATTGAATTATCTTTATTCCAAGATGAAAACACATGAGATTGATGTTTTGGTTAGGATAAACAAGACTAATTCCTTAGGCTTAGTGACTAATCAAGCTGACAGTTCATCTAGCCCCCCTGTGTCTCTTTGTCCGCTTTTTGCTCGATTTTGGATGAACAGCTAGAGGAGATACTAGAAGAGCTGCTTGTTCTTCCCTCCAATAGGGTGACAAAAGCAATCAATAATGTTAGAATGAGGCAGAAAGGAGGTCCTATCAGATGCTATGAATATGGTGAACTTAATCACATTAAGTTTAACTGCCCCAACTAAAGAGCAAGGAGGTCGATGATGACAAGGCACCAACTCGTCGACTTCGGTACAACACTATCTCAAGCAACAAGCATAACTATCACAAGGTGGTCAAAAAGGTACGCTCAGCACTTGAGGAGATTGTAGGACCGAAAAAGGCGACAGAGGGGGGGTGAATGTCGGTCAATAAAAAACTTGCCCCCAAGTACTCACAAATGATTCACTCATTCAATAGCTAAGACCCTATGAAAGATATGCACCAACTCACTGAACCTTGGACAAGAGCAAATTCTCAGATAGCAAACAGGAGATCCCTTTCCTTGCCAAAACCAAGAAAATCAATGAGACACTTCTATTCTTTTTGGACAAGGGAAGCAAGAGAGTAACTACAATAACTAGAGAGACCTAGAGACCAAGGAAAACCAACCCATGAGCAAGAAATTCAGAAATATGACAAAACCTGAATATTACTGGCAGCAGCTACAAAAACTTAAATTCCCACTCAATCCTTGAATCTTTGGCCACGAAACTTTGAGGATAGCTACTTAATAGCCATAGGAATCTGCATGCCAAGTTTCGTCATTTTTCGAGAAGGGAATTAAGAACAGCCCCAAATTGTAGAGAGGGCTGAAAACTGAAAATTTCAGATTTTTTGCTGTTTTCAAGCAAATGAGAGAAATGAATCTTTTCTTTTCAGACCCAAACACCAAGGAGCTATTCTCAACATAATAGGGACCCCAAACAACTGAAAGGCAACACAAAAATACAAGAAATTCAGAGATTAAACCAGGAACCGACAAAGCAGAGACAACTCTAAAGATCAAATTACTCCTCCATCTTTTATCCTTTGGCTCTAAGATTTTGCAGGTATATTAGCAACAGCTAGAAGCTCCTCCAGACAAATTCTTAGGCCAACTTCTTGAGGAAAATCACAGGGACCAAGAACCTAGAAACAACCTCAAGAACTACAGGAAGGCATCAAATCCAAATTACTCAGAGGTCTTTAATCCTTGGCTCAAGAGACTTTGCAGTTATGTTAGCAATAGCACAAGGGATTCTCAGACCAAAGATTAGACCATCTCCTCAAAGGAATCAAGATCTGGACAAAACCCTAGAAATTGCAACTGACGAACAGAGAAGGCTCAAAACTAAAATTTGAGGATTAAACGAAGTTAGCTCTTTGGAAGATCGATCAAATGATCTTGAGGCACTATCCCATCACAGAGCAACCCATTTTGGGCCTTCCCAGCAATCAAGAACTCAAAACAACGAAAATCAAGAAATCACCAAAAGAGGGCATCGAAGGAAAAATAACAGAGAGCTGAACTGAATCACCGAAAGCATCTCATATTGATATTGAGGATCAAAGAGACGTCCCCATACATGATTACAACCAGAGGAATGATTACAACTCTTAAGCCATCCACTCCCTCTCCTCAACTCAAGAATACACACCCATACATGCTTGGTAGAGGGGGAGAACACTGCCACTCAAGAAACCATCGAAGAGTCACACATACACAGAGGGGACACAACCCTGCTGTATATACCAACCCTCCACCAACTAAAGCCCTAAAGCCAAAACAACCCCTAAAGCCTATTTTGACTCAATCAAACCCTTGAAGTGCTCAAGTGGACATGCAGCCACCAACCTCTATTTATAGCCTCCGCTAACGGGTTTCCGTCCGTTACGCCCGCTAAATCCAACGGAGCCCGCTCCGCTTGTGCGACCACGCGAATTTCCGTTCGCCTCTCCGCACCTTCCGGAAGCGTCCGCGCTCCTGCCTTGCACGCCTCGCAACCACCTCGAGTCCACGCCGTCTTCGACACATCCCGACCGTTCGACCTCAGCGCCACTGCGCCTAGTCCGTCCATCGTGTCTCGCCACGACTCCGCCTCGACGTCCTGTAGCCACACAGACAAGAAACACGTCAAATAGCACCGCTCGATACATGAAAGCGTAAAATAGCATAAGTACATCATACTCACCCATGCCGAAGTCCAAACCTGTCGAATCATCTGAATATGCAACCTAAATCCAAAAGACCAGGAATGACCAAGTCCGACGGAGCCCAAATGCGCCACGCACCGACTCGACTCCGAACCACTCAAACCAAACTCGACTTATCTAAACCACGGTCAATTACTCATCATATACATGTGGTCACCTCCACATGGTTCATCAATCTCCCCCTTGATGAGTATATTGACAAACCACGAAAAAGCGTAAAGTAGAGTTTGAGTTTGAAAAATCCAACATGGTCCAAAGAAGGAAAATGAAGCTAATGACCATGTCGACACAAGGAGCAAACGAAAGAACAAGTTTTCCTCAAAGCTCCAAAAATGGCTTTTTCTACCACTATTCTCCCCCTTTTGGCAATAACACATCAAGAATGCAAAGGAGAGAATATGACATGTCAACGGATGAAGTGGCTGAAGTTTGATTATTTCGAAGCATTTTGAGCCATGAGAATTATCCATAATGACCAGAATGAGATACACCAAGCCATAACTCAATAAAACGCTATCTAGATCATGACAAGATATGTATATCCTAGCTAGAACACATAGATGACGATCTGAAATGTAATGCATTTTATGAGCATGTCAAGTCATCAATAAGCAAAGTCTAACTAGAGATATCCAAGGATGATGCAGGCCATGTCAATAAGCTAAGCAGAACTAAGAAGCTACAATTGAGTCCAAATAGAGTGCTATAAGCTCAAGATTGAAACATTGGTTAAGTACATGGTTCTTGTTATAGCTTAAGCAAATTGAACACATAAAACATTGTCTTTTTAAAGCTCATGGTCGTTTCCAACCCAATTTTTTTATGTGCTAGATCTGAAGCCTTATGCGACTACTCCAAGCAAGAAGCTTAAGAAGATAGTCTAGGTCATCCAAAACGCCCCCTGAGTTCATGCCTAGTGCAATGGCAAGCCGTCTCATGAGAAAGAATTGGTGAAATCAGTTTTTTTGCACAAAAGAGATCATTTTGCTTTGTAAACATGTTGTACTACCTCATGCTACATCAAGAGACTAAAATAGCTCAATCTAAGGCTCAATAGAGTTTCAACGCTCTACTCAATCTATTTGACATGGCATGAATCATAAAGGGATAGCTCAAGAAAGACTAAACTCAAAAGCTAGCATGACAAGTTTTAATTCAAGTAGCAGCTTTAATTTACTGATCATGGCAAAAGCTAGTCTACACATATGGAGTCATGATAAATCTAGCAAATAAAGCACAAGTCATGGCAAGGTGTAAAGCATTGTAAACATGTCAAAACAGGATAATAAACAGGGCTCAATGTAGTTATATTACAATGCTAAATGCTGAAAATGCATAAAATCAAACTTCCCCTCAACATATGATGCAGCTTTAAGTTCAAGTGAAGTTAAGTCAAGATTAAGCTCCAGAAGCTCCCAAAAGAACTCCCCCTGAACCAAAGCAATAAGAAACGAGAAGCTGGCAAAGAAAACAGCAAATGGGCAGTCCTTAAAGCATAGATAAGATATAGAGACAACTATGGCTCAGACTAACTCTCATCTACCCCATATGACTCCAGGACTATCAGCTGACCGGAAAAACACACACTAGAGAGCAAACACGTACCCTGTCTACCCGAGGGTGGCCCGACCCTCGCTAGAACCTACAAGAAGTGAGTGAGCTCAACCTAGTGAGACAAGAAACAGCTAATACGCAGGATCCTGGAATCACAAGATAAGAGCAGAAGTCTAAGCAACTAGACAAGAGAAGCACTCTAATCTATGCTAGGAGGACTAATCCCAAATGCACCCAAAATACAATGCAAACACTAAGTAATAAGAGCATAAATAATATAGTAAAGCAGTAAAGCCCAAAACTCCCCCTCACTACAGTCCATAAGGACAAACCACCCCAAGCTCTCCCCGCAGAGCTGAAAACCTCGAACTATCCAATGGCTTGGTGAAGATGTCAGCCAACTGGTGGTCACTCTCCACAAACTGGAGCACTATATCGCCCCTCTCTACATGGTCTCTAAGAAAGTGATAACGGATATCGATGTGCTTGGTCCGAGAGTGTTGCACTGGGTTCTTAGCAATGTTAATCGCAGAAGTGTTATCACAAAAGAGTGGAACATCATCGATAACTAACCCAAAGTCCCGCAGAGTCGAAGCCATCCAGTACTGATCGCAGCAATGGCCGCGACAACATACTCGCCTCTGCGGTGGATGTGCAACACCGGATCGCTTCCTAGAAGACCAAGAGACGAGAGAAGTGCCAATGAATTGGCAAGTGCGGAAGTGCTCTTCCTATCTATCCTACAGCCGGCAAAGTCTGCATCCGAAAAGGCTCTCAAGGAAAGACAGGACGAGGAAGAGTACCATATACCATAGTCAATGGTAGCTCGAAGGTACCGAAGAATGTGTTTCACCGCCTGGCGGTGAGATACGCGAGGAGAAGCTCAAAAACCGAGCACAAAGACACACAAAGAAAGTGTATGTCCGGTCTCGAGGCAGTGAGGTACAAGAGGGAGCCGATCATACTCCTATACTCCTTCTGATCAACTGGCTCGCCATCCTCATCTGGGTCGAGTGAAGCTGAGGTAGCCATTAGAGTGGACACCGGCTTACCGTCACTCATATCGAAGCGCTTCAGGAGGTCTCGAGTGTACTTGCCTTGATGCAAGAAGGTACCCTCCCGAGTCTGCTTAATTTGGAAGCCAAGGAAGAAGCTCAACTCGCCCATCATGCTCATCTCAAACTCCGAGCTCATGACATCGGAAAACTGGGAAACGAGAGCATGCGAGGAGCCGCCAAAGATGATGTCATCGACATAGATCTGGACGAGCAGAAGGTCATTGCCATGACGATTTAATGAACAAGGTCTTGTCTACTCTACCCATCTCGAAACCATGACTCAAAAGTAGGACTTAAGCCTCTCATACCAAGCTCTCGGGCCTGCTAAGTCCATACAACGCTTTGGAGAGCTTGAAGACATGGTTAGGGTATTTGGGGTTTTCAAACCAGAGGTCAGTCGACATAGACTTCTTCCTCAATGAACCCATTAAGGAAGGCACTCTTGACGTCCATGCAGTGCAGCTTGAAACCCTTAGAAGTCGCAAAGGCAAGCAGAATTCTAATGGCCTCAAGTCGAGCTACAGGGGCAAAGGTCTCCTCAAAATCCAGACCCTCAACCTGGGAGAACCCCTGAGCTACCAGTCTAGCCTTGTTTCGAATAACCACTCCATCCTCGCTCTGCTTGTTCTTGAACACCCACTTAGTCCCAATGACATTGTGACCTCGAGGGGGCTCGACAAGCAACCAGACCTTATTCCTCTCAAAATTTTCTAGCTCCTTATGCATGGCATTGACCCAAGACTCATCGGAAAAAGCATGAGAAACATCCTTGGGCTCAAAGGAGGCAATGAAAGCAGAATGGAGACAGAATTGAGATAAGCCAAATTTTGAGCGGGTAACACGCTCGAACAGGTCTCCAATCATCTGCTCAGAAGGATACCTTTTCTGGATATGCCGGGGAGGTCCAGGATGAGATGAAGAAGTGGCCTCTACCTCGTGAGCTGACGAGGTAGGAACAGAGCCACTAGCTCCAGAGGAAGCAGAAGGCATAGGCTGGTCATCTGGAGGTGCGGTGGAAGACGGCACCTCAAGTGGTGGATAAGGGACTGGATCGGGTAGACAACCCTCATCTCCATCGTCCTCGTCATCCACGAAGATGGTCTCGGACTGCTCTAAAGAACTCGAGATATCGTGCCTAGTCCCCTGACCGCCTCGTCGAAGGTCACCTCACAGGTCTCTACCAATTTGCTAGACTCGCAGTTCCAGACCCTATAAGCCCGCGAAGAAGTCGAGTAGCCTAGAAAAATACCATCACAGGAACGTGACTCGAACTTGTCTAGGTTCCCAGACTTCAGAATGAAGCACTTGCAACCAAACACACGAAAATGAGAGACGCTGGGCTTTCGCCCGTATCTCAACTCATAAGAAGTGCGGTGCAAGTGTGCCCGAAGAAAAACTCGATTTGAGACATGGCACGCGGTGGCTATAGCCTCAGCCCAAAACTTCCGCGGTGTAGAGTACTCATCAAGCATCATCCTGGCCATCTCGACCAAGGTACGGTTCTTTCTCTCCACAACGCCATTTTGCTGTAGGACGTGCGGAGAGGAGAACTGATGCTCTACACCTGTCTCACCACAGAAACTCTCGAAGTAGGATTCTTGAACTCCGTGCCATTATCACTGTGGATCGCTCGTAAGGCACCCGGGAGCTCAACAGAAAGCCTACTGAAAAGACCTCGAAAATGTGAAAATGTCTCATCCTTCGAGGCTAAGAAAAACACCCAAGAAAACCTCGAATAATCATCGACCACGACAAGAACATACCACTTCCCTCCCGATCGCACTCGAGCCGTCCGATCGTGTCCATGTGGAGCAACTGTCCGGTGCATCGGTCATGGTCATCGGACCGAGGATGTGAAGCGGCAACCATCTTGCCATGCCGGCATGGAGCACGACGGATCTTTGACCATCTTGAGCTTGGCGGACCACGAATGAGATCGTGGCGCTAACTCAGTCAAATGGTCAAATCCTATATGACCAAGTCTCCTATGCCGAAAGTCGATCGCGGGACTCGAAGCAACCAAACACCGGAGAGGATCACGGAAGACTCGGAAAAATCAGCACGAAAGATCCTCCCATAACGTGAAATCCATAAACAAGACTACCCAAGAATCAAGAATTTTGCAAGCATTTTTCTTAAAGCTCACCTCATAACCGTCATCGTGGTGAGAAACCAAAGCAAATTATAACGCAGCTTACTAACCAAGGCAACATCTCTCAAAAGAAACGAATCATTAACACGCACTGTACCTTTGGCGATGACGCGCCGAGATGAAGCATCTCCGAAGGTGATCGTCTCATCACCTGGAGCACGGGCTAGGGAAGAGAACCAACGGGAGTCTCCGGTCATGTGACGTGAACACCCGGAGTCTACAAGCCAAACCTCTCCTTCCCACCGGCGAGCCCGAGTCAAGCAGAGTAAAGTCTCGATCTTGGGGTAAATCAAGAGTGATTTTGGCACCCAATACTGAACAACACGTCGAGTAGATGAAGTAGTCAAGCACAACTGACCTCTATCTACCCTACGCTCTCTGTCACTCGGAAAAGCAGATGGTCTACGAGTAGACCGAGAGCGTTGCTTTGGATCCGGCCTCTGTGCAAGCGAGTCGGAGCACCGGCTACAGGCTGAACACGCCGCGGGTAGCTGTCTCGACGGGGGAAATGAGAAGTACCCTCAGGACGGCGGAAGTCACGACCTGGAGTAGCACGAGGACGAAAACCAGAAGACTCAGAAAACCCAAGTCCTCGATGCTGCCCAAACCCGTCAGAAGCAAACCTGGACCTCGTGCTAGTCTCAGATGCACTCAGGATCTGGGGCTGACCCTGAATACGCCTAAGTGCCTCCGCACGGTCTCTACGCGTAATCCTAGCACGCCTGAAGCATCGATCGACTGGGTGTCCATCCTTCTGATAGAAGGTACAGTGGTACTTTACCTTCTGAGAGGTAGAAGTAGCACGGGGAGGCTTCGCCTTCTGAGAGGCCGAAGCTGCAGGTGGACTCACCTTGCTGTCAGAGATCCCTTGGACAAAATCCGCTGATTTGAATTTAACCTCATCAGATCTGGGCTCAACCTCGATCACACCTCCTACTATGGGTCGGAGAATAGCAGGTGGATGCTTCCTCATATCCTCATAAAAATCATATCCTAGACCTTGATTGAACTTGCAAATCTTGGATTGGTCTAGAATAAGATTAAGCTTCTTCTTGCCACCTACAAATCTCTCGAGAGTGTTCATAAGATACTGACACTCCCGAAAGAGAGAGGTGCAAGAAGAGCAGGGAGAAGAGGGAACAGCAGAGGATAAGGGAGCAGAAGAAGAACCAATAGTAGAGGAGAGAATGGCTTGTGCATGCACAGCCGACCCTGAAGGGACAGTCCTACTACTAGCCGGTTGGTTTACGTCGCTAAGCGTCTCCATCTTACCCTTGGGCTCCTTCCCCTTCTCAGTAATCACATTACAAGCTGATGGTTGCTTCTCTAGTAAGTCCTTAGTTAGCTTCACACATTTATCATCCAATGCAACCAAGTCAATTTTTAGTTTTTCACAATTTTTGCATGGTGAGCTAACAGGGTCCTTAGAAGCAAACTGAGCCAACTTCCTATCATGATCAATCATGTCTTGAAACTGTTTGGAGACAGCTTCAAGTTCAGCAGTTAACTTAGGACAGTTCAAGCATGAATCAATCGGCTCAAGTAAAGAAGCTTGTAGTTCAGCAATTTTATAATCTGCCCGTTTTAAGTTCATCTTCAAGTTATTGCAGTTTTCACAGGACTCGGGCAGATCAAGGAGCATGGCATAAGGTCCTCTAGCAGCAATGTTCTTAACATCACATGAGGTGGGAGAAGTAGTCTCATCAGTCGTAAGTAGAGTAACAACCATCCTACTCAATTCTAACTCGGCAAGCAGACTAACATTCTCCACCTTAAGCACATCAAGCTCAGAAGACAAACTATCATGAGATGTCCTTAGTTTCTCCATGTCTCCAAGCAAAGCAGGGCATGTATCACAATCGTCACGGGAGGGAGCAGATCTAAGTGAAGTAATCTCCCGTGACAGTCTATCTACTTCCTTCTCTAACTCGGTACACCTAGACCTAGCTCTAGCATGAAATCCACCAAGCTTAAGAAAAGCATCATTAAGCTGGTCATAAGAAGGGAGTACCTCATCCGAGTCAGAGTACAGCTCGCTGTCGCTGATCTCGCCCTCAAGGGCCATGAAGCACATGCCGGAGAAGTCATCGCCGCCATCCTTGGGCACTTGGTCACCCGCCCCGTCGTCGTCGCTCCATCCCTCCACCTCGCTGAGGTCGAGGTCGTCGAAGCGGTGAGGACGCGTGAAACAGCCTTCTTGGCCTTCCCGGTCGCGGAACTTCTTCTTGCCCGGCCTCTGAGCTGGAGTCTTCTTGTTGCGGTTCTTGTCGGTGTAGTCGTTCTTGCCCGAACCGCCGTAGTCGTTCTTGCCCTTCTCCAGTTTGGGGCAGTTTGCCCGAATGTGGTTGGGGCCACCACACTCGAAGCAAATGACTGGTCCGCCTCTCTTTCTGTCCCTCCTCCTCTTGTAAGCATGGGAGAACTTCCGAGCTAGGAGGGCCAGCTGTTCATCCTCTAGCTGCTCTAATTGATCATCGATTCGCCACAGAGCAGCTAGGAGAACCCACAAAGCGAATCGGCGGAAAAACCAGAAGCCGGGATCGGTGACTAGAGCCATCGACTGCGACTTCGACTTACGAGAGACAATGTCGATCTCGTGCGTCTTGAGGCGCGAGTATAGCGTGTCAAGCGTCAAAGTCGAGAGGTCGGTGGTGTCCTTGATGGTAGTCACCTTCATCTCCCAAACACGAAGGTCGAGTGCAGCAAGCATTTGACGAGCGTTGTCCAAGTCGGAGTATGTGAGACCGACGGCTCGGAGATTGCTCAAGATCTTGTGGAAACGCGCAAAGCACTCATCAAGGGACTCGCCAGCGAGCATTTCAAACTTGTTGTAATCTCGCTTGAACTGGTCCTGTCTCACCGTCTTAATCTGGGTGGTGCCCTCATGGTATGCATCGAGGGTCTCCCAGATATCGAAGGCGGACGAAAGATGAGAGATGCGGTCAAACTCGCTACGACTCAAACCCTGGATGATGATGTTCCTTGCCTTTGCATTCGCCTCAACATCAGCCATGTTCCCGGCATTGATGTTTTCATCGGCAGGAACAGCAAACCGTACCTTGACCTTCCGCCAGATGGCATACCCCTGGGCCTGGATGTATGTCTCCATTCGGCTTTTCCAGAAGGGGTAATCGATGCCATCGAAAACGGGCGGCTTGGTCGAGTACTTGTCTGTCACCATGGCTCTTGAGACCGGTTAAGATCTATTGATTAGAGCTAACTGGCTCTGATACCAATTGTACGACCGAAAAAGGCGACAGAGGGGGGTGAATGTCGGTCAATAAAAAACTTGCCCCCAAGTACTCACAAATGATTCACTCATTCAATAGCTAAGACCCTATGAAAGATATGCACCAACTCACTGAACCTTGGACAAGAGCAAATTCTCAGATAGCAAACAGGAGATCCCTTTCCTTGCCAAAACCAAGAAAATCAATGAGACACTTCTATTCTTTTTGGACAAGGGAAGCAAGAGAGTAACTACAATAACTAGAGAGACCTAGAGACCAAGGAAAACCAACCCATGAGCAAGAAATTCAGAAATATGACAAAACCTGAATATTACTGGCAGCAGCTACAAAAACTTAAATTCCCACTCAATCCTTGAATCTTTGGCCACGAAACTTTGAGGATAGCTACTTAATAGCCATAGGAATCTGCATGCCAAGTTTCGTCATTTTTCGAGAAGGGAATTAAGAACAGCCCCAAATTGTAGAGAGGGCTGAAAACTGAAAATTTCAGATTTTTTGCTGTTTTCAAGCAAATGAGAGAAATGAATCTTTTCTTTTCAGACCCAAACACCAAGGAGCTATTCTCAACATAATAGGGACCCCAAACAACTGAAAGGCAACACAAAAATACAAGAAATTCAGAGATTAAACCAGGAACTGACAAAGTACAGAGACAACTCTAAAGATCAAATTACTCCTCCATCTTTTATCCTTTGGCTCTAAGATTTTGCAGGTATATTAGCAACAGCTAGAAGCTCCTCCAGACAAATTCTTAGGCCAACTTCTTGAGGAAAATCACAGGGGACCAAGAACCCTAGAAACAACCTGAAGAACAACAGGGAAGGCATCAAATCCAAATTACTCAGAGGTCTTTAATCCTTGGCTCAAGAGATTTTGCAGTTATGTTAGCAATAGCACAAGGGATTCTCAGACCAAAGATTAGACCATCTCCTCAAAGGAATCAAGATCTGGACAAAACCCTAGAAATTGCAACTGACGAACAGAGAAGGCTCAAAACTAAAATTTGAGGATTAAACGAAGTTAGCTCTTTGGGAGATTGTAACATCCTGATAAATGTAAATATTAAATTATGAAGTTTTTGGATTATTTTATTTACTTTTTATTTTGAATTTGGAGTTTCTGGTGTTGTCTCGAAAATTATGATGAAAGTTCCAAAAGCTAAAGAGGAAACAAACATGTTTAAAAACAGAAAATTTAAAATTTTAAATAAGAATCTGAAAAGATGATCCAGAAAGGAATGGAGGAAATTTTGGTTTAAACTTAAAGCCCTCATTTTAAATAATGCCATAAATAACAAGGAAAGCAAATAAATTAAGTACCAACAATAGTTGAAACTATTTTTATTAAGTCCAAAAGGTCATCCAGAACTTCTGTGAATTTTTCTGAAATTTTTAAAGGTATTTTCATATTTTTCTGAAATTAATTGGATTTTCTGGCAGTTTCTAAAAGCTAAAAATAAAAATCTAGAAAATTAAAAACTCAACTTACCCTCCGGCCACACTGACGGCCGGATCAGCCACGTCGCGCCCCATCCCGCCTTCCTCCTCCCGGCCGCCACTGCCGCTCCCGATCGCGACGCGTGCCGCCGCGCGCTTCATCGCGCGCCCAGCCATGCGCGCAGCGCTTCGCCGCCCGCCTCATCACGCGGGCCCGCACTCTCGCTCTCGCTGCCGCGCGACCCCACGCGCTAGACTCCCTGCTGGCCGGTGGACCTGCCTCCACCCGCCCCTCTTCCTCTGTGCCGCGGGCCCGAGCCGTCAGGCCCCTCTTCCTCGGCGTTTTCTTCTTCCCGCACGCGTCGCTGCTCTCTCTCCCGCGCGCTCGCTTCTCTGCCGCAGCCGATCCTCTTCTCTCATTCTCTCACCCCCTCTGCAGGCAAATTCAAAGAACCATCTCCCTCTCTCCCCCACGCGATCTCGGGGAAGATTTCGTCCATTCCCCCTCGCCGGCATGAACAGCGGAGGGCTGAATGTGGCTCGCCCGACGCGCCTCTCCGGCTATAAAACCCCTACTGGGAGTCTCACTCGCGTCGCCCTGCTTCACTTCTCTTCCCCCTGTAAGCAATTGGCCCGAGAGCCCTTCAATCGCCGTCGGCTCTCCTCTTCTTCCCCAACTCCGGCGCCACCTTCCCCGCCGATTTCAGCCGCCTACGGAGCCAGCCCAGCTCCTGGAGCTGTGGGAGCGCGGTGAAGCTAAACCCGTCTCCCCGCACTCCCGGAGCCGTAGCCGTCGCCGCCGGCACCGCCGAGCCGCGCCGCCGCCGCCGCCGCTCTCTCGGTGACCGTCAACCCGGCCGTCGCACGAAGACTCCCGTCACTCGGGATTGTATTCCACGCACGACCCAACCCTTTCCGCCACCTCGCCGCCGACCACCGCCGTCTTCGACTTCTTCTACCGCTCCGTCCCGAGCGACGTCAAAGGGATTTATTACCCTTATATGGTAAGCATCGCTCGAGCGAACCGAGTGGCTTTCAGCGTTACTCTTCCCTCCCCTCGCTCCCGCGGCGCGCGTTCGAGCCTCAGCTCCGCGCCTGCGGTCGAGCGATTTCTTTTAAAATGCATCCCTGACAGCTGGACCCCACATGTCAGAGATTTCATGTTTTTCCAGAATTAATTCAAACTGAGAACTTCAAATAATCATAACTTTCTCATTTTAACTCCAAATTGAATGGGACAAATTTCTAAATTTTTCTAAATTCAAGATCTATCCAATGAAACTGAAATCATAATTTTTAAAGTTCATTTGAATTTCTGGTGATATTTGGTTGATTTGGTGTTTTCTTTTTATCCAAATTTTCGCGCACGATTACAATAGCCTACGAAGCACAAGAAAAAGAGTTCGAGGCCGCAGCACTAGAAGCTCCGGATAATGCAGCACCCGACCACTGTAACCCAGGCGAGTCAATACTTTGATCATGTTGAACCCACATTTATGCAAATTATTTGGTTTTAAATTAACAAAATGCATGCTGTATTTTTATACAAATACATGTTAAATTTGATATTCTAGTTATATGCCGTTGTTTACCTTGAATAATATTACCCCCTCCTTTGAGTATTTGAATGTGTGAACCTTGTCGCCCTAGCAAAAATATATTAGTAATATTTCGAAAATAAGTCCGTAACCGTATGCTATGCTTAGTATTGATTAGGAACTCGGGGCAAGAAATTGTCCCAAGCATCACTTTTATTCAGGAGAAACTGGTTTGGGCAGTCATGGTGGAAATGACTGATATATTGGTTATGGATATTTTGCGCTCCCAAAATCCCCAACTTGCTTTAATGTCTGGGCGGATTGGTGCGAGGGTGTGTATGTGTGGTGCAAGGATGCACAGTGTGGTGCGATGGATGCACAAAGGTGGTGCGATGGATGCACAAAGTGGTTAGTGGTAGACCGCCTGATACCACTAAGGACTGAATCTTGTCATGCCAACCCGTAAAACCGCATACAACCACAAGTCTGTAAAGTATAGCTTGGCTTAGTAAATGTGCCGGACCCTGAAAGTCATCCTTCCAGGAGGTGGTGTGAGGATGTGCAAGTGGCGGTCTGTGAGACGGCTTGAATGGGACACCCGTGAAAGGTGAAGTTCTGCTGTGGCGGGCTAGCAGGGGCGGGGAGCCAGCTGCTAGACGTTCAGAAGGAGAACATCCCGCACAACGTATGGGACCCACCGCAAGTGGGAACGACCCATAGGGTGAAATGATGGGAGGGGCGAGGTACTTTGAACGGTTACTGTGATGGTCTGCTCAACCACATGACTAAGGAATCGTGTGGGGCAACGAGTTGATTGTCTCTTGTGGTGAAAGTGTACAAACTCTGCAGAGTCAAAACTATTCGAATAGCCGTGCCCACGGTCAAGGGCAGACATGGGAACTTAACCAGATATAGTTCTATTTAAAAATGTTTGGAAAGTGGGAATGGAAAAGTGGAAGGCAGAGAAAGCCCTGATTTGAGTTGTCCCGGTGTCGTCCCATGGTAAGTTAAGCGGCTATAACGCTGAAAAATGTCATACGGTGTGATGCCGTATGTATGGAAAATTATGGTGATATTAGGCATATGGTGTGATGCCATATGTGTGGAGAATCATGTTAATATTCCTTGAACATTATGATTTGTTCCAAAACTGCTAGGTCTCGGAAATTTTATGTATTGTATTTCTATTAGCGGCATTCCTATTCTTACAAACTAAAATATGAGTAGAATAAACAGGTTGTGAGTAAATGAGATGAAAGTATATAGTTAAGGTATTAGTGGATTCAGGTCGATCATGTCATTTATAGTAAGAATGATAGGTGGAGTCTAGGAGAAATAAATTGGTGAAGCGCCATTGAATATACAAAGCTAGATAGACGATTTAAATGATTTTTGGAGAATTAAGGAGTACAAAGGTATTGCTGGATTATAACACCGATATTGATATAAATTCTTGGGAGATGTTGACAATGATGGAATTAATAGGATTAGATTATACACTAGATGAATGCAAGAATTTCGAGGATATTGGAGGAATCATAATAGGTAGTGGAATATAATTATTGATAAGTGTATTCTCGGTGGATATATACTAGTGAATCGTAGGTTTGATCAATAATGTATTTGGTGGAGGTATACTTGTGAACTAGTTAGTGATAGATAATGGAAAATGGGATTGATTTTTTTTTAAAAGAATGAATTTATGGTTTTGGATCAATAACAAAAAGGATTGAATATGAATGATTTCGGTGGATTTAAAATCCATGGTGTTGATTAATCATGGGAGGATGAATAGAAATTTCAAGATTGGATTATTAGGAATTTAGATCACGTAAGATATTGGTAGATGCAAAATGATTAATGTTACTTGCTGTTTGGAGTTTTAGACAGTAGTCAATAAATAGAGTGCATTTTCAGTAGATTAAGTCGATGTTGGTAATTGTAAGTGTGGAGTTAGGTAGTAATAATAAAACTTTGATTAAATAAGAATAATAATGCCGCTAAAAGCGATTTTTGGCAAATAAAATAATCCGAGCCTCTCCTTTGTTAAGCCATGCATACTATTTATTTGCATTCTGTGTATTGGCTCGCGGAGCACGGGGTCGGAGTGCTCATGCTCGCTTTTGCGACAAAAATTCAGAATCAAGAGTCACCTCACCGCGCCTCAGCAACAAGGTTGGACAAGATGGCAGAGAAGATGAAGATGTCAAGAACTAGGCCGCGAACCTCCAGTTGGCTGCCTGTGGGCATGTCCTGAAGGTCCCACCTGTGTGCTTCGTTCTTCCGCTGCTACCATTTATCGATTTCGGTCTAATCGGCCCATGTGTAAGTTTATTATTTTAATTACGTTTCGCATGATATGTACTTTGATATTCAGAATCAGAATCGTGTGCACTATCTCGATCCAGGAATAGTGCAATCAAACACGAGATTCCGGATTATAAAATGGTCCGACAGCGTGGTATCGAGCATATCGATCGCAGTCGTGCCCTAGTTAGCTCGGTCGTTAGTCCATGACTAGAATTATTTTCTCAAGATCTATTTTCACAAAACTAAGTGGTATTGCTCAATCTCAACTCTCTTAGATGATTCCCCACATCTATATGCTGCCCTAGCCATTTATATTTCTAAAAGCTCTCTTACCTCGAATTCAAAATCTTAATACGAGAGTGAGTACTAATGTTAAACAAATTACCCCAAATATTTCCCTCCTATGTCTATTAAATTAAAAGGAAAATTTTTGATCCTCTCATCGTACCTTACTCCAAAATATAAGGTTAGGGACGTTGAAGGTATTCCTGAAGATAAGATGATTTCGTTTTAAAACGAACTATGCAGACAAACCCTATGCCCCTTATGTGTGTTCTCCCGAGTAGACGATGTACTGCCGCAAGGTTTTCATTTGGCCCTGTGCACTGCCTTCTTGCTCCCGCGCGCTTATTTGTGATCCACAGAAAAGCTTGCTTTTGAAAAACTTGCGTGGTTTGGTAGCAACCCAACCCTTTTGGTGTGCTCTTTTATAATTAACATGGGTTAGATCACCTTATCCCCACGACTCAATCCTTACCTCATGTTATTCCCTCTCACCCCACTTGCTACAATCCTAGTTAAAACTCATCAAACAAAGTAATGGATCGCCAAGGACCAAGACTTAAGACTCGCCTACCAACATTCTTTCCTTACCCACCGGAGGACCCATAGATCAAATCACCACCTAAAAACAATGACAAGGATCGCGTCGATAACGTGAAGGGAAAAGACATTACGCATACCAATACTCGTGAACTACTCCAATGCGAAGACGACCACCAACCTGAAGATAGCTTCTAAAACCTATTACTGACCAAGCAGCTGAAGTACCACGGATGAGTCCTCGCATCGTCACAAGACCCATCATGCCTGGGGTTAGATAATGACTAGTGATACCCATTTTAAGGGGGGTAGCGCTATGAGATAGAAATGCCGAAGAATTGCTGAGACGTGTAGTTGGAATTGCAACAACCTAGACTTAGAGCAAGTATTTGGAAATCTACGACTTATCCAGAAGAACAAGGCTTCTCTCTTCCCTTTCGACTTCTTCAAGTGTTAACCCCTAATGTGCAGATCTTCATCTCCCTGTGGATCTCAGGAACTATACGTCGAACAGCACCCGAAAACCCATTATTAGCTAATATAACCCCACATCCTTTCTTCCAACTCTACCGGAATCTCGGGGTCGAGATTCATTTAAGGGGGGTAGATTTGTAACATCCTGATAAATGTAAATATTAAATTATGAAGTTTTTGGATTATTTTATTTACTTTTTATTTTGAATTTGGAGTTTCTGGTGTTGTCTCGAAAATTATGATGAAAGTTCCAAAAGCTAAAGAGGAAACAAACATGTTTAAAAACAGAAAATTTAAAATTTTAAATAAGAATCTGAAAAGATGATCCAGAAAGGAATGGAGGAAATTTTGGTTTAAACTTAAAGCCCTCATTTTAAATAATGCCATAAATAACAAGGAAAGCAAATAAATTAAGTACCAACAATAGTTGAAACTATTTTTATTAAGTCCAAAAGGTCATCCAGAACTTCGTGAATTTTTCTGAAATTTTTAAAGGTATTTTCATATTTTTCTGAAATTAATTGGATTTTCCGCGTTTCTAAAAGCTAAAAATAAAAATCTAGAAAAATTAAAACTCAACTTACCCTCCGGCCACACCGACGGCGGGATCAACCCACGTCGCCGCCCCATCCCGCCTTCCTCCTCCCGGCCGCCACTGCCGCTCCCGATCTGCGACGCGTCCGCTCGCGCTTCCATCGCGGCCCAGCCCAGCGGCGCGCGCGCGCGCGCCCGCCTCGCATCACGCTGGGCCCGGCACTCCCCTCGCTCTCGCTGCCGCGCGACCCCACGCGCCAGACTCCCTGCTGGCCGGTGGACCTGCCTCCACCCGCCCCTCTTCCTCTGTGCCGCGGGCCCGAGCCGTCAGGCCCCTCTTCCTCGGCGTTTTCTTCTTCCCAGCGCTGCGCGTCGCTTCTCTCCCGCGCGCTCGCTTCTCTGCCGCAGCCGATCCTCTTCTCTCATTCTCTCACCCCCTCTGCAGGCAAATTCAAAGAACCATCTCCCTCTCTCCCCCACGCGATCTCGGGGAAGATTTCGTCCATTCCCCCTCGCCGGCATGAACAGCGGAGGGCTGAATGTGGCTCTCGCCGTACGCGCCTCTCCCGGCTATAAAAACCCCTACTGGGAGTCTCACTCGCGTCGCCCTGCTTCACTTCTCTTCCCCCTGTAAGCAATTGGCCCGAGAGCCCTTCAATCGCCGTCGGCTCTCCTCTTCTTCCCCAACTCCGGCGCCACCTTCCCCGCCGATTTCAGCCGCCTACGGAGCCAGCCCAGGCTCCTGGAGCTTCGTGGGAGCGCGGTGAAGCTAAACCCGGTCTCCCCCGCACCTCCCGGAGCCCGTAGCCCGCTGTCGCCGAAGCACCGCCCGAGCCGCCGCCGTCGCTCGCCGCCAGCTCTCTCCGGTGACCGTCAACCCCGGCCGTCTGCACCAGAAGACTCCCCGTCACTCGGGGATTGTATTCCACGCACGACCCAACCCTTTCCGGCCACCCCTCGCCGCCGACCACCGCCGTCTTCGACTTCTTCTACCGGCTCCGTCCCAGAGCGACGTCAAAGGGATTTATTACCCTTATATGGTAAGCATCGCTCGAGCGAACCGAGTGGCTTTCAGCGTTACTCTTCCCTCCCCTCGCTCCCGCGGCGCGCGTTCGAGCCTCAGCTCCGCGCCTGCGGTCGAGCGATTTCTTTTAAAATGCATCCCTGACAGCTGGACCCCACATGTCAGAGATTTCATGTTTTTCCAGAATTAATTCAAACTGAGAACTTCAAATAATCATAACTTTCTCATTTTAACTCCAAATTGAATGGGACAAATTTCTAAATTTTTCTAAATTCAAGATCTATCCAATGAAACTGAAATCATAATTTTTAAAGTTCATTTGAATTTCTGGTGATATTTGGTTGATTTGGTGTTTTCTTTTATCCAAATTTTCGCATACGATTACAATAGCCTACGAAGCACAAGAAAAAGAGTTCGAGGCCGCAGCACTAGAAGCTCGGATAATGCAGCACCCGACCACTGTAACTCCAAAGTAGTCAATACTTTGATCATGTTGAACCCACATTTATGCAAATTATTTGGTTTTAAATTAACAAAATGCATGCTGTATTTTTATACAAATACATGTTAAATTTGATATTCTAGTTATATGCCGTTGTTTACCTTGAATAATATTACCCTCCTTTGAGTATTTGAATGTGTGAACCTTGTCGCCTAGCAAAAATATATTAGTAATATTTCAAAATAAGTCCGTAATCAGTATGCTATGCTTAGTATTGATTAGGAACTCGGGGCAAGAAATTGTCCCAAGCATCACTTTTATTCAGGAGAAACTGGTTTGGGCAGTCATGGTGGAAATGACGATATATTGGTTATGGATATTTTGCGCTCCCAAAATCCCCAACTTGCTTTAATGTCCAGGCGGATTGGTGCGAGGTGTGTATGTGTGGTGCGGTGGATGCACAGGTGGTGCGATGGATGCACAGTGTGGTGCAGTGGATGCACAAAGTGGTTAGTGGTAGACCGCCCAGATACCACTAAGGACTGAATCTTGTCATGCCAACCCGTGTAAAACCGTACAACCACAAGTCTGTAAAGTATAGCTTGGCTTAGTAAATGTGCCGGACCCTGAAAGTCATCCTTCCAGGAGGTGGTGTGAGGATGTGCAAGTGGCGGTCTGTGAGACGGCTTGAATGGGACACCCGTGAAAGGTGAAGTTCTCGTGGCGGGCTAGCGGGGCGGGAGCCACCGCTAGACGTTCGAAGGAGAACATCCCGCACAACGTATGGGACCCACCGCAAGTGGGAACGACCCATAGGGTGAAATGATGGGAGGGGCGAGGTACTTTGAACGGTTACTGTGATGGTCTGCTCAACCACATGACTAAGGAATCGTGTGGGGCAACGAGTTGATTGTCTCTTGTGGTGAAAGTGTACAAACTCTGCAGAGTCAAAACTATTCGAATAGCCGTGCCCACGGTCAAGGGCAGACATGGGAACTTAACCAGATATAGTTCTATTTAAAAATGTTTGGAAAGTGGGAATGGAAAAGTGGAAGGCGAGGAAAGCCCGATTTGAGTTGTCCCGGTGTCGTCCCAGTGGTAAGTTAAGCGGCTATAACGCTGAAAAATGTCATACGGTGTGATGCCGTATGTATGGAAAATTATGGTGATATTAGGCATATGGTGTGATGCCATATGTGTGGAGAATCATGTTAATATTCCTTGAACATTATGATTTGTTCCAAAACTGCTAGGTCTCAGGAAATTTTATGTATTGTATTTCTATTAGCGGCATTCCTATTCTTACAAACTAAAATATGAGTAGAATAAACAGGGTTGTGAGTAAATGAGATGAAAGTATATAGTTAAGGTATTAGTGGATTCAGGTCGATCATGTCATTTATAGTAAGAATGATAGGGTGGAGTCTAGGAGAAATAAATTGGTGAAGCGTCATTGAATATACAGGCTAGATAGACGATTTAAATGATTTTTGGAGAATTAAGGAGTACAAAGGTATTGCTGGATTATAACACTGATATTGATATAAATTCTTGGGAGATGTTGACAATGATGGAATTAATAGGATTAGATTATACACTAGATGAATGCAGTGAATTTCTGAGGATATTGGAGGAATCATAATAGGTAGTGGAATATAATTATTGATAAGTGTATTCTCGGTGGATATATACTAGTGAATCGTAGGTTTGATCAATAATGTATTTGGTGGAGGTATACTTGTGAACTAGTTAGTGATAGATAATGGAAAATGGGATTGATTTTTTTTAAAAGAATGAATTTATGGTTTTGGATCAATAACAAAAAGGATTGAATATGAATGATTTCGGTGGATTTAAAATCCATGGTGTTGATTAATCATGGGAGGATGAATAGAAATTTCAAGATTGGATTATTAGGAATTTAGATCACAGAAGATATTGGTAGATGCAAAATGATTAATGTTACTTGCTGTTTGGAGTTTTAGACAGTAGTCAATAAATAGAGTGCATTTTCAGTAGATTAAGTCGATGTTGGTAATTGTAAGTGTGGAGTTAGGTAGTAATAATAAAACTTTGATTAAATAAGAATAATAATGCCGCTAAAAGCGATTTTTGGCAAATAAAATAATCCGAGCCTCTCCTTTGTTAAGCCATGCATACTATTTATTTGCATTCTGTGTATTGGCTCGCGGAGCACGGGGTCGGAGTGCTCATGCTCGCTTTTGCGACAAAAATTCAGAATCAAGAGTCACCTCACCGCGCCTCAGCAACAAGGTTGGACAAGATGGCAGAGAAGATGAAGATGTCAAGAACTAGGCCGCGAACCTCCAGTTGGCTGCCTGTGGGCATGTCCTGAAGGTCCCACCTGTGTGCTTCGTTCTTCCGCTGCTACCATTTATCGATTTCGGTCTAATCGGCCCATGTGTAAGTTTATTATTTTAATTACGTTTCCGCATGATATGTACTTTGATATTCAGAACTGTAACTGTGTGCACTATCTACTGATCCAGGGAATAGTGCAATCAAACACAGTAGATTCCGGATTATAAAATCTGGGTCTGACAGAGATCGATCAAATGATCTTGAGGCACTATCCCATCACAGAGCAACCCATTTTGGGCCTTCCCAGCAATCAAGAACTCAAAACAACGAAAATCAAGAAATCACCAAAAGAGGGCATCGAAGGAAAAATAACAGAGAGCTGAACTGAATCACCGAAAGCATCTCATATTGATATTGAGGATCAAAGAGACGTCCCCATACATGATTACAACCAGAGGAATGATTACAACTCTTAAGCCATCCACTCCCTCTCCTCAACTCAAGAATACACACCCATACATGCTTGGTAGAGGGGAGAACACTGGCACTCAAGAAACCATCGAAGAGTCACACATACACAGAGGGGACACAGCCCTGCTGTATATACCAACCCTCCACCAACTAAAGCCCTAAAGCCAAAACAACCCCTAAAGCCTATTTTGACTCAATCAAACCCTTGAAGTGCTCAAGTGGACATGCAGCCACCAACCTCTATTTATAGCCTCCGGCTAACGGGTTTCCGTCCCGTTACGCCCGCTAAATCCAACGGAGCCCGCTCCCGCTTGTGCAGCCACGCGAATTTCCCGTTTCGCCCCTCCTGCACCTTCCGGGAAGCTTCCGCGCTCCTTGCCTTGCACGCCTCGCAACCACCTCGAGTCCACGTCGTCTTCGACACATCCCGACCGTTCTGACCTCAGCGCCACCTGCGCCTAGTCCGGTCCACCGTGTCTCGCCACGACTCCGCCTCGGCGTCCCGCGACCACGGACAAGAAACACATCAAATAGCACCGCTCGATACATGAAAGCGTAAAATAGCATAAGTACATCATACTCACTCATGCCGAAGTCCAAACCTGTCGAATCATCTGAATATGCAACCTAAATCCAAAAGACCAGGAATGACCAAGTCCGACGGAGCCCAAATGCGCCACGCACCGACTCGACTCCGAACCACTCAAACCAAACTCGACTTATCTAAACCACGGTCAATTACTCATCATATACATGTGGTCACCTCCACATGGTTCATCAGAGATTGATTTGAGCGATGTTGAATCTGCAAGTGATGAGGACAATGGCAAGAAGGCAAAGGAGGTGGACTTCACATGGATGTGCTTTATGGCAAATAGTGAGGATTACGACTATGATGACCTCTAAAGCGACCTAGATGAGGTAAAACTTTCCTACACTAATTTATCTCATGCTGTGCTTAGATTGACAGAAGAGCTCAAGAAATACAAAAACAAAATTAAAAGTCATGATCTTGTTATTAAGAACATAAACTCTGAATTTCATAGACTTACTGCTTCTCTTCATAATGATGAATCTTGTAAGTCCTATCAAGTATTACATTCTAAATTTGAGTCTGCAAGAAAAATAAATGCATCAACCTTCATTCAACTTACTAAACTTGATGAATTAAAAGTGGCACACAACTCTTGTGATGAGAAGCTAAAACTTGCAAAAGTCAAAATTGAAAAGCTCAAGTCTCACTTTGCAGCTAGCATTTCTTGTCTTAGGCATCTTTAAACAGCGAGAAAAGATATCAGAGATATGGAGATATCAAACAAAAGCATTTGAAAAGAGATGGAATAAGATGGTTGTTTTATCAGGATAATCGAAAGTACTAATGTTCAAGCCGCGGTAGTATCGGGCTGAGGCAGTACTGTGCTCGTCAAGCGGTAGTTCCGATTTCCCTGACAATTTCTAAGGCAAGCAATGTATGAATCTTTTGGTTTTTTCTTGGATTGAATCACTGGAATAGATGCGAAAACATCATTAGACACCAACTCTAGCAATTTTCCCAAGAAAAACAACTCTAAATTATTCGCATTTCAGATCAACACCTAGACTTGAACCTAGGGTTCTAGAACAAGATAAAAGAAGGGGGTTGATCCCATTTACCTTGTGGATTTGACGAGTTGAACCCTTAGGACGCTAGGAAACACCAAAAACCAAAAAAGCCCCCACCGGATTTGGAGATCGAACAAGAAGGTTTTGGGGTTTCATAGGAGAGGAGAGAGATAGATGTATGGTCACGAGCGACTAAAGGAGACGGAGATTCCGGAGGGAGACAAAAGTCAAGGATTAAAAGCCCTTGAAGTTTTCGACCGCACTAGGCGTATTTGATTGCTATGGTTCTCCGACCACGTTCTCGACCATGTCAGTTCCGACCATGTTGGTTTCAACCACGCTGGTTTCAACCACGTTGGTTTCGACTACATTGGTTTTGACCTGGTTTCAACTACGCTAGTTTCGACCATGTTGTTTTCAACCATGTTGATTTCGACCAAGTTGATTCGACCACGTAGGCTTTCGGCCACGAAGGTCTTTGACTACCAACACACGCAGTAGTACCATGATCACATTGCTGGTAGTTCCAAAACACAAAAGTACCGCAAAAGACACAGCGGTAGTTCAGATTTTTCTGGATCTTTCAGGGAACTAAACTTAGATCAAAGAAATATGCAAATGATCCCTAATTTTGCACTCAAATAAAATCATTCAGGATCATTATGCATTCGGAACACTAAATAAAACCTTGGAATATAGCATTATGAACATAGAGATTTTTAGCAAAAATAAGTGAAAATATTTTTCGAAAATAGCTCAAACAATTCCAAATGAGCATGAAAGCATGAGGCATGAGTTCAAGCAATATTTGAGTAGTCTATGACATTTAATTCATTCCTCAACTTACAAAAATAGCTTTCATCTAGAGGTTTGATGAAAATATCTGCTAATTGGTCTTCGATCCAGATGTGGCTAATTGTAATATATCCCTTGCTCACATGATCTCTCAAGAAATAGTGGCATATATCTATATACTTGGTTCTTTAGTGTTAGACTGGGTTGTTGGATATCTTTACCGTACTATCATTATCACATAAAAGGGGTATTTTGTCAAATTTAATTCCACAATCCATCACAGTTTGCCTCATCCGTATCAATTGAGCATAACAACTACCCGCGAAAACACATTTGGCTTCGGTGGTGGAAAGTGCTACGAAATTTTGTTTCTTGAAAGACTATGACACTAATGATCTTCCTAGCAATTAACAGCTACCCGAGGTGCTTTTTCTATCCACTTTGCAACCAACATAATCGAGTCCGAGTATCTAATTAAATCAAATTTAGCACCTTTAGAATATCAAAACCCTATGCTAGAGGAATACTTTAAAGATCTTATAATTCTCTTTACGGCTATTAAATGACACTCTTTTGGAGTAACACTAAACATGATATCGGGTCTAGATGCGGTAAGATAAAATAAACTACCAATAATTGATCTATAAAACTTTAAATCTAGCGACTTACATCCTTCATTAAGATCAAAATGCCCATTTATTGCCATCGGAGTCTTGATGGGTTTTTCATCCCCATTCCAAACTTCTTGAATAGATCTCTCACATATTTTGTTTGGCTTATAAAGATCCCATCCTTGTGTTGCTTGATTTGAAATCCAAGAAAATGGCTCAATTCTTTGATCATGGACATATCAAATTCCCTAGACACCATTTCACCAAATTCCTTGCAAAACTCTTGATTAGTAGAACGAAATATGATATCATCAACATAAATTTGATATACAAAGAAATCATCATCAATAATCTTTGTAAATAAAGTTGTACCATGTTCTAGAAACTTGTTTTAAGCCATATAATGTTTTGGAGAGTTTATACACATGGTTAGGACTTTTAGGGTCTTTAAAACTAGGAGGTTGTTCAATATAAACAAGTTTAGAAATTGTTCCATTTAAGAATGTACTTTTAATATCCATTTCAAATAATTTGGTAGTGAAGCTAGATGCAAAGGCAAGTAATATGCGAATTGATTCAAGTCTAGCCACGGGTGCAAATGTTTTATCATAATCCAAATCCTCAACTTGAGTACAATCTTGAGCAACTAACCTTGTCTTGTTTCTTACCACAACTCTATTTTTATCTTGCTTGTTGCAGAAGACCCATTTTGTACCAATCACATTGTGCTCCTTAGATCTTTTCACTAATATCCAAACATCATTTTGGGTGAAGTTGTTGAGTTCTTCATATACTGCATTCACCCAATCTAGATCATCTAGTACTTTATCTATAAATTTAGACCCAAGAGAAGACATAAAAGAGTAATATTCACAAAATAAAACTATTCTAGATGTAATTTGAACACCCTTACTCACATCACCTAATATTTGATCTATTGGATAATCTTTGGTAGTTGCGTTGTGGATCTTCGGTGGTAGAGGTTGTTCTTCCTTTTCTTCGACATCTATTGCTTATGTGTTTCTTGTTGTGGTGGAAATAGGAGCTTTAGCTTGCTTTGATGAAGGATACATACTTGGATCATCCTTTGACTTGATGTCACCGATTTGCATGTTCTACATTTCTCGTCTTAGTCATTCATCACCTACATCAATCAAATTCTATTGCTCTTCTTGAGAGCCATTAGTTTTATCAAATTAAGCATCACATGATTCTTCAACTAAACCAGAATTTTTGTTGAAAACTCTATAAGTTTTGCTATTGGAAGAATAACCAAGCAAAAATCATTCATCACATCAACTTTGAAATTTAGAAAGCCGAACACCCTCTCTTAAGATATATCATTTACATCCAAATACTCTAAAATAGAAAGTGTTTAGTCTACTTCCAATGAGAAGCTCATAAGAAGTATTTTTCAAAAGACGATGCAAATAAAGGTGATTTATAGCATGACAAGTAGTGTTAATAGCTTCCACTAAAAAATTATCGAAAGTATTATATTCATCAAATATTGTTCTAGCTATTTCAATTAATTTTCGATTTTTCCTCTCTACTCAAGAGTGTAGGAAGTGGAAAGCTCATGCTTTATTCCAAATTCATCACAAAAATCTTCAATTTTAGTATTTTTAAACTTGGAACTATTGTCACTTCTTATTTTCTTAATTTTGAAATCAGTTCATTTTGGACCCTTTTTGAATAAATTTTGAAAATGCTAGAGGCTTCGCTCTTATCATTTAAGAAAAAATGCATGTGTATCTAGAGTAAGCATCTACAATAATCAAACAATAGCTATTTCCCCCGATACTCTTATAGGTTGTCAGCCCAAACAAATCCATATGCAAGAGCTTTAATGGCCTAAAAGTTGACATGATACTTTTGGAAGGATGAGAATTTGCAACTTGTTTCCCAGCTTGGCAAGTGCTACATAATCTTTTTTCTCAAACTTCACATCTCTCAAACCAACTACTAAGGCATGTTTGAAAAGCTTTTTAAGCGAATCATACCCACATGATCTAACCTTCTATGCCATAACCAACCCAAAGATATTTTTACCATTAACCAAGTTTTAAAGCATGAATCACTAGACGAGAAATCAACCAAATAAATATTTTCAAACCTAAAACCTTTGAAAACAAATTCATTTCCTTTTTTGAATTAGTTACTTCTTCTTTAGAAAAATAGCAAATTAAGGATAGATCACACAATTAAGCAACTGATAGCAAATTAAAATTTAATGTTTCTACTAGAGATACATTAGAAATAGAAAGGTCATTAGAGCATCTCCAAGAGATACTCTATATGGCTCTTAATATTTAAATTTTAGAGTTGAAGGGTAAGAAGTAGCTCCAACAGATTTCCAAATAGACTCCCAAAAATAGAACACACCCAAAAAATGGGCTCTCGCTCTCTACTTATAGAGGATGATCTAGGCTCCCAATACTGTTTTTCTGGTTTAGGGTATCTGTTGGAGGGAATAATTATTTTGGGACCTTATATCGTGGTTAGGATCTGTAAAAAGAGATTTAGAGTGTGAATTTATTGGGCATCTCTTGGAGATGCTTTTAGAAATAGAAAGTTCACCCAATCCAAGTACCTTTCCTTTGCTATTGTCCCCAAATGTAATGATCTTATTGCTCCCATTCTCAAATGTGGTGAACATCTTCCGGTCTTTGGTCATATATTGAGTGCACCCACTATCAAGCACCCAATGTCGTCCACCGGTCTTGTAGTTCACCTACAAAAGACAATCAAGTTCTTTTAGGTACCCAAATTTGTTTAGGTCCTTGGAGGTTAGTAACTAAGGTTTTAGGCACCTAAATAACATTCTTTTTAGCGCCTAAAATTGAAGTGCCAACAAATCTAACAATGACACTACCATAATTGGATTTCTTAAGTATATAGCAAGAGTCAAAGAGTCCAGTAGAAGGTGTCTTACCCATAGGATAATTTGTTACACATGTCCTAATTCCTGGCACTTTTCACAATACTTACCATTTTGCCTCACAAATCTTGTGAGCTTGTTTATCGGTTTCTTACCTTTCTTGGGCATATACCTAAGACCTTCCTTATTGAATGAGCACATTTACTCACTCAACAACTTGTCAAGGGTAGCCTGACTATTGAAGTACCTTTCCAAGCTTTTATTTAGCTTGGTCACTTGTTCCATTAATTCATTATTCTCACTAATGAGCTTAACATCACATGACTTAGCTATTACATTATTAGAATCAATATTAGAGGAATATGGCATTGCAAACAAGTCATCACATGAAGTAGGTACGCTAGCTCTAACAATTTTTACACTAGGCATTTCATTTGAAATATCATAAGTAATACCGATGCTAGTGCAAGATTTGCTTAATTTTCTTGGACAAGCAAGTCATGAGCTTTCTTTAGTTTCTCATAAGATTCTTTAATGGAGATATGCTCTCTCTTTAAGACCTTGAATTTTCACTTTTCTTTTCCAAGAAATTAATTCAATTTAATTAGCATATCTATAAGTTTATCATAAGAAGGCTCATCGTCATCGAGAGATTTTACCTTTTCTTCTTTTGTCACAAGGCATGTTGGAGATGAGAAGAGCGATAGTGCTTCTTTGATGGCGATACTGACAAGTCCCTTCTTTTTATAAGACTTATCCTCAGTTGAGTCAGAGTTGGTGTACTCCTCATCAGAATCCCACTCTCCAACATAGGCTTCATTTTCACCATCCTTTTGAAGCTTCTTTTTGCCAATGAAGTTTTTTCTTGGATGACTTGTCCTTGTCATCCTTCTTCATGGGGCATTGAGAGACAATATGCCCCTTCTCATCGCACTCATAACAACGAATGTTGCTATAGCGCTTGTTGTTGTTGTAGGAGCACCCCATCTTCACCTTTTTATGACTGGCACTTTGGTATGAGTGCCTTCTCATGAATTTATTCATTCTCCTCACAAGAAGAGCTAACTCCTCGGAGTTCTCCTCATCATCCTCGAACTCTTTACTTAATACCGTTTTAGCCTTGAAAGTTGTGATCTTCTTGCCCTTGGAGGAAGATAGCTCTAAGAGCTCTTCCTTGTCCTTCTTGTGTAACTCATTGGTTATGAGGTTGCCTAAAAGTTGTGTTGGTATCATCCTTGTCAACTCAGGCGAGTTGAGAAAGAGTGTCACCAATGTCTCATACTTCTCCGATAAGACCCTAAGTATCTTCCTCTCAACATCAACATCAGTTAGTGTAGCGCCTAGACCTTTGAGTTCATTTACAATGTTGTTGAGGAAAGAATACATTTCATTAATGTTCTCATGAGGCAACATTGTAAATATCTCATATTTGATCCGAAGCCTATGCAATTTGGCCTCTTTGATCGTGGATATTCCCTCATGGATTTCTGAGAGGGTAGTCCAAATCGCATGAGCGGTTTTCAAATTGCTCACTCTATTGAACTCATCCACGTTCAAAGCTTCAAATAAAGCATTCATAGCTTAAGCATCTAAATGACATTACGTCCATCTTGTTCCATGGGATGTAGTGGATCAAGACGCATGACGTAACCCTTATTACAATTTTTCATATGCTCGGACTCATAGCCTTAAGATAAATAGATATTATAATTTTCCAATATGAATAGTTTGAGCCATCAAAAAGAGGCGCTTTTCCTATAGCGATCCCCTCACTAGCCATCTTTTTCTCTCTAGATGGTTATGTCTAATAAATGAGAGATCAGGCTCTGATACCACTTGTAGGATTAAAGATAACCGACTAGAGGGGTATGAATAGGAGGTTCAAAAATTATCTTGCCTTCTAATAACAATTACCACAATTTTAGCCTAGCAAGATTTTAATGTAATAACCTACACAATTCTAATATGTCTAAGGTACTACAAGCACAAGTCTCTATAAAAATAACTCTAGCACAAATAAATATGACAATCACAATACACCAGAAATACAAGGGTAGAAAGAAGTGACAAAGAAATATCCAATTGACACGCGATGTTTTACTGTGGTGATTGGAAACTTGCTGGTTTCCCCTAATCCATGTTGAGGAAAGCCCAAGCGACTTGGACCGACTCCACGAATTAAGTCTCAGCTTCTCAATCCACTAGTGATTGTCCTTCCTCTGCTCTAAAGATGGCGGACACCAAACCATTCATAAGTCAGTGCCGGGCTTCTTCACAATCTTCTTGAAGAAGTAACCGCACAAGCTCCTGCCAAGCCGTCTAGGTGTTGATAAGTACCAAGAGTAATAAATCATGGTTTTGCTTGACGGCGACCAAGTGCCAAAAGGATTAATCTAAAGATGAAATGCACTTAATTTGGCTCAACAAGTTCAAATGAATGTACAATGTGAAATTGAGGTGTTGAGTTAATGCTCAAGAATGTTCAATAGAGTCTCCTTTTTTGTTCTTGAGCAGGTGTAACAATCAGAGTGAGTGGAAGTACTGCCATTCATCAGCTATTTTAGAGTTTCTGAACTAGCCGTTGAAAGTTGGTGTGGTACTACCCTTGTTGTAATCATGGTAGTTTCGATATTTGAAAGTTCCAAAATTTTGGCGCGATACTTCCGTTTGCTTAGAGGCCACAATTTGGCGCTCTCTAGAAAAATATACCGTCCGAATTTTCGAAGTTTCCATGCTTTGGGATTACCGTTTAAGGGTTGCGGTATAACTATTATACCGTAGTTCCACTATTAAAACTCTGGTACTTCTGCTTTCAGTAGAGACAAGGTGATCCAAGGGTGCTCTCTAGAAAAAATGTACTGCTTGTTTTGACAGAACTTCCGGAAAGTGGAAGTACCACCATTTCCACTCTGGTACTTTCGATTATCCAAACAGAGCACAGATTGGCTATTAATTTTATTTTTAAGAGAATGCATGATCTTAAATTGATCCAAATGGTGCAAGAATATGCTATCAAGTTACTATTTATGATCCCTCTTAATAGTACTGTATTTATTCTATAATTCGGTCTTCCACCATTTCTCTTAAGACCGGTAAAAGCAAAAGGGATCCTAGACTACTTATACCTTTGTCTTGAGCTACATTGATCTTCATGTTGACCCTTAACATGCGTTTCATAATTATTTTAGAGACTAAACCTTTTAGACACTCAGTAAATATGTTAGTCACATATTCACATAAATTTATTAATTACCAAAACCATATTTAGGGGTCTAGATATTTTTAGTAGCATATAAAATTCTTAAAAAATTTGACAATTAGGTTGACTCTGTCAAGAGACTACAAATAAAATTTTGTAATTTTTCGAGTCTATTTGCTATATGTAACAACTCATACAAATAGGACAATCGTATGAATTTTTTAGCAAAATTCAAAGTGGATAAAACTAGCAAAAAATATATAATGAAGTATGTTATGTCACAAGACTGCATATAAAATTTCATAATTTTTTCAGCTCATTTGATATATTTAAAAATTCAAACAATCGGTAAATAAATAATAATAATTCAAGTAAGTAATGAAACCAACTAATTAGCCAACTTAATCACCTGTCCTCCGGTGACGGGGTGGCAGAGAGGTGGCCGCACGATGGGCGGGCAGGGCAGGCCCCTACCGCCTGGTGGCCGGACTCCGATGGACCATATGTCAGCTGCAAGGATGGTAGAAGTGCCATTTTTACAAATACATGTTAAAAGCATGACATATGTGCCAAAAATTCCCAGCCCAATGCCCCGAGCCCATACATGATGATACATACCACCGCCTGTGGTCAGTTCTAAATAGTTTGAAACATATTAGCTTGATTTTTTATTATCCATTGAGTATAACAATATTTTCTATTTTTTCTATCATTCATTTATTTTTTCTTTAAATGAATACCTAAGAAAAAGCTACCTGCCGCTACTATTATTTCACACAAAAGTTACGGCACTTTTGAAGGGGCTGCAATTAAAGGTGAATATTGAAATCCTCGCTTATCGAGCTTTCTCTGAAATTGCCATAGTTTAATTTAATATCATTTTACGTATAGTTTGAAAGCATTTTTAGAAATGAGCTGAGCTAGCTAGAGCAAAATCTAAATTCATTTAGAATCAACTTATTTCAATATTTTATCAATTAACAAGTATAACAAATAATTTTAAACCGAACAAATGAGACCACTAACGAGCTCTTTTTTTCCACCTGCGAGCAGACTCCCGATGCGTGCAAATCCGGACCCACTTGCCAGTACCGATCGTTTTCCTTCTTTTTTTTTTACCGCGCAAAGCGCCTGCACATCCCCGCCAGTGCCCCCCTCGTCCGTCTCGCTGAATTTCCGGACCCACAGGATAAGATCGCCCGTCCCGTGCACCTCCGGCAGGTGCCCGTGCCCACGACCCTCGGAAGAAAAACAAAGCCACGGGCCCCCGGCCGCATGGAACGCACGGACGGTACGTATGGACTCCGCGCGCTGCGGTTGCGCCACCGTCCGGTCGGGAAAGCTGATGGTTTCCTCCTCTTTGCACCCCTCGCGAAACCGTGATATTGCATCCAGCACTCCTCGTGTGATAACCCCAGGACAACTGCTGTAATTCTATTACAATAGCTCATATGTAAAAGTGTGTTTGATGCAATTGAAGTGACATAGATTGAATGTGTGCGACTACATTAATTGCTTGGATTCAACCCAGTTTTGGATGTGCTCTAAGCCTCGGATGCTCGGGCTAAAACCATGGACATGTATTGATTTTCACTTCTGATATTTATTTATGGAGGTAAGTAGTCTACTAGATGGTTTACTTAATAATTCCTCTATTCCGGAGTTTAAAACTCCCGGCTTGTCACCTTATCAACTCTATCAAACATTCTTCCATCGGTTTCTAGTTCATTTTGCATCAAAGGATGGACACATGAAAACAGCGTGGCATGGCAGCCGAAACACTCGGTGTCCTTGCAACCATGGGTGGAAAAGATAAATATGAGTCTATGTAACAATCTTCCATCGGACTCTAGTTCTGTTTGCAACCAAGGGTGAACACATTAAAATAGTGGCATGACAGTAGTGGTGGAGCTTGAGCCCGTAATCAAGAGGGGGCAAACACTCATGATGAATAAATTAGTCTATCTAGATGGGGCATTTTGGAGATTAATCGATAAACTACGATAAATACTACCAATAATCCTATGGGATTGCATAATTATTGGGGGGTGCGGGCAAGGTCCACCTTGGCCCCCAATGAAGCTCCGCCGGTGCATGACAGCTCAAGACACTCCGTGTTATTGCTACCATGGGTGGAAAGATAAATATGAGTCTATGTAAACATTCAATTTCCAATGGAAAAACCAGTATTTTGTGCAAATATGCCGTTACACTCATATCTTAGGAGTGCCGTTAGATCCAAAAAGAGATAGGTATGCACCAATACGGGAGGATGAATGTGAGCAAGCAATCTAATTTCTGGCACAACTCATATGCTAGAAGCGACATTGTAATCAAGACCAAAGAAAATACTAGGTAAGGGCAAGCTGTCATAATTTTGCATAGCATCTTGCATACAAAGTTGTATCCATGAAAAAAAGTGATATCACGACTTTTTAGCATTTTTGGCACTATATTTATTAAAATAGCTCTATACATAGCGTATTGACAAAAATAACGTTTTTACCGTCCGATGGCCGAACAACAATGCGCGTGGGCTGACGCACCGTCCCGCGGTGGGACAAAAGTGATGTCATGATGTTAGTGAAACGTAAGGCCTAACAGGAAAAATAAAATATAGGTTTGTACGTAAGTTACCTCCTCATCGATACGCCCTGTGATGATTGTGGCTAGTACTACGACACCAGGTAGACTCGGTGATTGCGACGGCTAGCCGAACTCGCTAGGGGGACGACACGGATAGAGTGACTGTATGAAGGATACAATGGGAAAGAAAAGATAGCAGTAACGGGGTGACATATGTGCGAAGGATAGAGGTCAGACACCGTAAAAGATACCTGAGCATCGTTAATTTTATGATTAAATTAACATAAATTAATGTGGCAAATTTAGAGTACATAAAATTTCTAAAAAAATTACACAATTATTACAACTATGTCAGGAGGCTTCCCACAAAATTTCATAATTTTTTAAACTAATTTACTATATATAACAGTTCTTACAAATATCAAAATCGTATAAATTTTTGAGCAACATTCACAGTGGATAAAATTACCAAAAACTTACACAGCTAAGTACACTGCGTTTGAAGGCTGCACATAACATTTCGTAATATTTTGAGCTCATTTGCTATATTTAAAAATTCAAACAAGTAGTACACAAAAAAAATAAATTATGATAGGTAATTATACCGACTAATCAACCGGTCTAATCACTGTCGCCGGGTGGTGGGATAGCAGGTCCCCTGTCGTCTGGTGATGGGATGGTTCCGTCCGGCCATAGAATGGCAGGCCGCCTACTGTCCCACTGCAGGACAGCAGCCGTTACGCATCAGTTCACACGTGCTACCGTTCATCTACCAAACAGCAAAAATTTTATAAATACAGTACCAAATATACTAAGAAAATATCACAATATGATTCGAGGATGGTCGTATCTCTGATATGGCAGCTCATACGCTCAGTGCCAGTTCAATCAAACTTAGGTGGAAGAAAAACTTGAATCCACAACGTTTGGCGTTTTACTGGACCGCACATACGATCTAAAAGCCGTTACAGCTATGACCATAACTGTCCAATTTTTAATAACACTGCTTAAGTTTTGACAGCACAGTTCATACAAATAGAAACGATTTTGGAGCTTAAAAAAGACAGACGGCGTGAAACCACTCCGACAAATGCATGCCCTGATGTGCGGAAATTTTATTATGTAATGGTTACACATGATGGTTTATGTAACAAGCTAATAACGTGCTGACACATATAAAGCAAAAAGGTCCACCACTACTGGGAGAGAGCTCCGTAGCATGACAACATTATGTAATACTGTAGATTGTACGGAAAATAAAATTTTAATACTAGCTATATCACTTAGTTGTACGAAAAATAATTTTTAATAGCTGCTTATTAGTCATAGGCCGTGGTCGTAAGTAAACCGTAGTCGTGAGCTATAGTCATAAGTAAACCATGGTCATAACTGTGGTCGTAAGTAAGCCGTAGTCATATACCGACTTACGACCATGACTTACGACTAATAAACAGCTATTAAAAATAATTTTCTGTACAATAAACAGTACTGCAACTAATGTTTACGTACAATCTACAGTATTATTGTAGTATTATCATGTTACGTGTTACTTTTCAATTCGCTTATGACACAAATCGTACTGTGTCACTGTTGCTCAATAAAATCTCTCCCTATCGTGAGAAAACCTGGGAAGCCAAAGGGCCATCCGGAGAAACCACTCCGGAAGAAGCAGTGACTGTGCCCCTATAAGCTCTCCTCCCATAGCCCATAGCCCACCGCCCCCACGCCACCCCCTTCTCCATCCCTTCTGCTGCTTCTCCCCTGGACACCAAACCCTAACAGCGAGCCACCCGGAAGGAGCGAGGAGGCTAAAACCCTAGCTCGCCATGAAGACGCTGTGCCCGAAGCCCGGCAAGATCCACCCGTCGCCCCCCGGCGGCGGCGCCGACCCCACCGCAGCGGCGCTCCGGGTCCTCCCCGCCGCCATCTTCGCGCTCGCCGCCGCCCTCCGGCCCGAGGACCAGCAGGTGCTCGCGTACCTGGTCACCCGCTCCCTCCAGGCCGCCGCCGCCCCGCACCCGGAGCAGCCGCCGTTCCGCGGGCGCCGCCGCCGCGCGCATCCCCCGGCCATCGGGTGCGGGTGCTTCGACTGCTACACCAGCTTCTGGTCGCGCTGGGACTGCTCCCCCAACCGCGAGGCCATCCACGACGCCATCGACGCCTTCGAGGACCACCTCGCCGCCGCCGAGTCGTCCTCATCTTCCGCCGCCTCCACCCCTTCCCCCTCCAAGCGCCGCGACAAGGGCAAGCGCAAGGCCCCACCGACGCCACCGTCACCGCCGCCGATGTCCCCTAAGTCCGAGGAGCCCCAGGCGGAGAAGGTCCAAGAACCCTCCCCCGTCCCAGCCTCCCCTCCTGCGCCGCCGTCGCCTCCCGCTCCCGCGGCGAGCGCCGTTGCGAGCGACCGGGAGAAGAAGGTTCCAGAAGATTCGTCGAAGGCGGAGACGGTGGAGAATGCGGAGGTGGAGGGGGAGGAGGAGCGGAAGCGGGGATGGGCGGACGTGATGGGGATGCTTAACCTGCGGTTGTGGGGGATTTGGAGTCCGGCCGTCGAGAGCGCCACCTAGAACAGTCACCACCTTACTACTAGGAGAAGCAAGCAACTAGCAAGATGTTAGGGAGGCAGGGGCAAGGGGGCATTTATGTAATTACTGGCTTTCATTGGGGATGAAATTGGGATGCCAAAGCAGCTAGCGATAGTGGTTCCCTTTCTTGGGGAAAAGGCAGGTCATGACTGGTTACTGTACTACTAGCTCTAGTATGGGATGGATGATCAGTGATGGTTGGTGATGATGGTGTTTTGGTACATGGGGTAAGAAGAAGAAGAAGAACATCTGATGTTTGATGTTCTTGGTTTAGGTCTCTTGGTTTTCTGACATGGGAACTGTGAAAGCTTGCATTTGCCCTTGCTTCACTTCCTAGCTTGTAAGCATGGCTTGTTGGATGGTTTGCTAATGACCATATAGCTTCTAGTGTTTGGCCATCTTGGATTCTTGGTGTATATTCTGCAGAATTGCATTTGCATTGCGCTGTGTTCCGGTGCTTGGAACTTTGTATCGTCATGGTTCTTCTGCTTAGCCTCTGGTCCGTCGTGTGTGCCGCGTTTTGTGACCTTTACTAGGACCAGATTGTAGCCTGTTGAATGATGCTAAGGAGCTCGGTGTAGGTTACTTTTCCCGATCGGCTGCAGGCATTGCTCGAGGTGAGCCGTATCCGTGGCTAATTCGCCCACTCTTGACATGTCATGTGGGCGAATCTTTAGTTTCGTTGTTGCCTTGACCAAATTAATTTCCCCTTTCCGAGCTGATGCGCTATTACCGTAGTCTTTTGCCTTATCTGGTACTCTCATTTCCCAAAATTCTCTGTTTTCTCGTTGCACATTTCAATCCTACATGTTGAACAGATAAAGTAGAGTAGTAGTTTTCACTAAGATGCTGCTGAGGTTGTTCTAGTAGACGAGAGATGGAGTGGTGGGGACGGGGAAAGAGGAGGGCATGACGTTATTCACTTATCTAGTGGGTGGGGGTAGGGGTGGGAGCTGCTATGCATGGTACGGTAGAGAAGGAAACTGATTATCTTCGTGGTTCTCTGCTTTTTCAGCTTTTAAAAGATATTTTTTGATTTTTTATAGTAATTAACTCAAGATAGGGTCTATAAGTTTATTACAGTACACACTACAGTGACTTCATTTATATCGACTAAAATCACACGTAAATTTCTATTAGTGACTTTATTTATATCGGCTGTCAGCCATGTATGTACGGTAGAGATAAGAAAATTGTTGATCTTCTTGAGTCTCTTTTTTCAGTTTTTAAAAGATGCTTTTCGGTTTTTTCTATAGTAACTATCTTCAAGGTGGGGTCTACAAGTTAATTGTAATACACACTTTAGCGACTTTATTTATATCGATTAAAGCCACATACGAGTTTCTGTTACTCCGTATTCTCTCACGAACAGTTCAAAAATCATATGCTGAAGCTAGAAAGAACATGCCCCTTATCTCTCTGATTTTGAACGATGTTTGGGCCTCACAATGATAGAAATTGTCACAACGATAGAAATTGCCATAGCGATAGAAATTGCACTGTAACTCCTTAAACTTAAGAGGTTGTGCCATTTAGTATCTCGAACTTGCATTTTACTTTCTCAGCCTCCAACTTGTCCCTATTTGAACCATAGCACCATTTGTCCGTCTGCTAACAAAAGTCACTGAGCTGGTGCAGCACGGTAGCACGACGATGAACACAGCTGGAATAGGGCGACGAAGAGTCCACCAGATTTGGAGGGGACAAAGTTGTCGACGTTGCATCCGACGACCAACGCTTGTGGAAGCAGGAGCACGAGCATTGCCACGGTATGTCCATGCTAGGGGTGTCGACTGTTGGCAATGAAAGTGGCGAAGAAGGGCTGACAACGTGAAGGACCACGTGAGAAGGTCCATGATATTGTTGTGATGAATCATTGCAATGTTTGTAGAGTGATCAATTGGTTTTGCAAAAATTGCATTTGATTTGGGCTATTTTTTAGAACTATCAAAGAAATCGAAAGTACCGTAGGTACTTGTGCGGTAGTACTGTTGAGCAGTAGTACTGACGTTGTCAGCGCGGTAGTTCCGCTCAAGTGGTAGTTCTAGTCTGAACAGCAGAACGTTTTTTTTCCAGAGAGGTCCTATGCAAGGAGCAATGGTGTAGAAGTATCACCTTGGGGCACAGTAGTACCATAGCGCGGTAGTACTGGCGTGTTAAGAGCGGTACTATCAAATTTCGTAAAAAAAATTGGATTTTGGGTTTTGAGTTGGGATGATCATATGGTCATAGTATGGATGTTGTTGCTTATGTGTACATGGGTTTATTGTGTGGTTCTAGATTTAGGATCAGTAATTTGGGTGCATACATTTTGCATTATATGGATGAACTGCGCAAATTGATGACTTTATGTGTTGTGCGGTGCTATGTGATGGTTTGTTTGTCGGTATTGATTGTAGGACTTCAGAGCTAGGTCATGGTGAGGTGTAGGAGAGCTGGGACTAGGCATAAGGTGGTGCTAAGGTCCAGAATGATCAGGGAGACGCCAAAGATGACTGAGACTTGTGGGATGGTTGTAAGCCGAGACGACGAGGAACTGGAGCGAGAGTTGCCGGTGGTGGACATAACGGACAACGACGAGGTGGATCAGGACTAAGCTCAGGGAGAAGTCGAGGTCCAGACAGTTGAGGAAGCTGGGTGCCGTTATACGCAAGGAGAAGCATATGGTGCGCCAAGTGGCTTGGGTCGTTTGCAAGCGAGGACGATTCAGCGGGATCCAGATGCGTGAGAGGCTTAACGACAAGTCATTGGGGGCCACGCGAAGCATGGGTGATGCTTCGTGGCAAAGGAAGCGGGAAGCTTTGAGGAAGGCGGTAAAGGGGCATTTTGGTAAATTGCCCAATTCCAGAGAAGTGATGGTATGTGAAACCGCAGCATTGGCCTAAGTGGTTTAGGTCTTGTATGTGCTAAAAATGTGTAATGGATCGGGTGTTGATTCACTAATGGGTTAATGGTTGTAAGCCACTTTGAGAAGCATGCAAGAGAGTAAAACCCAGTGTTAGGTGGGGTTAACTGGTTATCCCTGATTTGGCCTAATGGTGGATCCATTCGATTTTGGTTCAGGTTGTGAGCCTATATAAGGGGAGAAGAGGAAAGAGTTAGGGATTGAGAAGGTTGGCTAAGCCTTTTGGTGGCTAACTCCTCCTCCCTCTCATGGGGAATTAGGGTTCCTTGGGTTGGACCCTTGTGTGTGTGCGCTCTAGGCTTAGAGCTCTGCTATACTGAGGGATTGGCTATAAAAACCTACCTCCTAAAGAAGCAATACATCAATTTTTGATCATATCTTTGTCTATCTCTTATTTAGATCGATTTGTTCTTATTTTGATTGGTTTTGATCTCCTCTCTTTTCTTTTCTTAATCTTGATGTGCCAAGGATGGATAAGAGATAGAGAGATCCTCTGGGAATAATCCTCCGCCTATCTAGTTACGTTGGTAGTAAGTTCATCAAGAAAACCGATTTTTGCACGTTCTTGACCTTCCAAGTGGTTTCTTGTTCCGAGGGTTTTTGGCTGGGATTCTTCGGTGTTCTAGCTTGCTGTGACATGTGGGAATATATCAAAGCCATCTTGGCTATCTTTGACCCACGAGCAAGTTCTGATCAATGATTTTGAATTTCGATCTTAGTTCATATGCACTTACTCAAATCGCGAAAAGGTCTCATCTTAGTCATGGATTTTTCGATTCAAGATTGGAATAGCCTCCTGAGACCTTAAGCACTGTGCGTACAAAGTTTCATGGCTTTTGAATCATTCAATCAAAAGTTATGTGGATTTGCATCTTTGCGATCGTGCTGAAAACTCTGTTCATCTAGTAGCAACGGTAGTACCGCAAGCTGAGTAGCGGTAGTACCACAGCTCCTAGTCTCCGACCACTTTGGTTTTCGACCATTCATTGGTCGTCAATCTCACTGGTCGAAGTTCAGTTTGGTTCGACCACATTGGTTTCGGTCACTTAATGGTCGTAAACCACTCTGGTCATATTTCGAACTGTTATGACCACACACGGGTCTTTGACCACATGTGTTTTCTGACCGCACTCTGGACATCAACTATGGAGGTGTCGACCATCCATTGGTTTTCGACCACGTAGGTTACGATCACATCGGCATTTGACTGCGTTGGTTTTCGATCACTCATTAGTCCTTGACCACGCTGGCCTTTCTACTACACACTAGTCATCAACCACGTTGGTCTTTGACAACGTTGGCCTTTGACAACATTGGTTTTGACCACGTTCGTTTCGACCATGTTGGTTTTGACTACGTTGGCTTCGACCATGCTGCTTTCGATCACACTGGTTTCGACCATGTTGGTTTCAACCATATTGGTTTTTGACAACATTGGTTCTCAACCACTCTCTGGTCATTTACCACTTGAGTCAAATTTCGACCACATTGGTTCTGGACTGCTATCTAGTCATCGACCACCATAGTTGAAATCCGACAACATTGATTTCCGATCAGGTTGCACTCAGCTTTGTGGACCTCTGACCACGTAGTCAAAGTTCGACCACGTTGTTTTCTGACTGGTTATTGAATTTTGATCATGTTGAACTTTTGACTGGTAGTTGATTTTCGACCACGTTGTCAGATTCCAACCACGTTGAACTTCTGATTGGTGGTCGATCATCCACCATGTTGTTAGATTTCGACCACGTTGTTTTCCCTACTGTCTGGTTGTGTTCATTTCTATTCTGTCTTTTCAAGTCGTACACAGCTATGTTTTTTTGGCTTTTAAGTGGGATTCCTACCCTAATCTTCATAGTTTTGTAGCTATCGGAGAAAAAGATAAGTGAACACTTAGGGGGGAATATTTAAAGGCACCATTCATCCCCTCTGTTGCCTATCCGGTCCTACATGACGGTGGCAGCCATGCGGTGAGGAGTAGCACGGTGGAGACGCTCTACGATGAGAGGGGCGTCTAAAAGAGATGGGCTTTGGCTTCTGCACGATAAGATGCACCTCATGACATGGATGGCCTAGTTAGAGGATGACAGGAACGACAGTTCCCCTAGAGCCAAGAAGGGAGAGGTGGTGTGGCTCAACGCCGATGGCAATTAGATGAGCTTCGGTGGCAGGAGTGGCACTGCTAGGACCACAAGGAAGTTAGGAAGGTAATGGCGTAGTTAATATTGAGAGAGAAACTGTGGCAAACTTGAGAGGTTTACCGTGGTGGTTTAGATCGGTGGTTCTCACTAGCTATCGCTGTCTTCCTCATCGTTGTTGACCTCACCAAGTCATGTTGTTGCCGACGCCCCAAGCCCCTCGTCGCATCACTGTTGCTCCAAGCCTGCCGCCCTACAATGGCCCTATTCTTTTTCAGCTTTTGGCTTCTGCTTTTGACTTTTCTATAGTAGCTAGCTTTTAAATGGAGTGTCTTTTCAAAATGGGGTCTACTAGTTAATTGTAGTACATACTGTACCAACTTCATTTATATCGAAAAACCGCACGTGAGTTTCTATTACTCTGTAATGTCTCGCACGAACAGCTCAAAATCCACAAGCCGTAGCCAACAGCCAAAAAGAACAAGCCCAACATTGGACAGCACAGGCCTCGCCGTGACCACACTTCAATGCACACATGCGCCTGCCATCACTCGATGCTATCTGTCTAGCTCTATCGCTTATTGCCACTGTCCAATTCATCCTCTTCGTTCACAAACTCAAATGCATATGCATGTGGGGAATACTTGGATGTTGGAGAATGCAACAATATGACATGCAGGGCTCGATTCTTCAATTCTGGACGGTATTTGGTGGAGAAAAACAAATATGGAGCTTTGTTTCTAGTTGGGGCAAAGGAGTAGCAGGAGGTTCAGTAAGGGAGACAGCTTGGAGCTGGCCTGTGACCTTCCATTTCAGCAGCCAACATCACCTCCTCAGCCACAGAGGACATCATCTCGGCCTTTTCCATTAGCAGACGGCCGAATGGAGTTGTCAGACCTGTCCAATGGGCTATACCAGGCTAGCACGGCATGGGCCCGGTGCCGGCAGAGCCCGTTTAGGCCCACCAAATAAACGGGTTGTGCCGTGCTAGCCCACGGGCCGTGGACCAAGCCCAGGCACAACTGTGTCGTACTGGCATAGGCATGATTAGGGCTTAACGGGCTGTGCCGACACAATCGGCCTATTAAGCCGGGAAAAGAGAAAAATTCAGAAAATTATAGAAAATTATGAAAAAATAATAGAAAATTAAGAAAAAAATTTAGAAAAAATAATAGAAAATTGTAGACATTGTTAATAATCAAGATAATTATTTTCAGTGACATAATGAGATTTATTAACTTGTTAAATTACATGGGATGACTGCCTCATTAAAAACTTTACCAAGTAAAAACTCAACTTGAGAAAACCTTGTAAAGAAAAAAAAAGTACAGCCTATAAAGCTCACTAGTGACTACCTTTGAAGAAAAGTATTGAAAATCCTATTCATTGCTATCTAGATATAAATTTTCAAAAGATTCTTCTAGGTATCTATTCTCTGCAGTATGTTGGAGTCTTGATTTAGCTTATTCCCAGTCTTTGACAGTCAGAAGGATTTCGACCATCTCATTCGAGAGACTTATTCATCGCTCCTCGATTATTCTTCCAGATAGACTGAAGGTTGACTCTGAGGAGACTGTAGAGACAGGAACAGTCAACACATCCCGTGCTAATAAGGATAGCACTGGATATGTTACTTTTGGGTTGCCATTATGAGAGAATATTCAACTCTTGTTCGAAGCTGACGCTATCACTATTGAGATAGCTTGATAGGTCTCCAGTGCTTTGTCGCCTTCCTCCTCTTGACTGATGTGTACATGCACTTGTACGAGAATCTCTAGAGGAAGAACCAAAAATCTTGCCCCACTGCATAGTCCCCCTAGAGGTGCTAGGGGCTACCGGGGGTCTTTCCAAATACATGGATCCAAACTTATTTTCATATTTCTCATATATCTCATATAATTTATCCTTAAGTACTCTATAGAATGTACAATAATCTAAACTAGTAGCATCACTTAAAAGTTGTAATACATTTATAAATCCTTGGAGTTTGGCCCTAGAATCCAAAATAAAGGCGAATGCATATAAAACAGGAATTTCCCTCCAATATTTTAAAAACTTAGTTTTCATGGCAACTACAACATCCTGTGGTACAGGGTCATTTTCAAAAGCCTTTAGGTGAGTGGTAATTTCAAGAATGTTATGAACAATTAGAAGAGATATTGGATAGTATACTCCAGAAAGACAAAGTGTAGCTTTATGAAAAAGTTCTAAAAAATAAAATATTTTTTTATCAACAACCCAATCATCCTCAGTAAGTTCAGGGTCTCTGACTTGGGTTCTACTGGAGGAGCTATGAGATTGATGACCTTGGGTGTGAAGGAAAACAGATAAAGTGCTCTTATATGGCAATATATGTTTAAGCATAAGGTAAGTGGAGTTCCATCTAACAGGCATGTCTAAGCCAAATTTTCTAGGATGGATGTTCATTGTTATGCAAAAGCTCTTACATGTGGCTATTCGTTGCTTAGAACAATTAATATATGAAATTGCATCCCTAAAAGAATCAATACAATTATTCAATCTTTTTAAACCAGATTTAATAATAAGATTAATAATATAACAAGCACAACGTCAATACAGTAAGAAAGATTGTGCATAAGTATTAAATAAAGGAGTAAGAATTTCCATAGACTTAGTATTTGCAGCCGCATTATCTAAAGTTATAGAAAAAAAATTTTATCTGTGAGGCCAAAATCTTCTACAAGTTTAATAATACAGTCTACAATATTTTCAGCAGTATGCGAGACATTAATTAATTTAAATCCTGTAATTTTTTTTCAATTACCCAATCATCATTAACATAATGAGTAACAACACTAATATAATCCTCCCTAGCCCTACCACTCCATATGTTTGATGTCAAAGCAACAGAAAATGTACAGGTATGAAACATTTCTTTCATTTTTCACAACAATTGTTATAATATTTAATTAAATCTCTAGTTGTGGTTTGCCTAGATACAACACTAAATTGAGTGTTATGAGCAGTCCTAATATATTTTTTGAAAAGTATCAGACTCACCAAAAATTAAAGGTAAATCTTGAGAAACAATTAATCGACAAAGAGATTCCCGGGCTATCTTTGGGTTGTACTCCCAAGTACGTACTGAGCCTTTAGGGTTATAGTGCAGCTGCGTTTGCTGCATTTGTATTCCTTGCCTTCTTTTGTAGCTTGCAGCTTGCTGTTGCAGGTGACCAGTCCCACTTGAAGATTTTGTAGATAATTCATTACCACAAATTTTACAAACAGCATACCTCACTGAATTCCCTCATCGTCGATCTTGAACTTCTTGTCAAAATCGTTCCAGACTCCTGATGTAGTAGCTCTTGTTCTTTTTGCACCCGTGCTATAGGTTATAGATGCACTTGTTGAGCCAGCAGAAGATAGATCGATTGGACCCTACGCCACCGGAGCCGTCGCTTCTTCTGTCTCTCCAATTTGTTGTGGATGTGGACCTTCCATAGATGGATATCCTTCTTGAAAGGATTGCATATCCTCCGTCGAGAGGCCGAATTCGAAGAGTTGAAAATCGTAGTTCTCCATTAAATCAACTGCAAATTAAAATAGTAAAGAACAATTAACTTACTATTGAATCAACAAATAATAGCACAAAATAAAAATACGACATCACTATTACCTCTTTTGCAGCCCTAAGAAAATTCTTTGAAGATTTTGAATTTTCTGAATTTCGCACGAATTTCTAAATAATTTTGCCAAATTTGCACAAACACTACCAAATTTTTCACAGCTAAACAGAGAGATGAGAGTCAGGTTTAAGGCATGAAGAATGGCGGCCGGATGCCCCCTATTTATAGAAAAAATTTCATGATTTTTTTTGATTTTTTTGCTATTTGTTTTCGAATTTTTCACCTTAACAATTAAAAAACGACTATATCACCTGGGCCCGTTTACGTCTGTTGCCACCCGGGCCGGGCCGTGCTGCGCCATGCCCTACCGGGCCAGCACGGCCCACGACCGTTAACGGGCTATGCCATGCTGGATCAGCACGACCCACCACCGTTAACGGGCCATGTCGTGCCGGTTCGTCGTGCCGCCCTTTCGGCCCAGGCACGGTCTGGTCGGCACGGCCCGCGAGCTAAACGGATTGTACTGTGTTTGGATCAAACCAACAGTACCAGGTCACGGGTTGGCACGGAAAGGCATGGCCCGTTGGCCACCTCTAGGAGTTGTGATACGAACAAGGAGTGACCTGACACGAGTTGGTGGTTCAATTTACTAAATAAAAATCGGTTCCAAAGGCTGTGAGCCTGTGACTGACCTGACACGAGTTGGTGGTTTCCTTGTTACCAACTGGATAAGCGTGAACAGGCATCACATTGCACAGTCCGGCAAACTTGAGTGCTGTGGTTATACAAGTACAATGCAAAACATACTTGTCACAAAAGATTCACTCATCGAAAGTTCATTTCATGAACACCCCACATCACAGTAACTATGCTACTTGTACAAATGCACATGCATGTCGTCACCTGGAATTTTGCCTCGTGGACTTAGATTCAGACTCCACTGAGAATTACCGTGCCACATGTTGCTTTCTGGTAACTTGAGCAATCACTTCACAGCCTCAAGCCTAGAGCAATTAACAAGAGAACCATAGATGCAGTACTTGTAGGGTAGATTGATTAAGGGTGAAAGGGTAGATCATGCTGCCACAACTCTTGATTTATGGTGTTGTAGGGACTAGACTGATCAAACTCTCCGGGCTTGTCGTCAGATACGATTAAGCATTGGCTTGTCAATCGAACAGATTAGACCAACTGCTGAACTGAAGAAAGACTACTATACAATGTTGGAATTTTTTTGTACGAATAATCCATTTTTATTTGAAATTACAGAAATATACCCGCGGAATTTTTTTTTACAAAAATAGGCTCCAGTCGCCCAATGATTGAGCGACTGGAGCCTTTCGCCCAACCCAATGGCGGCACCTGGCAAATCTGGCAACCGTTGGGCGATTAATTGCAGTCGCCCCACCGTTAGGCGACTGGCATCCAGTCGCCCAACTGTGTGGCGACTGGGTGTGGGCTATAACCACGCCGTGCTCGGCCGCCCCGAGCACTGTTTCCATTCAGCTGATCGATCTAGCGAGCGCGAGAGAGGACGCGAGAGAGGAAAGAGAGGAGAAGAAGAGAGGAAAGAGAGGAGAAGAAGAGAGGAAGAAGGGGGAAGAAGAGGACAGGGAGAAGAGGAGAGGGAGAGGAAGAGGAGAGGAGAGGGAGAGGGTTTGCCATCATTACCGGGTTGATATCGTTCGCTGTCACAATTGTCGATTTGACATCCTTGATTCACTTTGAAACGGTAAGCTTGTCTTGTTTTTAGGACAGTGAGTTGCAAGCATAGAGAGAGCTTTTGTTTTACTAACCCGGATATAACCTCGTTTCTTGTTTGTGAGTCATTCCCATGTCACGTCACGAGGAGGATCCACCAAATCCAGAGGCGCCGGTTACGTGGACCGAGTACACTCGGTTGCGCGCGATGCGACAAAAACAACGTCATGATGGTGACAATGGCATGCGCGATGAGCTCAGGGAAGTTCAGACTGGACTGAACACCCTCGGGGTGGAGGTCACACAATTGCGTACGACCATCAACAATAACTTTCGGGAGCTGCGTGCCATGTTCGCACACCACAATCTACGTGGGGGTGCACCAGCTGATGACACAAGTGTGCACGGCCCTCCGATCGTTATGCACAATGAGACCGAGGAGGACATGAGGGTTTCAAAATCATCTTCCTACACTCCCCGTATAGCACCTACAGGAGGTAAAACCACATCTCGTTTCAATTCGTTTAAAACTAATCCATCTATTGGAAGTTTTACTCCAAGTGCACATGCTGCCCCATTGCTACAAATAACACTTGAGATGCATCAAAACCCATGTGAGAGTGAGGGCCACATAGCCAAAGGGAAAGAGAGTATTAAAAAGAGTGAGTTGTGTGATTCCACCATATATGAATTTGAGAGCATTCCAATTGAGAGTGTGAGAGAAACACCAAAAGAGAAGAAAGAGGTAGCTAATAGACAAAGTGAGGTTGATTTTGAAACTAACACATTAATGTCTACTTCTAGTGTTGTTTCTCACATTGTGCAGGTTGAAATTAAAGATGAGGAATTAAACATTCAACAACCGGCATCATTGGAAGTCAAAGATGAGGAGATAACCACGGTTGAAGATGAAGTACTTGCTGTCCCGTTGTTACATCATGATGATTTAATACCTACAACACCTATATCAACTGAGGAGAACAATAAAGGTAACAATATTGGTGCTGGAATTAATTGTGGAACGGTGAGTACTTGTGAGAACTCATATGTGCGAATAAAAATTCCATGTTCTAAAATTTCTTTGCTCAATTTACATAATGTGGAATTGATTACTCATAAGGAAGTTCTTACTCGAATATCTCCTAATGATTCTTTGCGCTATATCATGTTTGATGATCCTAGAGAGCTATCTAGTGTGATTGAGAAAGTTGCTGAAATTTCGTGTTTAAAATCACTAGTTAGTATCTATGCATATACATATAAGTTCAATTTGATTGGAAATTATGGTATAGATGATAAGTTTTATGTTTACCTAATATGCATTACATGTGATAAGCTTGCTGAATTGAAATTGCATATTTGGATAAACAAACTTTTGTGCCATATCATGATCACAATGAGATGAGTTTGAACAATAATGCTTCATATTTTAAAAGATTTCTTAAGCCTACTTATTCATCCTTTAATGTACAATCATGTACAAATAATCAAAGTAGCGCAGTTGAAGCATGGAAGGAACTAAAAAATTTCTCCCCCATATTTGAACAACTTAATTTGGTTTGGCCCACTAATGACTTGTCCATGTGCTTAGCAAAGTCGAAGACGACTTTTTCTCATGGGAGGGAGAATGATATGAAAGACAATATTGCAATGTATACATCTTATGGTTATCGTTATATTAACTGGTTTGTGTGGAACAACGAGAATGACACAATAATTGATTCATACATATACCATGCGTATGTGTTTTTTTATCTACTACGCCTTCAGATGTTCTTGATATGCTAAGCAAAATAAGTGTTGATGATAAATATATATACCATGCATATACATTGTATTCTTTGCTTAGTACAATTTCAGGCTACCAAAAGCCGAGGACGGCTTTTCTTGAAGAAGGGGAGGATGATGCGGATATGCACATGATTAATTTGAATATTATGATGAGTCTGGGGCCAAAGCAATGGAGAAGCACAAGGACGTTAATCATATTTGCTACCAAGAACAAAAAGCTCAAAGTCCTTGGGAATGGAAAGAAGAAAGCCAAGCAACTCATGCAACTGATCAAGGAGGAAAGAAGCCCATGCAGTGGGAGAGTAAAAGGGGAGAAGGCCAAGGACTTAAACTACAAGTTTTGGATAAGATTTTCAAGCCAAATTCGGACTTCCCACGTGCTCAACCCAATTCAAACTCGGATTCAACTCAGAATTCAATTCGGATTCGGTTCGGGACAGCCTGACAGGCAGTTACTAAAAAGGCCATAACTTTCACAAACGGAGTCCGATTCAGGTGTTCTTGTACTCGTTGGAAAGATAATTTCAAGGGCTACGCAATAAATCTAGTACCACCTTCAAATTCGTCACAGATAAAAAGTTATGACCGAAACAAGATGATGGGTGAAAAATATAGATTTCTTTTTGTGAGAGTTCGTATCCAAAACCATATAGGGTTGAGTTGTAATTGGTTTGGGGACCATATGGACGTCCCAAGGGGCTATATAAGCCTTGTATTGGCAGCCTTTGGAAGGAGACCAACTTTATGCATAAGATTGAAACATAGCTATTGCTTGTTCTTTCAACACCAGAGTTCATGCGAGGACTTTGAGAGAGAATTAGGCGATCCATTGTTCGTTCTGCAATTCAAGGTCAAGCCGTTGTTCCATTGGGAATTGGGGACTTGGCGTTCGTCGTTTGTGGTCTCGCGACGAACAATTATCCGGTGTGTTTTGGGCGTATTCCGAAGAGTTGAGGGTTCATGCATTGGCGCGAGTGTTCAACTAGCGACATCATCTACTTCGCATCAACTATCCATGGTTCCTCACCGAGAAGATCGGGACCCCTCCCCGTATCACTTTGTTTGCAAGCTGCGGGATGCCGGGCTACTCCCTCTTGCCCAGATAGTGCAGGCCACGGAGGAGGATAGAGCCACCTTGGCCGCGGGTGGGGACGAGGCGGGCGTGGAGCGATCACGACGCTTTCCGTTCGACCGTTCCCTGTTGACGGCTTTGGTGGACCGTTGGCGGCCCGAGACGCACACTTTCCACCTCCCATTCGGGGAGATGACGTCGACCTTTCAGGATGTGTCCATGCTTCTTGGCCTTCTGATCGCGGGAGGCGCTGCCTTCCTACCGGAGGCCCCGGCCGAGTGGCGCACTGACCTGCTCGGCAGATTCGAGGGGGTCCTTCCACCGGTCGGTGACCACCACATCTTCGATGCGACTCAGACCCACGGGCCATCGCTGAGGTGGCTCGCACAGTATTGGGTACATGGTCTTTACAATCGATCGTGTTTTTGAAGCTCTTACTTGCGCTATTACATACTAATAACAACTTGTTTGCATTCAGGTGGAGCGCATGGATCCACAGGCAGATGATTACCAGGTCTCGCGCCACTTGGAGGCGTACGTGCTGTGGCTGTTTGGTTGGGTGCTCTTCACTACCAGCCACGGCAACTCCGTGGACGCGTGCCTTATCGCTCATGCGAGGGTGATTGCAGACGGCGAGGCCCCCCAGGTCAGCTGGGGATCAGCCGCACTTGCCGCGACGTACCGCGGCCTGTGCGATGCGTGCACGAGGCTCAAGGAGAACTCGATCCTCGCGGGCTGTCCCCTACTACTGCAGTTGTGGTCGTTCAAGCGCTTCAGCCTTGGACGACCTGTGCTAGACGACATGGGTCCGTACGGGCCCGAGATGTATTCGGGGGGAGATGTCGACCGGCCGACGACGGGCTCTTTTTGGTGTCGTCGACGAGTAAATATTATCACAGTCAATTATTTCTTTCTTATTAACGATGGTCATACTTAACAACTTGTCTTTCTTGTAGGTACAGTTCGCGCACGTGCAGGTCACGCGGGCGTACCTGCCCTTTGTGGAGCAGTTCGACCGCCTCACAGCTGATGACGTGCGCTGGGAGCCTTACGCAGATACGGCACTGCAGGCCTGTGCTCCTGATGGGCTGTCCACACTGTGCTTTCGTGATCGGGCTTTCTGGCTCATGCGGCGGAAGCTCGTGTACGATATCTTCGTGGAGGACTACACACCCCAGCGAGTCATGCGACAGTTTGGGCTACGGCAGGCGCTTCCTGTACCAGTCGGACCACCGCTTCCGCGGAACGTGCACACGTGAGTGATCGCTTCTCATAAATATATGCGTGCCTCTCGTGTTCACAAGTACTTACATTACGTAATGGTCCTATAAGCAGGCACAACAGAAAGGGAGTTAAATGAGGCACGAACTGGTTGACGAAGATGCAGCCCTGGATTGCGCAGTGGGAGGGTGCACTCGACGACCACGTGGAGGAGGACCGCCCATACGACAGCAGGGACTACGCGGAGTACCTGCGCTGGTACCAGGTGCGGACACGTACCAGGCTCGTACATGTCGTAGACCCGCCCACCACACACGTCGTCGCTCCAACAGACACGTACCCCGCGCACCTCGCGCGCCACGCTCACATCGCGGTACGTTACATGTAATTTCAAAGATTCCCAAATGGCAATGTTGTTTCGATGATGGTTCTATGCTGTAGACCGAGTCCGTCACACTACTGGAGAGGGTCGCCACAGGTGCAGAGTTGACCCACGAGGAGAACGCCAGCTTTCTGCATCGGGTGGAGGCCGGGTGTAGACGTATCGTTAGCCTGCTATCCTGCACGAGGCTACCGGCGGTCTCCACACCCAGGCCCAGCGCACAGACGGGTCGTCCACCAGTGCCACCCCGACCAGCGTGTCACTACTCCGGAGGTAGTACATGGACACGTCCTACACCACCTCACCTGGAGTAGCCAGGGGGCTCTGCCTGGGGACGGCCTCCTACACCACCTCACCCGGAGCAGCCAGGGGGTTCTGCATGGGGACGACCTCCTACACCACTTTAGCAGCTCTTCACGCCTCCTCCGCACATCCTCGGCTTCCACACGTAGGGGGTGTACTCTGAGCCGTACGCCTCTCATCCTAGCGTGATGGCACCAACTACGGGTACGCATCGTCGGATCTCGTTTTTATCCCAAGGCGATATGTAACGAACTAACGATATTACTATTGCAGGTCTTCACACCCACCAGCACGCACATGGCATCTCCCCGGGCCAGGACGATGTAGACCAGTTTTTTTGGACTGGCCAGGGCCGTCCTCCGACGTAGCTTTTCGGGGCACACCACCGGAGGTTCTCTCCGGCAGTGCCCTCCCCGGTGCACCGGAGGGCACACAGCCAGTGGTGCAGCTGACTCCACCAGCTCAGAGGTGGGTATGACACGCTCCTGATCGTTTTACATTCTCGGAGCGTCATCACCCGTTGCACCGGAGGACGGCCAAGCAGGGCTATACGGGAGGACGCGGCCGCGGTGACGGGGCAGGCCAGGGTGGCGATTGAGGGGTGGTGCTGATGCTATATGTTATGCATGTAATGAAAAAGTACACGGTATGTTACTTTCAACTGTATTATGAAGTTTATTTAAATTCAAACAAGTATATTATCTCGTCTTTTCGTATTCAATCATTCACATATCAAGTCATCTAACAAATATAAACGTACCGGTTTTCTCCTCACACGAATTCTCAGCGTATGTCACTTACCAACGAATGTCTAAATCGTTCTACGGTCAATCGTTCGTAAAAAAAGTTTCTAAAATTTTATACACACCTACAACATACAATAAACATAAATTTTTATTACGACTCCAACACATTTTTTACCAGTTTAAAACTACAAAATTCATAAAATTTAAAACAATCACGGGGGGAGTACAGTCGCCTAATGGGGGGGGTGACTGCATGAAAATCGCCCAATAGGGAAGCAACTGCATGAAAGTCGCCCAACGGGAGGGCGACTGGAAGCAGTCGCTCCATGGTGTGGCGATAGGTATTGTGTCGACCCCTGCTTGGGCGAAAAGCTCCAGTCGCCCAACCATTGGGCGACTAGAGCCTATTTTTGTAAAAAAAATTTCCGCTGGTATATTTCTGTAATTTTGAATAAAAAATGGATTATTCCTACAAAAAATTCTACAATGTTGTTCAAGGATAACTTGATTATTTGCTTACCAAAGCACTAATAAATAATAATTCTTCAAATAAAAAGGAATACTGATTCTACTATTATCCTTGTTTCATTGTTGAAAACACGCAGAAGTATTAGACAGAAAAGAAGTTGTGGCAACTTGATTGAACCTACGTAATTTTTCAATGTGGTGCATCCATGGTTACATCATTACAGACTTACCGTCATACAAGCAACCCCTTCCTTGCTAAATTTTCTCTGTCTAATGCGTAAATTTCCTTTTTTTTTTCTGATATGCCTTTTTTTGTTATCACCTTCAAGATATAAACTTCAACTTCATACCGTTATTCTTCGACATTAGTATTCTTCTTTTAGTTACAACTGCATTACGAGAAGCTCTCTTTCTGGTGATCCACTTATTGGCTGATATCCTGATCTACATGTAAAGTGATACGGTGCAACAAATATTCAGCCCCTGTGTATTTATTCACACTAGGCAAATAGCAAAACCTTGTACTTCTACCCATAATTCTATAAGTGCAAAACCAAAATGGACACCAAACTTTAACATGAGGAGAGATCAGCAAGTTGCATACATACTATATCATGAGGAGAAGATCTAAGCAATACGACAACCTGCTGATCAAATCAATTAGTAATTGTCATGACCTGAAGCACTTGCATGGATTTGAAACCACTAATCGGCGTTGCAGAATCAAGAGGGAACCCACAAGGTACGTGCGCGGCGCGCAAGCATCTCCACGTAACGCTGTCCACTATCCGTTTGTCAATGGCAAAAAGCTTCTTTTCACCGGGCTCAACCTCCTTTACTGTTGGAAATAGCATCATATTGAATGTGAAAAAGGAAAAACATAATTTATAAAAGTAAGAGAGATCTTACCCATTTTACTAGTCTTTTAGGAGGAGAGAGGTCTAATAACACTTATAAAGTTGTTGCATTAGGGCTTACATACGGCAGCCCGTGGGCTTATGTGCTCAGCCCATTTAGACTTATGTCTCGGAGAGTAAAACTCGGTTGGACCTAGTCATATGGTTAGGGTCCGGTCTGTTGCAAAGCGCAACTTATTTTTTAGATAATGGATTAAAATCCGGCCTCTACATCCAACTTGGATGTACACAGCCAACACGAAACAAGAGTACATAGACTCAGCACTTTACAAAAGGCTCAAAACACAAAATGAAGTTTATGAGAACCAAGACTCAACAATTAAAAGACGGGGCCTTTTAACCCTAGAGACATGCCAGACTAAACATTCAATCTTCTTCTTTCATTCCACCCAAACTTATAAAAACGTCTAGTACTCTACTCTCCAAAATCTTGCAACCTTCTTGCACATAGATGCCATCCTCCTCCTTATGTAACCAAGACCATTGGCGCACCCAGTACGCCCCTTTGAAGATCACCTGCAAAAAGGAATTAACTTTGGATCCATTGAAGACAACATCATTTCTACAAAGCCATACCGCCCAACACAATGCTGCAATGCCGACAAAAAAAATGGTACTTCATCTTAGAATGAAAACCAAAAAGCCAGCTACCAAAAAGATTAGCAATACTCGTAGGCGGTTGAATCCCGAAGGCTAAAAAAACAGCCAACCAAATGTATCTAACAAAGTGACAATCCAAGAATAGATGTTGTATAGTCTCATTAGAATTACAAAAGCAACACTTAGTGCTGCCCTTCCATCTCCTCTTTGCCAAATTGTCCTTAGTTAGAATAACTCCTGTCTTTCGATACCATAGGAAAAATTTTATTTTCAAAGGAACTTTCAATTTCCAAATAAAAGAGCTCCTAGGTATTATATTACCAAACATGACCGCCTTATACATAGAATTGTGAGAAAAACACCCTTCTTGTGCACTTTCCAAATGAAAGAGTCATTTTGAGTGAAAGTCTAATAACGGATACTTTAGCAACTAGGTCATGCCAAGCCACTAAATTTTCCCCTACTAAAGCTCTCCTAAAGGAAACATTCAAAGGTACCCTTTTCAAGACATCTGCCACTTTTGCATTCCTGTTCCTCGCTAAAGAATATAACGAAGGATAACATTTGTCAAAAGAAGATTTGCCCAACCACCAATCCTCCCAAAACCTCACCGAGTGCCACTATGCACCACAAAGGATCCACAGCATAAGAAAGACTCCTTGGCTGCCATCAACCGGACAGGCGAGAATCCCTCGGTTGCTTCTCAACACGACTTATTGTCTTTTAATCGTACTTCCTCCTAAGCATGGTCTGCCAAACCCTTCTTCATTAATGAGCTTATACAACCATTTGCTAAGCAGACACTTGTTCTGAATCTCTAAGTTTTGTATCCCCAAACCTCCGCACTCTTTAGGTTTACAAAGAACACTCCATTTAGCCAATCTATACTTCCTTCTATGCTCTTCACATTGCCAAAAAAATCTTGATCTGTAGTAGTCTAGTTTCTTGAGAATTCCTTTAGGTACCTCAAAGAAGGACAACATGAACATAGCCAGACTAGTTAGAACCGAGTTAATTAGGATCAATCTCCCTCCAACGGAGAGGAATTTTCCTTTCCAACTGCTCAATTTCTTTTGAAATCGCTCCTCAACTGCTTGCCAATCCTTATTAGATATCCTTTTATGATGCATAGGAATACCCAAGTACCTAAAAGGATAAGACCCAGTCCCACACCCAAACAACTTGACATATTCTTCCTCCACCTCTTTTGCCTTGCCATAGCAAAACACTTCACTTTTTTGAAAGTTGATCTTCAGACCTGATAATTTCTCAAACGTACTTAGTACAAGCTTGAGATTCTTGGCCTCATCAAGATCATGTTCCAAAAGAGGATAGTATCATCGTATTGCAAAATAGAGAGACCATTGTCAATTAAATTGGGTAATATTCATGAAAATTTCCAAGCTCTTTGGCCCTCTGAATCAAAATTGCTAGCATATCTGCCACTAAATTAAACAGAATTGGCGATAAAGGAACCCCCTGACGTAAGCCTTTATTTGTTTGGAAGTAATTCCCAATATCATCATTCACTTTAACAGCAACGCTCCCACCCTTTACAATTGAGCCTATCCAATTACACCATAAAGCCGAAAAACCTTTCATTCTTAACGTTTGCTGCAAAAACTTCCAATTCACCTTGTCATATGCCTTTTCAAAATCTAATTTTAACACTACCCCGCTTTTCTTTTTCCTATGCATCTCGTGGATTGTCTCATGAAGGATTACCACTCCTTCCATAATGTTTCTTCCTGGAAGGAAGGCTGTCTGAGAGGGTTTAATGACCTTCTGAGCCACTAGGACTATTCGATTGGCCATAACCTTCGTAAAGATCTTGAAACTAACATTCAACAAGCAAATGGGTCTAAATTGTTGAATTTTGTTAGCTTCCTTTTGTTTAGGCAACAACGAAATAATACCAAAGTTCAAACTATAAAGCGGCAACCGGCCATCATAAAAATCTCTAAACAAAGCCATAAGGTCATCTTTAATCACCTCCCAAAACACCTGATAAAACTCGGCTGGGAAGCCATCAGGTCCCGGAGCTTTATTGTGTTCCATTTGGAAAATGGCCTGTTTCACTTCCTCTTCCGAAAAAACCTTCGTTAGCAAATCATTCTCTTCTCTCGAAACTTGTGTAATATCCTCCCTTTGGGATTCTATCATGGAAAAATTAGCCTCCTCTGAAGGTCCAAAGAGATTTTGGAAATATCTGGAGATGTAACTCCTGAGTTGTACATCGCCCTTGATTATCCCTTCTTCTTGTTCTAACTGAAAGATTCTCGTTTTTCTATGTACACCATTTGCTATAAGATGGTAATACCTTGTATTACGATCCCCTTCCAGAATCCTCTTCGTCTTCGCTCGCTGATACCACTTGATCTCTTCTTCTCTTAACAAACTTGCTAATCTGTTTTTAACAGAAAACTTAAGATCCAACTCCTCCCTAGACAACAACACACCCTCCGCCTTTTTATCCAATTCATCTGCCTTTGCCAAAAGATAAGCCTTCTCTTTTTTGAGCGCCCCACTCGTATTCTTTGCCCATCCTCTCAAATACTGCCTAAGCTTACGAATTTTATTTTGCCAAATCTCCATCCTAGACAAGCCCTTGCTCTCCTTCTTCCAAATTTCTGCTACTAGCTCATAGAAACCCTCCCTAGATAACCACCCTAACTCAAATCTGAACAACTGTTGTTTACTAACTTGAGTTTTTATTCCTGCATCTAGCAACAAAGGTGTATGATATGAGAAATCTCTGCTCAAAGCTCTAACTGTTGCAAGCGGAAACTTCTTTTCCCACTCCGAGCACATAAGAATTCTATCCAGCTTCTCAAAAGTTGGATTAAGACGTGAGCTAGCCCAAGTAAATTTGCGACCAGAGAGTTCTAGCTCTCTCAAGTCTAAGCTATCTATGACAGCGTTAAACAAAAAGGGCCATTTATCGCTATATTTGTCATTACTCTTCTCGCCCGGATTCCTAATAATATTAAAGTCTCCCCCAAGCAACAAAGGTAAAGACTCCTTGTTACAAGCATTAACGAGCTCAACCAGAAAGGCCTCCTTATACTTCTCCTGAGCAACCCCATAAACTGCAACTAGGATCCACTGGAAGCCATCTTCCCTGTTACGCACGTGAAACTTTATATAAAAGTCACCATCGTCAATACTTCCAACATCAAAGAAATCTGAATTTACCCCTAGAAGGATACCACCTGATCGACCCCTTGGTCTAGTCCAATGCCATAAGAAGTCTCTTCCACCACTTAAGTTTTTAAGGCATGCTTCTGAAAAGTCATTCTTACTCGTTTCTAAAAGAGCAATGAAGTCTAGCTTCTGTTCTTTAGAAATGTCTGAAAGGAACCTAAATTTAGCCAAGTCCTTGAGACCTCTGCTATTCCAAAAAATTCCTCTCATGACAAACCTTTAATTTTATTTTTAAAACCAGCGAACCTTACCTTTCGTTTCTTCCTTTCCCGGGAGGCTAATTTTGATCTGTATACTTTGAGGCCATTCACTTCATCACAGCAAAGCGCAACTTATAAGTGTGATGAAGATATCACCGCCAATTGGACTACTCTTTTAGGGAAGAAGATTCAATATCATTTATAAGGTTGTTGCTTAGGGTTTGCATACAGTACAATGTGGGCTTATATGCTCAATCTATTTGGACTTATGGTCCGAAGAGTAAAACCCAGTTAGACCTAGGCATAGAGACATAGTCCGGTTTGTCATTTACAGGATGAATCCGCACGCTTACACTGGCAGCAAGTTGCAACGAAGTTTTACTTGGCCAGCCTAACCAAGCTGCAACAACTAGCTAGATCGATCGATCGATCGCCTTGCATTGAGCTGCAGACGTACTGATCGAAGGATGTGAAGAACGTCGCTCTCATGCGAGGCCCGTGCGACACCGGAATAATGAGCCCCGATCGATCGTGTTCTAGAAAAGAAGCTCCGATGCTTTCGTATGCTCCCTTTTTGCAATGCAGTGCAGTGCAGTGCAGTGCAGTGCGATAGGACACCATCGCTGACTAGCTCAACGATGGCAGGTTGCTGCTCATTCAGGTTTCCCTACTCAGACAGCACTGAGGCATTCAGAGATGCAAGCAAGCCTGCCTTTTGCTGCCTAAAATAAGCAGTGCGTGGGAACGAGATGCCGGGACAACAAGGCGCCAGATTTGCGCTGCTCTTTGGCTTGGCAGATAAGTGAATGAGAGTTGGGGTTGCAAATTTGGCATTGACGTCTTTCAAATTTGCAATGAAAGTGTACTAGGACAGTAAGCAGGCAGTAGTGGCTAGATCAATGGCAGCGAGAGACCATGAGCATGACCTAGATGGAGCATAATAAATCAGTTTTTTTATTCTTGTACGTGTGTCAAATGGCTCAGTCGAAGCTTGAATATATTATCCATCTTTCACCGACAACTTAGGTTTTTTTAATTTTGGCGAACTGTTAGTGCAGAAAATTGGAAGGTAATTCTGCATGGAATATAATATATTCTGTTAGAATATAATTCTAGTTTAACCTCCCAGATGGAACACTTATTTGCCAGAAATATATGATTAATTAGGAGGTAATTTATATGTGTGTTATAATTTATGATGCTAAATAAGTATGACATATTTAGATCATTCGGGATTATTAAAATCCAATAGGTTATCTAGTATTTTGAGAAATATATTTTCTTCAGGCAAATAACTATAGATTCTAGTGGCATATGTGCGGCAACTTCATGCTACCGTGTAATTCCCATGTATGTAGTTGCATGCTGGCGACTAACATATTACTGGGGACAAATCAATTACCCTTTGAAGGTTACAATGATTTTTGTTTGCCAATAGTATAGATAGCGGTCTCAATTATCTCTCAAATAAACTATATTATTTATAATTTCAAACTTATTTGCTTCTAGATTTAACCTAGGATATGCCACTATTCTTGTCATGACTCTCATGCCTCGAACATTTCAATATTCCTCGTATGCCTAAATTCCTCTCTATTTTTATGCCAACCGTAAAATTCTGAGTGGGTGCAGTTGTTTCTAGCATTTACTTTGAATTACCCTAGAGTTTTAGCAGTACATTGCTATTATACTACTTCAAGAGTAAAATTTTATTAGCGTGAAACCGACATATACTTTGTGATATGGAAGATGGAGTTATATATAGACTTCAAGTCTTTGGGTGTAGATTATTCCATACTTATTTGAGGTTCGTAGCATTTTCTAGTCAAGGTAATCCTTCTAAGATTTAACATTTGACTATATTTCTTGTGTCTTCAAGAAGGACAATTTTTCTATTGCCATCTAGGCATTAATTCATAAAGAACTAGTAAATTGAGGCATATCATTCCCTTCAAATGTCAGGCATAATATTTATAAATTTTAATCCATGCATGATTAATTATTTTTCTGCAGGTAAGATATGCTACTGGCAATGTGTTCTTTCAAGCAACTGTTCAGCAGGGGTAATGTTTTAATAGAACAACTTAGACCAAATATATTTATGGCATCTAGGAAAATAATTATGTTATGCACAATTTTAGCCTAAAGCAAAAGATAAGAGGTTCGCTTCATGAGCAAGATCAAGCTCGAATAGAGTTGTATCTATACTCATATAGGAAAATGACATCTAAATAAAGTTAAGGGATAACTAGAAGAATACTACTAGTCTCCATATTATTCACCGTAGGCATATTCTTGCTTATGAATGCACCTATTTGTTAGTAACATACGTGTTACATAAACCTAGTCCAAGGACAATATGGTGCAAGGTGGAGTAATACTCGCGCGCAGACTTCTAGTCCTAGAAACAGAAGTAGATCCTGCCAAAGTGCCTACAGGGACACTAGTAACATTTTACAGGTTTGGTCATCCTTTTAGAGAAGGCCCTTAAGCCCAACAGATCAATCTAAATCATATAGTCATTCTTTAGGGTAGAGTAGAAACAATACCTCATAAACTACATAGTTTTGCCTTTCAGTGGCATAAGGGTGCAGCTACGTCAGCGTCAGTCTTGATAGTGGTATGACTGTATGATAATAAAATAAGCCTAGGTGATACAATTGCAACCATTCGGGGCGAGCGAATATCCACTTAACGATGCCCAAAGTTCTACCATATTTATGCAATTTTCTATATGCTTACTGCTGTTAACTAATTTCAAGTGCATGAAATGAGTGCAAATAGTAAAGATGTACGTTTATCTATTTAGTAGATAATTTATCATTTCTCAGATTTTTCCTAGCAATCTTTGGGATTTTCTGATAATTATTAAGGCATTTAAGCAATTTTCAGAATTACTAACCCATTAAATAAAATCCCAAACACATAATGCTAGGAAATAAAGCATAACAAAAATATGATGCTTCCAAGGTGTACTAAGTCTAAGATTTCACAAATTTACAGAAGCTCATATATCTAAAAACCATATTTTTGGATATTCTAGAATTTTCTGGTAATCTTTAATGAATTTATATTAATTAATTTTTGGAATTACTAATAAGCATAAATAATATACTAAAGAATGTAAATTTAGTAAACATATAATAATGCCAAGTGCTAAAGAGACTATAATCAAGCTCATATAATCTAAAAATTAATTTTTTAGAGACTTATGTGCAATTGTGAGAAACTTGAGGGTCAACATTACAATTATTTTCTACTTTTTAGCACATTTCCTTAATTTCCGAAATTACAGGGCCAAATCAGCCCATTGAGGCCCATATAGCTTACCAGACCAATGACAACCAGTGGCTAGGGTTAAAACTTGAGTGTACCTCGACCCCTAAGCTCGGTGGTTACCGTGGGAGCGCGGGATATGCGAGCACGAATGGCGCCGCCACCATGCACAACCCTGGGTAGGTGAGCCCGGATGAGTCCCCGGAGAAGAACCGTCTCACGGCCCCCGGCGCCGCCACGGGTGACGTAGTCGGCGATGGCGCAAGGAGCGAGCCCGTGCGCGGAGCTATAGCACGCCAGCCCTGCCCCCGCCGGCGGCGGCATCGCCCTATGGTGCTACGGCGTTAGGCGACGAAGCCGGCAAGGGGAGGTGGGGGAGGAGGAGGCGGCGGTGGGGGAGGTGGGGGAGGAGGTCAGGAAGCGGCGGCAGCGGGGAAGGTGGGGAGAGGAGGAGGCGATAGCGGCGGAGATGGGGAAGGAGGAGGGGCCTAGGGAGGTGGGGGGAGGAGGAGGCGGTGGTGGGGGAGGGGGGAGGAGGTAGCGGCGGGCGAGGTAGGGGAGGAGGCGGCGGCGGTGGGGAGGTGGGGAGGAGGAGGCGGCGGCGGCAGGGGAGGTAGGGGAGGAGGAGGGCCCAGCGGCGGAGAAGGTGGGGGAGGAGGAGGCGGCGGGGCAGGTGGGGGAAGGAGGGAGGGGCCCGGGGAGCGGGGAAGTGGGGGGAGGAGGAGGCTATGGCAGGGGAGGAGGAGTCGGGCGTGGGAGGGGGCGGGCGTTGGCCGCCGGGCGTGGGCGCAGTGGGAGGAGGAATTGAGGAGGAGCCGGGCGTGGGCGTGGGAGGAGGGATTTGTGGTGTGGGGGCGGCCGGGCGGGTGTGGGCTCGTCACGCGCAACCGCGTGGACGGGGGCATGGGGCCTAGGGGGAAAAGCAGGGAGGAGGAGAGGACGGCCAAATGGGAAAAAATAGGTAGGAGGCGTTGGGAGCTGGGAAAGATCGTTGATGCATTTGTGTTTACAGCAGATTGAGTGACAACGGTCATATAATGTTTAGATTGCAGAGACAACGTTCGGGTTTGAGAGAGCAACGGCTCTTTTCTTATCTATATAAATTCGCTTAGCTCTTCCATTTCTTCACAAACTGAGCCTTCTCACTTCTTCCTTCTCATTTCACAAGCTCATGTCCTCCTTGTTTATTCATTTCTTACTTCCCATTTCATAAGCACATTTTCTGCATTTGTACTCCTCATTTATTCATTTCTTACTTCTCATTTCACAAGCACATTTATTGCATTTGTACTCCTCATTTATTCACTAATCACCATCCATCCACCATGTTACCAAGGAGTTGTAGTACCAAGGAGCTCTCAAGCAGTATGCAGAGGAGTCGAAGTTCCAAAAGGACAGCAGGGCAACTTAGTGTAAGCTCCTGCCATCGCTCCCCTAGTCCTCCTCCAGCTCTGACTCCCATTGATGCTCGTCGATTCTTGTCAAGCATGGGAGACTATGGTATGGATGACCATCATATGGATGGTACAGAGGGTTATGAAGAGTATCAGGGTGGTCCGGAGCCAACGGGGACAACAGAATTCTCTCCCTTGTCCACGGATGCCAACATTGGTGGGTCTGGACGAAGGGTGAATTGCTAGAAGCACATGACCTGGAGTCAGGAAATCCGAAACGGTGAAACGGTAGACATCAGAACTTGTAATTATTGCAATGCTAAATTAAGTGCCCATACAGCTGTAGGGACAGGGCAGTTGAACCGGCACTACAAAGCATGCTTACGCAAGATGGTGGCACAGGGCCGAGGGGGAGGAGGAGTGCAAACACAGCTCAACTTTGAGGCCAATGGCTCTGTAAGTACTTAGGTATACAACCTGCTTTCTGCCCGTGAAGAAATTGCTAGATATATTGTTTCAGAAGATCAACCGATTAGGATGGGTGAAAGTCGCGCATTTGAAAGAATGATCTAATGTGATATTTGTCCACAGTACCAACATGTTAGTAGGAGAACTATTACATCCGATATTTTATGTATGTATCAAAAGGAACTGGTAGAGCTTAAAGAACTATTCCAACAAGTACCTACCTTAGTGTTGTAGCCTATTATTTAGATGATAATTATAAACTAAATAAGAGAGTCATATGATTTAATGTAATAAATGAATCACACACGGGAGAGGCTATTGCCGAGTGTATACTACACGTACTTGATGATTTTAAGATAGATAATAAAATTGCTTCTATAACTCTTGATAACGCATCGGTAAACACAACGGCTATGTATATCCTCACCCCAAGATTGCAAACATATATTGGTGATTATGTCCTTCACCAGAGATGTGTATGCCACATCTTGAATCTTGTTGTTCAAGATGGTATGCAAGTAATTGGTCCATATCTGAACATTATTCGTGATGCCATTCGTTACCTCACAAGTTCTCCATAAGTGGTATCCAGGTTCGCGGAGTACTGTGCAGCTAATGGGAAAGAGCCAATAAAATTTGGTCTTGACATGAAGGTGAGTTGGAACTCGACATATATTATGTTAAAGAAGATACAAGGGTACGAACATGTCATATTCGTTTTTGTCAATGTCAACTCTCAAAATAATGAATTGGTAGTTACTAATTCAGATTGGCAGATTACTAGTCGTTTTTGAGAGTTTTTAAGACCTTTTTATAAGGCAACAAAGGTTTTATCTGGTGTTTATTATCCTACTATTTGCTTAGTTATAGAGTTTATTTGGTTAATTGCAGACAAAATTGCCAAATTTAGGGACGATCCTCTTTTAGGCCGTGGAAGAAAAATTATTAAATATTTTGGTTCTATTTCACACTTGTGTTGCTTTGCTATCATTTTCGATCCTACAAAAAAGTTGGCAGGTTTACAAATTGGTATGGAGGGAATAGATGAATGCCATGGCCTTGATTATTCAGAAGCTTTCGCACATGTCAAAGAGGAGCTTTTCATGTTTTTTGTATGTATCATGATAAGTTTGGCAACGGTGGAAGATCGGAGGCCTCACAACAGACGCAACATGGAAAGACAAGCTTGACATCACACTTGTGGAAGAAGCTAAAGGCAAGTCTACTTCTTTGTGCTCTTAGTCTCAGGCGGCCTCCAAGTGAAATTCTATCTCAGAGTTGAACCACTATTTGGAGCACGATTTTGCAAATATTGATCCTGATCTTACTGGTGGAGGCAAGATAGACTTGCTCGAGTGGTGGAAGAACAACAAGTGGATATTTATTATGCTGTCACATTTCGCACGGGATGTTCTCCTGGTGCCAGTGTCCACCGTCTCCTCAAAAGCGACGTTCAGTACGGTAGGGAGAATAATCGAATAGAAGATCATCCCTTACGCCTAGAATGGTGGAGGCAATTACATGTGCCAAAGACTGGGAATTAGACAAAGAGCGGCAATAACATCAACTAGAGGATCTCGAAATCGTACAGGCGTATGCTGACCTTGAACGCATGAACGACCTAGACATTAACGAGTAGATATTATATATGCATGTTGTTATAGTTAGTATATACATATATTGTTACTGTACTCTTTTCCTTACTCAGGGAATCGCACTCTGGGGTATAGGTTTTTAACGAGGCAGTAACATTGTATTTTTAAAATATCAAAGAAATTCCATTTTTTCGGAAATATTTATGTCATTGCGTGCCCATGTTTTTATACAATTAATTCAATTTCAACTAGTTTTTAACGAGACGGGTACGAGAGAAAGGAAGATGACGACTGTTACCGCTGCTTTCGTGTATAGTTACTTCGGGCTGGGCTTGGGCTGGCACAGCACGAACGCTGGCACGGCGGGCTTTGAGCCGTGCTTGGGCCTAGCCGGAGGCGAGGCGGGCTGGCACAGCACAGCACGGTGAGACGAGATGACTAGACCGAGCCGGCATGGCACGAAGCGGCATGAAGCACGATGGGCCCAGGCCGGCACAGCATGGCCCAACTCCCAGCTCTAGTTGGGATAAAACCGAGTGCGACTTGATCTACCTTAAATGTGATAGACTTTCAGGCCCACCCCTGAGGACAGTTGCATGGATCCAAGCCCGTCCTGGTGTTGCACAGTGCCACACTGCTGCTACTTTAGATAAGCCCAGTGACGCATCATCATTTGCAGTGTTGCCCATCTAAGGAGCCAAGGAAAGCAAACGACATGGCGCCGGCTAGCTAGTACTGCTATCGTTTATAAACTTGCTGCTACTACTAGTACCAGGGGCGAATCCTCCCTTTGGGCAGGCCACCTGAGCTTAGGCACCAGGCCACACCGCTGCGGCCACTAGCGACTCAGTGACCAGAGAAGAGAACAGTGTGGCGCCCTGGCGCTTTGGCCGCATGGACTACTGTCTGGCTCAGGAGCCTAGCTACGGTGATTCGTGTCATTATAGAGAGGTAATAACATTAGTCAACGAATTATTATTCATTTGTTCGGTAGAATATCACTCTGATAAATAATAATGCAGCAGAATTATAATTAGAGACTATGTACTTTATTATTACATGTAGGGCTTAATATCTTAAGCATGCAACAGCCTAATAATATTATAATATTAACTGTTCTCCACCAATAATTATACAGAGTATTCAAATAAAAGAAAAGTATAAAACATAGTGCCTGTCCGACCAGGGATGTGGAACTACAAATCATCTACTCCTCCTAGCTGTTGTATAAGGCCTCTACCTTGTCGTACTCCTAGTCAGTCTCAACATCGTACCCCTAGGTGCATTCATTATCCAACCCACCATCGTCAAATCCCAAGTACAACCCGGCTGAATATAGCTCTTAAAAGGAGAGATTTAATAGTAAGAGTGAGTACGAAGTACTCAGCAAGTTTTTTTAATAGTGATGCACATTTGTCCACCTATATTTTTTTAAGCTCTTACTTGATCTTCCATTCGAAATCCATTTTTTATCTGTTGTGGCTACGGGCCAAACAGGGAAGAGGGGGACTAGTAGAAGGAGGAGAGGAGAGCTAGATCGGTGGGAGAGTTAGGTGAATGAGAGGATGTCTCCCTCCTTACCCCTCTTGGGGGGTTTATATATATGAGTGGGGTAGAATGGGAAATCCCCATTCTACCCTTTAGTACTTACAAGGGATGAGGGTACATTGGTATATTTACACTGGTATATTTCTCTACACTATTGGGCCTGTTACATGTTGGACTAGTTGCACGGCCCAGTCGCGGGGGGTTGGGCTACCCCCACAACAGGACTCCCTCGACAGTAAGCGCTGAGGTCCCGATGGGCGAGCTAACGTACTGAACTATCCCAGCCCCCCGTTCCCCGACAGCAAGCGCGAGGGCACCGACTGGCGAGCCGATGCAACTAGTAACTACGAAGGGGTCCACGGAATCCGCTCCGAAGCCGGGTCATCCAGCTGAGGCAACGCTCACCAAGGCTGACAACGAAGCCGTGCCGTCCCGCCGAGGTGATGAAATCCTATGCCGGAGCCTTGCCGTCCTGCCGAGGCGATGCCTACGAGGAGGACAGCGGAGTCCTGCACCGGAGCCGTGCCATTCCGCAGAGGCGATGCCTTCGAGGCGGACGGCGAAGTCCTGCGCCGGAGCCGTGCCGTCCCGCCGAGGCGATGCCTTCGAGGTGGACGGCGAAGTCCTACGCCGGAGCCATGCCGTCCCGCCGAGGCGATGCCTACGAGGTGGACGACGAAGTCCTGCGCCGGAGCCGTGCCGTTCCGCCGAGGCGATGCCTACGAGGCGGACGGCGAAGTAGGCGATGCCTTCGAGGCGGACGGCGAAGTCTTGCGCCGGACCCGTGCCGTCCCGCCGAGGCGATGCCTACTAGACGGACAGCGAAGTCCTGCGCTGGAGCCGTGCCGTCCCGCCAAGGCGATGCCTACGAGGCGGACGGCGAAGTCCTGCGCTGGAGCTGTGCCGTCCCACCGAGGCGATGCCTACTAGGCGGACGGTGAAGTCCTGCGCCGGAGCTGCGCCGGAGCCGTGCTGTCCCGCCGAGGCGATGCCTACGAGGTGGACGACGAAGTCCTGCGCCGAAGCTGCACCGGAGCTGTGCTGTCCCGCTAAGGCGATGCCTTCAAGGCGGACGGCGAAGTCTTGCGCCAGAGCCGTGCCGTCCCGCCGAGGCGATGCCTACTAGGCGGACAGCGAAGTCCTGCGCTGGAGCCGTGCGGTCCCGCCGAGGCGATGCCTACGAGGTGGACGGCGAAGTCTTGTGCCGGAGTCGTGCTGTCCCACCGAGGCGATGCCTACTAGGCGGACGGCGAAGTCCTGCGCCGGAGCCGTGCCGTCCCGTCGAGGCGATGCCTACGAGGCGGACGGCGAAGTCCTGCGCCGGAGTCGTGCTGTCCCGCCGAGGCGATGCCTACGAGGCGAACGGCGAAGTCCTGCGCCGGAGCTGCGCCGGAGCCGTGCCGTCTCGCCGAGGCGATGCCTACGAGGCGGACAGTGAAGTCCTACGCCGGAGCCGTGCCATCCCGTCCCGCAGAGGCGATGCCTACTAGGCGGACGGCAAAGTCCTACGCCGGAGCCGTGCCGTCCCGCCGAGGCGATGCCTACGAGGCGGACGGCGAAGTGCTGCGTTGGAGCTGTGCCGTCCCGCCGAGGCGATGCCTACTAGGTGGACGGCGAAGTCCTGCACTGGAGCCATGCCATCCCGCCGAGGCGATGCCTACGAGGCGGACGGCGAAGTCTTGCTCCGCAGCTGGGTCGACGCCGTGCCCCTACCTTGAAAAACAGTGCCCGCGGAGAGCGGGCGCTTGCAGCGTAGGCCGAGGGCGCTACGCGCGTGGAGGCAGGGAGGCGGAGCCGCCATTCCCCTACCTTCAAAAACAGTGCCCGCGGAGTGCGGGCGCTTGCAGCGTAGGCCTAGGGCGCTACGCGTGCGGAGGCAGGGAGGCGGAGCCGCCGTTTCCCTACCTTCAAAAACAGTGCCCGCAGAGAGCAGGCGCTTGCAGCGCGGGCCAAGGACGCTACGCTTGCGGAGGCAGGGAGGCGGAGCCGCCGTTCCCCTACCTTCAAAAACAGTGCCCGCGGAGAGCGGGCGCTGGCAGCGTCGGCCAAGGGCGCTACGCGTGCGGAGGCAGGGAGGTGGAGCCGTCGTTCCCCTACCTTCAAAAATAGTACCCGCGGAGTGCGGGCGCTTGTAGCGTAGGCCTAGGGCGCTATGCGCGTGGAGGCAGGGAGGCGGAGCTGCCGTTCCCCTACCTTCAAAAATAGTGCCCGCGGAGAGCGGGCGCTTGCAGCGTAGGCCGAGGGCGCTACGCACGTTGAGGTAGGGAGGCACAGCCGCCGTTCCCCTACCTTCAAACACGGTGCCCGCGAAGAGCGGGCGCTTGCGGCGTAGGCCGAGGGCGCTACGCATGCTGAGGTAGGGAGGCGCAGCCGCCGTTCCCCTACCTTCAAAAACGGTGCCCGCGAAGAGCGGGCGCTTGCGGCGTAGGCCGAGGGCGCTACGCACGCTGAGGTGGGGAGGCACATCCGCCGTTCCCTTACCTTGAAAATGGTGCCCGCGAAGAGCGGGCGCTTGCGACGTAGGCTGAGGGCGCTACGCACGCTGAGGTAGGGAGGCGCGGCCGCTGTTCCCCTACCTTGAAAAATGGTGCCCGCGAAGAGCGGACGCTTGCGGCGTAGGCCGAGGGCGCTACGCACGCTGAGGTAGGGAGGCGCGGCCGCCGTTCCCCTACCTTGAAAAACGGTGCCCGCGAAGAGCGGGAACTTGCGGCGTAGGCCGAGGGCGCTAGGCACGCTGAGGTAGGGAGGTGCAGCCGTCGTTCCCCTACCTTCAAAAACGGTGCCCACGAAGAGCGGGCTCTTGCGGCGTAGGCCGAGGGCGCTACGCACGCTGAGGTAGGGAGGCGCAGCCGCCGTTCCCCTACCTTCAAAAATGGTGCCCGCGAAGAGCGGACGCTTGCCGCGTAGGCCGTGGGCGCTACGCACGCTGAGGTAGGGAGGCGCAGCCGCCGTTCCCCTGCCTTCAAAAATGGGGCGCGCGAAGAGCGGGCGCTTGCGGCGTAGGCCGAGGGCGCTACGCACGCTGAGGTAGGGAGGCGCAGTCGCCGTTCCCCTACCTTCAAACACGGTGCCCGCGAAGAGCGGGTGCTTACGACGTAGGACGAGGGCGCTACGCACGCTGAGGTAGGGAGGCACAGCCGCCGTTCCCCTACCTTCAAAAACGGTGCCCGCGAAGAGCGGGCGCTTGCGGCGTTGGCCGAGGGCGCTACGCACGCTGAGGTAGGGAGGCGCAGCCGCCGTTCCCCTACCTTGAAAAACGGTGCCCACGAAGAGCGGGCGCTTGCGGCGTAGGCCGAGGGCGCTACGCCTGCTAAGGTAGGGAGGCGCAACCGCCATTCCCCTACCTTCAAAAATGATGCACGCGAAGAGCGGGCGCTGCGGCGTGGGCGAGGCGCTCGCACGCGAGAGTGGGGAGGCGAGCGCCGTTCCCTACCTTAAAAACGGTTCCCGCGGCGGGCGCTGCGGCGTTGGCGAGGCGCTCGCTGCTTGCCGAGGTAGGGAGGCGCAGCCGCCGTTCCCCTACCTTCAAAAACGGTGCCCGCGAAGAGCGGGCGCTTGCGGCGTAGGTCGAGGGCGCTACGCACGCTGAGGTGGGGAGGCATAGCCGCTACGCACGCTGAGGTAGGGAGGCGCAGCCGCCGTTTCCCTACCTTGAAAAACTGTGCCCGCGAAGAGCGGGCGATTGTGGCGTAGGCCGAGGGCTCTACGCACGCTGAGGTAGGGAGGCGCAGCCGCCGTTCCCCTACCTTCCAAAAGGGTGCCCGCGAAGAGCGGGTGCTTGCGGCATAGGCCGAGGGCGCTACGCACGCTGAGGTAGGGAGGCGCAGCCGCCGTTCCCCTACCTTGAAAAATGGTGCCCGCGAAGAGCGGGTGCTTGCGGCGTAGGCCGAGGCGCCACGCACGAGGTAGGGAGCGCGGCCGCGTTCCCTACCTTGAAAACGGTGCCGCGGGCGCGCGCGGCGTAGGCCGAGGGCGCTAGGCACGCTGAGGTAGGGAGGCGCAGCCGCCGTTCCCCTACCTTCAAACACGGTGCCCGTGAAGTGCGGGCACTTACGGCGTAGGCCGAGGGCGCTACGCACGCTGAGGTAGGGAGGCGCAGCCGCCGTTCCCCTACCTTCAAAAATGGTGCCCGCGAAGAGCGGGCGCTTGCGGCGTAGGCCGAGGGCGCTACGCACGCTGAGGTAGGTAGGCGCAGCCGCTGTTCCCCTACCTTGAAAAATGGTGCCCGCGAAGAGCGGGCGCTTGCGGCGTAGGCCGAGGGCGCTACGCATGCTGAGGTAGGGAGGCACATCCGCCGTTCCCCTACCTTGAAAAACGGTGCCCGCGAAGAGCGGAAGCTTGCCGCGTAGGCCGAGGGCGCTACGCACGCTGAGGTAGGGAGGCGCAGCCACCGTTCCCCTACCTTCAAACACTCGCGGTGCACTCGCTGGTGCAACGCTCGTGAGGGCGCGATATCCACGTGGTGCGCCGCTTAAAGTGAGGCACTCCCTAGTGTCCCGGCCATGTCGCAATTTTTATACTCCGTAGAGTGCGTGGGAACAACATCCACGTCTTATTTATACTCCGGAGAGTACGTGCAGGAGCGGCGCCCACACGTGCATGGGACATTCGCGTCTTGTTTATACTCAGTAGAGCGCGCAGGGACAACATCCGCGTCTTATTTATACTCCGTAGAGTGCGTGGGAACCTCAACCACGTCTATTTATACTCCGGAGAGTACGTGCGGGAGCGACGCCCACACGTGCGCGGGACATCCGCGTCTTGTTTATACTCAGTAGAGTGTGCAGGGACAACATCCGCGTCTTATTTATACTCCATAGAGTGCGTGCGGAGGCGGACCTCGACGCTACGTCTTATTTAGAGTCCGTGGACTGGCGCGTGCGGAGGCGGACCTCAACGCTACGTCTTATTTATACTGCATGCGGCGCGCGGCGTCCCAGCTGCGTCTTATTTATACTCCGTAGAGTGCGTGCGGAGGCGAACCTCGACGCTACGTCTTATTTAGAGTCCGTGGACTGGCGCGTGTGGAGGCGGACCTCAACGCTACGTCTTATTTATACTCCGTGGAGTGCGTGCGGAGGCGGACCTCGACGCTACGTCTTATTTAGAGTCCGTTGACTGGCGCATGCGGAGGCGGACCTCAACGCTACGTCTTATTTATACTCCGTGGAGTGCGTGCGGAGGCGGACCTCGACGCTACGTCTTATTTAGAGTCCGTGGACTGGCGCGTGCGGAGGCGGACCTTAACGCTACATCTTATTTATACTCCGTGGAGTGCGTGCGGAGGCGGACCTCGACGCTACGTCTTATTTAGAGTCCATAGACTGCGTGGGAATATCATCCACGTCTTATTTATACTTCGGAGAGTATGCCGAGGCGCGAGGCCATCGTGCGATTTTAAGCCAAAAGCCGATCAAACATCGCTCGCTTGCCCACCTAGACGGACTTGGTCGACGCAGAAGTTTGGAGCCGAAGTGCGGAGGCTCAAAATCGGGACGCGCTGGTGAAGCCCGAAACGGAGGCGAAGGCGGCGCTAGAATGCGGAGGTCGGTCCTCCCGCGTTTCTCCACGGTGGCTACGTCCAGAAGCCACGCCTTGCACAAAGAACGGCGATTCGACCTCCCACTCCTGGTAGCTTTTTGCAACATGGCGATCCATCGTGAGAGCTACACGAGGCGGGGCGACTTTGCGGGCGATGAGGCTTGGGCGAAGTCGAGGACGGCGATGTGAAGCCCGGTGTGGCAGTCCAACGATTCCGACGCGAAGCCCGGTGTGGCCGTCCGACGCCTTCGACGCGAAGCCCGGAGCCCGGCACGTGCGAAGGCCGGGATACCGCCTTCCGCGGCGTGGAGGCGAGCGGAGGTCGGCGAAGTTGTCGCGGAGGCGTCGCAGCGGCGGCCATGGCATGGAGGCGACCTCGCCGCCGCGGAGACTCCCAGAAGCTCAGAGCAGGCGACTCCATCGTCTGCGCGGGGCAGACCTTGCGGCGGAATGTCCATTACGTGCGGAGGTTGATGGAGGCGGAGTCCACTTGCGCGAAGGCCGCGGAGGGTCGCGCGGGGTGATGGCGACCTCGCACGGGGGGCGGGCCGATGATGCGGGACTTGTAGTCAGAGACCGCGTGGCCGAGCGTCAGGGATCACGGCGCCATGCCCGGGGTGGAGATTTGCATGCGTGGGCGGTGCTCGCACGCCGCATACTGCTGCCGCTGCACCAGCGCCCCCGCCACCACTGCCTGTCATCCCGCTCCAGCGGCGCATTAGACCTCATGCCGCCAGCAGCACGCGCGAGGTCCGGCCCACGGAGGCGAGGTCTTGCTCGGAGCCATCGTGGAGGTTGTGGCATGAGGACGACCTTGCCGTCCGAGCACACGGGGGCGGCGCGAGGCCGAGGCCGGTCGTGGCAAAGGCTGCTGCTCTGCCTGCGCCGTTCCTTGTCCGGCGAAGGCTGCTGCTCTGCCTGCGCCGCTCCAGTCCGCCTCACTGCTCCACCGCCCGCGAATCTACCCGCCGTTGGCGAAGTCGGGCGCAGATGCTGCGGCCGGAGGCGAGGTTTATACGTAGCGCCGAGAGCAGAGCCGCCGAGCGAAGGCCGACGAAGTCATCACGGGGCCGAGCGAAGACCGACGAAGTCATCGCGGGGCCGCCGAGAACTCGCCAGCCGTGCATCGAGGCACACAGCGAGGTGCTCAACCCCGACTGCAGATTCTTGCCGACGAGGAAGAACGTGAGCGTGTTGGTCACTACGCGGCCTGGGCTCGATGCTGTGATGGTGTCGGGCCCCCGGATTACTAAACCCGGACCCTCTGTGTATTACAGCACTAGTCCCAGATCAAAGCTAGTGCACACAGTCAAACAGAATGGAAAACATCACCATTAACGATTTATTACAATAGATAAAGTCACGACCACGGGTCACCTTATTACATCGGAGGTTTCAAGACCTCGCACAATCAAAACACAGCGGAAGCAAAGTGAAATCAAAGTAGACGCATCAAGATGCCACGAGCGATTGATCGGGAAGCGCGACCTAGTCCTCCGGAAGAATCCATCGCAGCCACAAGCGAAGCGATGAGTCGTAGTCACCTTCTTGAGCTTCAACTTCCTCTGAGATTTTATTTTTAAGTGTAGCATGTGAGTACATAAAGTACTCCGCAAGTCTTGGGAAAAATGCATAGATGCAAGGCTTAACAACGGAAGGCCATATGGTTCTTTTGCACAAAGCAATATTTGAAATCTCAATTACTACTAATTATTTTCGAAGGCATCAATTTAATGAAGTAAATGTTTTAACAGAACTAACTTTCTAGTGAAGATTCCATCTACCAACACTAGCCAACAACTTGAACAAGTTTAATACTGCGGGTTAAATCCACCCTCTCTGGCTCCATCCGCCAGGATTCCCTTCCGAGAGTTCCCTCCACTCTCGGAATACAAAACTTTTGATTTTAAAACAAAACCAGAAATCTACCATGTGAATGCATTCCTTGCCCGCCCTTGACCGTGGGCACGGCTATTCGAATAGTTTTACACTCTGCAGAGGTTGTACAACTTTACCCACAAGAGATAAATTATCCTAAAAGTCAACACGCTTCCTTTGGCATGAGACCCAGATAAAATACCACAAAGCCTTTACCTTACTCTAATCTAGCTAGATACCACCCGCTGAGGTTTCACCGCAGAAGGGTTAAATCCGCCCAATCTGAAGCCCCCTCTTGCGCCATATGAGTACAGTAAATCTCTGTCCCTCACTGTGGATAACCAGTCCATCCCTGGCACCCACTTTCCACTGGTGGCACCTAAACTAGACTATCATAAGTTAGTCAGCTAGGTCGTACCCATATAGACTTGTGGCTGTACGGCTAATGCTCAGTTTGGACAAACACAAGCGTCGGTCCTTAATTGACTAGGGTGGAACATACACTTAACAAGTTCTCGTGCTTCTCGCACCAACCCAAACAACCATACACCTAATCTAAACCATCTTTCACATTTTTATTTTAAAATCACAGTGACAACTCCAATTGCCACTTCACTTTCAAACACAAGGATTTAATAATAAATCATAATTTCCCATTTTCAAGATTTTCCAAAGTTATTAGATAGCAAGACTAAGCATTAACCTACCATTCTAATATTCACAAGGATTAATAGTAATCTCATTATTGAGACAAGAGAGTTCTAGGGTGACAATGTACATGGCAATCAATGTCAAATGAGGGCATAACAAAGTTGGAATAACTAATTCCTAAAAATTTGAACTAGTGATTTTATGTAAATAGCAATGCACATAATTTAAAATATTTAAAAACATTTCAAAAGCATAGGTTCAAGATGATCAAAGGAGACTTGCCTTCTTGCAGGGTTTCGGGTCTTCTTCTTTGCTGTGAAGAGGGCTCGTTGACAACGTTGGAATCTACGCGAGAAAAGACGAGGCAACAAGCAAATAAATACAAATAAAATTCAAATAAAATCCAAAAATTCAACAGAGGCCATAGCTGGATAGATTATGATTTTAGATGAATTTAGAAATTTGAATGGCTGGATTTGGAGTTAAAATGAGAAAGTTATGCTCATTTGAAAATCTCAGATTTGAATAAATCTAGAAATTCCCAAATTTCTGACAGGTGGGGCCCACTGGAATATTAGATTTTAATTTCTATTTTTTATTCTGAGAGACTGACAGGTGGGGCCCACTGAACAGTAACCCCTGGCGGTCACTGACATGTGGGACCCACTGGACAGTGAGCCCACTGACTCAACCTCTGACACATGGGACCCACTGGACTCCGGGCCCACTTGTCAGAGACAGCACAGGGGGGTGGGGCCCAGGCGGCAGTGGCCTGCGAGGACAGCTGCCACTGACGGGTGGGGTCCACTTGTCAGCGCGGTTTAATTGAGAAAAACTCAACCTCCGCGTGCGGAGCCGAGGGCTCGAACGCGCGCCGAGGGAGTCGGGGGAGGGGAGAGCGAGCGGTGATAGCCAAGTGAGCGGGGAGGCTTTGCCTACCCATATAGGGCAATCAAACCTTTTGAGTTACCTGCCGGAGGGGAGGCCGGGGAAGGTGGCCGGAGGCAGGGTCGTCGGCGGCGAGGGAGTGGCGGAGGGGCTCGGGTGACGCGTGAAATGCAAACCCGGAGCGGAGACGAATCCAACGGAGGGGTTGGCAGGGCTCGGGGACGGGCGGAGGTGGCCGGCGACGAGGGAGGGCGGAGCTGGCTCGGGTCCTCCGGTGCGACGGCGCTCCGGCAGCGGGGAGGGGCGGCTGAGGTGTCGGGGAGGATCGCACGGCCACGGGGGTGCTCGAGGTAGCGGCGGCGAGCTTCGGGGAAGACCGAGGCGACGGCGATTACTCGCCGGAGCACTTACCGGACGCGCACGGGGAGCTTCTGGTGCGACGGCGCTCGGGGCTCAAGGGGAGAAGTGGAGGGCGCTGGGAGGTGGTGCGGAAGAAGGCGGAGCCGAGGGAGCTATTTATAGGGGCGGAGGAGGGGACACGGGCGCGCAATTGCTCGCCGGTGTGTCGGCCGGGAAAAAGGAAGGAAAGGGGAGAAACGGGAAAGAGGGGGCGCCGATGGAAGGGGAGCCCGGGAGATCGGGGATTCGGTCGCGGCGGCGTCCGGGACTTCCAAAACCGAGGAGGGCCGGGTAAGGCAAGGCGGGATCCGGCGCGGTCTTGGTCGGCCGGCGAAAAAGGAAAGGGGGGGAAAGAAAGGAAGGCGCCGGCTCCGCGGGGACGACGGCCCGACAGCGGGCCGGGTGGCGCGGAGCGAGGCGCGCGGCCGACGGCGGGGCCCGCGGGTCGATGGGGTGAGGCGGGAGTGAGAGCGGCGGCTGGATGGCCCAGCGGAGACTCGCTCATCCGAGCCGTCCACGCGTCGAGCGCGGAGGAGGAAGGCGGGGCCGCCGGTGACGGCCGCCCACCGGACGAGAGGAGAGGAGGTGCGGCCGGATCGCCGAGCGCGGCGTGGGCAGATCTGGGCCGTCCACGCGTCGTGGGAGGAAAAGATTTCGATTTTTAATGATTTTTAATTTCAGAAAATGCTAGAAGTTTATTTAGGCCTCAGAAAAATATGAAAATACCTCCAAAAATTCCAGAAAAATTCACAGAAGCTCCTGGAGATATTTTGGATTTAATAAAATTATTTCCAACTACTGTTGATATTAAATTTTCATATTTTGAATTACTTTTTAAATTCTGAAAATAGTTTTTAAATTCCAGAAAATCCAGAAAGGCAAATAAAAGCCAAGTAAAATCCAATTACCTTAAAATAATTAATTTGAATTTAAATTTTTCAAAAAGCCAAATTTTGGGATGTGACAGATGGGCGCAGGTGACACCTCGCCTCGCACGACATGTCGAAGTCACATACCCGAACATTCTCCGGCTTCAGATTCCGGTAGACGTCCCCAAACATGTGCAGGTACCTTCGAGGTAGTACTTCTCGGCGCGGATGCTCGACGCGAAGTCTCGACGCCAGAGGCTCTACATCATACGGAGGCCCGCGGAGACTCGTTGCGGAGGCTCGACGCGTAAGCTGTCCTCGGCAGCGCGGAGGCTTCGGGAGCTTGTATGCATGCATGGTACGTGTGTCTTCCCATTTGGCCTGCAGGAGTGTGTCGCGGAGCCGACATGCGTGGAGCCGAGGTCGAGGATGCGGCGTAGAGTCTGGAACATGCGAAGGCGAGGTCCGATGCACAGGTGCGGGCACGAAGGCCGGAGGCAAGGTCCTATGCAGAGCCGGACTCCGCCCGGCATGGCTTGCGCGGTCCTGGCCACCGCTTCATCGTTAGCTCGCTCGAGCTCACCAAGCTCATGGTGAAGGTGTCACCCCGCCCCCTGGCGCTGCAGACCGTCCCCCAACAACCCATGCAGAGTCCTCATGCTGGATGCCGGACGAGCCGGAGGAGCACATGACGCCGACGGCGGGGGCCGGCGAGGCAGAGGTCGACGTTGCGGAGTGGTACCTACGTGCGCCGCAGGAGGTCACCACGCTCGCATCGCTCGGCCGCCTCTTGTTCCAGCTCCAAGACGAGGTCGCTGGCTTCGTATTCGTGGCAGCTCGACGTTACGCGGAGACTCAGCGAGCAGAGACTTGGCGTCATGGCGAAGTCCCACGGATGAGGTCCGCTGGCACCACCTCCGTGTCAGCGTCGCTGTTGGCTGCGGGAGCGTTAGCTCATCTCTGACGGCTCTGAAGTGAGCACAGTGCCGAGTGCTAGCGCATCATGGCACTAGATGCCATCTCCCGCTTGGCACCTGATACAGAGCTAGGCGCACAGAGATGATGTGCTCTCCTGGGTCCGCTGAGGTCGCAGCTCGCAAGGGCGCACGGCCGCGGAGATGGAGTAGCCTCGGCGTGAAGGCCCAGGTATGGCAGAAGTCGGGCGGCTGCACACGACGACAGAGGCCGTGGCGGAGTCTCATGCGTAGGTGCACACGGCGACTGGTGAGGATCACGTCTGCAGACTTCGGGTATGCGTGGAGCAGCCTCCTCGTTGACGACGCGGAGCCTGGCTATCACAAACGCATGCAACGCGGAGAGAAAAAAGGAAACTTACGCATGCACGAGTTGTGAACCCGACGTGAATGGATGTAAGTTTATGCTTCATGCAAGGCATCACCGTCAACCGCCGTTGCCGCCGATGGATGCGGGCGCCCGCCCAGAGTCACCGTCGCCACGCTTCCGACGAAGTCCACACTGCCGACTCGATGGCGACGCTGGCTGGCGCGCGACGTCTGTCGGCGTGGAGCAGGCCGGAGGCTTGCGTGGAGTAGGCCCCGGCGCGGAGACTCCCTCACCGACGCGACGCGGGGCTTGGCGGAGCCGTCAGGCAGGCCAACTTCAGAGGAGACCTCGCCAGGACCGTCCCCTGCGTGCTGGGAAACAAGATGGAGAGATATATTTGGATGTATAACTACATGCATGAATGGTACGCGACGTCCTTGTGCAGGGTTGTTCATGTGGAGTCCGCGTGCCGCGACCTCCGGGCTCCGAGGGCCTCGTTAAGATCTCGCCGAGGCGGGGCATGGCGCGAAGACGTGGACTGCCTCGGAGACCTCATGGATGGACGCCGTGGATGGACGCCGTGAAGCCTTTTTCCTTCCTTCCTGGACTTCGGCTCGGAGGTCATCAGCGCGGGGGCATGCGGAGGCCAGAGCGAGCTTCGCTATACGCTGTACACAGCGCGAGAGCGGCCGCCGCCGCTGTTCGCCGCGAGTCCGACGCGAAGCTGCGGCCGGAGGCAAAACTTCGGCGTCGATGTACCAGTAGTGCGGAGGCTCGTGCGAGTGGCTTTGCGGAGGCTTGGCGGCGCTCGCGGAGACCACGGCGGATACTCGGCGTTGCACGGAGACCCTCGGAAGCTCGTCGCGAGGGCGCGATTGTTCGTGTGGATTCCGACATGCGGAGCGAGCTGGCCGTGGCGTCGAAGAAGCGGTGTCGTGGCAAAGCGCAATAGAGCTGGGCTCGATGACGTCCCACCACGGCGGAAGGATCCCGCCACTATGCCATCCAAAACATCGTTTCCTGCATGACCACCCCGACAGAGCGAAGATAGCATGAACACAAAAATAGGTGATTTGGTGAGATCTATTCACTCATGCACTGGCGATTCAACTAGATCTAGCCAATACTGCATCCACAAAACAAAGTAAAGTATCCGACAAAGCCCATACACCTCCACGATTAGGATGGTTAAACTTTTGGCAAGCGAATACTTATCTGTCAAATGCAGATGCCATGAGTGAAGTAGCATGCTCCCAAGAGCAGGAAAGATCCAGATAGCTGCTACTTTTGTTGAATATTGAAGAAATCTCTTCCATACGTAACTTCTAGTCGTCCCCACGGACGATGCCATCTGTTGTGGCTACGGGCCAAACAGGGAAGAGGGGGACTAGTAGAAGGAGGAGAGGAGAGCTAGATCGGTGGGAGAGTTAGGTGAATGAGAGGAGGTCTCCCTCCTTACCCCTCTTGGGGGTTTATATATATGAGTGGGGTAGAATGGGGAATCCCCATTCTACCCTTTAGTACTTACAAGGGATGAGAGTACATTGGTATATTTACACTGGTATATTCCTCTACACTATTGGGTCTGTTACATGTTGGACTAGTTGCACGGCCCAGTCGCGGGGGGTTGGGCTACCCCCACAACATTATCATTTTGAAGAGTTTGCAAATTTGTAGTATCTAAAAATATTTTAATAAACATTCTAGGAAAGAGAAAGCCCCTAGTTGGTCCACATAGACTCTTATACAAGAGATTGGTACGAATTCATGATTTATTAAGTACTATACAGACTTATATTACTTTACCCATAGCTATTTTGAATTATTATAAGCACTGGGTCTTTCACATTTCCTTTGATGCGATCCTAAATTCATAATACAAAATGTTTTCTCAACTTTCATCTTTCATCACTACATCTCCATCCGACTATAGAATAGTCGTTGGCCGAGTAGGACTAAATACTCGACACTCCACCACGCTAATCTATGCACCTTGGATCCCTCACTTACAGCCTTTATACTGATTCTAAGTTTCTCCCCTAGTCTTATACTACTTACTCATTATGGGCATGATAGCAACAGAAGAGAGTGACCTGTTCTGCTCATCTGAGATGGAAAATATGGTTGATACTATTTTACGGTCCATTCCAGAATGAAAATTGCTTCTAGTCCTTACATTATATTCGTATGCACAAGGCCTCACCTGCCCCTAAATCTCTACGAGAGCACCCTCTACCCTCTTTACTATTTACCTTTGCAGGCCACTGCTCCTTTAGCGGTTTTGTTCTCTTTCTTTCTTTCTTATCATGGTTCCTTTCTTCTGGTCATTTCTCTTTTCTTTTATAAATTAATTTGATGCAAGGTGATCATAGAAAAAACTGTATCAAAATAATTCATGTACCACAGCATGCTTAAAAAGCCTGCTCTACTTGCCTAACTGTAGGGTAGCTGGCTTAGTGGTGGTTTGTTGGTCTCTTTTACTTGGGTCAGTTCTTCCCCTGCATTATTTGAGGCCAAATATTATTTAGAATTTTTTATTGTATTCTAGATGAAGCAACAACCCTTGTTGAATATTTTTACACTTATTTTTATAGTTCTTTCTATTATTCAGAAAGTTATATTTTACTACTTTTTTTAGTAAAATTTATCGAGGTTATTTTAGTGAGGTTTTTGGGTATTTAGTTTATTATGTTTACGAGGGTATTTATTTACTCATACCTTCTTCTTAATATTCTCTTTCATTTACTGTTCGGCCCATTGGCCCATTTTCTTTTCACTTAGTGCATGGCGCATGAAGCCCATCGACCCATGGCCCCACCACCCTCTCTCTCTTATCCCTTCGCTTCTGTGGTGGCTTGTGGCTGCCTTCCTTCGGTCGTGGTACTCTCCTCTAGTGTCCTTCGATCTTTCTTCTTCCCTTTACTTCCCTCTCTCGGCTGAGTGTAGGGTTCTTGTGTGGGGTTTAAACGGGTGAGTTCTACCTCTCTTTGGCTGTCATTATGCTGGTGGTGGCTCGTGAGTGCTCTATGTTGTGGTATGGTGATGTCGTGTTATGGCAGTGACTACCTGTGGTGGCTCTTGTGAGTGGTGCTAGGTGATGGCAGCTCCCTGTCTATTTGCTATAGCAGTGAGCTCGCTTCACTGGTGGTTATGGACGGTGGTGCTATTGCTTTCCCCCTTCTGGTTCTCTATTGGCTCTATTTCATGGCTTTGGTTGTGATGAGTGGCTTATAACGTGTCTTGTGCATGGAGGTGAATGAGTGACTCACCAGGAAGGGCAAAAAGGTAAGGATAAAGGTAAGAATAAAAATTTATCGTCGGATGATGAAAACCTATTATGCGAGAGGTGCTGATTGGCCTCAGACAATCCTGGTATCTCGATGAGCGATTGCCCTTGTGCAATATTATTTAAAACCGGGTTCTGACTTCAGTTCATTTATTATATTTGCTTTATCTTTTCTAGTTGTGGTTTGTGACTTGCAAGTGTCTTCAATCTTGAATTTGGTTGACCGCGAGGATGCTAGATATATTTTGGTGTAATGCATTTGATAAGTTTATTCTTGTAATTAGATGAAATTGTAATTTTGTAACATTTAATTATGGGACTTTATTCTTTTGTAAATTCTGAGATTGAAATCTTGTATATTGGACTTGTGATATTCATTCTTGTAATGAGTGTTTATGTAATTGGACTTTTGTATAAAGACTCCTCATTTATTTTAATTACTGTATTGGATGATTAAATGTTAATGCTCATTAATGTATTAACTGCTTCTTAATTTTGTGATTTGGTCGGTTAGTTTTTGAGGGTTATCACACCAGCAGCCCGGAGGCGAGCTGTCTGATCCAGACGTCCAGTAGAAGAAGTGAGCAATGCAGAGCGCGAGCAGAGCAAAGCCCGAGTGGAGCCAGGCGCCCAGGCCGAGCATGCCATTGGCCGCTTGTCCTAACCCTAGATCCACCAGGGGGCCGACGGCTAGGGGGCGCGGCGGCCGGTGGCTAGGGGAGGAGAGGAGACGAGAGTAGGAGCCAGTAGTAGCCACAATGGCAGATCAAGCAAGAGGGGAGGGGAGGGGAGGAGAGTAGGAGGCTGTTGGAGGTTCCTGAGCTGGGATTGACGCCAAGGTGAAGATGGTATGTGCCCTATTAAATTATCGGTCAAATAAATTTGTTGAGTGCTAGCTTATTCTTGCCATCTAATAATGAGTACTGTCTGATATCTTCCTTGAAATTTTGTGTTAGAAGTACTTGCTTGATGCCAGATAATGCATCATATCTTTGTATAAGTAATAACTTGCTTCAGTTCTGAATATATTTTTCATATTGCTGCCGCAAGCGAATTCTCAGCTTTTCATGGTTAAAGTTATATAGTTTGGATCACAGAGCTCTATAATTAAACAAACTAAATGTTATGTGAAATGTTCGGTTACTAAATATAAAGCTATATTAAGGGCATAAGAGTATAATACTATATAAACTTTAATATATCCTTTGTTACTAAATAAGTGATATAAAATTAAGGATACATATAATTAAATACATTATTTTTAAATTTTTGGTATATTACATTGGAATTATCTGGTATCGAAATGTTTCATTCCAACAGACAAACCGGAATGACCTTTGGAATGGTATTGGTAACTTTGCTTTGACTTCCATAAGTCCATAACTTAGGTTGTGTACTACTTTATTAGTGGCAGTGTAAAAGATCACACGATATGATTAGTGGCCAATTAGACGCTCCGTCCTAGCTAAAATTTAAATCTGGAAGCCTCGATCGGAAAACAAATTCGTACCACGTCGAACACCAATGGTACACAACATAACCAGCTGAAACCACGCACTGCATGCAGTTCATCCCAGATCAGACACAAACACACTGCAAGCTGCAGTAGACGGCAGTGACAAACACACACGCACAAATGGCAGACATGCATGCTTCCAACCTAGCTACAAATTCACGCGCGCTGTGAGAATTGAGACGAGATGCGAAGTGTTACAGGCTTACAGTTTTACTTGCAGCTTGTTACCATTTCACTACATAGCCTATTCAGCTCCCCTATCTCTAGTTCGTGGCTCCGCCACTGCTTCAGTTCGGTTCGGTTCGGTTCGGTTCACCCGGGACGGGACGCGTCTCTCGTACGTGCTAGCTCGGTAGCACCCTTCGTGAACCTCCCTCTCCAACGGCTTGCTGCAGCTCGCTGGGCTTTCTACGACGACCAAGAATTGCGTCGGTCTACAAGGGCATACCTGATATGATAAGTTTCGCCGGCCCAGAGCCCACTACAAGATGGCAGAGATTTGGTGGCACATAATTTATAGTGGCATTTGTCTTAAGTGCCCCTTAAAATAAATAAGACGGCACTTATTTACATCCACGGCACTTGATATCATGGCATATAGTATATGCCACGACAAAATAAATTCTGACACTTGTATGTGCCATGTTATCTTTATTCAACTATGGCAACTATTATATGCCGCAATAGAGAAATATGGGGCAAATTTATGTGCCGCAGTAGTTATATATTAGTGTAGGCAGATTATATGCCAGTTAAAATAAACCACGGCACATACGACAATTTTAGCGGGAAGGGAAAAAATTGGCGCGTGGACGCGAGGCAAAATCGGCCAAAACCAGCCGTGTAAACCCCCGCTGGTTTGCCTGCCGCACGCGCCGCCTCCATCCTCGAATCCGCCTCCGAGGACCCCCGCGTCCTCCTCCGCCGCCGCTGGGAGCTCGCCTCCGTTCTCCACTTTCTCCGGGTGAGCCCGCTTCGCTTAGGGTTTTCTATTCTCTCTCGGTTTGAAGGTGCTGGTTTCATGGGGTTTCGGTTTGGGGTTTCCAGGTGTTCGAGCCGGTGATCAAGGGGGACCTGGCGCTCTCCGCGGAGGAGATCGAGACAACGTTCATTTCCAACAACCACGACCTCGCTCGCATTCATATTGCCCTTTTGAAGGTAGTTTATTCGTCTCCCTGACATTTTTTTGTCTTAAGATAGGCATCACAGATTATGAAGGACTTTCTCAACTTTCCATCTGTATGTTTGCTAGTCGAATGACCATGTTTTATTCTGGCAATGTTCATGATGCACAAATAAAAAAGCTGCTGAATTGGGAATCTGAGCTCTCCTGATAGACTAGTTTAGCTGATCATTGTCCTGAAGCAAACAAAAGTAGGGAGCTGACTTTGCTTCTCTGATATTTTGGATGCCGCAAGGTGACACGCATGAATCTAGCTCTCCTGATAGACTAGTTTAGCTGATCATTGTCCTGAAGCAAACAAAAGTAGGGAGCTGACTTTGCTTCTCTGATATTTTGGATGCTTCTCTGATATTATTTGACAGTGAGTGGCATGCTGTACTCATATCTAAGCCAAGAGATGTTTTTTGATATGAAAGCAAGAGAGGAGGAGGAAAACGATGAAGCTGAGTTGGACTATTTTAACGAGACCATACAACCTTTAAGTAACAATGAGTTAGTCGGAGAAGTTTTTGAAAATGAAATTTGTGCTAGAACTGATATCAGTGGGATGCTCATTGATGAATCACTGGATAAACTGAAGTGGTATAAATTCAGCAATCTTTTCCATTTATATCCACAACATTGTTAAGTACAGGGAAGGGGGACGTATATTTAAACAAGCACATTACAATTTCTAAATTCTGTGCATGTCTGCTTTTATATGTCATAACTTACATTTTAAGTACTTTATTGTTGTTTTGTTATTCGTTATGCAGGACCAAAGATGGAAGGAAGGGAAGTAAACGAAAAAGGCGGTAAAGTGCAGTATGAGATTGACCGTGAAAATAAGATTAAGAATAATTATGCCCTACTAAAAACTAAACCTCCACCACTACACCCCAAGAATATTGTTGAAATTGCTAAGCCGTGGTCTTCTCACCTAAAAGAATGGCTCAAAAGGTAAGCCATATAATTTCTATACATTGTTATATATTAATTCTATAAATGCTGCAAGTTGTTGATCTCTGATGACATCAATAGGCTGATGCTGGACAGCCCCAATTAAATCCTGAAAATGAAATAGAAGTAGAAGATGATCCAGACTATGTTGCTGAGAATGATGAGGAACAAGATGATTATGATGATGTGGATGGCGATGAAGCGAGAATGACACCGATTGCCGGTTGGTACTGTAGAAAGGAAAGTGAGAGGTCCAACAAAAATGAGGTCAATCTTTAGAAATAGAGGAGCAGTGAAAATATTTGTCAAGATCAATAGATATGGCCAGCCATGTGGCATAAAAACATGTAACTTCACAAACTTCATTGCTACTCTAGTCAAAGGGGAGATATAACATCAAGAAAAAGATTGGAGACTGGTGAAGAATAAAGAGATGATATGGACCACTGTCAATGTAATATATCTCTATTCATGTATCGTATTTGAATATTAGCAGTAGAATTTTATATGTTTCTTACTAATTCTCATATATAACAAAATTTTATTGCAGGTGTACTTTGACATTGATCCTATATGTCAAGCACAGGTCTTGAAATCTGTGGCAAGAAATGGCGTGATTTCAAGAGTACACTTAAGAAAAAGTACTTTAACGTGAATCTAACGAAGGAAGAGAACATAGAACAGGGATGTGGGAATAGAATTCCACTAGATGAATGGGAATGGCTTGTAGATTATTGGTCTATGGAAGAAATAAAGGTTTGTAGAACCCCATATATTCATAAACAAGTTTTGAACTTATGGTGGAATAATGGTACATTTTTGAACTTATGGTACAGGAAAGAGCTAAAAGAATCAGAAAACGAGCAAACCAAGTCAATGCAAGACATACATGTGGATCGAGCAGCTTTGCTGTGGTTAATGATCAATTGGTACCTAGTATATATTTTATTTGTTTGTTCACTTAAGAAAATATGTGTTGTACTTACCACTTATTCTTTTCATGACCGTGATGAGATACTTGGACGTCGTGCAGCGGTGAAGTTTATATTGCCACACATACCGGAGAGATGGACGAGCTCTTACCAAGGAATGTGAGGAAAAAATTGTAAGTATTTAAACAAAGCAACAATTTGCACATAGTCTAATTTTCTAATGGTCAGTAACACAAATGGAATAATTGTAGGGTGAGATACGTGATAAGTTGAATGAAAATCCAGATCTTGTGTTAAAATCAATTGATGATGGGGACCTATATGATGATATATTTCCAAACAAAAGAAAACAAAACAAATTGCTGGTCTAGGGCTGCTAGCAGATCAAGGGCGCTTTCTCTAGCAATAACAAAGCAGATACTGATTAGGCAAATGGGAGAGGAAAATGCTGAAGTCAGAGCTAGGATGGAGGAGATATCATCTGAATACAAATCATATAAGGCATATGCGGAAGAAAGATTTGCAAGAAATGAACACCAATTTGCTGAACTTAAGGAAATGCTATTAATGTCATTGAAAGGATCCACTCGATCTTGATAAACAGCTAGAGGCACCCCATATTTCACAGGTGATTTACTTGTTATTGCTGTAATAGTTATCATTGCTCATTAGACTCAAATGAATTGATACTTTATACACTCGTCTTAATGCTGGTAAATATTAGGATGTGCCTGCTGCAAGTGGTCAACAAGTACAATCATCAGCTTCTGAAAATAGATTGCAAAGAGATGAGATTAACCATCAAATTCCAGGGAAGGTAGGACAAAGACAAGGACAGGTAATGAATACCTCACAAGTCCATAATTTAATATGTGTGTAGAGAAAATATATCATTTCTAAATGAACGTTGTTGTAGTTTTGTAAAGATGATACTATATGTCTCCGTTCTAAAAAGCAGATTGGAACAACACAAAAGGCACAGGTGTTGTTTTTGGCAAGACTCTATTTATTTATGTTATTGGCCACAATGTTGAACACATATTTGTATAGTAATGATCAATTATCAAAATTGGTAGGATGTGCTAAGGTGTCAGCAAGTAGAATCAGCCTTTGCAAAAAAAAAAAAAGGACTCGTATGGATGAAGTTAACCAATATACTGTCAGGAAGCTGCCACAAAAACAAGGACAGGTGATGAATCGTTTCAAAGTCTATACTTTATGATTTGTGCAAGCATAGTGCCTGATATATGTGATCATTTATTGTTTTAGTTTAATAAAGAATTGGCTTATGGTTCATGTCCTCAGAGAAAGCAAGGAACACGGCAGGTGATTTTTAATGCATGGATTTGTCTACACTATATTCTTGTCTTAAGTTTTAAATGCATAGTTGTTTTGATATAGTAATGGTCAATTATTGAATTTGGTAGGAGGTGGCTATAGCAAAAGATCAACGAGCACAGTCATTTGCTTCTGAAAATAGGCTACAGAGCAGATGAGATTACCGCAACAAGAGTGATGAAATTGCCACAGAAAAAACAAGGAGAGGTAAAAGTAAAGTGTATATGCAAATTTTGGTCTTATGTTGGAGAATAGTGCTTATATATTTACATTTCCTGTTGTAGGGTGCTAAGGAAGTTGCTCTACTTTCACTTACTGAAAATAAAATTGTGGCACATGGAAGACTTAGATGCACAGATAAAACTGTTGCATATGCAGATGGTCTACCCTTGGGGGATTTTTATGAGATCTTAGTTGATGTTGTTCTTGATAAGAATATACTGCTACCTAGAGTCCAAGGGCAACCTACTAAGTTGGGCACTACAGTTGGTCGGTGTATTTTGTGGCCAAATCAAAATGTATGAAATCTGTTTTAGTAATTAAAGGTATAGGATATGCCAAATAATAACGACTGATCCCATTTATTATATTATAGGTTGTGCAACCAGATGGATCGACTCTGAATATACTCAAGTGTGGAAGAGGTATTAATAACTACTTGTGCCCATCTAAGTTTCTCATTTAGTTATGCTATGGAGCTACTTATAAGCTCATGTTACTCAATTTAATCTTAATAAGAATAATGATAAGTATATAGCTGTATAGTTCTACGCTAGCTGAACATTTTGATAAATTAGTTGCAATTAACTATAGAGAAATTTGATGATTTGATTCGATGGGTCATCTCTTGTATTTCTTGTAAAGAGACAGCCAATATTTCTTGTATTCAAGGAAGTCAGCATCGATAGGCTGTCAGAGTCTTGCATTTGTTCACTCCCATTCTGCTTGTTTACTAGTTTCCTGCACAAATTTGATCAACAAGTGGTTCGTTAGTACACCCATCCCACTGCACAAGCAAAACCCCAACCATGGGCAATGCAATTAAGATCAGTAAAGAAGGAGCCAATCAACACTTTTATCATATCAATGTGCATCAAATTTCTCTTAACTATATTGTATCAAATAACCTTGACTTGCACTCTTCATCCAGATTATCGCAGCTGATTAGATGGAGCGATGTGTAATAATGCACACTTTTGCTGAAGAGGAAGGTGGAGTAGATGTGATTTATTTGCAAATGTGCCAGGGGCTTTTTCACGAAGACATGATAACATGACACAATTGTTATAAAGGCTTTTGTTGAACTTCTAAGTTATGTATTGTATGCAGTAGGATATGCCATTTATATTTTGCTACTCATCTATGTGTTGAATGGATAGGTGAACAATGGATATATATATTTGGATTATGTTGTGGCCTAGTTATCTCATGTGTATGCACATGGCAGTACATTTCATGTATGAATTAATCGACTTCGTGAAAATGATTGAAGTCAACTTTTCTTTTGTATTAGCTTGTGTATTCAAGGTTGCTTCTATCATACTATATATATGTCGTCCTATAGCACGATGAAGGCAAAAACATGTGCCGGCAAGTAATGCATGGCACATATTATTAGTTGCGAAAAAGATTAACTATGTGCCACTAAAAAGTATCATGGCATAAATCATGTGCCGGCAATCCTTAAATACAGGGGCATATATATATGTGCCTTGAATTGTCATCGCGCACATAGCATGTGCCGGCAATCTTGAATCTGAGGCACATATTATGTGCCTTTAATTGTCATCGCGGCACATAGCATGTGCCGGTTTTCGTTAGGAAATAACGGCACATATAACTGTCGTGGTTATCTATGTGCCGCGTTTTACTTTCCCCGACGCGATTTTTTCCAACACATAATATGTGCCCTCGAAAAGCATTCCAAGGCACTTATTTAGATACAAGGGCAAATATATTGTGCCATTTATATTGGTCTGTCCTGTAGTGGCCGTGGCACGTGAATGCGTGATTACAAGATTAATTTACACGTGGACATCCAATCAGCATAAAACCATGTTACGTGGCAAAAGCCACCACAGACTCCATTCCTTCTTTTTTACAAGTCAATTCGGAGTGCTTGCAGGCAATGTTTCAACACAAACTCCTATTTCCACACGTTCGCGTGTTTGCTTTATGCTCCACACGGTGACATCAGCCCATGGATGCACTAAGCCCATATGGCTGCATCTGCTTGAGGAGAGGAGGCAATGAGGATATTTAAAGGGAGGCAAGCACTCCCGTGACACTCTTGTTACAACTTGGGAAGTTACAGATGATCTCATCCAAACCGACAGCAGTTCCTCTCTCTCTCTCTCTTACTGAACCAACGCCATGGCGTCTGTACAGAATGTATATATATATATATGCCAATGATCAATGAAAGGATTAGACTGGTTGATTTTGCATTCACTGTTTCTGTTTCCATTTTACATTCAACACGTTATCAGCACCCGCTCCATCCATTCGCGCACACACAAACAGCATACAACAGAGAACAAAACCAAGAACAGAAGGCATGGAGAACGATCAGATCCATCTCTGTGAGCAGCATCACAACGCCTTACTTGGTGTTCTTGCTTCAATTGATTCTTTGTGTGATTACCTGCAACTTCTTTTTGCCCCTTGCAATCAAGACCCACCACACACACCGACAACCAATACCTTCATCGCGACTGGTCACGGATCTTCGCCGGCTCGTCGTCGTCCATGGGAGGCGCACGGCGTCTCCCCACCGGCGAGGGCTTCGCGCTATGGGCCTTACCGCGCCCGCCGACGCGCCTCGGCGGCAAACCGCCGCCACGACTCGCATCCGCACGACCTCCTCTCGCAGAGGCCTTCTCCTCCACTTGACTCAAGAACGAGAGGAGGGGGCCAACGCGCGCGGGGCACGGCCAGCAGAGGCGGCGCCGGCCCGGCCGGAGGTGGCGGTGGCGCGGCCCGCACGCGGCGCTCGTGCAGCCCGACCACCGGAGACGGTGCAGCGCCCCATGGGCGGCAGCCTGCGCGGCACACGCCGCCAAGCGAGCGTGGAGGCGCGCGGTGGCGCGCGCCGCCGAGGCTAGCGCGGCGGGCGGCGCCTAGATCTGGGCGGCGGCTCTCCATGGCGGGCGGCCGACGAGGCGGCGCGCCGCCGCCGTGGCGAGAGCGGTCGCGGCGGCGGCGCGCCCGCGTGGCGTGACGGCCGACGGCGTGGAGGCGCGCGCGCAGCCCGCCCGGCGGCGCCGGCGGCGCGGCGAGCCTAAGCCCGCGAGGCGGAGCGCGGCGCGGCGGCGGCGCCGGCGGCTGTGGCGCCCGAAGCCCCTTTGGGGGTTAGGGTTGGAAACCCTAACCACCCCACCTCCTCCCTTTTATTTGCTGCCCCCCATATGGGTTTTGGCCCATTTACCCCCACCTCTCCTCATGGGCCACAAGGCCAATCGGGCTGAAGCCCAGGTTGCCGAATTATTACAATAACCCCCCTCCTTTATCATGTAATTGCAGCATTATTATTTCAATAAACTTTGTATTATAATTTCGCATTATTTTTCATCAGTGTGGTAATCTAAATTGTTTTTACTATTTTAGACGCCTGATGTAATAATGTATTATACATCAATTATTGCAATCACTCTTATGCAATTTAAATATTACGTTTTCTAGCTTACCATACAAGCACTTAATTTTTTTTTAAATGCAAATGCTTTAGGTTGATTTTTTCTCATTTTGGAATAACACAAAGTTTCTTTAACTTTGACATTGGCCATACACAAGGTAGTACCATAGTACTACTGAGGGATTTATTCCTCAACGTGCGTACCTAATATCAAGTTTTGCAACAATTTGGTCTACACTTTTGGGTGACTACCTTTATTTATTTTCAAATTGGCCATACACAAGGTAGTACCATCGTACTACTGTGGGATTTCATCCTCAACGTGCGTACCCAATTTGATTATAAATTATACAAGGTCTACACCTAAGTAATTACCATGATTCTTTTTCACATTGCCCATACACAAGGTAGTATCAATATACTACTGTGGGATTATCATCCTCAAAGTGCGCACTCAATGTTGAAAAATGAATTAAATATTGTTAATCCCATTAGTGATTAACTATGTTATTCCACAATAGGAGAATGTCCCTTTATGTATTTCAAGTTTACCTTGATTACTTGCATTTCGCATTGCTTATTTAACATTGCCAAAGATTTTAACAAATCTGTGGCCCTACATATGTAGGCACAATGGCTACTAAAGAGTTTGAGGCTCTCGCTCTTGATGGCCACAACTTCCCCACATGGGCGATGGATCTCAAAGTGAGTCTATCGTTGCGCGGAATGTACCAGGCAATTGCAGCTCCCCAAGAGGGTGTAGCTCCTTTGGCTGAGACTCTCAAGTACAATACCTTATTTATCATAAGGAACCACATCCATCCTGATCTCAAGGCTGAGTATCTGATGGAAGAAGACCCACGCGCTCTGTGGCTTGCTCTTCAAACACGGTATGAACAGCAGAAGCATCATCCTACCGAGGTCACAATGAGTGGAACCACCTCCGCATACAAGATTTTAAATCAGGCGAGTTCAACCATGTTGTTCATAAAATCAGTTCTAAATCATAGCTTTATGCGAGAAAGAACCATCTGATGCGGAGAAAATTGAGAAGACATTGTCTACCATGCTCCCCGCACAAATGATCCTTCAACAACAATACCGTGAAAGAGGTTTCACCGTTTATTCTGAGTTAATTAAAACATTACTTCAGGCAGAAAGGCATAGTGAGCTCCTAATTTGGAACTCTAATCTGCGCCCTTTGGGCACTAAGCCTTTGCCAGAAATACATGCTAACACTCAGAACAAACCTAAAGGAAATGCTACTAACTCTAGCAATCCTGGGAACTTCAAAGGGAAGAACAAGCGCAAGAGACAGCGTCAATCTAATGGTGCTAACAAGGGAAAGGATGTTTTTAAGTCGAAAAAGAACAAGTCTAACACTTGTGTCAAGTGTGGCTGTTACAACCACCCGACTGAGAAATGTCGCACTCCCAAGCACTTGGTGGCATTGTACTTGAATTCCGTGGGACGAGCACGCTCCAATCAAGGACGTTCCAATAAAGGTGGACAATTTGAAGCACACTTCAACTCCCAATCTGATGTCAACATGGAAGAATTCCTCCAACCTGACATTACTAAGAAAGATGCCCCTGGGTGCTCCTACTCTGCTCCTACAGCTGTGGAACCAAGCAACACCAAGGCACTACCTCCACTTGATGGAAACGTTGATGATATGGAGAACATGATCGTGGAGTTCACTTCTAACGATCCGTTTGGAGACTTTAATTAGGCTCCTACACTTTGAGATACCTTATTTAATTGTGTATGTTGTCATAAGCTAGTTGTTGTCCGTACTTCATTTACGCACAATGGGTATTGTAATTTGTATTAAGCACAATTTATACCTATATATATATATATATTGTATGTATACTATATATATTTGTTGAGAATTACATATTCCAATTCTCCATTTTGTATAGATTGTACGGGAGTCGATCTGATGGATGAGGAAATGTGCCTAGTGGATAGCGGTACTACTAACTCTATACTCAGGGAGATAAAATATTTCCAAACTCTCACAAAGAACAAAGGAAATATTTTAACAATCGCTGGACGCGATGCTGTAATAGTTGGCACCGGTCGGGCCACTATTCTGCTCCCTATGGGTACATCAATAATGATTGAGGATGCACTCTTGTATCCCGATTCAACTCGTACCCTATTGAGTTATAGAGATATCCGTAAGAATGGGTTTCATGTTGAAACTCATGAGGACAACAATGAGGAGTTCCTTCTCATAACAAAAGATCACGGATATGGTAAAGAGACACTTGAAAAGTTTCCCTCACTCCGTCTGGATTGTACTACACATACATTAAACCCGTACCACATGTTGCTTTCAAAGTAATTTTCCGAATGTTAACGCATTCCAAACTTGGCATGATCGTCTTGGCCATCCCGGAATAGGGATGATGAGGAAAATTATAAGCAATTCGTTGGTCACACTTTAAGTGATGCAAAATTTCCCAATCCTCGATTTTATGTGCACCGCATGTGCCATCGGAAATTAATTTTGAGGCCCTCTTACCTCAAAATTCATGCCGAACCTCTCAAGTTCCTTGAACGCATTCAAGGTGACATATGTGGTCCCATTCAACCATTGTCCGGGCGTTCAGGTATTTCATGGTTCTAATAGACGCATCTACACGATGGTCTCATGTGTGTCTACTTTCCACACGGAACCATGCATTTACTAAGATTGTTGCACAAGTTATCAAACTTAAAGCACAATATCCTGAACATCAAATCCGATCAATCAGAATGGATAATGCTGCTGAATTTTCCTCACGTGCCTTCAATGATTATTGCATGGCTTTAGGAATTCAAGTTCAGCACTCGGTCCCATATGTTCATACTCAAAATGGGTTGGCAGAGTCTTTCATTAAAAGAGTGAAACTTATTGCAAGACCTTTACTAAAAAATTGCAATCTACCAATATCATGTTGGGGTCACGCAGTCTTACACGCTGCTGACTTGATTCAATTGCGTCCAACTGCATATCATGCAACCTCCCCGTTGCAACTAGTACGTGGAAATACACCAAATATTTCCCATCTGCGGAAGTTCGGTTGCGCTACATATGTACCGATCTCTCCACCGCAGCGTACATCTATGGGCCCACACAGGAAATTGGAGATCTACGTGGGATATCAATCTTCGTCGATCATTAAATACTTGGAACCCCTTACAGGGGATCTATTCACTGCCCGGTACGCTGATTGTATCTTCAATGAAGATCATTTCCCGGCATTAGGGGGAGGAATTGAAAACCACAATAAATGCCAGGAAATCAATTGGGATGCCATAGACATTTCCAACTCTGATCCACGTACTTCTGAAACTGAACTACAAGTTCAGAAGATCATTAATTTGCAACACATTGCAAATAACATGTCAGATGCATTTACTGATTATAAGGGTGTTACAAAATCCTATAATCCTGCGAGAAATGTGCCGGAAAGAGTAGAGGTACCAAATAAAACTACTCAACTCCCCAGTAAGAGGGGGAGAAGTACGGCTATTTCCACAGATGCAGCTTCTACCAAGCAAAGGAAAGGAAAGAACAAATCTTCTAACCCAGTAAATGTAACTCAACCTTACATTGAGAAACACCCTGTGGAGGTTCAACCTTCACATCCCACATCAACAGTGCACTCAATTACTAATGTTGGGACATCGGATCGCCCTGATGCAATCATTTTGGGAAATAATGATACATCACAAGGGGTGCTTGAAATTTCCATCAACTATATTGAATCTGGAGAATCATATGACAGAAAGTCTACAATTGTCGACATCTATTTCTCTGAAGCAATTGCAGAAATCATCCAAAATGATCCAGATCCTAAGACCATGGCAGAGTGCAGAAAGCGCTCGGACTGGAATCAATGGAAAGATGCAATTCAAGCAGAGATAACCTCGCTCACTAAAAGAAAGGTATTCACTCATGCAATACCTACACCTCGAGGAATCTTTCCTGTGGGATTCAAATGGGTTTTCGTCCGGAAACGGAATGAGAACAATGAGGTGGTGAGACATAAAGCGAGGCTTGTAGCACAAGGGTTCACGCAGAGACCCGGAATTGATTTCAATGAAACATATTCTCCAGTAATGAGTGGAATAACATTCCGATATCTTATATCTCTAGCTGTTCAAAATCGTCTATCTATGCAGTTGATGGACGTAGTGACTGCATATCTATATGGGTCACTTGATTCGGACATATATATGAAGGTCCCTGATGGGATCTCTATACCGGATCCAAACGCAAATCGCAACATGTATTGTGTAAAGCTTCAAAAGTCACTCTATGGCTTAAAGCAGTCGGGAAGAATGTGGTATAACCGACTTAGTGAGTTCCTTTTGCAGAAGGGATACACTAACAATGATGATTGTCCATGTGTTTTGATCAAAAAGTCCCAAACGGGATTTTGCATCATATCAGTATATGTTGATGATTTAAATATCATCGGCAACCCACAAGATATTGATGAAGCACGCAATCATCTAAAGACGGAGTTTGAAATGAAGGATTTGGGTCAAACCAAATTTTGCTTAGGTTTACAACTTGAGCATCTTCCCACTGGAATTTTAGTGCATCAATCACCTATATCCGAAAAATATTGGAGAAATTCAATATGGACAAATCACATCCATCCAAAACTCCTATGGTTGTTCGATCTCTAGAAATGGAGATCGATCAATTCAGACCACGGGATGATGGAGAAGAGATTCGGGATCTCATTATCCTTATCTCGGTGTCATTGGAGCGCTTATGTATCTTGCAAATTGCACCAGCCCGATATTGCATTTGCAAGTGAACTTACTAGCTCGACATAGCTACTCCTACCAAACGTCATTGGGCGGGAGTAAAACATATCCTCGATATGTTAATGGTACAAGAGATCTTGGATTATTTTTCCAAAGGAACCCAGATCCTAATCGATTGGATACACCGATGCGGCTATTTATCCGATCCCCATAATGGCCGATCCTGCATGTGTTTTGTGTTCTTACACGAGGAACAACCATTTCATGGAAGTCTACAAAGCAGACTCTGGTGGCTACCTCAACAAATCACTCTGAAATAATTGCACTATATGAGGCCTCACGCGAATGTGTTTGGCTTCGCAGAGTGATTAACCACATACAACAATCGTGTGGCATTGGTGCCATCGATTCACCAACTATTATCTATGAAGATAATTCTGCTTGTGTTACACAGATGGAGACAGGCTACATCAAGAGCAACATAACCAAGCATATTCACCAGTGGCTCTCTACCTCTGTGTCTCTCACAAAAGATGGTGACGAGCCATGTGGGACGAGCCTGATGTGGTTGGTTTCATTTTAATTTTTTGATTTAATTTCACATTTGTACATATTTGTGTCTAAATAATTCTGGATTTGCTTTAGATAGTATCCTAACTTACTTCCAAATTTATATTGACTCTGCCCTCAAATTTATCCTGAGCTTGCAAAGTTTGATTTTTTTTCAAATTTATTGTGATTTATTTCACATCTACACAACCTGGATTGAAATTTTTATGGATTTGCTTTCAAGTTATCTTTGGTTTGCTTACTAATTTATTCTGATCAGCTTCCAAATTTATGCTAACTTCCTCCCAAATTTATAGTAATTTGGTTTTGAATTTTGTTGATATATGTTTTCCCATTTTTATCATGTTTTACGTCACCTTCACATCTGATTTAATTTAAACTTTATACCAATTTTGCTTGCAAATTATCCTCAACTTGCATGCATGTAAAGGTCATTACAGATGGTTCAAAAATGTCATCACAAACAGTTTGGTGAGCTGTCTGAGTTTATGGGTTAATAATAACAGAGGTCATCACCGATGATTCTCGAACTATCTGTGATACGACTATCACAGATGGTTTATAGTAGAAATAGTCTGTGATATGTCAGTTATCACAGACAATTTGGATTAAAAACCATATATGATTAGGGGTGAAAACGGGTCGGATTCGGACGGATATTGCTGTTACCATATCCTAACCCATATTTTTTCTCCGGATTCGGTACCAATCGGATTCGGTACTAATCGGATTCGGTGTCGGATCGGTCGGGATTAACCCATTTCGTTTGCACCCCTACTTGTTTGTAAGGAATGCATACAGTGCAGTAAATGGAGTAGGACGCACTGACTTGATGTTACTATTTAATAGCTGATGTAGAAGATTTTATTTTACCATTGCAAAAGAAAATGAAATGTCAAATAGTAGCACTAACCTGAAATCAAACTTGAAGATGTATCGGATTCGACGGATATTCGATTCGACGGATATTGCTGTTACCATATCCTAACTCATATTTTTTTCTCCGGATTCGGTACTAGTCGGATTCGGTACCAATCGGATTCGGTGCCGGATCGGTCGGGATTAACCCGACCCGTTTTCACCCCTATATATGATGTCTATAATTATCACAGACAGTTTTTAATAAGATCTGTCTGTGATATTTGTACTAATGATTTTTTATCTTTCCATTTTCTCGTCATTTTCTCTACTCCACAGAATGCCTTTAATGGATCATCACATTTGCGCCCTTGCTCCGCGAACCAGAAATTCACTGTGACCAATCGAACACGACAGATCGACTACGGTAGAACGACCAAGGAAAAACAACCACGGTAGAACAATCACCGTAGAACGACCACAGTGGAACAATCACTTCAGAACGACCACAGCAAATCGACCACGGCAGAACGACCACTGAAGATCGAGCACAGCAGAACAACCACCGTAGATCGACCACAACAAAAACACCGCGAACCAAAACTTCATGTACTCATCAAGGCTGCAGGGACCGTACAACAAAGGGTCATCAAAAGTGTGGAGCATGCTGCCGCCCTTGGGCACGAACCTGGATAGAATTGAGTAACACTTACGCTTGCTCGGCGTCTTGATACAGTGCATGCGGGATGGCACCCTTCTATTCGTCACGGCCTGCAATCACATTCATAGGCTATAGTCATCACCTCATCTTCTTGATATCCTTCAGAGGGAAGGGAAGAAAGGATGGATGGGACTTATATGTACTGTGAGTAGATCGCCGGTCTTGACAGTGAAGACGTCCAGCTCAGGGGCACAGCGAGCCAACTCCTGTCATTGGCCTGCATCTCAAGGCCCTCGACGTCGTGCAAGGTGGGAAAGGGAGAAGAGGAGAATAGCTGATACGGGGAGGGTCCTGATCTTCTCAATGAGGAACCGTGGATAGTTGCTGCGAAGTAGATGATGTCGCTAGTTGAACATTCGCGCCAATGCACGAACCCTGAACTCTTCGGAATACGCCCAAAACACACCGGATAATTGTTCGTCGCGAGACCACAAACGACGAACGCCAAGTCCCCAATTCCCAATGGAACAACGGCTTAACCTTGAATTGCAGAACGAATAATAGATCGCCTAGTTCTCTCTCAAAGTCCTCGCATGAACTCTGGTGTTGAAAGAACAAGCAATAGCTATGTTTCAATCTTATGTATAAAATTAGTCTCCCCCTAAAGGCTACCAATACAAGGCTTATATAGCCCCTTGGGACGTCCTAGCAAATATCCTTCCAAAAAAAAATGTGTTACCGAGAACCACCTACTAAGCCAAGAAAGTTCTTTGTTCATTGGGAATGGAAGTATAAATAATACATGCATATCCGAATGATTGTATTCTCTACCGTAAAGAGTATGTAAAATTACATTTTGTCCGGTGTGCAAAGTATCCCGATATAAGCGTAAAAATGACTCTGAGCAAATTTCACTCTGTGCGCCATATTGTTCTGCACTATCAATAATTTTTCTTGCCTTTGGTAACCTGTCAGGGTTGAGTATGAAAAAAGCCAAAGCCTGTCCGCACTGCTTAAATTATACCGAGAGTGTGTGGTTAAACAACTTGCACAAAACTGTGTATATGCATCACCATAAGTTCCTTCTACGGTATCATCCATACCGCAAGACGAAGAAATAATTTGACAGAAAAAAGGTGATGACTCGGCACCAAGGCCTTTTAACGGGAAAGAGGTCTATGATATGGTTAAGAATATCGATGTTGTACTTGGAAAGGGATATAAGTTGAGGACCCGTCAGAAGAATATGTGGAAGACGATGTCAGTATTTTGGGACTTGCCTTACTAGGAGCATTTAGAAGTTCGCAATTATATCGATGTGAAGCATGTAGAGAAGAATATGTGATAACTCGATTGGTCTCTTATTAAACATTCGTGACAAAACAAAGGATGGTATCAATGCATGGCGTGACTTGGTCGCAATGAACATCAGGACCGATTTAGCACTGATAGAGACCGATGAAGGCCGGATGTAGTCATGAGAAAGGAGGGGTGCCTAGAGCACGGAAGTATATGGAAAACTTTCAAGAGACATTAGAACAGTGCAATTTGTTTGATTTCGGCTTTAATGGCGATCGGTTTTCATGGAGAAATAATAATCAAAGCTGAAAAATACATTCAAGAGATATTGGACAGAGCAGTAGCTTCTTAAGATTGGTGCAACTAGTTTATGGATGTGTGTGTCATGCATGCAGATCATCATCATTCAGACCATAGTGCAATTGTGGTTCATACAGATGGAAGCACCGATGGGCGAAAGAATGCACAACAGGGTAATCAATTCGGCTTTGAGGCTAGATGGTTCGAAGAAGGAGGTTGCACTGAAGTGGTGCAGAATGCATGGGAAATGGCTTTACAGTCAGGACCTACTTATTCACAGGAAGCGCTACAAATTGTTGCTAGTGAACTGAAAGCTTGGAGCAAGAATGTTCTGGGAGATTTAGAAGGGAACATAAAGAAGGTTAAGAAGGAATTGGAGAAATGCCGGAGACTTCAAATTTCACAAAACAGAGTGGATAAGGTGCAAATCCTGAGATATAAACTTGAAAAACTGGAAAATCAGGACATACATTGGAAACAAAGGTGCCATGTTGATTGGTTGAAAAAGGAGATAAAAATAGGAAGTACTACCATGCCTTTGCATTGGAGAGGAGAATTAGCATTATTAAAAAAAATTAAAAGATGATAATTATAACTGGGTGGAAGGGGAAGGAAATCTAGAAAAAACATGTTTCCCAGTACAAGATGAATTTATTCACATCACAGGGAGGTAGAACGAATGAAAGATTTTGGGAGCAGGTATAGCCGAAAGTCTCCATGCACTGAAATGAATAAAATGCTGCTAGCTGATTAGCTTGTGCAATGTAGTCTACAAGCTTTCTTCAAAGGTTCTTGCTAATAGCTTGTGCAGAAGCGTTTTCAGCTGCTATTCAAGCTGCAGAAATTGCAGGGAAAGTGAAAGGGATTAAAATCTGTCAAGGTGCTCCAAGTCTGACCCATCTTTTCTTTGCGGACGATTCTTTACTCCTGGTTAACGCAAACAACGGGGTGACTCAGGAAGTGAAAAGAATTCTCACTGAATACGAAAGGTTTTCAGGTCAGACAATTAACAGAGATAAACCTGTTGTAATGTTTAGCTCAAACATGAAGGATGGCCCGAAGAAAGAATTTCGGCAGAATTTGGAGATTACATGCAAAGCGCGTAATGACATGTATCTTGGCCTACCGGTAGGGGGCGAACCCACCGTAATTCAGGTATTCAGTTGAATATCTAAAATTTTTAGCAAAAAACCACTATATACAAAATATAATACATATGTGTATTAAGAGCTGCTGGCCTGCTGCGCTTCCGTTCCATTGTTGGTGTGGGTTTTCCCCCTTCGGATTGGATTAGATGATATATTGCGACTGCTGCCGTTTGGGGTTTGCCGATTCGAGGTTTTGCTGCGCGTGCGCATTCGTCCATGCGTGCGTGCGTATTGTTCCCTTTTCTTTTGGCTGGCAGGGGAGGCGTTTTGAGGGTGATGCGGTTTCGCGAGAGGCGAATCGAATCTGATCGAATCCTTTGTTTGATTTCCCCATTTGATTTGTGGTCTTATTTCCGCGTCAATCTTGGAGTTTTGGTAATTTTTTTTGATGCAAATTTGCGGTTCCGAGGGTTTGCCGATTTGGTGATTGATGCGCCTGTTGTTCTCTTGTGTTTGTGCCTTTCAGGAACCAGCGGAGGGTTTCCACGGCGGCGACGGCGGAGGGCGCGCGGAGGGTTCGCGACAACGTGAAGTTGTCGCCAAGATGAGGTAGCTCAAGATAACGCTGTCCGTGAAGTTATCAATTATTAGTCCCATCTTTCCTCCTCGCTGCTGTTTTATGTTACTTTTTTGACTTAGCAAATGAAATTCGTGTAATGCCAATAGGTTGGTCCCAAAGAGGAAGAAGCAGCACATTACTGCTTGAACAGCACTGTGATGCTGTCATTGACAACAGATAACAAGCAATCTGGAACTTTCAACTTGACAGGGTCAATTAGGCGGCAGGTTATATCTTCCTTCCCTTCCCCCGTTCCTTCTTGTCATGTTAAATGTCCTTCAGTTCAAGGGCATACTCTATTAATCAAGGTGCTATGCGAGGGACAAATCTATCTGGCATCCCTGTTTTCCACAATTACTGGTGTTTGTTAATAGAACTCAGCCATTGTGCACAAAACAGTATCCACCATTAATCTAAACTTGACACTTGTAGTGGCCCAATTTTCTGTCGACATGATGGTCTAGCTGTAAAATGCTCTCTGATTGCATGTGTAGGTTTTGGACATTCTCGAAGGCACCACTTTGACCCCTCATACTATCACAATATGTTGTTACAAATAACAATGGCACTACCTGATGATGAATCTAGTAATGTCAGTTTCATGTGGGCCAATCTAGATAGTAGATACTTGTACCTTTTTAATTATTTGGTAATTTCTTCATATTATTTTAGATGTTGTCTCTAGTATGAATAATTGTACTTTAATTTTCGCTATTGTGGACCTTTATATTTTTTATTAAATAATATTTTTGTAATTTTAAATATCCATTCTAAAATTCTTGAATCCACCACTGCTGGTGTTCATTGGAAGATCAAAATCGAAAACCTTTGAATATATAAAGGAGAAGATATGGAAACGTATCCAAGGGTGGAAGGAAAAGATACTCTCAAAAGCAGGGAAGGAAATTTTGATAAAGGCAATAGCACAGGCCATCCTGCCGTATGCGATGTCTTGCTTTTATTTCACTACATCTTTTTGTGATGATTTAACCTTTATATCCTTCAGTTCTGGTGGGCTCAACAGGAGAAAGACAAGAAGATCCACTGGTGGGGGAAGGAAAAATTGATGAGGCCGAAAAACCGAGGACGACTAGGATTCTGGGATCTTAATGCTTTTAACATAGCCATGTTGGCCTGTCAAGGGTGGAGGCTCATCCAATACCCGGATTCGTTGTGTGCAAGACTACTGAAGGCAAAGTACTTCCCGAATCGTGATGTTCATCAGGCTAGGTCCAAAGAGGGGTGCCGTATGCTTGGCGTAGTGTTCATCTATCTTTTGAGAAAAGGAATTATTTGGAGAGTTGGGAATGGAGAACGCATTAATATTTGGAGGGACCCTTGGCTCCCTAGAGAGGGCAAACTCTTTGTTAAACCTGCTTGCAAGGTATATATAGCTGATATGGAGAGACAAAATGGTCAGCAAGCAAGCTCTGCAAACATAGCAGGTGCTTTTGAATGGAAGCGGATTTGGGAATGCCAAATTACAAACAAGAAGAAGCATTTTATGTGGAGGCTTGCCCACAGTTTGGCCCTCAGGCTGAATGTAAAAAGAAGAGGTGTTTGCATTGAGACGATCTGTCCTGTTTGCAGGGGATACGATGAAGATGGGGGGTCACCACTTCCTCAAATATAAGTATGTGCCCCAAGTCTGGAGGTCGTTGCTGTTGGAAGATATTCGGTTGACTCTTATGAAGTGCCCCTCGACAAGAGATTTTGGCATTTGTGGCTCCTGAAATTTTTGTTTTGCAGAAATAGTCCCCTTCGCACATAATTTACAGATGTAGCCCACTTACAGCGCACCTGCCCCTGGGGCTGGGCGCGGCAAGGTCCTACTCCCAACCTCGGGCTCAACAAGAGGCCCTGTTTCGCGCACCGTTTTCGCTCATCGTTTTCTCCCGTGCTCGGCTATTTAAACGTGCAGCAAAATGGATCCTCATGACCGGGTTTAAGCTCTCCTTGTCTCTCTCGCACTCTCTCACTCACACATTCCCTCTTCTCTCATGTGAATCCTAAAGGCAGTGACGAAGGTGACTCAAGCGCCGTCCACTTAGTGCTTCGGGCGTGGCCTGGATCTTCACCATCGTCGATTTCAGCTGGGAGAGGCAAGGTGGCTGCGGGCTATCGATTATCTACGTATTTCTGATGTAGCCCTCCTTCTGGGTGAATTTGGTTGTTCTTCCTGCAGTTTTTATTGGAGTGCTTGTCGCTGTTGTTCATCCATTTGAGTGTGTGTTTGTGTGGTCTAGGGCTGAATGAAGTGGTACGTCATGTTCAATGGCCGGAATCTAGAGGTGTAAAATAGTTGGGAATTCTGCCATGAAGAGATCCGTTTGTTCCTGAATATGAGCTACCGGCGATTTGGCACCGAAGACGAGGCATTGAAGGCATTTAAGGTGTATGAGTCATTGCTTGGTGAATCAGCTCGGAATGACAGTGCGACTGTGCGATGCCAACACTGTGGAAGTCATGCCATAAATATGTCGTACTTAACAAAAATCATAGTGATTGTTGTCTAGTTCATGGTAATTTTAGCGCTTTTATATGTGTATGTGTTGCTGTGAGATGCATTATTGGTGATAGAATGCAAATATTGCCCTATTTGTGGTGCCTTTGTTGGAAGAAATGAAATGAAATAGCAATGTATGCTGCACTTTGTATCAAGTCATGTGGTTGAATGTACATTTTTATTTTGGTTAGCTTATTTGTAGCAAGTGACATGCTGGAACGAATGATCTGGAACATGATGTGTGAAAAGTGTTTGAAATGAAATGGGATGGAATTGGAACATGCTATCTGCAAGCACAAATAGATGAACCGAGCCCTGTCCCATACTTTAACAACCGAATTAATTTTTTGTTGGCACAACGGCATTATGTATTTCACGAAAGTTGTTAGGGTTTGTCATTTGGCTTTTGTCGGAAATGTTAGGTTTTTGTTTGGTGGTGTCTGAGCAGTTGAGTGCTTTGTTGTGTAGTACTCAATGTTGATAGAGATACAAAATACTTACCACAACGTGGATCACAAAAGCAACATCTAATAGATACAAAAAAAATGTACCACTACGTCTACAAATAGGGAGTACAAAATGGGACAATAGTATCTTTAGGAGAAAAGAAAAACAAGATGGCACGATAGGGGCTACTACGGAATGGACCAATTTACTGTGTGGACCGGGGCCATTTGTCATTTCTTGTGAGGTCGGTGTTGTAGTCCTTGTCGGCCACTCTTGCCTTGGCAGCTCTTTCGTGCTTTCTCTTACGCTCCTCCTCACGAGCCTCGCACTTCCTGCATCTACACACTCCCAGATGAGCTTGCGTCTCCTGCTAGATATGCTCGCTATGCTTTTTGTTGCGTCGCCACTCCACCCTCCTCTCGCGGTCCTCGACATCCCACTCCTCTCAGGCTAGATGCCACTGGTCCTGCAGATGGATGTCTTGGTCGATCTATTTACGGAACCTCTGTTAGAGCCATCATGGCGAGCCGAGCTTGGACCTCATGTTCCTCGTCATTATCCATGTGTTTTCTTGTCCAGTGTTAGACATTTTGCATAGCGGAAGAGAAACCGGTGAGGTTGTCAGTTATCCAACGGTTGGTACAGCATCGAACGATGAAATGAGACGTACGGAGCTAGCGTCTGAATCAAATGTCCAGGCGCTAGTCGTTCTCTTATATTATACACTATTTACTGTCAGTTGTGCCGCTCCCCACGTGCCTTTTTCTCGCGTGCAGTCGCGCTTTTCCCGAGCAACCGCGCCTCGTCGCTGTCACTGTGACGAAGGCGGCCGTTGCTTGTAGCACTCGATGACAATTCCAAATTCTTGCTGTGTATTCTGTGGAGGGAGAAAGGGCGTGCTTTTGGCGGAGAGATGGTGTGTTTAGCAAGGTCGCCGTAGGCAAGGATGCCGATGCAGGGCGCCGTACAAATCCAGTACTCTATTTTTAAGTGATGGTTTTGAATTTTCACGATCTCTAAGACATTATTTTGATCGTTATTTGTAACTTTTTTGAATTTTTACAGTTTCTAAGACGTGATTTTGATCATTTTCTTAACTTTTATCTTATTATATATTAATAAAAATATAATATTATGAAAATAATTTTAATGATAAATCTAATGATATAATATTTATGTGGCTAATCTAGATAATTTTAAACATATTAGTGGTTGACGGAACATATTCTGGACGTCACTTAAATGATATAATTTTATGTAGCTAATTTAGAAAATTTTAAACATATTAGTGGTTGACGGCACATGTTTTAGACGTAGGGTTGCCATTGGGTAGGGTATGGTTAACCCAAATCCATACCTAGTTTTTATCCATACCCATTTAAAGTGATATTATTCATACCGAAATGAAAAAGGGTATATCTAATGGGTTTTGATAACCCAGTGGGTAAAGAAAAAGGAAAGGGAGGGGTTAAGTCAAAAAAGCTTACGAAGAAAGTTTTCATAAAATTTCGGTGTTTAGAATTTCAACATTGTGTTTACACCACAAAAGTTTCTCAAAATCAATTGAAATTTATTGGAGTTTGATTCTGCATATAGGAGAGCCACTTTATGCAAATTGGTAAGGCTGGCCGCACACATGGCCCCACATACTTTTATACGAAGCTTTTTATCAAACTTCAATATTTAAAATTTTAATTTCACGTTCACACCACAAAAGTTTTACAAAATCGATTAAAATTTATTGGAAATTATTCTGTGTATGGAAGCTACTCTGTGCAAATTGACGGGCATAAGTGTACAAGTACTTATACATGCTTATACAAAAAACTATAACTAAATGAGTAGTCCAAGCATCTAGATAAACCAAATGTATCTCAACACTATGCTTAGATGGGTATGGGTAAAAATTGGTAAGTAGGTATTATTCTCTCCATACTAAATCTAAATAGGTATTTTATTTTTTTACCTATACCCTATCCAATAGTGTGGGTATAGATTTGAGAAAGGTAATGGATAGTCAGTGGCAGCCCTATTAGACGTCACTTAAATGATGTAGCTTTTATGTGGCTAGTCAAGATAATTTTAAATATATTTGTGGTAGACGGCACATATTCTAGACGTCACCTAATTAAGAAGAAAGCAGTAGCATATTAAAAGTCAAGAAATCCCCCGAAAGTCTCGGTTAAATGATACTATTAGCACAAATGTTACAGCAGAGGATCTGATTCGCAACCATCCATCCATCCATCCATATACTTTACTGCTAACCCTCAAATGTTAAAGCAGAGGATCCTGCTTTACTGCTAACCCTGCTGAAGATTTGCGCAATTCAGACGTGGACAGCATAAGAGCGCCATTCAATCTTTCCCCAGGTCGAGATCAGTGTTGCGTCTAGTAAACTTTCCCCATGCCTACCGAACGTACACCGTTTTGGGCTTACGTGCTTATCTGTGTTCTGTGTTTTTGGGTTGAAATCTTCAGGGCTTCGTATTGGGAACAGGGGATGAAGGTATCAACGAGCATTTGTCGCCGACCGCGATTGCATTTGTGCTGTTGGGCGCAGCGCAATTTCGTTCGCTCCTTTTCGAGCAGCTAATCATCGTTGATCGATCAGGGCATTCTCGGCACTACACGCACGCATCATTCAGTAGAAACAAAACAGATATTCGGGGATCAATCATGAATAGATACTTTAACAGGCCCAAACTTAATTATAGATGAGAGAAATCGCAACAGTTACTCGATCATACTGCCAATACATACACCCATCCAAACAACTGGATTTAACCCCGGCCGGGGCGTGCCATCGATCTGAAATTGAAGCCCTGCCAATCAGAGAAACATTTCAGGCTCCCGTACGTCTCTCTCTAGTAAAAAAGAAGGGAAGAAGAAGCAATACGACCAACCCAAGAACAGTAGACTAGCTAGCTAGCTAGCTAATAGTAGTAGTAACCACGGGCGCGGAGAAGAAGCGAGATGGGGGGATGGATCAGATTCGGAGCGATGGAGCGGAAGATGGGGCTGGTCTAGCCGGCGAAGATGTGGACCCCGATGGCGATGAGGAAGATGGTGACGAGGGCGAAGTAGATGACGGCGTGGACGAGGATGGAGACGCCGCTGGTGTGCATGTTGCCGAAGGCGATGATCCGGCCCTGCGCCGGCAGCTGGAACAGCAGGCCCGGCGTCAGCAGCACGAACAGCACCGTCGCGACCACCACAGGGCCCCAGTCCGCCATATACAACCCTCGATCTGCCTCCTGCTATCAACTCTCCCCAAAGTTTCTAATTTTTTGTTCTCTCTGTCACTGAAGCGAGTGAGCAATGAATACTCGGAGGGGGTGGTGTAATGTTGCGTTTAAGTAAGAGCTGCGCTAGTGTGGTGTGGGGTAGGTGTGGAAAACACACTCCGAGCACACGAGCTAGCTCAGCTCGGTACAAACTAATTGAGTTAAGCCTATATTTCAGCTTGGTCATGAGTCTGAGTCGGCTCTGTAGCTCGTGAGGCTTCACTGTATTAAGGTCCAGATGTTTGTGCCACATGAACTCAGATGATGACTAACAGGTGGTATTTGTTGGAAATCTAGTCAATTTTCGGTATATTTTAATCCAGAAATTTAGCATATAAAACATAACATAAACATGCATGAGTGATCTATCAACGATGTATTCATTTTCGCTAACGAACAAGCTAACAGAAACATCTATTAAAATATTCATCGCGCACATAAACAAATACACCAGAAAAGTAACAAATTTATACCCTCGGGCGGGGCCAGTGCCGGAGACACCGGAGGCGCCGTTACCATCAGTTGACATGATGACCTATTCGATGTAGTCGATCAAAGCGTGATGCAGGACGAAACTTGATGCAGGAAGATATTCGCAGTGCAGCCCCGCGAACGATTCACCACCAGGAAGTAGACGTCGCAGATTGAGTAGTCGCGCCGATGCGCTCCCCAAAAACTTGATCGCCCGTCTACCCGTGCAGGTACACAAACAGACGAAGTTCCGGAGGCCTACTCGCCCAGAAACTTGTGCGCGCAAGGTTCTGGACCGGAGATTGCAGAGAGCAGCAACAACAACAGAGACAGAGAGCTGTTCTTTCGTATCCCTCTGGTATGGAGAGGAGAGCCCTCTTTTGTAACAGCAAAAACGAAGAGACGCACCCGACGCGCCTGCGCGCGTACGTACACGCACGGCGCGGCGCCGCGCGGCGTGGCGTGGCGTGGCGAGCGAGCGAGCGAGCGCGCGCGTGTATTGGCTCTCTCCAATTCCACAAGGGGGTTACCACGTTCCACTTTTTAAAGTGGTGTAACTCCCATTCAACTCTCCATATGGGACTAAACACTTTTTCCATGTGGGCCTAGGAATTTCATTTGATTAATTGCTAAATTAAAATGGACCAAGTCCAATTAATCCAACAGTATTTGTGTAACAGTTCAATCACTTTATTTATGTAGTATTATATATGTGATATTTTAAGTTTAGGAGACAAATGATATACTCTATGCCATACGATTTTACCTGAAGTTTCTTCCACGTTCTTTTTTGAAAAATGTTTGTTTGGCGACTTGATACATGAGGTATTTGTGGTTCTCCAATAGTTTGATTCTTGTATACTTCTCTATAATTTGGATCAGGTCTGGCTGAAGTGAGTAAAATGGCCTATGCTTCAATGTTTATTAATATATTTTTTCTCTATCCAATTTAGCTGAGAATTTGATGAGGATATAATTGATGAGAACATATTCTGTGTGGAATTTTTCAAGTTGACAGTTTAACATAGCCTTGGTTCTTCTACCCGTGTCCTTTCTTGCTACTGTCCGAAGTCCAAACACCCAACTATGTGCCATTCTGTGAAAGCTTCACCAAGTTCAGACCTTAGCTGATCCCTAGTTGCACTTATGTGATCTTGTCTACAAAAGACAGATCCTGGATATGGGCAACTATATGACTCTGGCCTTCCCTGACCAGCTACTACATTGTCAGTTTGTAAAACTTCACCTTCAGGTGGTCAAATTCTGGTTCCTATCATCTTTGAGATGTTTGGATCATTCCTGTAATGAGAAAGCTCTTCCTCTGCCTGAAAGTGCTCGCCTACTCCAATCTTTTTCCTTTGTGTGAGGAGCGCTGATGTCATGAGTAAGGCTGTAAAAAAGCTCGAAACTCATAAGCTACTTGAGCTCGGCTTATTTTAGATTCGATTCGAGCTCAGCTCAAATTTTAAATGAGTAGAACTCGAGCTTGGTCTCGAGCTCGCGAGCTTCACTGAGCCGAGCTCGAATAGTTCGCAAGCCTCGATTTGAGCTTAAATAATTATACATATTAATTCTTACCGAGCTTATTCGATTCGAACTTAAGCTCAAGCTTTTCTTATTGTTAAAAATATTTTTTTCACAGATTTCTGTGAGGCAGATGTCTATTGACACAATGTTGAGTACAAGATCTTTTGTGTGGTAGCAACGTTGAAATCAAGACCTTTTGTTCAGTGCCTAACTACCAATGGTTGAAAACTTCAAATTGAAAACCTTTTGCTCATTGTTTTCATTACCTCATCATGAATCACTTATAAACTATTAAGACAGTAGTTAATAGTTGTATATTTTGTATTTAACATGGACTAATGGTGGTCGTATAATTGTATTGCATATTTTGTATATAACGAATCTAATGAGTTGAGCTTAAGTTTTTACCCGAGCTGAGCCTTCATTTCAGCTTGTTAACTTAATGAGCGGAGTTAAGCCAAATCACTTTGTCTAACGAGCTCCTGTTAACCGAGCCAGCTCGATATCCTAGCATGGGGAAGGGAAGACCAAACGGTTGGCCAGAGACGAGCGGGTCGGCCCCGATCATTGACATACCGAGCCCGCGAGGGGAAGGAGGACACGTGGAGGAGACGCGATGGGTCATGCGGGCGGCTCACCGATCGCGTTGAACGCTTCAATGGCAGGTAGGCCTGCGCATCTCCACGGTTTGCATCGGACCCACCTGTCACGGTAACAGTGTGCGGGTTGCGCCTTCGATGGAGTGTGTGGACTACTACTGGCTGGGCGGTGCACACAGCCACGGCCGTGCCTACTTGGCGTTCCGTTTCACGCGGAGTCCTCGTAGATGGTGGCGTGGCCGCGCCGTTTTGTGGCTTGTCTCATGTGGGGCGGTCGGTAGGTTTTCCTTACGTTTTGTCGCGAAAAGGAGGATTAGTTAGTTCACGTTGTGTCACGACAGCGAACAGCTAGCTCCTGCACCTGGTTTTGTTACGAATGATGGCTTCTTACTATAACTAATAATTTTTATCCGTATTTTTTTGGTATAATAGCGTACAACGGAAATATTGATACAGACCATGCATACAATTTTAAGCTTAAAAAACTTTTCAAAAAATCCGTTTCAAGAAGTCATCTTATTTATTTTGACTTCCATACAGTGCAGGCCTTAGAATTTTAGAATAGGTGTTCAAAGTTAAAAAAAATGGCAAATCTACTCGCGCAATTGCGCTGCAGGATATTATGATACAATTATCTTTGCTATATAACTCTACTGTCTATAATTAAAATATAATTGTATTTGCTATACAACTCTAATATACATCTACGATTAATTTACACTGTTATAATCTGACCCTACCAAAATAAGTGGTGGAGATGCTTCTTTTTTCTCGATCAATGTGAGAATTTCTAAGATTTTTAATGATTATTGTAGGATTTTCTTGCCCTCAAAATAAAGGATGTGTCTTGAATCTCACCAGTTGTTTTTATTCATATAGATATTGCTCAACGAAGAAAGAAAAGGCTATCAGTGGCAACAACACAAAGTATAAATTGCCCCTGCTAAAGATATCTCAAAATTATATAGAAAAATTATAAAATAATTAAGAAAATATATAATTTTAACTTTGCAGCTTTTCATGCAATTTTAGAGATAGCTATTTCATTTTATTGTTTCTTAGGATCACCTTGCTGACTTCTTCAAACTTTAAAAGTTCAAGAAATTTTTCTTTATTATGTGAGTCTAACCACCATTATCTCACAAAAATTTCAAATCTACAAACTTTTTCTTCATTTTTGAAGACTATATGATCTCCATTACACAAACACACGATCATTCAATCAACTATTTAGGATTTGCCAATTTTGAAATTGAGGGGAAAGTAGGAGAATGAATGCAACTTACCTGAGGATGAGACCTTACCACAACGCCGGCTACTCCCTACCTCCCTGATCGCTTGTGCCGCCTCGCACAATCACTTCTCTCCTAACACCGCCTGCTTGCAATTGCATTGACGCTTCATCTTTATTTTTCAAATTAACAAATTTCTTTATTTTTCAAAGCTTTACATCTAAAATTGGGGATTTAGGATTCACCGCCTGGCCCTGCGCATGCTATCACGCTCCCTCTCGTTCATGCTTCGGCCCTTCAACCTCCCAACCCAAGCCGCTACCATGCATGGCCATTGCATTCTACAGAGTGTGGGCTCGTGCCGCTGGCTGCTGTCTCTCTTGCCTTGGCGCTTACCACCCACCTACCACCCTGCTTGCTTCGCGCGCTGTCGGCCACTCCTGTCACCGCTTGTCGGTTGGCCACTTGTCACCTATGTGCATCGTGCATGTGGTTGAGTGCCCGATCCATTGAGTGAGTCGACCCACAAATACAGAGAGAGAATAGGGAGGTTAGGTGGTTAGGATTGGGGATGGTCAAATAGGCCAACATGAATTAGGCCAGCTAGAGAGGATGCTGGATGGGTTCGCCGCTCGTATGGGCTGAGAGAAAGTTATGAAAGTATAGTGGAATTGGGCTGATGAGGTATAAATATGTAATTATGGCCAACTAAGAGTGTACATATGTATTATACCTAGTATATGCTGAATTTGTTGCCAAAATTTTTAGATATTCAACTGAACACTCATGACTATATAGGACACTCATGAACTATATAGGATCCGCTTTTGCTTTCTAAGAAGCCATAACCCTAAAAGAACAGTGTCTTTGCTCTCGAGTCATCATTAGGGGTGGAAACGGATCGGATACGGTCGAATAGTCTCAAATACGAATACGAATCCATATTTTTCAAACGAATATGGATACGAATTCGAATATTCTCAAATACGGATACGGATATTCTCGAATACGAATACGGATATTTTCGAATACGGATTTTCTCGGATACGAATATCGGATAAAACGGATTCCTAGCGGTTTTACCGATTTTTCACCGGTTTTTGACCGGTTACCAGTTTTAAATCGCCTAAATTCAAATTTTGAATCACAAAATTTGTACGAATTTGTCATATGTTCTAGAAACGGATCGAATACGAATCGAATAGTCTCGAATACGAATACAGATACGAATATTCTCGAATACGAATGCGAATACGAATACTCTCAAATACGGATACGAATATTCTCGAATACGAATACGAACATTTTCGAATACGGATTTTTGCTTACCACATTTATGTTTTCTCGGATACGAATACCAGATAAAACGAATTATCCGTTACCGTTTTCCACCCCTAGTCATCATCACTCGCTCGCAACTAAAACCTGCCAGCGAGACGTTCCACTCCATCACGCTCTCATCTTCAATGGGTACCACCATGCTCCCTCTAGATACACGTTGTTTAGATATAGCTGTAGTTAAACTTTTAAAATTTTGCCCATTAACATTTTTAAATATTTAATTTTGATATATACAATATGTGTAGATTTATTTCAAAATAAATACTTTTATAGTGCTATAATCTCATTAATTTTTATAAATATATTATAATAGAAATTAGTAATTAAGGTTGCGCTTCGGAGATCCTGCCAACATCCGAAGGACGTATTCTGTAACCGGAGTATCATCGAAAGCGATCTGGACTGGCCACGAAGAAATGTGCCCGAAAGTAATAAAACAGGCTACTTTTTCTGGCGCCTTTTCCTGGTAAGACGTTTCTTCTGACAAGGAAAGAATACCTTCCCATACTAACGAAGAAGGAATGAGCAGAAAGACTGACAAGCTGGATGGCAGAAAGACAGACAAGCTGGATGGCCGCCTGAAACCACACATGAAGTTATACTAGTACAGCCCAAGCACCGGCCGGCCTTGAAGGCAGATTCCAAGACCATGCAACCATGCACATGCATGTAAATTTCTTTCTCTGCACAGGAAGGAAAAGCTGGCCCTCTTCGATCCGGCTTCTCCCAGCCGCTTCTGGCTTCAGCTTTGGTCTGGAAAAGCTGAAAGCCGCACACAAGGAAATGGCTTCCGCAGAGGGGATAAAAGCCACACCGACGTTGGCTTATCTCTCTCGTGACTTCTCCCTATTCCTGACCCCCCTCCTACCCATGCGGCTGTTTGCTTCCTTCGCTCTAGATCTGGCATGGCCTGGCCGCCCCGCCCCCCCCCCCCTTCGAACCCGCCGCCTCCAACGGACCCTCCCTGGCTCCCTCCATCGCTCGTGTTTTTGCCTCTGTCCCATTCCCGACTCCCCGTCCACCCGTGCGTTGTCCCATCTCATCCGCTCTAGATCCAGCGTTGGCCACGTGCCCCCTCCCTTGTTTTCTCCACCCCGTGCGCCCCCCGCACTAAGCTGCCGCCTCCATGGGCCCTTCGTAGCTTCCTCTCGTGCCAAATCTTCCCTGTTTCCCGACCTCTCCCCCCACCATCTCCACCGCCCTTGCGTCACCTTCTCGAATGGCATCGACATCATCGTCTGCGTCCCCCGCCGCGACAGTCGGCTCGTCCTCGTCTGCCTCCACATTGGACGCCACCTCTTCACTCTAGTCCGAGTCTACGTCCAACGTTCCTTCATCCCCTGGTGCTCGAGCATCGTCCCCTCGGCGGCTGGCTAATCCTTCTACAGCGTGTGCAGCCAACAGCCTAGCCAAACGCCCTATGGAGCTCCCCACGTCATCGTCGCCAATCGCTGACCTCCTACCGACTGCACCTAAGGTACAATATCCCCTCAGTTATGCATTCCATAGCATTTAAAGACTTTTGTCGGTACAATGGCGCATTATTTTGTTGTGTGTTGCTTGCCGTGTTGGCATGACCGGCGTTGTGTGCTTCATTCCCCCAAATAGGCAAGGGAAAGACTCACAAGGATAACGCTGGCAATGCTATCTAGGACAATGCAACCCATATCTCGATGCTCAAAATATGCCGCGAGGAGTTTGAGGCACAGAACAAGGTCATGGGTTATCTAAACATGCATGGGTACGCCAGCCTAGAGAGGAAATTCAATAAACACACCAGGTGAGAGTACACAAGAATGCAATTCAAGAACCATTGGGACTCACTGAAGCGGGATTACTACATAGGGAAAACACTTAAATTGAATGCGACAGGCTTGGGATTGAACCCGCAGACCCACTCGATCGTTGCCACGCATGCATGGTGGGAGAAGCAAAACCAGGTTAATGAAGCTAGCAAATTGTGTTACGATACCGTCAATTTAAGATTACATTTTCTTGTGGGCCTAATTGTGTGCATTGCTATTACTGCAAACTTGTGTATTGAACCATGGCCTGTTGGTACGTATGATTCATGATTAAACTGGTATTGTAACCTTTTCACCTGGTCATTAAAGTAGGCATTTAGCTCTTCAAAAGCCGGTTTGGACAGATTTTCAAATTCTCCCTAGAATTATATTGTGAATTAGAGGGCCTTTCCTTCCTTGCCATGCAATCATTTAACTATGTCACATAACATGCTCAGTACCATTTGGAGAGGAGGTACATCCATTATTGTAGGATCATTCCATTTTGCTGCTTGATATGTACCTGCTATGTGCATTATTGTATTCCTTCAACTACCATGCATCTGCTATGTACTTGCTATACACATGATCATTTCATTTCAGTACTGTATTCCTTTAACTGGAGATTGCCTTTTGAAACGTATCTGCTATGTGCAGGATCATTTCATTTTTGCTGTTTATATTCCCAATCAATCTAACTGTGCCTCCACGCTGCAGGCAATGATAGGTGCCAAAAGAATTACGAAAGGACCGCTGGCCCATGAGGAATTGATGAATATCATATTCCAGGAGGGCCTTTGCACTAACGAGCATGCAGAAGTCCACGGCGCGAGAAGGCGGCATGCTGATTTGTCCTCTGATGATAGCTCAGATACTGAGCCTGTGGAGGCCTTCGAGGCTAGTAGCTCATCTCACAAACACAGGGGCAAGCAGACAACCCCACCCTCGGGTCCCGAGTCATCGAAGAGTTGGGGAAACATGGCGGACGAGTGCATATTGTGGATATGCAATGTCTATGAGAAGTTTATGACCACTACCTGTCCAACCACACTCGGGGATAACACCAACATGGCTCGCAATGAGGTACACCAGTTGTTGCAAGTGGTCATTGCCGATGGGTATTTTGAGGGCACAGATGAGCATTTCTACGCATGGGCTATGCTGATGGGCAAGAAGTACAGAGATGTTTATATGAGGCTTCATACCCCTAGGGTCGTGCAAATTGGCTACGTAGGATGTGGCCCCTTTACCAGTCCCATGGGGGTGCTGCCAATCCATGACTGCCCCTATGTCCTTTTCACTTCGCACACATGCTATCCTTTGAGCCGTTATTCGTTGTGCACACGTCATGGTCTCTATGTGCTTTTCATGTTGTATTGTACTATTGTAATTCGTGAGTTGTTGCATGTACCTTATGAAGTTCAGTACTATTTGTGCCACTATATCAGTTAATCTTTGTTCAAACCATTTAATTATTTGTTTCTATGTTGAACTATGGGTAATAATGCTTGCATATTCTGGTTCATTATGCACAGCCGAATGCCCCTCTGTTGGTATCAATTAGTAGCACCTAGTGTTAATTAGTAGGACTTGAATCCCCCTGTGTTCATGGTTCAATTTTGGGAGTTATGGTTCGTGGTTAATGGTTGCTAGCTATGTTTTGATCATTTCATTCTTGCTACCTGTGGTCCATGGTTGCTAGCTTTGTTTGGATCATGTAATTGTTGCTAACTGTGGTGCATTCTTCAAATGATGCATGCTATCTGTGGTTGCTACCTCAGTTTAAATCATGTAATTGTTGCTAGCTGCGGTTCACGGTTCATGGTTGAAAGCTCAGTTTAATTCATTTATTTGTTGCTAGCAGTGGTTCATGGTCCAATGGAACCATGAGCAAAATTGAGGGGGCAACTCCAACCATTTCATTTCTTGTGAATGCCACATTTATAATTCATCTGAGTTTTTCTATGGTAGTACCTACCTCGAGGCATGTCTATTTGCCTCGAGGTGTGTCATGCACAATAATAGACATGGATACACTAGCCAAAATGTAATGGCCATATGCGACTTCGACATGTGGTTCACATTTGTGGTTACAGGATAGCCCGGCTCAGCTCATGACATGTGCATCCTAACACGCTTAATGATTACAACCACGTGTTTTCATTTCCTCCCACATATACAACTCACACTACCCTTCCTACATTTGACAAATGTGTTCTTTACGTATGTATATATATGATAGACTTGGTTTCTGATTTGCAATGTAGGGAAGTACTATGTCGACTCAGGGTATCCTAATAGGATAGGGTACCTTGTGCCATTCCGTAGCAGTCGATGCCATGTTGCCGACTTTGCCCGTGGTGGTTGGCCACGGGGAGGCAACGAGTTGTTTAATTACCTGCACTCCTCCCTACGCAATGTCATCGAGCGTGCCTTTGGTGTGTGAAGAATAAATGACACATTCTTGAACACATCTCTAGCTTCGACCACGCCATGCAGAGGAAGATAATTGTTACTACCTTTTATTGCATAACTTCATTATTGATGCTAGGTGGGGTGATGTGGATTTCGCCAATGCCCACGTGGGCACGGATCATGACTCCTCTGGAGTTGACACCACTCCAGACATAGGTGGATGTACACATAAATTAGATACATGATGCGATAGCGAATGCTCTAGTCGTGTGATTTATTTTGCTGTTGTAGTACGTTCATATACTCTTATGCTTCCAAGGTTATATATGCCGCTTTGGCAAGCTGTATATATGCTTTTAAGATTATATGTTTGCTATTCCCTACATAACGAACGTGTGCACAACAAGCACAATTTCGTATTTGTACGCATGCAATTCTCTCATATTCATATGTACGGAAACAAGAGGAGGCTTGCATCATGCTGGGCATGGAAAGTACTAGCGACTACAACGGTTCATTAGGATTGTTGATTATTTCCAAAGTAGCATGGTTAGTTAGGACATTCAATTACCTTCAACATAGCATGATTAAACAGCTACTGTTTAGAAATCTATAAAATTTCAGTACCCAAAAAATGCTAGTCCATCTATACAAATTCTTCAATATCAATATTGCATTTCTATGTAATTCAGCTTAATCAACAAAAAAAGAAAAAAAAGCTAACAACCAGAAAAACATAACGGCTTCTCCACTAACTATTACTATTCATCAGTCACAGCTAAAAAGATCAGACCCGCTAGCTGTAGTTACAACCTCCTTTTGACATTCCAATGCCCAGCAACAGTCACGTATGTCACTGTCATCCAAAGCCCAGAATATCCCAAATCCAAGACAGGAGGCGAAGGATTTCCAGCTCGACGATTAATCAAAACTCTTCAGTTGTATTAAGTCCTTTTACCAGTACTGCTATGCGACCAGAAGAGAGAGCAATGGGCTTTTCAACCAGCAGGTTCCTTGCAAATGGAGGTAAAAGATCATACTCCTATGTGAACGAGGCTTCTCTCACTGGCAACTGCATCGATCTCCCAATCTGCAAGCATTATCTTATTCAGAGAAGGAGTTGAGTGACCTAGGGTGGGCTCAGTTGGCAGTACGAGGTTAGGATGAGATAGTACTATACTACGTGGTTCTATTGTTTTTAGTAAATAGGATAATTTAACATCTAAAGAGGATATTTTTTAATTTATATCCCATCATCTGGAATGTGATAGTTCCATTTAATCAACTAAACACATAGATAATTTTTTTGTTGAACCATCTCATATATATATATATATATATATATATATATATATATATATATATATATATATATATATATATATATATATATATATATATATACCACATTGTTTTTAGTAAATAGGATGATTCAATATCTAAAGAGAATATTTCTCAATTTGTATCTCACCATCTAGGATGTGATGGTTCCATTTAATCAACCAAACACATAGATGATTTTTTTGTTAAACTATATATTCACTTGGTATAAGCAACAAAACACACACGAGTCTTAGCAACTTTAGCTTCCCTATCTTGTAGGTCTAGCCAGTTTAGGGCTTTTTAGCAACTTTAGGCGCCGACTGTTTTGCTCCAATATCATCCTAAACCCCGGCGGCACCCTTTGCTCTTGCCTTCTTCTTAGGCTCGTCCAGAAGAAAGGGCCCTCTTCACCAGGCAAGCGCACGGCGGTCTCCAGCCGAGCTATGCCTCTTGCGCACATTGACCTTCAGGTTGTTGCAACCGTCACCAACATCTCCAGTAAGGTCTTCGTAAGGTTCAAGCCGGCATTCAAAACCATATCTGGCAAAAACATCTCTACCTGGGGTGGATCACCTCAGGCGATGAACTTCATGCCAGTTAGCTAGGAGCAACATAATTACTCATGAAGGCTGGTCTTTGTGTAATTTTCGTTTAATTACTTTGAGGGTTGTTAATGCTGGGTGCATTGTAATGTTTACTCTCATAATACAAACTCCTGCGCACATGTGTGGTTAGATATTACACAATACATATGTTTCTATTTGAAAATAAAGTTGTATTTTTATGCTTAGGATTTGAAATATAGTTGTATTTCTTATATAACTATAACAACTTCAATATAGATCTAATTTATCTACACTGTTATAATTTGAATCCACCAAAATCAATAGTGTAGATCTCTTTTTCACCGATTAACATGGTAATATGATAATTTCTAACTCTTCAGAGTGAACATGATGCATTATTTATTTATTTATTTATTTTAGTAATGCAGTGGATCAAGGTGTTTGTCTTTTAGGATAAAACATTGTGATTTGAGGACTGAGCGTAGCCTGGTTGGTGTGAGTGTGACTGCCAGGGGCGTGGTCCACCCACCGGGTTTGAGCCTATGGCTACCTCATTTTGGGGGTACTGTTCATATGAATAATATCTATGTATTGTATATATGAATAGTGTCCCTCAGAGTATACGCACATGTGGGCGCATTCAGTGGTCAAAGCACGTGCCTGCGCTCTGTGAGGCTCTAAGATCTTCGTCTTATCTTAGCATGTGCATTGGACACACCCATATGGATGTGTGAGTGTGTGGTGTCATGTGGGTGAGTACGTCTTTGTTGTACTCACTTAAAAAAACATTGTGATTTGTGCACCCTCCTCATCACTGGTTCACTAGGCCAAAGAATTTTCTCCTGCCATGGGCCCACGGCAACCGGCTAGGGGTGGGGCCGCAAAGTGGTGATGGGGGAGTGAAAGAATTGAGTAAAAAGTTTTGGGAATTGCTATAGTCCATGCGTCTGATCCAAGCATTACCTGTTGGATGGTCCTCGTCGCCTGGACCCGAATCGGTTTCTTTGGTGCACATACGATAAAGCGAGTTCACGTCCGCAGGAGGTCGTCCAGCCATCCCAACACAAGGTGCTCACCATTCCCTCCTTCTCTCACTCTCTCCTCATTCTTTCCCTTCTCTTAATCTATTCCTCTCTTCGCACAACGCCCGACCCCATTCACGGCAGCGAATACGAGCCCCAGTCACCCCTCCCCAGGCACCGTCGGATCCGGCTACCACCATCAACTTCCTCTTCGGCCGTCATTGAGCATGGCACCACCAGATCCGCCCACCACCATCGACTTCTTCTTCGACTGTCTGCGGGTGTAGTGGGGAGCCTTTAGCGAAGCGTAGCCATGAAGTGTGTGGTGATGATCCCCCGAGCTCACCACACCTGGCGTCAGTGCTCTCTTTGTGACCATGAACCAGGTCAGTGCCTCGCTAAGCCAGTGTCCAGAGCACACGGCACCACCGTAGCCCTTGGTCAGCAACATGCATGAGCTCTTTGTGAAGGTTTTGTTGCAATATTTTGATTTCATGTATACAACAATCAGCAACAACTAGTGCAACATTGAGATTTTTATCAAACATTTTTGTTGCATTCATGACGAGAAATGTTGCATTCATGGTCGAGAAATATTGCAATCGACCGTACAGAGCTAGCATCTGGTTCGGATGTCCAAATGCTAGCATCTCCTAAAAGTTTTTAACCCCTGCATGCTTTTTCTCCTAGCGATTCTGGGGCAATGGGCATCACACAACTCACAAAGGTTGTGGATGGATGATAAATGGCACCATTGGATGGTCCACTATCGATCTGTCAACCGTGAGGTTTTGCCAAATGTATTGGACAACATATAGGATTATGTACAAACCATTGCATTCACAAAGCAAATCTGCACCATTCATGTGCGTGTAGATTCGTGCAAGGTACATGTGCAAAACCAGAAATACTAGAGAAATTATGGTACATACCATGTGGTGGACCCCAATTATAACCCACCCCACTAAGACCCTATTTGTATTAACTTTTGCCTAGGGAGAAGTCAGAAGCTAACATGAACACATGACTTTTTGAAGCGGTTTTTCCACCCCTCTCGCTCTCATCTCACTCTGAGGATACGTCGGGGGGTCACCGGTGCATCACATACCCTATTCCTCTTGTTCCCGTCTCACACACATATCTCACACTTTTTGCACCACTCAACCCTTCTTCTAAAAACCACTTCTTTTAGCTGTTACTATTTATTTTTAGTTAAAAACCATCAGTAGAAGCTAGTACGAATGCCCCCTAAAAGCCACCCCTACTATCTCCTCTCACTCTCTTCGATCTCCATGCCTCCTATCTCTCCCTCCCTTCCACTGTCTACCATTGGTGGTGATGTGGGAGAACAAGGTGACTGCGCGGTTTGAAGATGGGAAGGATGTGGCGGTGCAACACACCCGCGGGCCAACATGACAACCAGCGACCGTGGCAGGTAGAGGAGGCAATCAGTGTGGTATGACCGAATCTAGGAAGATGCACGACGTGGTAGGTAGGGGTGGTCAAAACCGACGGTGCCGAGCCAGGGGCAGTCAGATCTAGGGAAGATGAACATAGTCACCTTCTTCCTCCCCTCCAATTCCCCTCGATCCACCATCTCCCTCCCCTCTGGTGGCATGCAAAACAACGATCAGGTGTTGGTGACCTAGTGACGACGGGTGGTGGCTCGAAGATAGTGGAGGCGGCCAAATCCATTGTCTCCCTTTCCTCCGATAGCATCTCCATCTCCATCCACTCCCATCAGCATGATCCATGCTGGATCTAGAGGGGTCTCTATTAGATGCGTCCTTGTTGGCCTCAAGTACTCCGGTGGTGAGGTACTATATATGAGGAAGTACACCACCACCTACACTTCTTCATCGTCACCGACTGTCGAAGTACCTCCGCTCAGAAGCTTTGATCACTCGAACGCTTCGACCACTCAAATGAGAACACACCGAAGACAACACCATGCTCATATCGTGCAAGATCGAGATGTGTTAGCACACTGCTACCGAGAACACAAGAAATATGATGCTCGAAAACCACGCCGTGCTTCAGTTGAGACAACAAGATGACGTCAGCAGTGATTTCTTTTCTTTGTGATCAAATCTGATATTTAACTTCTATATTATGTTTGTGGCTATAAAGCGCCCTCACGGCACCCGTAAAAACTCTAGCACAAAAAGGCTCCACAAATCCATGGCTAAAACTCTTAGCCTGTACCTACTTTTATATGTTAGAACCCTAAACCGTGTTCGACTCAAACATGAACACGAAATCCTATCTCTTACTCAAATCAAGGGACCCGAAATCCTTCTAAATACATGTTTTATTTAAACTCTCAATATTCTCAGTTATGGACTCCATCGACAACTCCTAACACAACACGTGATGAAACCTCCAGGATCACAACTCCCATATTTTCATCACACCTCATCAACTTTCGTGTCGAAGCCTCCAGGACTGCACCACCAGTAGCTTTTCCACGCATCACCTCCTTCCATCTCCACATGCTCCAGCATTAGCCTAATCACCTCGCATGACATCCTCAACCGCCTAGACCTTGGATCTCCCCATCCTAGTCCTAGTTCTCCTCGTCATCGATCATGATCGTCTCTACGCACACCTACATATGCAAAGACCAAAGAAATATTTTTTCGTCACAAGTTCTTCCAAACTTGACCGTTATCAGCACACACATATATAACCACAACCTCAATCAACCAACAACACCAACCAGGTCATCCACAACTACAAATCTCATTGCTATCCATAATTTAGCCTTAGATCACTTAACACGACCGCTAGCTCAACGAGTACTCGAAAGCAACAAGTACTCGAGAATTACTATCGCTCCTCTCAAAACATATGGGAATAACAAGTATCGCTATCGACCACAGAACCATCGAGTACTGAATACCGAGTACCAATCACTAAGTTTATAACTACCAAGTATCACCGACAACCGCTATGACTAGAACAGTCAACCATTGATCCAACACGAGTACTTGAAGTACTTAAAGGTAGCAAGAATTAAAGCACTCGTACCGACCATGAAGTCTATAAGTATTGACCGAAGCCTACGGCAACCGATCACAAAAGCCTTTGACTACCGTTCGTGAGGTCTACAACAACCGATTGAAAAGTCTAAGACAACGACAGTAGACCACAAAGTTTATGAGTACCGATCCCGAATTCTAAGACCACCGATCATAAAGTTTACGACGACCGACCAGAAAAATCTACAACTACTGATCACAAAGTCTTCGACCATTGAGTATCGATAGTAAAGTCATGACTATCGAGTATCGACCAGTAAAATCTACGACTATCGAGTGTCGACCAGTAAAGTCATGACTATCGAGTATCGACCAGTAAGGTCCACGACTACTGAGTGCGACTAGTAATGTCTACGACTATCAATCGTTACTGTAGCTATGACCAGTTCGCTGGTCGAAAATAAAGCTTACCGATTACCTAGCGTGGTCATTCTGCTGTGGTCAAAAAGGCCGTAGTCGATCGCTGCCGTGGTGAAGCCGGAAGTGGTGGAAGTCGGATATGGTGGAAGTTAGACGTGATCGAAGTCGGACGTGGTCGAAGCTTGGCATGGTCGAAGTTTGATGTGGTTGAAATCTGCAGTGCTCAATTTACCATGGTCGAAGCTTGATGTAGTCGAAATGCCATAGTCGAAATACCGTGGTCAAAACTTGACGTGATCGAAATGCCGTAGTCGGTGCCTGTTGTTCGGACCTACCAATGGGACAAGCTTCTCAAATGCCGTCTCATACCATACAAACCCGAACGAAACCACTCAGAGCATACCAAAACCACTCAGAGTATACCAAAACCACTCGGACTCGACTGAAACCACTCGAAGCAAACTAATGCCACTCGGACTCGACAGAAACCACTTGAGCGTGATTGAAACCACTCGGACGCTGTCCAACTCGACCTGAACCGAAACTTGCACAAATGCAAATTTTAATGCAAGCTAAAAGTCAATTATTCGTCATCACTAAATGCGCGATCACCATATTGTCTGACAAAGGCGCATTTATGGCATTATCAGGGCACGATAGGCAAGGTACGGTGGTTGACTAGATCGGCTACGGTGATGTGCACAGTGGTGACGGTCGCTGTGTTGTGGCCGCAGCGTGCAAGAACGATCGAGCAACGCTCGGCAACAGGGGAGAAGGCAGCATTTCGGAGGGCGCCAGTGACTGATGAAAGCAGGAATTTGAAATAGGAAAGCGCATTTGACTGGAAACTTCCGATTCGTGGAAAGAATTCAAATTCAAGAAAAATTTAAAATTTTTGAAATTTCGGGGTGTTTCAGTCTCTCTCCGGTGTGCTCCATGGCCTCGAGCACAGCTCCGCCGAAGTACTCGTTTTCACCGCCGATTTGCAAGTACTCCCGCAGCGCAATACAATGTACATGTCGCCAAGCTGTGGCGGCCGTCCGCCGTGCGGTGCATTTGCACCTCGCCGTCGGGCATCGAAGCTCCACATCGTCCCTACCGCCTCGGTGCATGAGCACCTCTCTCCTCACCGCCGTACATCTCCTTTCGCCGCCCATCTCTCTCTTCGCTGCCCATCTCTCTGTTCATCTCTCTTTCAGTAGTCCAATACTGCAGTGTACAGGATACAAATCATGTATGTATCAGCAGTGTATTGTACAGCTTTGTGTATGTATCAGTAGTGTACAGTACATATATCTATCAGCAGTGCACTCTTAGTGTATTGTACAATACTTTTCATTTGCAAAAGTATTCTTCTTTATGCAAAAAAAGTGTGTTTTTCTCTGCGGAACATGTATGTATCAGCAGTGTACTCTTAGGGTACCCTACAGTACTTTTCATTCGCAAAAGTATTCTTTTGTATGCGAAAAGTGTGTATTTGTCTGCAATACATATATAGTACAAGTGCTTCCATTTGAAATTCGAATTTCGAATGAGGGAGAGGTGCACTGAAATCGGTACTCTTGTCAGTGGTCCCACACCATGTCAGCTGAATTTTGAAACCCCAAATACAACAGTTATACATCTAGCAATACATGACGTAGCACGGATCTTAATGCAAAACAATGCCAGAGATTTGGTTGTAGGCAAAACGGGTTGTATATTTTACTTTCCGCAGACAACAGCCATTGATACTGTTGTGAAATGCGAAGCATGCATGGATCGAGCACCACGATAATTGCGTGCTTTTGGAAATTGTTTCTGGAGATGCTAAGGTTGTGTTTGTGTTGGGACAAGGTGGGATGAGATGGTCCTGTCCCTGGTTTTGGAATAGGATGATCTCATTTTTTGTTTGGTTGGGGAGATAAAATCATCCCTGTTTTTTGTTTGGTTGGAAGGATAAAGTGGGATGGAATGGTCTCATCCTTTGTTTGGATGGAAGGATGAAGATGGGATATGTGTGTATGATTACTCTCCTATCAAGCAAGGTGAGGTTACCTACTCCTCCTACCATACTTCCTATTATTGATATGTTTGTACACATAAACCTTTGAGTTTTTTTTAAAAAATTAAATAAAACAGTACTTAAAAAAATAAACCAAGGAACATAGCAAGATAATGACGTTCATATATAAATGCAAGGCTTAAACATAATTGTCCATATGCAAATCCAAGGCTTACACATAATTTGACATCCAACACTTACCCGCCGTGAAGACCCGCCGCGCTGCCCGCCTCGAACAGCCAAGCGCCGCCTGCTAGATCCGCCGCGTCGCCCGCTTGGAAGAGCTGCGGCGCCGCCGGCCAGAGCAGCCGCGCCACCTGGCTAGCCTCCACGCGCCGCGCCCGTGGAGAGGCGGTGCCGGACGAGCGAGTAGAGAGAGGGTGAAGACGGAGCCGGCGCGCGAGAGCGGCGCGCGCGGGGAGCCGTGGCAATGGCGTGGTGCGGCGTGGGAGGCCGGGGCGGCACCGGGGTGAGGGGAATCGGGAGAAGAGGGAGGAGCCAAGGCGCGCGCGGTGCAGGAGAGAGAGAGCTGCGCGGGATTTTTTTCGGTGGCGCGAGAGAGAGAGAGCTGAGAGAGAGGCGCATGCGGCGCTGAGCGGTGAGTTTTTTCAGTGGGGGTGAGAGGAATGGCTCGCTCGTGGTGGGATGACTCCGTCCCTTGAAAAAAAGAGGATTGCCTGGTCCCAGATCTACAAGGAATATTCCTAGTGGGATGTCCTTGACTCTGCTTGTCTCCCATGCAAACACCTACAAAACAGGTCCATCCCATCCCATTCCACCTTGTCCTTGCAACCAAACACAACCTAAAGTAGTCCCACAAGCAATCAACAAAAAAAAGGTGACCTGTATCTTTATTAGCTTTTTAGAAAGGTGATGTCTATGGAGCATTCCAATGTTTTTTTGAGTTAAGAGCGTTCAGAATTTTGGGACATTGGATCTCTATTCAATACTCCAGATTCAAAATACTCATTCTTTTTTGGAGAGGATGGTATGGGAGATCCGTTGAACGGAGATCCAATGACCCAGATTCGTTTTTTGGAGGGGAATATGGGAAATCCTTTGGATAGAATTCAACACCACAAAATATAAATGCTCTTAATTCTAAAAACACTCAAATGCCCCTTAGCATTTCCCTCTAAAAAGCGCCTCAACTTGTCGCGCAACTTGCATTGTCCAATCGAAGTGCTAACTTTTATTCAGAATTTATCTGTCTTCCATATTAATTTTCAAGTTATTACGAAGGTTGTGACCTTACTTGTCCCACAATATAAATTCAAAGTCCATCATATACACAGATCAAGGTAATATTAAATTTTAAAAAGTTAATATTATTAGACTATGCATACCTCTATTAAATGGCATACTACAACTACTCACTTATTTTTTTCAATATTTAAATAAAGATATATGGTAAAAATATTGTAATAACTATACCTTTAGTCTTTGTAATGGACTTGCATTATGAGACAGCGCTTCACAAAAATAAGGACTTATATTACATAACGAAGAAAGTAGCATTTTGCGATTTCGTTGTCCAAAAGAAGTTCTGCCTATCATTTAGGAAAGGTATCCAAAACCTGGGACAATTAACCGGGCCTTAAATTTTGATCAAATATTCATAGCCTTAAATTTTGATCAAATATTGATATTTATAATTAGAATATTATTCATTCAATCTGACCCTGGCCTGCTAGTTAATTAGTGGTACGTTTGCCTCTTGCAGACATGGCCGGCCTTTTTTAAAAGCGTCGATCATCTTTTTATCTTTGCCACATCATATAGTAAAGCAGGTAATTTAAAAGAAAGAACCGGTGCACAATGACAGCGAAGATTAGCGCAAAGCCACCATTGCATGCTTATGCAATTCTTTTTTCTCGAGAAACAAAAGCTAGCAAATAGCTACGGGCCTGTTCAGAAAAACGGCTTTTGCGGCATCGGCTTACGGCTCCAGCTTTGTTACAGTAACTAGCTTTTAAATGAAGCTAGCCGTAAGCCTTAGACATAAATCATAAACCTCAGTCACATCAAACAGGCCCGTCGTCTCATCTTTTGCGCTGCCCCTCTAGGGGGTTCTTTTTTATTGCGACTTATGACTGTAGTTAATAATTTTTTGTCCTAACGTGAGCGTTTATGCTAACAAACTGAATGCTGATAAGCCGCTTCAAAAAGCTATAAACCATAAGCTAAAAAGAATATGACCTTACTCGCCACCAAACTAAGCTGTTCTGCCGAAACATTAGATCTTCTTTAGCCTGCACCACGGAAAGAGTCGGCACCAATTCCTAATCCTGCCGTTAATCTCCCTGAGCCAGAGAGTATGACGGACTGGGGCCCGGTGGTGGCGGCGGTGATCTTGTTCATCCTGCTGTCGCCGGGGCTGCTGTTCCAGATCCCGGCGAGGACGAGGGTGGTCGAGTTCGGCAACATGTACACCAGTTGCATCTCCATCCTCGTGCACGCCGTCGTCTTCTTCCTCGCGCTCACCATCCTCGTCATCGCCATCGGCATCCACGTCCGCACGGGTTAGTAGTAGCTACGGCCAACGGATCATCCAATCCACGCATGCACGCACCAGCATGCCCGCGCGATGCGTGTACGTGCATATATACCCGCACCGGCCGCTTCTGCGTGAATATATATAGGTTTGTTGTCTTGATATTTCTTCCATGATGCTTAATGTGCTCTATATATCTGAATGTATATCGAGGTGTAATGTAGTAGATTAATTGTACAGCTCATCTATGTATCTTGTGCAACATGCTAGCTATATATTGGTCGGGAAGATGCAATGCAATAATCGTGTGCATACAGGTTGTGATTGTGCACGTACTAAATACGTACTAATAATGTTTTGGGAGCTGCTACAGAATAGTATACCAATAGAAACATTTCTAACGATATAGAGTTTTACTAAGTTTCAGCTCCCCTCCCTCTCCCTCCTCCGCCACTCCCCCTCCCGGCCTTCTTCCACGGCGCCGACTGCAACTCCGCGCCACTCCTCCACCTCCCCCACCAACAACCGGCAGCGACCTTGCTGCGCCGCCATCCATCCCCCTCCCCCCACTAGGGGCGGACCTAGGACTAAAATTGAGTGGGGGCATGCATATGTATTATAGAAATTATGCTAATATGATAACTTCCAAACTCATATACTAAGTGAACTGACCTTTGATGTTTCCGCACAAAATGAGTTTGAGATAGTACAATATCATAAAATAGAGATATATGTCTTCCAAATAATATTATTACCTGTAGAGAAAAAATATAGGTTAGTACAAATGCATATAAATATTGACGAAGATAGATAAACATTTAAAAGAAAATGATAAGGTTTCAGTACCCCTACATTGGTGTTTGTAGCTGTTGATTTTTTTATCAAAAATTTGTCCATTATATTTACCTACCAAATCAATGAAACGTAACTAGAGTATTAGTAGATTATTAGTACATGAACTAGAGATGAGAGACAGAGGAGGAAAGGAATCGCATAGGCGCACAGCCACAGATGGCAGGCAGCGCTAGATGATGGCCTGCTTGACAGTCCTGTCATATGCAACCTTAGCCTTCTGCTTCCTCTTCTCCTCCAGGCTCCAGTTCCTGTAAGTTAAACACAACGTGGTTAGCCATGCTACAAAATCAAAATCTATTTGCAGAAAACTCATCACAAAGTAAAGAAAATATCTAGTATGCATTTTAAGCTATGTATGAATCAAATACACATAAATTAAGTTCCCCTATACTGCTATACAATGCATAACAAATAAGACTATTCTCGAGCCAAGTGAATGAGCAGGATGCAGAGATCTTGGCGATTATGATCATCAACTGGGAAATACACATCAAGGTCAGACCCATCAACACTAGTCACTAGCTAACACTTATCTAACATCACAGACCCATTACAAAAGCATATGAAGTAGAAAAATTAAGTGAAGAGTCGAAGAGAAACCTGGGAACTTATGCAAATATTACAGAGATGTAATCACAATAGTAGTTGCTGACATGCCTCCTAGCGCCGCCTCAACACGATGATCCCCAGGTCGTCGCGGCGTCGCCTGCCTTGACTGCTTCCATTCCACGCTGCTTGCCTGCTTCTGCTTGCCTCAACAGCGGAACTGGAACGCAGACGGTGATCATCGAGAGGTCGATCAATTGGCGAGGCAGTCGAGAGGTCGCAGACGGTGCAGTGCTACGCGCCTACGCGTAGCCGAGAAGCGGAGAAGCCGAGAAGGCACTGCTGGCCTGCCGGCTGCCGCACTGGGCCACTGGGGGCCTACTGAGTTGCGGACTGGGGGCCAATGTGGATTAAATCCAGGGGGTATAGGTGATTAACAAAATTGACTGGGGGCCAAGGCCCCCACTAATCATGCTATGAGTCCGCCCCTGCCCCCCACCCTCCATCGCCGCCCACCGTCTCTCCGGTCTTCCTCTACATCCAGAGTAGTGAACTCGTCGATGGCCACGATGCCATCGCTCCTCTCACTGGAGCTCGAGAAGATAGGAGAGAGAGAGAGAGAGCTAGAGTGTTAGAGTGAGAGGTGTACCATTGGGGCTAGAGTTCAGGCAACCGGTCAACCTTGCCCCCACTGAGGGACAACCGGATCTGAAAATATCATGGTCGGGGATGTCAATACACAGTAGTGTAGTAACCAGAGATGACAGATTTGATGGCGGCCTCGACGACGATTAGGACTGGAGCTCGGGCATTTGGTCGGTCTCACCCCCGTTGGGGGACGACTGGATCCAACAATGCCATGGCCGAGCATGGTGATACGCGGCGGCGCCGTGGCTGGAGATGATGGATCAGGCAGCGGTGACCCCCCCCCCCCATCAGCATGAGCGAGAGAGATCGAACAGTAGAGAGCTATGCTGTCATTTTTTTAGTAGAACGGTATATCGTTCTTTTGTTTTCCTCTAATGTTTGCCCATGAGTGATGTCTCCATGCATGTTATCTCTTCTACGATCCAAATTCTAAAGATGTTCTTCCATACACAAAATAAGTCCCTTGCTAATCCCATGTTACATTGTCAAAAGAATCTATCTTTGTCTACTACTGCATATTATCACATATGAAATTTTCCCTCAAATAGTACTGGGCAATTGAATTTCTTTCTGCCTCTCAGTGTTTCAATATTCCTGCTTTTCCACGTTTGTATTTTCTTAATATAAGAGAAAAACCATATACTAAAACCAAACATGAATATACTCCATCCATCTCCAAACATAAGTCATTTATGACTTTTTGCGGTTTCTAATGCATGATTTTTGCTATAGCAATCACAATCCCCGGATTCTCACAAATATTTAGAGACCGAGGGAGTACCATGTGCCGGTAGTATTTCATTTTGTCATGGTTATCACAACGCACAAGCCTCATCCTACCTTGTTCTAGGAATAAGTGGTTGTTAGATCACGTAGATTAAAAAATGTTTTTTTTAAAAACATGCTTTAGGAGGTTCTTTAGCAAAACTGTTTTTAAGTTGTTGTATTGCCATGGGATTATGAAGTACTGTGTTTAGATCTGAAAAACTAAAGTTTTCATCAATACAGTGTTTGATTGAGATATTTCACAAGAATTTTTTTTAATGAATATTCTATTTTTATTTGAAATAACAGAAATATACCCGTGTGAAATTGTTTTACAAAAATAGGCTCCAGTCGCCTGACGGGTTGGCAACTGGAACCTATCACCCAGTGGCCCCATGACAAATAAGTAATCCACTGGCCGTTGGGCGAATTGATTGCAGTCACCGAACTGCCAGACGACTATTTCTAGTCGCCCATCGGTTAGGCGACTGCGCTTCCAGTCACTGAAGGATTCGGTGACTGGAAGCACAGATAAAAGGACCACGCGGCCGAGCAAGCTGCGGCCGCTTAGTGAACGGATGCCGCGACAGAAAAGAAGAGGAGAGAAGATGAGAGAAAAGGAGAGGGAAGAGGAGAGGAGAGGGAGAGGAAGAAGGAGAGGAAAGAAAAGAAAAGGAGGAGAGAGAGAGAGAGAGAGGAAGAAGGACACTTGTGAGGTAATTTTTTTGTTTGTTGTATTTTAAATTTTATATACAAAGTAGATAGTTTATTTAGTGGTAGTATCTGTAGAAAATTATAGATATAGAAAAGAATAGTACAACTTTGGTATAGAAATTTTAGTCACTGTAGTTTTAGAAAATTAGCAGCCGTAGTAATATGTAGTTGTATAAAATTTAGTGAACATAATCATAGAAAATTAGCATCTTTAGCAAATTAGCATCTGTACAAAATTGTAGTTGTAGAAAATTCAGTCAACGTTACATAGAAATTAATCGTCCGTCGAAATTTATAGTTATTCAAAATTCAATCAATATTTTTTGTAAGAATTAAATAATTTGCTTTGTATAAAATAATAATACGTAATATTTATGATTAATTATGAATGAATGTAATGTCGTTTGTACATTGGAAAACACATGCACTGTTGTAACTGGTATATGGGCATTTAAATCGATATGACATTGTAAATTATCAAAACCATTAGGAATTATTTGCAGTAGGCGAGAGCTCGAGTAGCAAAAAAAGAGCGGCGTCGGTGTGCAGTCTAACAATAGGAAGTTAATGCTACGAGGGTAGTGTAGTTAGTTATGATAGCTGAATAGTCGTTGAAATGTAAATTACAGTACATTAGTACTTCCGTATGTACGATGCGATTTGACTAGTTGCAAAATTGAAAATATATGTAGGCAGACATCAGTAATGCTGATACCCACTACATTGAAAATACATTATAATGTTGAAACTGTTCGTGAAGGTCCGAATGGTGTGGACTTAAGCAGTTTTGCGCAAACCACTCTGGTACACCTGGACGACGAGGATGCTCAAATCACGGATGTGATGCACTGACTTACCCACAGTTTTTCGTTGGACCCCGAGGTGTGCAGCATCGTCATACAAGGGCTTTGGAGCCAGTCTCCCATAGACATCAGATGGGAGTTGAGAACATTGATGCACACTATTGCGTGGAAGGGGTTTGTGCAAGGATGCTGGCACCGTGGATACGAGTACGTGATGCTTGTGCAACCATGCCCAATACAAGCTATGCAAGGTCGTGCGGATGGCCATCATCCGAGAGGTGCGAGCAGCTCGGGCGCCCCACATGTTGGTGAAGAGAAGGAAGTTGCTCGTGACAAGGCTGATGCGGTATTTGGAGGAAAGGGAGAATGGTCACACCTTTGTGAGGGTACAAGACAAGCCGATGAAGGGGAGCATATGGAGTACATAGTGCATCAAATGGAGAGCGATGACCGGACAGTTTGGGCTAAAGAGGAAGCTGTACAGGAGGACAACAAGGACAGTTCGAATGAAGACGAGGCTCCCATCCCACAGGAATGAAACCAGTTTGATGCTGAGGGTGTTGCCGCATATGACGAGCATGAACCACCATAGGAGTATCATGGCATAGAGGTTTAGTTATATTTAATGTTTCCTGACAAAACATCGCTGCAGGATTCCATCAAACTGTGGGCCCTATCTATACAGCGGACTTTTCGGGTCATGAAATCTAACCAGGAACAGTACACCATGAAGTGCGAGTAGGCTGGTTGTCCTTGGAGAGTGCACACATGTAGACCGAAGTATGAGACTCATTGAATTGTGTCGAAGGTGGAGCCGCACTCTTGCATTCTCAGTAGTGTTTTGGCGAGGCATCGTAACCTAACATCTGCCTTTATAGCCAATCTAATGTATGGAGAGATAGTAGAGAAGAAGGACATAGAGGCCACACACATCGTGCTAGCTATCAAGAAGAAATTCAAGTACAAGATTAGCTATGCGAAGATGTAGTCTCACCACGGAAGGAGAACGTGACAAGCATGGTGTAACTACCCCATTTTCAAGAACGGGGCCAAGAAGTTTCTCACAATAGCTTATGAGTGTAGTTACAAATAGAAAGAGTATCTTGTCTGCTCATGGGTATTTAAAAAGAATTTGCTTGATTAACATATGACCTAACAGCCAAACCACAACAACTTTATGGGTATCCAATCCTGAAAGCTAACTTACATTCAAAAGATTCAAAGAAATCCCATAGAAACACTTGAGTACAGTCGTAACCCTAACACAATAGCAGATGTATTCTTCATTCTTCTATTGTTTGCTAAGATGAAAATAAGCAAGATTGAGTATAATATGTACTCAGTATACCACATAGGAATGCAATTTAATTACCATGCAAAGAAGTTCAACTGGATAGGGTTACAGGTTATAATATGATAAGAATATATGTAAGTTTACTGGTAAAGAACTTTGTATTTGAAACAATAAAACAATACTAAATTAACAAGGGGCTTTTGTCATCCACAATTTCCATATTAAAACCTCCAAATTCTACTTATGCTTTGTTACTAGAAACATCCATTAACCGGGAGCATGGTATATTCAAATACCATTTATTATACTCTTCAGAGTTACTCAACTTTATCCACAAGATATCTCAGATTCATAATATCAAGCTGTAGACATGCAACACATTTGCATGTGACTGAGCTGAGGTAACAAGATCATTTGATGCTCTATTCTTTCTAGCTTCTGCCCGAGAGGCTCAAGGCACAATGTTGGAAACCCACAGACCAGGGCAAAAATTGTGGCCCGACATTTAGTGGACCTACCATTGTGAGAAATGGAAGAGGCTTATTCAATCCATACTTCCATTCCACCCCTTTATCATAGGTGAAAGCATTTAGGCCCCTAAAAAGATTGGTTTTGGTAATTAATGACATTATGTGAACATGGGACTAACATGTGCGTTAAGTGTTTGGAAGGTTTAGTCCCGAAGGCAAAGTAAGAGATACATAAAAATATTTCATGAGATTCAAAGAACTTTAAGACAAAAAGGTAAATAGTTTAGGATTCTTTTATTTTACCGATCTTAAGAGAAAGGTTGGAAGACCGGATTATAGGATAAATACTGTTGTAGGGGTGGCCCAACCCCCCGTGACTGGGCCGTGCAACTAGTCCAACATGTAATAGGCCCAATAGTGTAGAGGAATATACCAGTGTAAATATACCAATGTACCCTCATCCTTTGTAAATACTAAGGGGTAGAATGGGTATTTCCTATTCTACCCCACTCATGTATATAAACCCCCAGGAGGGGCAAAGGGGGGATCATCCTCTCATTCGACCAGCTCTCCCACAGATCTAGCTCTCATCTTCTCCTTCTACTAGTCCCCTTGATTCCTGTTTAGCCCGTAGCTACAACGGATGGCGCCGTCCGTGGGGACGACTAGATGTTGTGTATGGAAGAGATTTCTCTGGCATTCAACAAAAGCATCGGCTATGTGGATTTTTTATGTTCGTGGGAGCATACAGCTTTAGGCATGGCATCGGTAGCATCTTGCAAATCCACCAGCGACAGATAAGTGGTGTATCGAATAGATCTAGTCGTATGGGTTTCGCCTGAAGCATTTTGCCATGTTTCGTATGGGGTATGGAGTAGATCTAATCGTTGCCTCCGCTCCAATGGGAGCGCTCATGCAGGTAAATGATGCCTGGATGCTGGAGGGCACGATCCTCCCGGGAGCCCGCGCGCCTTTGGCTTGTCCGCGCTGGACCCCGCACAAGGTACACCTCGCCAAGCGCAGCTGTGGACTCCGCGTCGTCGAAGCCTTCGACTGCCTCGGAGCCTTCCCCCCTGTGGCCTCCGCGACGACCTCGCCGGCCTTTGCCTCGACTCCGAAGGGACCTCGCAGGCCTTCGCTCGCCTCTGCGACGACCTCGCCGACCTTCGCCTTGACTCCGAAGGGACCTCGCAGTCCTTCGCTCGCCTCCGCGATGACCTCGCCGACCTTCGCCTTGATGCGTCAGGGACCTCGCAGGCCTTCGCTCGCCTCCGCGACGACCTCGCCGACCTTCGCCTTGATGCGTCGGGGACCTCGCAGGCCTTCGCTCGCCTCCGCGACGACCTCACCGACCTTCGCCTTGATGCATCAGGGACTTCGCAGGCCCTCGCTCGCCTCCACGACGACCTCGTCGATCTTCGTCTTGATGCGTCAGGGACTTCGCCGGCCTTCGCTCGCCTCCGTGATGACCCCCGCGCCGAGTCGCTAGCTCCGTCGTCCCTGTGCTAAGCTCCTGCTTTGCGGACCCCGAGCAACCCGAGCCTCCGCTCCGCACTCTCCGTGTCGGGTCCCCGCTCCGCAGTCTCCGTCGTGCCACCAGCTTCGCAGCCTTCGCGTTGAGCCTTCGTCGAGCTTCTCCTTCGCGGACCCTGGCCAAACGAAGTCCGCGCCAGTGGAGTCCGCCTGGGTGGCGGCCCCCGCGTCATTAACCCATTCCCCCCGGCGTGGACTCCGCACAGGCAAAAGCCACTCCGGCCGCAGGCTCCGCTCCGTCGAAGACCTCGGAGTCATGCTGCATGGGCATGCATGCGTTTAGGTACGTGACGTTTACACCCATGTACTCACGCATGCGTATAGTGTATTTGCCCCATGCATGCACTCATGTCGCCTGGACTCACACCGAGTTACATCCGTGGCAATGGTTTTTTCGTCATACCGTTTATTGCGGCTACAGTTCCATTCAGAGAGCATTTGATTTGGCCGTATTTGCTTCTTCGATTTTGGCTTGTTTTGGGCTGCCATAGGCTTTTCGATCTTGCGTGCAGGCGTTTTGTTGTCGCAAATCTTCGGCCATTTCTCTGCTGCCTCGGTTTTGGTCCTAGTTTTTTATTTTAATCGCACGACGGCCTTGTGCCTCGGCGTAGTCTACGGACTCTAAAAAAAGACGTAGCGTTGAGCTTGCCTCCGCACGCGCCAGTCTACGGACTTTAAATAAGACGCAGCAGGGGGACGCCTCGCGCGTACTCTCGAGTATAAATAAGGCGTGGCGTCGAGTGCGCCTCGCACGCGCCAATCTGCGGACTTTAAATAAGGCGTGGCGTCGAGGTCGCCTCCGCACACACCGGTCTCGGATTTTAAATAAGGCGTGGCGTCGAGGTCGCCTCGCGCGCGCGAGTCTACGGATTATAAATTAAGGCGTGGCGTCGAGGTGCGCCTCGCACGCACGATCTGCGGACTTTAAATAAGGCGTGGCGTCGAGGTCGCCTCCGCGCGCACGATCTCACGGACTTTAAATAAGGCGTGGCGTCGAGGTCGCCTCGCGCGCGCGAGTCTACGGACTATAAATTAAGGCGTGGCGTCGAGTGCGCCTCGCGCGCGCGATCTACGGACTTTAAATAAGGCGTGGCGTCGAGGTCGCCTCCGCGCGCACGGTCTGCTGACTTTAAATAAGGCGTGGCGTCGAGGTCGCCTCGCGCGCGTGAGTCTACGGACTATAAATTAAGGCGTGGCGTCGAGTGCGCCTCGCACGCGCGCGGTCTACGGACTTTAAATAAGGCGTAGCATCGAGGTCCGCCTCGCACGCGCGAGTCTACGGACTATAAATTAAGACGTAGCGTCGAGGTACGCCTCCGCACGCACCAGTCTATGGACTTTAAATAAGACGTAGCGTCGAGGTCCGCCTCGCACGCGCGAGTCTACGGACTATAAATCAAGACGTAGCGTCGAGGTACGCCTCCGCACGCACCAGTCTACGGACTTTAAGTAAGACGTAGCGTCGAGGTCTGCCTCCGCACGCGCGAGTCTACGGACTATAAATTAAGTCGTAAATCGCGACACGGCCGAGACACTTGCCTCCGTGCGCCTAGTGCCCTCAGCCTACGTCGCGAGCACCCGCTCTCCGCGGGCACTATTTTTGAAGGTAGGGGAACGGCGCCTTCGCCTCTCTACCTCGGCGTGCGTAGTCCCTCGGCCTTCGCCGCAAGCGCCCGCTCTCCGCGGGCACTATTTTTGAAGGTAGGGGAACGACGCCTTCGCCTCTCTACCTCGGCGTGCGTAGTCCCTCGGCCTGCGCCGCAAGCGCCTGCTCTCCGCGGGCACTATTTTTGAAGGTAGGGGAACGGCGCCTTCGCCTCTCTACCTCGGCGTGCGTAGTCCCTCGGCCTGCGCCGCACGCACCCGCTCTCCGCGGGCACTATTTTTGAAGGTAGGGGAACGGCGCCTTCGCTCTCTGCCGGCGTGCGCGATCCTCGGCTGCGCCGCAGCGCCCGCTCTCCTCGGGCACTATTTTTGAAGGTAGGGAGCGCGCGCCGCCTCTCTACCTCGGCATGCGTAGTCCTCGGCTGCGCCGCAGCGCCGCTCTCGCGGGCACTATTTTTGAATGTAGGGCGGCGACGCCGCCTCTCTACCTCGGCGTCGTAGTCCCTCGGCTGCGCCATAGCGCCCGCTCTCGCGGCACTTGTTTTTGAAAGTAGAGAACAGCGGTCTCGCCTCCTTGCCTCCGCGTGCGTAGCGTCCTCGGCCTACGCCGCAAGCGCCCGCTCTCCGCGGGCACTATTTTGAAAGTAGGGGAACGGCGGGCTCGCCTCCTTGCCTCCGCGTGCGTAGCGCCCTCGGCCTACGCCGCAAGCGCCCGCTCTACGCGGGCACCCTTTTTGCCCTCAGCCTACACCGCGAGCGCCCGCTCTCGGCGGGCACTGTTTTTGAAGGTACGGGAACGGCGGCTACGCCTCCTTGCCTCCGCGCGTGTAGTGCCCTCAGCCTACGCCGCGAGCGCCCGCTCTCGGCGGGCACTGTTTTTGAAGGTAGGGGAACGGTGGCTCCGCCTCCTTGCCTCCGCGCGCCTAGTGCCCTCGGCCTACGCCGCGAGCGCCCGCTCTCCGCGGGCACTGTTTTTGAAGGTAGGGGTCATGGTTAAGTGCTTGATTACATGTTTCTGTGCCTTATGGATCAATTTAGGATCATGCTTGCACTTTAAAATCCGTGAGAGACCATGTGGTCGTGACTCCATGAGAGTGATGAGTAATTGACAAGGGTTTAGGTCAGTTGAGTTTGGTTTGAGTGGTTCGGAGTCGAGTCGTTGCGTGGGCAATCGGGCTCGGTCGGACTTTGGTCAAACTTGGTCGTATGGGCTTAGAATGGATATTCTAATGTTTCGACATGTTTGGACTTCATCATGGGTAAGCATGATGTGTTTATGTTGATTTATGCTTAATGTGTCGAGCGGTGCTATGTGATGTGTTTCTTGTCTGTGTGACTACAGGACTTCGGAGCTAGGTCATGGTGACGCGTGGAAAGACCGGGACTAGGCACGGGAGGTGTTGAGGTCCGAGCGGTCGGGTGCCGAGGATGATCGAGGCTGGTGAGGTGGTTGCGAGTCGGAGACAAGGAACCGGGCTGAAGCTGCGGTGGTGGACACAAAGGGCAACGGCGAGAGAACCAGACATCGGGCGAGTCGTGGTGAGACACGAGGTGACCGGACTAGACGCAGTGGCGTTGAGGTCGAACGGTCGGATGTGTCGAAGACGGCGGAGATCGATGTGGTTGCGAGTCGTGGGCGACAAGGAGCACAGAAGCTTCCGGAAGGTGCGGGAGGCGAATCGGAAATTCGCAAGGTCGCACAAGCGGGAGCGAGCTCCGTTGGATATAGCGGGCGTAGCAGGCGAGACCCGTTAGCCATGGGCTATAAAAGGAGTGGAGGGGCTGCATGCCCACTTGAGCACTTGTAGGGAATTAGGGTTTACATTAGTCAAAAGAGGCTTTAGGAAGGTTGTTTCCTTTAGCTCTTTAGTTGGTATGAGTTGGTGAAGGCAGAGTAGTGCTCCCTCTGTAGCTTCATCGATGGTTTCTATGTGAGCTCCTCTCTGTGTGTTCTTCCTCCCAAGAAGATGTGTGATTCTTGGTGTTCTTGAGGATTGAGAGGAGAGGGATTGAGTGGAGAGTCTTGTAATCATCTATGTCCTAATGTCCATGCGTATCGGGACTCCTCTGTATTCCTTGTGATTCAATGAATGAAATCTGAAGTTTGGTTTTCTGTTCGTAGCTTCATTCTTCATTTTCCTCTTTGCAAGATTTCTTGATTTTCGTGGTTTTGAGTTCTTGCTTGCTGGAGAGTGCCAAAATGGGTTGCTATGACATGGGTGATGCTCAAAAGCCATTTGGCTATTTAATCCCAAGAGCAAACCGAGTTTGATTCTCAGATTTCAGTTTTGGCCTCCTCTGTTCTTGTTCTTCGTTTCTAGGTTTTGGTCCAGATTTTGATTCCCTTGTTAAGATGGCTTGAAATTTGGTATGAAGAGTCCAGAGGCTATTAATTAGTTTCCCTCAAAATTTCATAGCCAAAGGATCAACGGTTGGGGAGTTATTTGGTTTTTGGCTCGGTTCTTGCAAGATTTCATATTTTTACCCAAATCTGAAATTCTTGTTTCTTGGAGGGGTTTTCTTGATATTGGCTCTTGGCTTATTCTTCTGGGAGTGTTCCCTAGCTATCCTCAAAGTTTCCCAAGCCAAGAATCCAAGAATCATTGCGAATCTCTCATTTTTCAGAAAATCCTGTTTGCTGATTTTCTCGAGAGGTACTACCGCTCCTCGAGAGGTACTACCGCTCAGAGGTACTACCGCTCCTCGAGAGGTACTACCGCTCGTCCTAGCGGTACTACCGGTTATGTTCGGACCAGTCTGATCGGCAGCGAAGAAACGTTCCGACAAGTCCGATCGTCTTGCGGTACTATCGCTCCTCGAGAGGTACTACCGCTCAGAGGTACTACCGCTCCTGAAGAGGTACTACCGCTCAGAGGTACTACCGCTCGTCTCGTGGTACTACCGCTTGCGATCGACTTTCTCGATTTTATTTTCTTGGCCGCTTCCATTTGGATCTGGTTTTCCTTGTCTCTGTGTCTTCGGTGAGTGCATATCTTCTACCTTCATAGCTTCCATAGCTCTTGGAGAAGAAGTATAAGAGTGGGTACTTGAGGCGAATTTAATATTTTGAAGAGCGCCATTCACCCCCTCTGTCGCCATTTCGGTCCAACAATTGGTATCGAGCGGTTAGCTCTTTTCAATAGATCTTAACCGGTCTCAAGAGCCATGGCGACGGACAAGTACTCGACCAAGCCGCCGTTTTCGATGGCATCGATTACCCCTACGGAAGAGCGAATGGAGACATACATCCGGGCTCGAAGTGCGCTATCGGCGCAAGGTCAAGGTCCGGTTTGTTGTTCTGCCGATGAGAACATCAATGCTGGGAATATGCATGATGTTGAGGCAAGCGCTAAGGCAAGGAACATCATTATCCGGGCTGAGTCGTAGCGAGTTCGATCGCATCTCCCACTGTCGTCCGCCTCGATATCCGGGTGACCTCGGCGCATACCATGAGGCACCACCGGATCAAGACGGTTCGGCAGGACCGATTCAGCGAGAATACAACAAATTCGAGATGCTTGCTGGTGAGTCCTCGATGAGTGCTTGCGCGTTTCCATAAGATCTTGAGCAACCTCCGGCGGTCGGTCTCACATACCCGACTCGGACAACGCTCGTCGGATGCTTGCGGCACTTGATCTGCGTGTTTGGGAGATGAAAGTGACCACCATCAAGGACACGGCAGACCTCTCGACCTTGACTCTTGGCGCTACTGTACTCGCGCCTCAAGACTCATGAGATTGACGTTGTCTCGTTGGTGAAGTCACGATCGATGGCTTTGGTCACGATCCCACGTTGGCTTACGGTTCCTCTTCTTACGGTTCTCTTTGCGGTTTCTCCCTTGCTGCTCTCGTGACATAGCGATGATCGGTTAGAGCGACTTGCGGATGATCACCGGCCCTCCTTGCTCGAAGATTCTCCCATGCTTACAAGGAGGAGGGACGAGAAAGAGAGGAGGACCCGTGATTTGCTTCGAGTGTGGTGGCCCCAACCACATTCGGCAAACGCGCCCCAAGTTGGAGAAAGGCAAGAACGACTACGGCGGTTCGGGCAAGATCGACTACACCGATAAGAACCGCAACAAGAAGCCTCCACTCGGGCGCGGGAAAGAAGAAGTTCCGCAACCGGGAAGGCCAAGAAGCTCTTCCACGCGTCCTCACCGCTTCGGCGACCTCGACCTCGGCGAGGTGGAGGGATGGAGCGACGACGACGAACGGTGACCAAGAACCCAAGGATGGCGGCGCGACTTCTCGGCATGTGCTTCATGGCCTCGAGGGCGAATCGAGCGGCAATGAGCGTACTCCGACTCGGACGAGTATGCCCCACCTCGACCAGCTCAATCATGCTTTTCTTAAGCTAGGTGGTTTTCATGCTAGAGCTAGGGCTAGGTGTACCGAGTTAGAGAAGGAAGTAGATAGACTATCACGGAGCTTACTTCACTTACATCTGCTCCCTCCGTGATGATTGTGATACTTGCCGTGCTCTGTTGGGTGACATGGAGAAACTAAGGACCTCGCATGATAGTGTGTCCTCTGAGCTTGATATTGTTAAGGTGGAGAATGTTAGTGCGCTTGCTGAGTTAGAGTTGAGTAGGATGGTCATTGCCCTACTTACTACCGATGAGACTACTTCTCCCACCTCATGTGAGGTTAAGGACATTCTTTGCTAGAGGACCTTATGCCATGCTCCTTGATCTGCCCGAGTCTTGTGAAAATTGCAATAACTTGAAGATGAATCTAAAGCAGGCGGATCATAAAATTGCTGAACTACAAGCTTCTTTACTTGAGTCGATTGATTCATGCTTGAAGCTGTCCTAAGTTAATCTGCTGAACTTGAAGTCGTCTCCAAGCAGTTTCAAGAAATGATTGATCATGATAGGAAGTTGGCTCGGTATGCTTCTAAGGACCTGTTAGCTCACCATGCATTAATTGTAACAAACTAAAATCGACTTGGTTGCATTGGATGAGAAATGTGTGAAGCTAACTAAGGACCTATTAGAGAAGCCACCATCCGCTTGTATTATGCTGTCTTTGAGAAGGGAGAAGCCCGGGGTAAGGTTGAGGCGCTTAGCGGCGTGAACCAACTCGCTAGCGATGAGGACTGTCCATTCGAGTCGGTGTGCGTGCACAAGCCATTCGTTCCTCTGCTATTGGTTCTTCATCCGCTTCCTTACCTCCTGCTGTTCCCTTTTCCCTGCTCTTCTTGCACCTCTCTTTTCGGAGTGTCGGTATCTTATGAACACTCTCGAGAGATTTGTGGCGGCAAGAAGAAGCTTAATCTTATTCTAGACCACCCAAGATTTGCAGTTTAATCGTGGTCTAGGATATGATTATTATGAGGACATGAGGAAGCATCCACTGCCGTGCTCGGACCCATAGCACCGTGTGATCGAGACCGAGCCCAGGACCGAGAAAGTCCAATTTAAGTCGGCGGGCTATGTCGGGGATTTCGACGGCAAGGTGATTGCACTGCTGCTTGGCCTCTCGGAAGCGGCTTTGACCGTACTACTTCTACCTCTCGAGGATGAAGTATCACCGCACCTTCCGCGGAAGGATGGACACCGGTTGATCGATGCTTCAGCGTGCGGGGCTGCGCGTAGAGACCATCTTTGAGGCACTTAGGCGCATTCGGGTCGGCCCGGACCACGAGTGCACCTAGGACCAGCCACGAGGTCTAGGTTTACTGCTGTTGATGGGTTTGGGCAGCATCGAGGACTTGGTTTTTCGAGTCTTCTTTTTCATCCTCATGCTGCTCTGGTCATGTCTTCGCCGTCACGAGGTAGATCTCGTTTCATCCATCGAGATAGCTACCGCGGCGTGATCGGCATGTTGCGGTGCTCGACTCGCTCGCTTGTAGCGATCGGACCCGCAATGACTTCAGTCTACTCACGGACCTTCTGCTGTGAGTAACGAGAGCGTAGGGTAGCTAGAGGTCGATCGTGTGTGGCTACTGCGCTACTCGGCGTGTTGTTCATATTGGGTGCCAAAATCACTTCGATTTACCCAAGATCGAGACTTTACTCTGTTTGACTCGGGTTCGCCGGCGAGGAAGGAAAGGTTTGGCTCATAGACTCGGGTGTTCACGACACATGGCCGGAGATTCCGTTAGTTTTCTTCCCTTGCCGTGCTCCGGTGATGAGACGATCACCTTCGAGATGCTTCATCCGGCGCGTCATCGCCAAAGTGCTGTGCATGTTAATGCTTCTTTTATTCTTAAGGATGTTGCCTTGGTTAGTAAGCTGCAGTACAATTTGCTTTCAGCCTCTCAGCTTACCGATGACGGTTTCGAGGTGAGCTTTAAGAAAAATGCTTGTAAAATTCTTGATTCTTCGGGTAGTCTGGTTTGCGGGATTTCTCGTTATGGGAGGATCTTTCGTGCTGATTTTTCTGAGTCTTCTGGCGATCCTCTCAGGTGTTTAGTTGCTTCTGAGTCCCGTGACATGTCCTTCTGGCATAGGAGACTTGGTCATATTGGATTTGACCATTTGACCGAGTTAGCGGCCACGATCTCATTCGTGGTGCGCGAAACTCAAGATGGTCAAAGATCCGGTTTGTGCTCCATGCCGCGCGGCAAGATGGTTGCCGCTTCTCACCCTCGATCCACGATTACTATGACCGATGCACGGGACAGTTGCTTCATATGGACACGCTTGGACCAGCTCGAGTGCGATCGGCAAGAGGAAGTGGTATGTTCTTGTTGTGGTCGATGACTTCTCGAGGTATTCTTGGGTGTTTTCTTAGCCTCGAAGGATGAGGCGTTTACTCATTTCGGGGTCTTTTCAGTAGGCTTTTGTAGAGCTCCCAAGTGCCTTACGAGCGATCCGCATGATGACAATGGCACGAGTTCAAGAATTCCTACTTTGAGAGTTTCGTGGTGAGGCAGTGTAGAGCACCGCCTCTTCTCCATCGTCCCTCGTGAGAATGGCGTTGTGGAGAGGAAGAACCGTACCTTAGTCGAGATGGCCGGGCGATGCTTGATGAGTACTCTACACCGCGAAGTTTTGGGCTGAGGCTATAGCCACCGCGTGCCATGTCTCAAATCGAGTTTTCTTGGGCACACTTGCACCGCACTTCTTATGAGTGAGATACGGGCGAAAGCCAGCGTCTCATTTTCGTGTGTTTGGTTGCAAGTGCTTTATTTTGAAGTCCGGGAACCTAGACAAGTTCGAGTCACGTTCTTGTGATGGCATCTTTCTAGGTTACTCGCCTTCTTCGCGGGCTTATCGGGTTTGGAACTGCGAGTCTAGCAAAATGGTAGAGACCTGTGAGGTGACCTTTGATGAGGCCAGTCCGGGGACTAGGCCAGATATCTCGGGTTCTTTAGAGCAATCCGAGACCATCTTTGTGGATGATGAGGACGATGGAGACGATGGTTGTTTACCTGATCCAGCTCCTCATCCTCCCCTTGAGATGCCTTCTTCCACAGCACCTCGAGGTGATCAGCCCTTGCCTACTGCTTCCTCCGGAGCTAGTGGCTCTGTTCCTACCTCTTCTGCTCACGAGGTAGAGGCCACTTCTTCATCTCATCCAGGACCTCCTAGACATATCCAGAAAGCTCATCCTTCCGAGCAGATCATTGGAGACCTTTTCGAGCGTGTTACCCTCAAAATCGGCTTATCTCAGTCTGTCTCCATTCTCGCTTTCATTGCATCCTTTGTGCCCAAAGATGTTTCTCATGCTCTTTCGATGAGTCTTGGGTCAATGCCATGCATGAGGAGCTAGCGAATTTCGAGAGAAACAAGGTGCAGTCGCTTGTCGAGCCCCGCGAGTCACAATATTATTGGGACTAAGTGGGTGTTCAAGAACAAGCGAGCGAGGATGGAGTGGTTATTGAAACAAGGCTAGGCTGGTAGCTCGGGGTTCTCCCGTGTTGAGGTCTAGATTTTGAGGAGACCTTTGCCTCAGAACTAGACTTGAAGCCATTAGAATCCTGCTTGCCTTTGCAGCTTCTAAGGGTTTCAAGCTTTACCAGATGGACGTCAAGAGTGCCTTTCTCAATGGCCTTATTGAGGAAGAGGTCTACGTCCGCCAGCCTCCTAGTTTCGAAAACCCCAAATACCCAAACCATGTCTTCAAGCTTTCCAAAGCTTTGTATGGACTTAAGCAAGCCCCTAGAGCTTGGTATGAGAGGCTTAAGTCCTACTTGTTAAGTCATGGTTTTGAGATGGGTAAATTTGACAAGACCTTGTTCATCCGCCGGCATGGCACTGACCTTCTGCTCGTTCAGATCTATGTCGATGACATCATCTTTGGCGGCTCTTCCCATACTCTGGTTTCACAGTTCTCGGATGTCATGAGCACCGAGTTTGAGATGAGTATGATGGGTGAGTTGACTTTCTTCCTTGGCTTCCAAATCAAGCAGACTCGGGAGGGTACATTTCTTCATCAAGGAAAGTACACTCGTGACCTCCTGAAGCGCTTCGATATGAGTGATGGTAAGCCAGTGTCAACTCCGATGGCTTCTACAGCCCATCTTGACCTGATGAGGATGGCGAGCGATCGATCGAAAGAAATACTGAAGTATGATCGGCTCCTTCTTTACCTCATCGCCTCGAGACCGGACATACACTTCTCCGTGTGTGCGTGTGCTCGTTTTAGAGCTTCTCTCGCGTATCTCACCGCCAAAGGTGAAGCGCATCTTCGATACCTTGAGCTACCATTGATTATGGCATCGGTACTATTCCTCATCTGTCTTTCCTTGAGAGCCTTTTCGGATGCGAACTTCACGGTTGTAGGATAGATAGGAAGAGCACTTCCGCACCGCCAATTCATTGGCACTTCTCGTTCTGGTCTTGAGGAAGCGATCGGTGTTGCACAATCCATGCGAGGCGAGTGCGGTGCTGCGGCCGATTCTTGTAGCTGTACTTTGGATGGTTTCGACCCTGCGGGACTTTGGGTTAGCCTTAAACAGTGTTCCACTCTTTTGTGATAACACTTCTACGATCGACATCGCTAAGAACCCAGTGCAGCACTCTCGGACCAAGCATATTGATATTCGTTTCCACTTCCTTAGAGACCATGTAGAGAAGGGTGACATAGTGCTCCAGTTTGTGGAGAGTGACCACCAGTTGGCTGACATCTTCACCAAGCCTTTGGATAGTTCAAGGTTTTCAACTCTGCGGGGAGAGCTTGGGGTGGTTTGTCCTTATGGACTATAGTGAGGGGGAGCTTTGTGATTTACTGCTTTACTAATTTGATTATGCTTCTGTCTCATTTCTGTTGCATTGCATTTGCGGGTGCTCTGGGTTTAGTCCTTCTAGCATAGGTTAGAGTGGTCTTCTCGTCTAGCTGTTTAGACTCCTCGCTCTTATCTTGTGACCTAGGATTCTGCTCTATTAGCCGCTTCTCTTCTCTTACTAGGTTGAGCCCACTCACTGCTTTCAGGTTCTAGCAAGGGCCGGGCCACCTTTGGGTAGACAGGGTACGTGTTTGCTCCCTAGTGAGGTAGATTACCGGTCTAATAGTCCAGTGTCATATGGGGTAGATGAGAGTCAGTCTGAGCCATAGTTGCTTCTATATCTTTTCTATGCTTTAAGGACTGCCTGTTTTCTGTTTGCTTTCCCAGCTTCTCGATCTTATTGCTTTGGTTCAGGGGGAGTTCATTTGGGAGCTTCTAGAGCTTAATTTTGACATAACTCAACTTGAACTAAAAGTTGCATCTAATGTTGAGGGGGAGCTGGACTTTCATGCATTTTCATCATTCTAGCATTATAATCAAATTGCATTGAGCCTTGATTATTATCCTGTTATGACATGCTTTAATGCTTTACACCTTGCCATGACTTGTGCTTAGCTTGCTAGATTTATCATGACTTCATATGTATGGATTAGCTTCTGTCATGATAAGTTCATTAAAATTGCTCAACTTAAACTAAAACTTGTCATGTTAGCATTCGAGATTAGTCTTTCTTGAGCTATCCTGTATGATTCATGCCATGTCAAATAAATTTGAGTAGAGCGTTGAATCTATATTGAGCCTTAAATTGAGCTGTTTTAGTCTCTTGATGATGCATAAGTTAGTACAACATGTTAAAATGCAAAAGATCTCTTTTGTGTGAAAAAACTGACTTCACCAATTCTCTCCTATGAGACGGCTTGCCATTGCACTTGGCATGAACTTAGGGAGAGTTTTGGATGACCTAGACTATCTTCTTAAGCTTCTCGCTTGAAGTAGTCGCATAAGGCTGGAGGTCTAGCACATGATAAAACAAAAATCTGGTTGTCAACAACCTTGAATTTCAAAAGAAAATATATCATTTGTGCTCAACTTGCTTAAGTTTCAAAAAGAATCAAGTACTTAACCAATGTTTCAATCTTGAGCTTATAGCACTCTATTTGGACTTAATATCAGCTTTCTTATTGCGCTTAGCTTATTGACATGGCCTGCATCATTCTTGGATATCTCTAGTTAGACTTTGATCATTGATGACTTGACTTGCTCATAAAATGCATTACAATTCAGTTTGTCATCTATGTGCTATAGCTAGCTCATATACATGTTGTCATGATTTAGATAGCCTTTATTGAGTTATGGCTTGGTGTATTACATTTTGGTCATTATGGATAATTCTCATGGCTCTAAATGCTTAAATAAACAAACTTCAGCCATTTCATCCATTTGACATGTCATATTCTCTCGTTTGCATTCTTGATGCGTTTATTGCCAAAAGGGGGAGAATAGAGAAGAAAAAGTCTGTTGGGAACAGTTTTAGAGCTTTGGAGAACAATTTGCTCTTTCAGTTGTTGCTCTAGTATTCCTTCTTTCGACATGGTCATTAGCTTCATTTCATTCTTTGGACCATGTTGGATTCTTCAAACCCAAACTCTTCTTAAAGCTTTTTCTGAGTTTGTCAATATACTCATCAAGGGGCAGATTGAGAGACCATGTGGTCGTGACTCCATGAGAGTGATGAGTAATTGACAAGGGTTTAGGTCAGTTGAGTTTGGTTTGAGTGGTTCGGAGTCGAGTCGTTGCGTGGGCAATCGGGCTCGGTCGGACTTTGGTCAAACTTGGTCGTATGGGCTTAGAATGGATATTCTAATGTTTCGACATGTTTGGACTTCATCATGGGTAAGCATGATGTGTTTATGTTGATTTATGCTTAATGTGTCGAGCGGTGCTATGTGATGTATTTCTTGTCTGTGTGACTGCAGGACTTCGGAGCTAGGTCATGGTGACGCGTGGAAAGACCGGGACTAGGCACAGGAGGTGTTGAGGTCCAGACGGTCGGTGCGCCGAGGATGATCGAGGTGGTGAGGTGGTTGCGAGTCGGAGACAAGGAACCGGAGCTGGAGCTGCGGTGGTGGACACAAAGGCAACGGCGAGAGAACCAGACATCGAGGCGAGTCGTGGTGAGACACGAGGTGACCGGACTAGACGCAGTGGCGTTGAGGTCGAACGGTCGGATGTGTCGAAGACGGCGGAGATCGATGTGGTTGCGAGTCGTGGGCGACAAGGAGCGCGAAGCTTCCGGAAGGTGCGGGAGGCGAATCGGAAATTCGCAAGGCTGCACAAGCGGGAGCGGGCTCCGTTGGATATAGCGGGCGTAGCAGGCGGAGACCCGTTAGCCATGGGCTATAAAAGGAGTGGAGGGCTGCATGCCCACTTGAGCACTTGTAGGGAATTAGGGTTTACACTAGTCAAAGAGGCTTTAGGAAGGTTGTTTCCTTTAGCTCTTTAGTTGGTATGAGTTGGTGAAGGCGAGTAGTGCTCCTCCGTAGCTTCATCGATGGTTTCTATGTGAGCTCCTCTCTGTGTGTTCTTCCTCCCAAGAAGATGTGTGATTCTTGGTGTTCTTGAGGATTGAGAGGAGAGGGATTGAGTGGAGAGTCTTGTAATCATCTATGCCCTAATGTCCATGCGTATCGGGACTCCTCTGTATTCCTTGTGATTCAATGAATGAAATCTGAAGTTTGGTTTTCTGTTCGTAGCTTCATTCTTCATTTTCCTCTTTGCAAGATTTGTTGATTTTCGTGGTTTTGAGTTCTTGCTTGCTGGAGAGTGCCAAAATGGGTTGCTATGACATGGGTTATGCTCAAAAGCCATTTGGCTATTTAATCCCAAGAGCAAACCGAGTTTGATTCTCAGATTTCAGTTTTGGCCTCCTCTGTTCTTGTTCTTCGTTTCTAGGTTTTGGTCCAGATTTTGATTCCCTTGTTAAGATGGCTTGAAATTTGGTATGAAGAGTCCAGAGGCTATTAATTATCTTCCCTCAAAATTTCATAGCCAAAGGATCAACGGTTGGGGAGTTATTTGGTTTTTGGCTCGGTTCTTGCAAGATTTCATATTTTTACCCAAATCTGAAATTCTTGTTTCTTGGAGGGGTTTTCTTGATATTGGCTCTTGGCTTATTCTTCTGGGAGTGTTCCCTAGCTATCCTCAAAGTTTCCCAAGCCAAGAATCCAAGAATCATTGCGAATCTCTCATTTTTCAGAAAATCCTGTTTGCTGATTTTCTCGAAAGGTACTACCGCTCCTCGAGAGGTACTACCGCTCGTCCTAGCGGTACTACCGGTTATGTTGGGACCAGTCTGATCGGCAGCGAAGAAACGTTCGGACAAGTCCGATCGTCGTGCGGTACTACCGCTCCTCGAGAGGTACTACCGCTCAGAGGTACTACCGCTCCTGAAGAGGTACTACCGCTCGTCTCAGTGGTACTACCGCTTGCAGTCAGACTTTCTCTGATTTTATTTTTCTTGACTGCTTCTGTTTGGATCTGATTTTTCCTTGTCTCTGTGTCTTCCAGTAGTGCATATCTTCTACCTTCATAGCTTCCATAGCTACTGGAGAAGAAGTATAAGAGTGGGTACTTGAGGGCGAATTTAATATTTTGAAGAGCGCCATTCACCCCCCCTCTGTCGCCATTTCAGTCCAACAGTAAACATAGTCTCTCGAAAATCAGAAGTGCCGCCAGTTCAACAGCGGAACTTCCATTAGGTCGGAAGTTCCGAAAAGTTCCGGCAAATGTGCGCGGAACATTTTTCCAGAGAGCAACCTTTTCAAAACTTAACACCGTGGACATCAGAAGTTTCGGGCCTATATCGGAACTACCGAAAAATCAGAAGTACCGCATTTTCAATTGCTTGCGGAAGTACCGCATTTAATGCCAACAGTACTACCGCCCGAACGCTCGGTACTTCCGATTTCCAGAAGTTCCGATATTTGAATGTCGGTACTACTGAATTTTTGGAAGTTTCGAAGTTTGGCTATCGATACTTTTGATTTTCCTGAGACAGCAGCAATTTCATTCCTTTTCAATTCAAACCTCTCATGTTTTACCCTAGCTCATTCCTATTATTCTTGATTCTTGTTAGAAGATGCCGAGGATGAAGATCTCCCATAAGACATATGTCGGAGGTCGGGGTCAATCTTCTTCAGCGGCCCTTCCTGAACCGGCACAAGCGACTGAGGAGGAAAGGGGCAAAGGACCTGCCTCCGACTCTGAGAGTGGATCTGAGTCTTCTCATGAGGGGAGTGAGGACTATGAGTCATCGGATGAGGCAATGCCAGAAATAGAGGAGCCTCAGGTGGATCTCAAAACCATCACAAGTGAGGATTATGTGATCTTGAGGCGAAGGAATCAGTATGTCCTTCCCATGAGCTCTCAGAATCCCAAGTTACACACTAGATTCCAGGAGCAAGTGTATGTGCAGTTATATGGTCCATCTCGCCTCTTCGCACAGCATAAGTATGTGGACTGGGATCATCTGTCGCAGATCGACAAGTACGATGGTGCCTACCGTCTTTTTCAGCGAGCAGGTATTCACCAACTTGTCGCACTTCAGTCCAATTACAATGAGGAGATGATTCGCCAGTTCTATGCCACCTTATATGTCTCTCCCAACTTTGAGCATCTCTCTTGGATCACTGGACATCAGCCTGTGGATAGCAACAACCATAAATTTGAGTTGGCACTCCACACTGAATCCAGTGCATATGAGAAGGTGTACAACAAGCCGACATTTCCAATTGCTGGATGCATTGAGTATTATGATCAGAATGCTAGGTATGTGCCAGGCAAGCTACCAGGGTTGCTCCCCATTCCAAGTCTTGTAAATAGAATTATCAATCATACCGTTCTGCCTAAGAGTGGTAACTACGACGACATTCGTGGCCATGCTTGGAATCTGATTGATTATATTATACGAGGTCAGAAGTTTGATGTGGTGGACCTAATAATTAGAGAGATAGACTCCTCTAAGAATGACAGAGTCAAAAGGATCAACTATGCCCCATACATCATGGCTCTGATCATTATGAAGACTGGATACCAAGGAGGGCTTGGGACAGTGCATAAGCCTTACAAGCCTCGGGCAGATCCTCCAGTTCCCGCACCTCCTCGCCCTCGTGTTCAGCCACAGGAGCCTGCAGATCATCCTCCTCAGGGCGAAGGCGATGTCACTCTCTCTCAGATCTACTCCGCCATGCTCAGGATTGAGGAGCGTCAGGTTGAGACCTCCAATCAGGTTGCTACCCTGATTTCCACCGTCTCTTCTCTCAGGGATCGAGTTTCCTCCCTTGAGAGTGTCGTGGCTTGTCCATCTTCTCTAGTTCGCTACACCCGCCGTCGTCGTTGCAGCCCTTCTCTCGTGCCTCACAGGATTAGCTCTCTTTTTGGTATCTTGATGCCAAAGGGGGAGAAAAGAAGCAAGGAGAAGAATGTTGAAGGGGAAAGTTTATCTATCATATTTGCTATGTAATAAAGTATGGTGTAATGAACCATGTAATGCTCAAACTGTTTGGGATGCTTTGCTTTAATTCCTATAATGATGTAATGAATTATGCTCATAAATGTTGTTTCATTGTCTATGCATTTCTTTGAATATCATGTCACTTTCATAATATGATGCTTCCCTCATTTGCAACAAACAAAGGAGACTTTGCAAAAAAAAATTTAAAAAAACAATGGATGCACATGTTTAGGGGGAGTCTCTCAATTTTATTCTTTCAAATGCAAATATATTCACCATACTCTTCATTGATAAAAATTAAGAATTGAGATATGCAACTTTCTAACAAGGAGTATATCCAAATCTTTATTCTTCTCACATATTGCTTATGTTGTCATCAATTACTAAAAAAGGGAAGATTAAAAGCATCTAGACCCCTAAAAAGATTGGTTTTGGTAATTAATGACATTATGTGAACATGGGACTAACATGTGCGTTAAGTGTTTGGAAGGTTTAGTCCCGAAGGCAAAGTAAGAGATACATAAAAAGATTTCATGACATTCAAAGAACTCCAAGACAAAAAGGTAAATAGTTTAGGGTTCTTTTATTTTACCGGTCGTAGGAGAAAGGTTGGAAGACCGAATTGTAGGATAAATGCCATACTATTAAGAGGGATCATGATTAAGTGCTTGATTACATGTTTCTGTGCCTTATGGATCAATTTAGGATCATGCATGCACTTTAAAATAAAATTGAATGATAAAACTGTGCACTGTCAGAAATATCGGAAGTACGGGCGTTTAAAAAGCGGAACTTCCGATCAGTCGAAAGTACCAGAGTTAAAATCGCGGAACTTCCGATCAGCCAGAAGTTCCGTCTTCTAGAGCGGAACATTTTTTTCCCAGAGAGCGACCGCCTGTAAACTTAGGCTCTTGGAAATCGGAAGTACCGCCAGTTCAACGGCGGAACTTCCGCTAGGTCGTAAGTTCTAGCAAATGTGAGCGGAACGTTTTTCCAGAGAGCAACCTTTTCAAAACTTAACACCGTGGACATCGGAAGTTCCGGGCCTATATCGGAACTACCGAAAAATTGGAAGTACCGCATTTTCAATGGCAGAAGTATCGCATTTAATGTCAACGGATACTTTTGACGCTCTGACATAGCCATTCTGAAGCCTCTGCAGAAAAACATAAGTTCCGGACTTTGCACTATGGAACTTCCGATTTCCTTGAATTTTTAGAATTAAGTTTTGCAACGGCTAGATTTGGTTGGTGGGGTATAAATTTGACCCCACCAGCACAAGGATATGTTGTTGAACCATTATTGAGCATCCTTGAGCATAGAGCAACCTCTCACACCTCATTTCATCTCTTGTGCATTCATTTGAGATAGTTGAGTGAATTTAAGTGCATTCATTCGTAGATTGATCCTCGGCACTTGAAAATGGTCAATCAACACTGCGATTCATTACTCTTGGTGCTTGCCGACACCTAGACGGCTTGATGGGAGTGTCCGGTGATCTTCTCAAGAAGGTTGTAAGAAGGCCCGGCAAGATTGTGAAGGTTGGAGCTCGCCTACCCGGAAAGGGGAAGAGCTACCTGTAGTGATCGAGGTGTTTCGGCTTAATTTGTGGAGCTGGTCCAATTTGTTCAGGCTTACCTCAACGTGGACTAGGGGAGACCGGTAAGTCTCTGAACACCACGGTAAAAAGTGATTGTGTCATTTGTGATTTGCTCTCTTGTACTTCATTTACATTCAAGCAATTTATATTCTTAGAATCAATTTGATGCTTGTATACCTAGAATAGCAAACCTTGACCTAGGCTAGAATTGTTTTTGCTCATAGGCAAGTTTATTCATTCTAGTTGCTATTTGTGCTAACTCATCTTAATTTTAGGTACTACATTGCTTACTTGTTTTAGTCAAATAGAGTAAGTCTTTAATTGTTAGCATAAATTAGAAGAAAAATTTTAAACTGCCTATTCACCCCCTTTCTAGTCGGCCTCCTCGATCTTACAGTAGGCTGTATCCAAACTTGTAATAGCTACCACTCCTGTAGACATTTGATTGAATTGAGCGGCTACTAAATCAATCTAACGAGTCAAAACTTATGGTTGAGCTATATCTGTGTCCCTTACTTAGTATAACATTCTAATCCTTATTTTTCACAAGTTATGCAACCAATAACAAGCCCCAGTGCATTATAGCACTGAACCACCAATTCATACCAAAGCCTCTACCATAGGGTAATGTCGTGAACTCCAATCATCTAGTGGCTTTCTACAGGTCATCGTTAACCCTTGTACCATTCTAAAGTTTATCGACAAAATGCTGAATGAACTTAGTAGTGTAAATATATTGATTGTCTAATCTACTAATGAATAATTATATAATAATTCATTATTATTAAAGCTGTCAAGGTTAATATGGCCTTCAAATAAAGTATGGCTTTTTCAGTGGTAGGATTTAACTAATTATTATGTCATTCTAAATAATTATTTTAAATAAATAGTAGTGTACAAATAATGATAATGAAAGTACTGATAATTAAATAATAATAAATAATGTAGGATCAACATAATAAAAAAACATATGACTTGCCTCCTTATCCAAGGTCATTGGTCACTTCCCTGTAAGCTTTAGGTTTGATACCAAATACTTTAGTTGCTCCAGTAGCTTCTTCGTTGGCAAACAAGTTGAATCTGAATACTAGCACAAAAGAATGAATATAAATAAGTTTCTACTTTGTAGAATGCAAGTTAGGAACAAAATACAATCAAATATCTAGAAAATATGTAAAAGAAAGCGGGTTTGGACGATTAGTATTTAAATGGTGCTTGCTTGGGTTGAACGGAATTGAAAATAGGTTAGATGGGCTCAAGATGGTTGAAATGGTACAAAGTATAATATGTGTCACAAATTTCCTGTAAATTACTCAATCTAGCTCGCTGAACTTTTGCTAGTATTGATTGATATTTCTACATGAATTTCTTCAGCAATCCTCAGGTGTTCTTGGTTTATGTTAGTTCTTTATTTACTCTGGTTAATCCCTATCTAGATTAGGCTGACTCCTTTGAGAGTCCTTTCATTGTACACAAGTCATTTAAATTTCCACTTTCTTCATACCCATTTACTTCTTATAACTCAAAGTTGAAAAATTAAGCCCACTGTGATTAGCTTTGGTACGGTACAAACTTCTTATCTCTTATATATTTGTATAGGCAACTTACATATATGTTTGTAATTTTATAGCATATCTGAGTTGAAATAATATCACAAGCAAACTCTTGGCTTTCTAGACTTGCTATACAAAAGAAGTATATGGTAGATTTCATTCTATTTTTTGTTCTTGACCGGTTGTGATGCATAACTCAGCTTTTCTAATTGTCTCCTTTGTCACTCTTCCTCTTTCTCCACGTCGTCCTTTTAGAGTAGATATATTTTCTTTCCTATCTTTACTTTCTTATGTTAACATCTTTCTTTCTTCATCTGCAGTTGCTGGCATTGGTTTGATTGATGTGATGTTGATGACTATTTTTTGTTTATATCTTTGCCTTTTTCTTAGGTAAGTACTTCATTGGATATTGGCTATGATAATGTCCATCTGTTGGCAATGAAAACAAGTAGCATCTACCAAAGAATTACTTTGTTTCTTAATATTTGAATATTCTAATATCCCTTCTTCCATCCAAAGTATTTGGTCAACTAGAATTTGTAAGCCAGAAAAATCTGTAGTCATAATACAAGACTTCAGGCTTGGTTGTAGTCTTTTAACAAAGTACTCCTTTTTAGAGTCTGTGTTAATGTGTTCTTGAGAATACCAAGGCAGATGATGAAACTATTACAGAAATTCTATGATATAATTTTTTTCTTGTCGATGATTAACGAAATCTTGATTCTTTACTATGATATCTTCAAAGGAAATGTGGCGGCGACCGAGGTGGCATCAATGAAGTCAGTAGCAGCGGAGGCACATTGTGTGGCTGGGTATGAAGTGACAGCTAGTTAAGGCACAGTCGATGGGTTGGCTGGGTACTAGGTCGATCTTCACGACGTATGATCGATGATGATAACTTAGATCTATGCAACCTGATGAACTGTTAGAACAACAACCTGCAACAAAAGAATTCGCCCAACCACACGCTCGTGATCCCATCCACCCGACCACCAAGTAGATGTGTCGTCGCTCCGGCCAATCACAAGAAAACACAAGAACGAACGGTAGAGAATGCTCAATTCCACTCTAGGTTGCAATCGTATGCCAAACCCTAAGGAGAACAAGTGTATAGCTCTCTCAAAAATATTAGATTGTTTTTTTCTTCGTGGTGTCGTTCTAAAAATTCTCGTACAGAGTAAATAGGTGGTCGACTCCTTGATTCCGTCACAGGGAATTGAACTCAACTCGTATGCGGCCAACATCAACGTGACACACCCAACTTAAAGTTTTCACAACTCAATTTGAACTCTAAGTAAACAAAAAAAAATAACTAAGTTAGTTCAATCAAAACATATGACGAGCCTTCTTTTTTTTTTCTCCTTGTGTCACCAACCGAAAGGAGCCAACTCCTTGCATGCAGCCTGGACCGGACTAGTTAATGCATGCAACATGTAGTTTTCTTTTTTCTTGTCTAGACTATGCATGTTTCTTCCATCTCCTTTGTGGCATGTAACACACATGCAGCACATAGATGTCTGCATGTATTTCTTTGATTTTATCTTTTGTCTTGGTCCATATGCACATGCATGATTTTCTTGCTTGGTTGATTTCTTCTGGCTTCGACATCCCAACATCTCCTCATACACAAGCCTTAGACTAATTAAAATACTAGCATTAGGTAGTAGCCAGTTCTTATGTAAATTAAAGCCAAATTTAATTAAGAGCGAGTTCACTTGTTGATTAATTTTTTTAGCTCGTGCTTGTGTAATCGGTCCAATTGGGATGTCCTCATCAACAGGTGTCTGTGTGGTAAGGTTAACAGGGGTGAAGGCACTCGGCTAAAGGGTGCCAATGCTGGGTGAAGGCGAAAATTCCTAGAAAGGAAAGTGTAAAGGCTTGAAGAGTTTTTGGATTTGGTAAGTTTTCAAATTTAAGAAAATTTGAGTAAAATTTTCAATATTTTTGGATCATTTCACATGGGAACCAGGATGACAGCTTAGATGGAGAACATGTCGAGGACCACGGCCAATGGCCAGCGTCAGCAGGCGGCGACCTGATATCTTAATGGATTAGTACATTACTTCAACCTTAACCCTTTTGCAACTTGGTCCCTCCAGTTCAAAAAAAGTCATTTTTAATAAGTGTAGTCAAATTTTAGAAATTTTAGCTATTGATTTTTTTTAATATTTAGATTAGATACATAAAAATAGTATTGTAGATTCGTCTCGAAAAGTACTTTCATAATATTATAATTTTATTGGATTTTATAAATTATTACAATAGTAATTAGTGGTCAAAGTTATATTTTATAGCCATCCACTACCACAGATATGGTCATCACAGATGGTTCTAGACCATCATCACAGACGTTTTTCTGAACCGTCCGAATTTATGTGTCTATGATAACAGGCGGTTATCACAGACGGTTTGTGAGATGTCTGTGATAAGCCACAATATAGACAGTTCGTATAAAGAATCGTTTGTGAAGGAGACTATCATAGACAGCTCAAATCAAAAATCATCTGTGATATTCGCACATCACAGATGATTCTAACTACCAGCCATTTGTGATCGGTGAGTATCACAGACAGTTGGTATATAGAACCATCTATGATACTCTCCCATCTTAGATGCTTGGTAGGTAGAGCCGTCTAAGATGTGCGAGTATCACAGACAGTTTTTTATTCGAGCCATCTGTGATAGTCCTTCACAAATGGTTTATACCACAAAACGGTATGTGATAGTTTGTTCTATACGTAAAATTTTTCTGTTTTTTGGATATCCTCAAGAAATGGTTGCTATGGCCTATAAAAACAAGCAAATACAGTAGCAAACATAGCAGCACATTCCATTTTCATTCAGATTAGAATCCACCATTACATCATCACAAGATGACAAGTAGGTTACCCATCAACAAAGTAAGAACATGGTAAGAACACATCTCCTAATCTTATGAACTCAACTCTTAAACATGGCAAAAATATAGAAGAAGTAGAGATCCTAGCAAACAGTAGAAGCTCAACCACACCGATGAGGCCTCTATGCCTAGGCCCTCTCGCCCCCGACGTAGTGTGCGAGCGGGATATCCTTGATGCTCGCCATCCCCGGCACCGACTTGAGCGCTGTCTTGGTAGCTGGCTGCTTTCACGGTGTCTTACCGCCTGGAGACTTGTGGGTCAGGGTTGAGGAGGAGGACGGTGATTGAGGAGGCTGGAGAAATTTTGGGCGCAGTAGGTAGGGGATGGGTTGGGTGAATATTTATAGGGGAGCGAGAGGCAGGAGTAGGAAATTTTTTTTGGCGAAATGGGAGCGGGGACTGAGAGGTGGAGCTACAATCCGTGGGATGGGGGTTGGTGGGTTTCTATTGGCTGAGACTGGGTTGGGGAGAATCGACGGGCCCAGCGGCCAGGGACATAATTATCACAGGTGATTTTTTTGTTAAGAACTATTTGTGAAATACAATTAAGAAGTCTAATGATACATGGTTCAGAAAAAAAATAATAAGGTGGACTTGGTCTGCCAAGTGATGCGCCACGTCAAGTCTAGTTAAAAGGAGAAAGACTATGCATGCTCAAAAAACACACACGCACGAGCACAAATTCGCGTTTTTTTGCATGGAAAAGCATGTAACTTGTGACGATGCGCAACGTGACGTGGCAGACCAAGCCACCAATTATTTTTTGCTAAAGGGTATACTACATAGATGGTTCTTAACAAGAACCATATGTGATAATTATAAACATCACAAACAGTTCTTGTTAACAACTGTCTATGAATTATCATACACGATTCTTATTAAAAAAACCATCTGTGATAATTACAAACATCATAGACTGTATTTAATAAGAATCATCTATGATAATTCACAGACAGTTCTTAACAAGAACCGTCTGTAATAATTATATATCACAGATGGTTCTAGCCATCGCTAGAACATAGCGGTCACGCTTATAAAATCATTTGTGATAATTATGACATAGACAATTCCAAAAAACCGTCTATAACGAGGTGTTTAGTATCGCTTTTTTAGTACTGGTGGCTTGCTCGATGCCCCTTGTCCTCCAAGTTGTTTTCCACTGCTTGGTCACACTGTGCCTCTATAGGCTCATTGGCAGTAATAACTGTTGGGAAACCTGGGCCTAGGCCTTGGCCCATGGTGGGAACCTCACCACTTAATCTATAAATAGAGGGTTCCAATCGTTGTACTTGTACATGGAAAAGGAGAAAAGCAATAAATAAAGAAAAGGAGTCCCTCTATCTCTCCCTGTGTTCAATCTAATATTTTGCATTATTCTGTGTTTGATTCATCTCTCTTGTCTAGGAGGAATTACTCAAACTGGACTCGCCAGCGATAGTTTCTCAACATATTATCAACATGAATCGCTCTGGTGGATCAAAGATAATCATCGAAGCACTTGTAGATTGAATTGCCTATATCTAGATCGCTTTAAATTATGCAAAATTTACTTTCTAGATTAGTTTCTATAGTGTAATCCACTCTATTCTACTGTGAGCAGACTGAAGTCACCAGCACAATGCCGATCGGTAGATTACACGAAAGATTAGATGTTGATTGCAGTGTAGATTGTAAAAAAGGAGGAAGGCCACACCTTCAGCCACCGGCTGCATGTGCTCGCACCGCTCGTATGCAATCACGCCGCCAGCCACTAGTTCATGGCCGTACCAGCCACCGAGCCACCACAAGCCACTGCGCCACCTACCCGGAATGGTTGAGCCACCACCGGCATCGAGACGGGCTACGCCGTCGGCCCCGCATGGCTCAGCCACCTTAGTGGAGCACCATCATCAGCTTCACATGGGCCATCGCATGGCGCACTACCACCACGCGAGCCACCGCCACTTAGCCCTGCACTGCTGACCGCCACCGCACGACGCATCATGGTAGCTCGACCCTGCACAGCATGTCGCCACCACCCGGCTGCACTGCTGCCACCCCTGCACAGCCTCTCCGCCACGCCGCCCGGCCGTGCCTTCACCGCAGGCCCTGCATGGCCGTCGCCGTGATTGGGCACTACCGCCGCATGTAGCACCTCAGTCGCTGGCACCCCGACCACTCATTGCACCTTACCCGCTGGCCCCGTACGGCCGTCATCGGGATAGGACGCCACCACCACCCGCAACGCCATAGTCGCCGGTGCCCAAACACTTTTATGCATCATTGGCTCCTGACCGCCACCACATCATCGCCGCTCAGGCCGTCGCCTTGCCGTTGCCGCTCCCGCACGAGCCGTTGGCCACCCGCACCGCCCGATCCGTCGGCCACCCGCATGCACAGGTTGCTACTCCTGCACAAATAGCTGGCCACCCGATCTGTCACAGCTCAACCTCACTGGCATCACCGCTCAGCATCACAAGCGCCACGGCGACATGGCCCCAGGTGTGCCACCAAACGCCATCACTACCGGCCCGAAAACCGCCACCACTCGATATGGGGTAGGGACCTACCCCACCACCTCTGTATGGGCTGGATCAGGCCGAAGAAAGGGAAAAGGGGAGGAAAGGGGGCCGGTGCACAATTTCGTGAATAAGTCTTTGGGAAATTGGCAAATTGCACGGGAACTTTCTCAGAATTGAAAATTAGCAGATAAGCTCTTGAAAATTGTAGAATTCACTGAAAATTCATATTCCAGCATAAAAACACCTCGGGAATTCAAATTTTGAATTGTTTTTAGCTTTTGAAGCATGTTTAGCATTGTTATTATTATTTTCTATGTTTTCTATATTTATTTACTATTTTCATTAATTGTAATTATTTAAATTGTCTTTAATAACTAAAATTAGCTGAAAAATTTATAGAATGCATAGAAAATTCAAGAACATTACAAGAACCTTTTGTACCATTGTTCGATTTATTTCATGCATATTTATTTATAGTAAATTTATATATTCCTTTTATGCACTTGTAGATAACAGGCATCACGAACTAAGAGTTCGAAAAGCTGGCCCAGCATGGCAAAACTACTTGACTTGGGCTTCTGATGTCGAGATCGTACATGGAGCTAAGAAGTTTTGTGCTACAATTAGGATTGGTGCACCGTAGGATGTCAAACCCACAACTGAGGAAAATGATTAAGCACTTCATTTCCTCAGGCACCACGACTTCCTCAAGCACCACCTCTGTCCCACTCTCAAGAATGAGTATATAGCAGAGAAGAGCATGCTAGCATTATGGACTGCACTCAAGAAGCGGTTCAAGAAGCTAAGGTACACTATTCTTCCTCAACTCCTACACTCTCAAGAATTTTGAGCAACTACCTAAACCAATGGAGGTTGACTCCACTCCTACAGCAGCACACCCACTTGACATTGCAGCTGTCGCCACTATGATTTCCCAGAAAGAGCATCTCACCCCTGAGAAGATAGCAGCTGAAGTCTCTGGTTTCTTAGCAGATTCAGTCTAATGCACAGAATGCATTTAGGCCTTAATTGTCATTTATTTCATGTGTGGAAGGAATAAGTTAGACTTTGCATTAATGATACTCAAACAATTTTCTCATGATGGTTGGATAATATTAATTAACTCATTCATTTATTCAGTTAATAATGGCATGACATGTTCTAATATTTGAAGTATTTTATTTATGTCTTGATTGTCTTCTTCTACATATTAACAAAAAATACTTTATATTAGAATACGTGTGGCATCCTATGGAGGAAGTGTGCTTAGCTGATAACGGCATAATGAAAATCATCTTAAGAGAGACAAATTTCTTTCAGTTGATTAGCAAGAATGCTGGCAGCCTTACAACAATCATTAGTAGTGATGCTTGTATAATAGGCTCAGAAAAAGCTACAATTATACTCCTAATTGGCACAACTTTTGTCATTCAAGAAACCTTATTGTACCCAGAATCGACTAGAACTTTCCTAAATTTCAAGGATATTTACGCTAACGTTTCCACGTTGAAACTGAAGAAGATTACGGGAAATAATACCTTCTCATTACAAAGTGTGAAGCAAGTGGAAAAAAAAGTATTGGAAAGACTGCCTTCATTTGAGACTAGATTATACTACACTAATATTAAGGCACTCCTAGTTTATACTACCCTGAAAACAATATTTAAAAGCTCTAAACACTTCTGTCTCAGGCATGATAGATTAGGCCACCTAGGTCTTAGTATGATGAGAAATACAATTAACAATTCACAGGGACATAATATCGATATAAAAAATTTTCTGTCAAGAAGAATTTGTGTGGCTCGTATGTGCCACCGGAAAATTAATTACTAAACCTTCTGCTCTGAAAGTAAAGGATGAAGTCACTGCATTCTTGGAACACATCCAAGGAGACATTGTAGTCCTATACAGCCATTATCAGGGCTATTTAAATGTTTTATGGTGCTCATCGATGCTTCCTCAAAATAGCCGCATGTATGTTTATTATCTATGAGAAATCATGCTTTTGCAAAGCTGATCTTGCAGATAATTCAAATTAAAAATAATTTCCCTTATCATCATATAAAGTCCATCAAAATGGACAATGCCAAAGAATTTACCTCAAAGTCATTTGATGATTATTGCATGGCAATTGAATTAAAGTTGAGCATTATGTACCGCATGTCTACACCCAGAATGGACTAGCAGAAGCATTAATTAAAAGAATTAAATTTATTGCCCGACCGCTTTTGTAGAATTATAATTTACCAACTACATGTTAGGGACACACAGTCCTCCATACAACAACTATCATCAACTTTAGATCATCAGCATATAACATCCATTCACCTATGCAACTAGCGCAAGGGTCTGAACCAAAAATTTCTCATCTTCATAGGTTTGGTTGCAAAGTTTATGTACATATACCTCCACCACAGTGTATTGCAATGTGCCCTCTTCGAAAGTCTGGGATATACATTGGTTATGAGACAACATCCATAATCAGATACTTGGACCCCATGACATGAGATTTACACACCGCCCGTTTCGCTGATAGTATATTTGAAGATGATAGTTTCCCGACATTAGGGGGAGAAAATCAACCCCATGATGAAAAATAACAGGAAATTACATGGCAAGCCATGGCAATCTATACACATGACCCGCGCACTAGTGAAGTAAATAGAGAAGTCTAGAAGATCATTAATTTGCAAGCATTAGCAAATCAACTGACTGACCACTTTAGTAATTTAAAGAGCATGACCAAGTCGCATGTGCCTGCACGCAATGCACCAGAGTGGGTTGAAATACCGAAGAAAATTGAAGGTATCCCTAATCCCGTCCAGAGACCTCAGAATAAACGGATGAGAACTCTGGCCCCTTGAATCCCAAGTAACCGAGGATGCTAGGTGAAAAAGAATAAGAAAAAACTTTACATAACCAATCACCATAGTTTCCCTGAACCAACAGGGGAGCTAGTTGAGACCTAGAACTAGTATGATACCTTCAAGAAGAGGCATACCGGACTTGAACATTCCCATAGAGGGAGAAACCAGCATGGATGTGTATGCACACATCGGAACTAAAAAACAAAAGGGACTTGCCCCGCAACTAGAAGAAGCGGTGAGCAAGTAGAAACATTAGATGAATCAACCCATGATGAAGTAGCTATAAATTATGTGCATATGAGAGAATCCATGAATAGGACAATAGCCAATGTTGATATTTATTTTGCAAAGAAAATTACCACAATCATCAATCTTGATCCAGAGCCTGCATTGCTCGCTGAATGTAAGAAAAGATAAGATTGGGAGGACTGAAAAAGGTAATAGAAACCGAATTATTATCCCTGAATAAAATAGAGGTGTTGAGCCTGTAAGCCGCACGCCTCCCCATGTGCACCCCGTAGTGCACAAGTAGGTATTTGTTCGAAAGAGAAACGAAAAAATAAAGTTGTAAGATATAAAGCAAGGCTTGTTGCACAAGGTCTCACTCAACGACCAGGAATTGATTATGAAGAAACTTATTCCTCCGTCATGGGTGGTATTACCTTTATACATTTAATCTCGATGGCAGTAAACTTGAATTTAGAAATGAAGTTAATGGATGTGGTAACTACATATCTTTATGAAAACTTGGATTTGGACATTTATATGAAGGTATTTGAAGGTATTCCTATCCCAAATCAAGATAGAGCAAATAGAAACATGTGTAGTATGAAACTTAAGAAATCACTGTACGGACTTAAGCAATCAGGCAGGATGTGGTATAGTCACTTAAGTGACTTTCTATGCAAGAAAGGCTATACGAACAATGAGAATTATCCCTGTATATTTATATGATGATCCCATAATGGATTTTGTATAATCGTAGTATATGTAGATGATCTGAATATTATCAAAACCCTAGAAGATATAAAGGAGGCAAGCTGGCCTAGGCTTGCAGCTTGAGCATGTCCCTAAAGGAATATTAGTACATCAGCCCGCATACACTTCAAAGGTGTAGAAAGGTTTGGCTTTGAAAAGGCATACCCATCAAAAGTACCGATGATCGGGAGATCTTTACAGCAAAACAAGGATTTGTACCGACCTATAGAAGTGGGGGGAGGAAATCCTAGGACCAAAATTTGCGTATTTAAGTGCAATAGGAGCACTTATGTATTTAACAAATTACACTAGACCGGACATTACATTTGTCATAAACCTATTAGCAAGGCATAGTGCAAAACCTACCAAAAGACATTGGCAGGGAATAATGATGGACCATGTGGAGGTGACCACATGTAAGTGATGAGTAATTGACATGAGTTTTTGGTAGTTGAGTTTGGTTTGGGTTGTTCGGACCTTGACGTTGTGTGGTGCAACGGTCTCGGTCGGACTGTGGTCAAACTTGGTCATATGGGATTAGAGGCTGATTCTTTGGTTTGACAGGTTTGGACTTCGTCTGTGGTAAGTATGATGGTATGTATGCTTTCATGTATCGAGCGGTGCTATGTAATGTGTTTCTTGTCTGTGTGGCTGCAGGACATCGAGTGGAGTCGTGGTGAGACACGGAGGACCGGACTAGGCGCAGGTAGCGCTGAGGTCAGAACGGTCGGGATGTGTCGAAGACGACGTGGACTCGAGGTGGAGTCGTGGCGAGGCACGATGGACCGGACTAGGCGCAGGTGGCGCTGAGGTCAGAACGGTCGAGGTGTGCCGAAGACGGCGAAGCTGCGTGGCTTGCAGGGCAAGGAATGAGGAAGTTTCCTGGAAGGTGCGCGAGGGGCGTTTCGGTAAAAACGCAAAGCTGCACTAAAGGAAGTGGATTGTGGGTAAAGCGCAAAAGCTAAATGGGTAAAGCACTTGGTGAACTCATTAGTGGAGGCTATAAATAGAGAGGGAGATGGTGTGCTGAAATTTGAGAGAGAGGGTGTAAAAGTTAGGGTTCCATTTGGGTCTCTCCATGTGTGTATGTGTGTGTTCTTGAGGATTGAGAGGGAGAGGATGGATTGAGAATTCATGTAATCATTCCTCCGAATGTCCATGCGTATGGGGACGTAGTTCTTTGTATCTCGTGTTTATTGAAATGAAAATCTGAAGTTCTTCTCTTTGTGTTCTCGTGTGTTGAATCTCTCAAGTTCTTGTTTCTTGTTCCCTTTTTATTTAAGTCTCAGTTCATGTGCTTCATTTCATGCTCTTCCTTGTTCTTGGTTTGGCAGTGGAGAACCTCTTTTATCTTTGCTATTTCCTGTGATCTTTTTACTTCTTAGCTCTGCTGGTTGATCTTGTTCGGCCTTCAAGTAGCACATGCCTTGGTGCTTTCGGCTGGAAGCTCATAAGCATTGTTTGGTTGGAACGTTTCTTCATTTGAAAGCTTCCTCCAGCATGCATGTATGCCGATAGTACTTATTTGCTTTGGAGAAGCTCCACCTTCTGTAGCATATTTGCTTTGGCCAGGAAGCAATCTTGTATGCAGCATGTAAGAAGTCTTGTTTCTTTTCTTTTCTTTTTTTTTTTGCTGTTTTTGACCCTACTGCATGCAGTCCAAATGATCTCGGTTTTGGCCGAAATTTTTACTGGTTATTTGCTGATCTAGGCTCTTCTTAACCATGCTGCATGCAACTTAAAATCTTGAGTGATCTTCAAGCTTTGGGCAGCAATGAACCCTGCTGTTTGCAGCAAGCTTTGCAGGTGAGCCTGCCTTTTTAGTCCTTCTTTTGAGCAGTTTTTGGCAGCAGCAAGTGCTGTCCGAACAGCAGTATTTGAGTGCAGTTTTTGCATTCCCACTAGTCCTTTTCTTTGCCAATCTGCATGCTGAGAAGGACAGCCTTTAGCCCATCTTTTTGTCTCTTTGATTGTAGTCTTTCGTGCCCTCTTTAGCCTTTGGTGGAAGGGATTTGCAGCAGTAAATTTATTTTGTTTTTTTTATCAGTTGGTTTGCAGTTCATTGTTAGTGTGTTGCGTGATCTTCCAGTGCGCACCCTGATTTCCTTCCTGATAGCTTTTTGCTAACGGAGAAGAAATTGTTGTGGTTACTTAGGGGCGATTTGAAAAACGACATTCACCCCCCCCCTCTGTCGCCATTTCGGTCCTACAAATAAAGAGCATCTTCTGATACCTCCAAGAAAGCAAAGATATTGTAATATTCTACAGAAAGAACCAAGACCTAAATATGACTGGATATGCAAATGTCAGGTACCTGTCAGGCCCGTATACAGCCAGGTCACAAATATGTTATGTATTTCTGTGAGGTGGAACTGCAATTTCATAGAAATCGTTTAAGCAAAGTCTTTTATCGACTTCAACGAATCACTCGAAAATCGTAGCACTGTACAAAATCGCACGAGAATGTGCTTGGCTTAGACGGATGATTCACCACATCAAGCAATCATGTGAATTGAACATCGTGCAAACTTTCACAATTATCTATGAAGATAATGCAATTTGTGTTGCACAAGTACAGACGAGTTATGTAAAGAGTCATCTTACAAAGCATATCAATGCCAAGTTCTTCTATGCTCATGAATTGCAAAAGATGGATGAAATTAAAGTATTGCATACTAAGTCGTGTAAAAATCTTGCTGATTTATTCACTAAGTCACTTTTAGTTTCTAACTTTGAAAGGTGTATATATGGAATTGAAATGATGAGACTTAGAGAAGTGCAGAACTCAGTGGGTGACTCTTCTCGAGCTCACTATTAAAACTTGATCATGAAGATCGAGACTCAAAAGAATACATCTTGTAGATTCAATGAAATGTTTTCCTTGACGAGTTTTCCTGAAGTTTCTCAGCCAAGGTTTTTAATAAGATAATTCGTGCAACACAACATAATATGTATCATGTACCCTTTTCTCAAAAAATTTTCACTGGGTTTTTATGAAGTTTTAATGAGGCGTTACTGTATCGAATGAGTGCCCAAAGGGAGTATCGGGTGTTGGACCGAAATGGCGACAGAGGGGGGGGTGAATGTCGACTTTTTTTAAAAAAAAACTTGCCCCCAAGACAAACCCTCAAAAATCACTTCTCCAATAGTTATAAAAACTATGAAGAAGGCATGCTCAGCAAACTGGAAACAAGACCTACCAGAGAAAAGAAAAGGAGCAATCAAAAGGGGATCAAGAAGGCCAAGCAACACAAGAAGCACTCAGGCCCGGGCGGTCAGACCGCTGCCTTGAGGCCAGTCAGACCGCTTGTAAGCCGCCGGTTTGACCGCCTCAGTGCGGCCGATCTGACCGCTTTGATAGCTCCGGTCTGACCGTCATGGAGGAGGCGGTCTGACCGCCATGGAGAGGACGGTCTGACCGGTCCCCTGATCCCAGGGCACCCGAGAGTGCAGACTGAAAACTAAGTTTTGATAAAAACTTCAGAACTTCAAAGACTGAGAAATTGAAGGTTTCCTCTCAATCTTTTTAGCCCAAAGCACCACAACAATAAACTAAATAAGAAAAGGGCCTTGGGAAACAAAGAAATCCCACCAAAAGACAAGAATTTCATATTTGAGCCAAAATCTGAAAACTACAGTGAGCAGCGACAAAAACTCAAATTCCCATCTAATATCTGATCCTTTGACCATGAAACTTTGAGGATAACTACTTAATAGCCTTTGGACTTATCATGCCAAGTTTCATGCCATCTCAAGAAGGGAAACACGATTCACAACAAAACCCTAGAAATGAAAGGAAGAACAGAGGATGCTGAAAATAGGAAACTTTGATTCATTCGATTTGCTCCCGGGAAAAGTCAATCAAATGATCTTGGAATCTAATTCCATCACAGAGCAACCCATTTTGCACCTTCTTGGCAAGAACCAACTACAAAACGAAAAACTGAGAAATCAACCAAAAGAAGAACGAAGCACAGAACCAACAGGGAGCTCAAGAACTCAACCAAACTCAAACAAGGCCATCTCAGATTGATATTGAGGATGAGAGATACATGATTACAAGGAGTATCAACTCATATCATCCCTACAATCCCATACATGCTTAGAGAAATCAAGAACTCCTCTCTCTATCTCTCAAGAACACACGAAGGAGACAACAAGAACAGAGAAGCTACGGGAGACAACACCTGCTCTCTCCAACCAACTAAAGCCTCAAAGCAAAACAAGCTCTCCAAAGGCCATTTTGACTAAAGCAAAACCCTAAAAACCATGCACTCCCTCTCACAAGCTATGCATGCACTTGAGAATCCCTCTTCTATTTATAGCCCTTTGGCTAACGGGTCTCCAACCCATTACGCCTGCTAAATCCCGAACGAAACCGCCTCCACCTGTGCAGCTTTGCGCTTTTACCGAAATGCCCCTCCTGCACCTTCCGGGAAGCTTCCGCGCCTCTTGCCGTCCAAGCCTCGCAACCACCTCGAGTCTCCGCCGTCTTCAACACATCCGACCATTCTGACCTCGACACCGCCTGTGCCTAGTCCGGTCACCCCGTGCCTCGCCACGACTCTGCCTCGACGTCCTGCAGCCATCACAGACAAGAAATACATCACATAGCACCGCTCGATACATGAAAGCATAAATAGCATCAATGAATCGTACTTACGCATGAAAGAGCCCAAACCTGTCGAAACAAGGGAATAAGCATCCTAAGCCCATACGACCAGAATTGACCAAGTCCGACCGAACTGATTGCACCACGCAACGACATGGTCCGAACCACACAAACCAAACTCGAACTTTTCTGAACACGCGTCAATTACTCATCACAAACATGGGGTCACAACCACATGGTCTCACAATCTCCCCCTTGATGAGTATATTGACAAACTCAGAAAAAGCGCAAAGTTGAGTTTGAAAAAAAACAAGAGTCAACCATGGTCCAAGAGAAATCAAAGAGGCTAATGACCATGTCGACAAGGAAACACTAGAGCTACAACAGAAAGAGCAAATTGATCTTCAAAGCTCTAGAAAGTCCCCAAATGGCTTTTTCTCCGCTATTCTCCCCCTTTTGGCAATAAACACATCAAGGATGCAAAAGAGAGAATAAGTCATGATAAAGGATGAAATGGCTGAAGTTGGTTTATTCTAAGCATGTAGAGCCATGAGAATTATCCAAAATGACTATATGAGAATTACATCAAGCCATAATATACAATCATGCTATCAAGATCATGAGAAGAAGAAGTGACCTCTACCTCATGAGTTGATAAGGTAGGAACAGAGCCACTAGCTTCAGAAGAAGCAGAAGGCATGGGCTGATCGCCGGGAGGTGCAGTGGAAGAAGGCACCTCAAGGGGAGGATGAGGAACTGGATCGGGTAAACAACCCTCATCTCCATCATCCTCATCATCCACAAAGATGGGCTCGGACTGCTCTAAAGAACCTGAGATATCGGGCCTAGTCCCCGGCTTGGCCTCGTCGAAGGTCACCTCACAGGTCTCTACCAACTTACTAGACTCGCAGTTCCAAACCCTATATGCCCACGAAGAAGTCGAGTAACCTAGAAAGATACCATCACAAGAACGTGACTCGAACTTGTCTAGGTTCCCGGACTTCAGAATAAAACACTTGCAACCAAACACACGAAAGAAGTGCGATGCAAGTGTGCCCGAAGAAAAACTCTGTTCGAAACATGGCACGCGGTCGCAATAGCCTCAGCCCAAAACTTCCTAGGTGTAAAATACTCATCAAGCATCGTCCTGACCATCTCGACCAATGTACGGTTCTTCCTCTCCACGACACCATTCTGCTGTGGGACGTGTGGAGAAGAGAACTGGTGCTCTACACCTGTCTCATTGCAGAACCTCTCAAAGTAGAAATTCTTGAACTCTGTGCCATTGTCACTGCGGATCGCTCGTAAGGCACCCGGAAGCTCAATAGAAAGCCTACTGAAAAGACCTCGAAAATGTGTAAACGTCTCATCCTTCGAGGCTAAGAAAAACACCCAAGAGTACCTCGAGAAGTCATCGACCACGACTATAACATACCACTTCCCTCCTGCTGACTGCACTCGAGCTAGTCCAACTGTGTCCATGTGGAGCAGTTATCCTGGTGCATCGGTTATAGTCACTGTGACCAGAGGGTGAGAAGCGGCAACCATCTTGCCGTGCCGGCAAGGAGCGCAAACAATATCTTTGACCATCTTGAGCTTCGGTGGACCACGAATGAGGTCGTGGTCGCTAACTCGGGTCAAATGATCAAATCCAATATGACCAAGTCTCCTATGCCAGAAAGTAAGGTCACGGGACTCAGAAGCAACCAAACACCGGAGAGGATCACCAGAAAACTCAGAAAAATCAGCACGAAAGATCTTCCCATAACGAGAAATCCCGCAAACCAGACTACCCGAAGGATCAAGAATTTTGCAAGCATTTTTCTTAAAACTCACCTCAAAGCCGCCATCGGTAAGCTGAGAGACTGAAAACAAATTATACTGCAGCTTACTAACCAAAGCAACATCTTTCAAAATAAAAGACTCCCTTTGGCAATGACATGACCAGACGAGGCGCCAAGGTACAGGTGATGAGGCAACATCTTTCATCACAAATATGGGGTCACAACCGGATGGTCTCACATCGGGAAACATAGACCTAGGCCTAAGGTTTTAGCATATGGTGGGCATCTTATCACTTAACATATAAATAGGGGTCCTAATTATTGTACTTATCCTTGAAAAAAGAGAAAAGCAATAAAGAAATAAATGAGTTCTCCATCTCTCTTTATATTCAATCTAGTATTATATATTATTCTATATTTAATCTATCTCTCTTGCCTAAAAGAAATCTTGTGTACTGGACTCGCCAGATTTCTCAGCAATAACAAAAATGCAAGCTCATTAGCAGTTGATCTCCATCTGACATAACGAGGGCAGCGGCGTGTACAAAGGCATGAATCGCGCACGTGACCCCACACGCGCACCGCCCCCGCAACGGTAGGCTCAGGAAAGGAGAAGACACGGACCGTGCTGGGAGAGATGCCTCGCACGCACGTGTCGTCGTCCCGACTCATCTCGGCGACAGACAGGCGGGGGCACGAGGGATGGCCTGGTGACATCCATCCAGATCCAGCTACAGCGGAAACCAAGCCGCTAGACCGTCGGTGCGCCGCTGCTTTGCACAAGCTTGGAGGCATCCGCCGCAGTTCCGCGCCGCGCCGCATCGAATCGTGCGACACCACCTTCTTTCCCTTCTCTCTCCATCCACCCACCCACCTTCTAGGCTTCTATATACCGCGCGCTTCCCCACTCCACTCCTCTCTCTCTCTCTCTCTCTAGTCTGTACAAGTTTGAAGTCAAGTGAAGGAAGCAGTGACGGAAGGAGATGGCGGACTGGGGCCCGGTGGTGGTGGGGGTGGTGCTATTCGTGCTGCTCTCGCCGGGGCTGCTCTGCGAGCTCCCGGGCTCGCACCGCCACGTCGACTTCGGCAGCTTCCGCACCAACGGCAAGGCCATCTTCGTCCACACCCTCATCTTCTTCGCCGCCTTCACCATCCTCACCCTCGCGCTCCACGTTCACATCTACACCGGCTAGATACGATGGATATGTTAGCTCTTACTTATTTAAGTTTTTTCTTTCATGTATCTGTCTCCGAGATTGTACTTGTATGATCTTGATCTGTGATGGATCTCGATCCATTGGCTAGCTAGCTAGCTCTTGGTTGATCTGAGAAGATGGAGCGAAAACATGCATCTAGTAGTCGTCTTTCCTTTCTTTCTTTTGGTGCTACCGGTGTCAGGACTGAGGACAGATGATCAGTAGACTGAAATTTGTGCTGCTGAGTGTAGAGATCTGTTGAAGCAAATTATGCTGTTTGTCGATCTTTGTTACCATCATGCGGTGCAAGAGTTATTTGCCCTCGTTTTGTTTTAGTAATTCATTCGTGCCAGTACAACAACTATCTGCTGCCGGGGGCCGGAACGATGCGCTCTTTCACCAGGAGATCGAGGCCGATTCAGGACGAAATCGGCGGTTCAATCGATTCTAGCTCAGCTCGCTGCACATGCTCGCCACTGTTGTGCTTTCCGGAACTCGAAAGGAATTAGAGCAGCTTCTTTCTTCAGAATCGATCCTTCGATCCGTGGCAAGCAGGATACGAGACACGAGTGAGTGATCTCATTTGATTTCCTGCTCCTTGCTGTAGGGCTGGTCAAATAAGTACCGAGACGAAATCAATGCCATATTCTACTGCTATACGTTGTGTGTTTACTGATTAATAATCAGATTGTTTTGCTTTCTTTCCCGCTGATTCCTGAAACCCCGAAGAAGAATGGCAGGCGCCAGTTTCCTTTCTTTTTCTTTTTCGCGCATGTTCTTACCCGGCTTTTCAAAACAATTTCTCCTCTTCTTTCGCTCCTATCTTACTTTGAAGATAAATCAAAATCATAAATGTATTACCTACTTTACTACTCTTGCTTCCATCCCTTGTTCCTTTCCACCAGTGGTTTCCGGTGCATAACTACATGCCCAGACTAATGTTCGGTTTGACAGCTAAATCGATTTAACTGGTTATTTGGTCAGCATCATGTACTTAGTGAAGCGGTGAAGGGGAAGTGCTTCCTCAAACTCTCCAGTATAATCTCCAGATTATCAAATTCCGGTTCGAAATTTCAACTTTTAATTCAACCGTTTTTTAAGCAAAATTAGTCAGATTTTAGGATATTAGATCTCAATCCAACAGATCTCCCCATACAACCCCCTCCAAAAAATAATCTGCGACGTTGTATCTCCATCCAACAGATTCACCCATATAAGCTTCCATCCAAAAAAAATGATCTAAGGCGTTAGATCTATATCCAACGGATCCACCCATAGAAGCCCCATTAAAAAAGTAATTTGGGGTATTAGATCTCTATCTATCACCTCAAAATCTGACTAATTTTATCTAAAAAATAATCAAATGTTGTATAGACACTCCTGGGTTGGGCCTAGGCTAGCTAGGTAGGGTCAACAGGTCAAAAACTCAAGATTGGGCTTAAGCTGGATTAGCCTCAGGTTTGGATGGTGCCTGAGTTGGGCCATATTTCAAAAGCCACATTTTACCTCTGTTGCAAATTTTATGTTTCACAGAATCCAGATTTCACTGATCATTCTGTCCTTAAAAAGGTTAATCAGAGTTTTGACTGCTAAGCTCTGTATAACAAAAACTTTGCCAATTGCCGGCACTGGAGATGGCATTGGCCTTTTCTCGTTTCAGGGCCTCCTGAAGGTTCCGTCCGTTTCCTTTCTGTTTTTGGGTGCTTCCCGAAGCTCGTGGATGACCACTGACTGGTTGACTGCTACTTTACAGAGCGGAGGCTGAGAGCATCTCCAATAGTGACTTATGAGCTAATTCTAAACATATTATTTCGTATTTTAATAGAAGAGAGAGAAAAGCTATCTCTTGATCAAGAGCTAAGCTCATACACACATTCCAAGATTATGTGAGAGTGTCATGTGAGGTTATTTATGTTATGAGCTATGTGCTAAAAGTTAGTACTATTGAAGAAGTTGTCTTAGAGTTAGTAACTAGCTCATACTGTTGGAGATACTCTGAGTTCACTAGTCGCCATCGGATCAGGAAAATATTTTCGGACAAAATTCGATTTTCTCGCTCCATTCCGAAAAGGCCTAAGTCGATCAAAATATTCTGCCCGGTTTGAAATATTTCGGCCCAACTCAGTGGCATAACATTTACTGGCGCCGGCAAAATTCCTAATTTCCACGAGTCATCCAATCATACCCAATTTGGTAAAATTAGGTTTAGGGCATCTCCAATGGTTATAGCTAGCAATTAACTATAAGACTTCCACATCATTTATATAGTACACACTAAAGCTAGCATTCTAAAGAACTATCTATAAGGATAGCTATTTGATGCTTACATGCACACACAGAATTTATAGAGGCTACCTCGTTTGGTGTTATAGACTAGTGCTTAAGGAAGAGCTGGCTCGATTTTTTTTGCATATTCTCTTTCCTTCACATAGGATATATGCTGATGTGTACATGCATATAGCTAGCTGACTCAGACCATTGGAGATGCCCTTAGGTTGAGGGCGTCCACCGGTGCCCGTGAAATTGACATTCCCCATCCACAAAATCAACCAACTCAATCTTCATCTATCTCCCTCATTCCCTATCCTGCAAAATGGACCAACGCCGACAAGGGAGGCTTGTGCATGGAAGATGAATGCGACACCGGTAAGGGAGGGGGAGGTGACCATAGAGCGGATGCAGCCAGGGATAGGTAGGCGGCGCCAATGTGGCCTCTGGCATCGGCAAGGGACGGGGAGGCGGCGCCAATGTTTAAAATTTATTTGAATTTTTTAGATTCAAATTACATTTTTGAAATTTTATCAAAATTTTTCAAAAACTGATTTTTTTTATTTTATTTTAGATACCTCTGAGGGGTCCGAATTTTTTTTCTTAACCGAAAATGTTTTCCTGCATTGGATCAGGAAATAGAACCACACATACTAGAACATATATGCCATGAACAGACGATAGTTCACCAAAAAGATTAAAAAAAAACCACAGTGGTAGCACTCCATTAATTAGAATGAGTTCATGACTTCAATGCAGAAACGTTCACGCCTAGAAGCTTTATATCAAAATCTCTGCTACTTCGAAAAAAAGTTAATGGTGATAGTTCACCACCACTCTTGATAGTAATCATCTATCTTCCAAAAATATCTAATCAACGTCTTCCATCGCCCATCTATGGATCCGTAACCCGTAGGCACCGCACCCCTGCTCCAAGTCATGCTAACTGCTACCTCCCCACGTGTCAGTGACACAACTAGAGCAAATGAGCAAAGTGCATATTAATGCATGGGGCAAATGAGCAAAAGCCCCCCACAACCCCCTCTCCACCCCGCGCCGCCGCCTCGTCGTCCCCACCCCACACGGCCTCCTCCTCCTACCCCACTCATCTGCTCCGCCGGTCACCTCATCCTCCCCACCCCGCGCCGCTGCCTCCTCCCCATCCCGCACCGCCTCCTCCCCCACTCCTCTGCTCCGCCCGCCGGTCGCCTCCTTCTCCCCACCCCGTGCCACTGCCGCCTCCTCCCTACCCCACACCGCCTTCTCCTCCTCCCCCACTCCTTCGCCTCTCCTTCTCTTGCCTCGCTTCCTTCCCATCTCCTCCCAATCCACGCCTCCACCCGCACCGAAACGCCTCCAGCCAAGGAGGAGGCCGACCAGATCCACCACCACAGGCAGCGAAGACGGCGGCTATGAGGATGCTGTCAGACGGCGACGTCAACGACGAGGAGCGGTGGCTCACCGAGGGCATCACCGGCGTCCAGCAGAACGCCTTCTACATGCACCACGCCCGCATAAGCCCTTGGAAAACCCTAAATCCACCCTGACGGTAGCTTCTTCGGCCCGTGTCCACTCACTTACCTACCTCGATCGGCAATTTGGGTGCAGGATTTGAATAGTCTCGAGGACTCGCTCAATTTCTCTGTATTCAAATGGGCGTTGTTTGCAGTATATGGGCCTGCACAACAACAATATAAAGAAATTTTTTTAGCAGAACTGACGCATGTATGTAGTAAAGAGCCACTACCTTATATGATTGGCGGTGACTTCAATATTATGCGTCACCCTGAAGATAAAAATAGAGGCAATTTTGACAGGAAATGGCCTGATCTTTTTAATATGGTTATTCAGTCTCTTGATCTCAGGGAGATAGAGCTGTCGGGGCGCCAATACACCTGGTCGAGCAGTGGGGATGATCCAACTTTTGAGAAGTTAGACAGGGTTTTAACTAGTACTGAGTGGGAACGACAATTTCCGCTTACCTCGATAGTGGCTAAAGATAGAAGTAATTCAGATCATATACCTTTGTTATTAAATACAGGGGCCTCCTCTCATAATAGACAATCACCACTATTTAAATTTGAACGGGGTTGGCTTTTGCGAGATGGTTTTTATGATTTGGTTGCAGTTGTCTGGCAATCAGAAAACAAAGGAAATTCAGCCATAGAGAAATGGCAAAATAAAATTCGATCCCTCAGGCAATTTCTGAGAGGGTGGGCCAAAAATACAGCAGGCCATAATAAAAAAGAGAAGAAGAAATTAGTATCTATGATTGATGAGCTAGACAAAAAAGCGGAAATTACCATACTCTCAGACCAGGAACTTCATATGAAGCGTGCCCTCAATGATCGATTAGTTCAATTGCTGAGGGAGGAAGAAGTCAAATGGTACGAGAGAGCTAAAACAAAACACCTCCTGGAAGGTGATGATAACACACAATACTTCCACTTGGTTGCTAATGGAAAACATAGGAAACAACGAATCTTCAAATTAGATCAAGAAGATGGGATAATACGGGGTGATGCTCACTTAAAAGCATATATCACTAACTATTACAAGGGCTTATTTGGATCACCAGAGGAAAATAATTTTACTATGGTCGAAATACAAAACCAAGATATACCCCAGGTCACGGCAGAGGAAAATGACTTTCTCACATCTCCGTTTACCGAGAAGGAGATTAAGGAGGCAGTGTTCCAGATGGAACACAATAAATCACCAGGACCTGATGGATTCCCATCAGAGTTCTACCAGGCGTTCTGGGAAGTCATCAAAGGAGATATTATAGCACTCTTTGCTGATTTTTATGACGAACGCCTCCCTCTGTACAACCTTAATTTTGGAGTAATTACCCTTATTCCAAAAGTAAATGTGGTAACAACGATACAACAATATAGACCCATTTGCTTGCTCAATGTGAGCTTCAAGATTTTCACCAAAGTAGCCACAAATAGACTCATGGGAGTGGCTCAAAATGTGGTACGACCATCCCAAACGGCTTTTATGCCAGGAAGAAATATAATGGAAGGAGTAGTGATTTTACACGAAACCATCCATGAATTACATACGAAGCAACTAAATGGGGTGATCCTTAAGATTGACTTTGAAAAGGCCTATGATAAGGTAAACTGGTCTTTCCTCCAGCAAACTCTTCGTATGAAGGGGTTTAGTCACCAATGGTGTCGCTAATATGTTATGGGTGGCAGTGTAGGCATCAAGATTAATGATGACATTGGACACTACTTCCAAACAAAAAAAGGACTCAGACAAGGAGACCCTATGTCACCTATTTTGTTTAATATTGTAGCCGATATGCTCTCGATTTTAATTCAGAGGGCAAAGGATGATGGCCAAATTAGGGGAGTTATACCTCACCTTGTGGATGATGGGTTGTCTATTTTACAATATGCTGATGATACAATCCTCTTTTTAGACCATGATCTAGAGCAGGCAAAGAATATGAAGTTATTGCTCTGTGTTTTTGAGCAACTTTCTGGTCTAAAAATTAACTTTCACAAGAGTGAAATTTTTTGCTTTGGAGAAGCAAAACAGTATGAACAGCACTACACTAGTCTGTTTGGGTGTGACGTAGGGTCATTTCCTTTTAGGTACTTAGGAATTCCGATGCACTTCAGAAAACTTCGTGTCATGCGGAGTGGGGTGTTATCGAGGAAAGATTCAAGCGCGAGTACTTGGAAGGCCAAGCACCTTTCCTATGGGGTCTTTGATCTTACTCAATTCAGTTCTAAGTAGTTTACCAACATTTATGATGTCCTTTTTCGAAATTCCAAAAGGCGTAATTAAAAGCCTGGATTTTTACTGGTCAAGTTTTTATTGGCAAGGTAATAATGATAAACAAAAATATCGCCTAGCCAAATGGGATATTCTGTGTCGCCCTAAAGATCAAGGGGGGCTGGGTATAATTGATCTCGGTCTCAAGAATAAATGTCTACTCAGTAAATGGTTATTCAAATTGCTTAATGAGGACGGAACTTGGCAGACCTTACTCAGAAATAAATATCTGAGTTCAAAAAGTCTTACTCAGGTCCATTCAAAACCTGGGGATTCACAGTTCTGGAAAGGTTTGCTAAAGGTCAAAAATGATTTTCTAGGATGAGGACATTTCAAATAAAAGATGGCTCACAAACCAGATTTTGGGAGGATACATGGATTGATTCCTCACCTCTTAAAGACCAATTTCCTAACTTATACAACATAGCCAATCATCCCCATGTAACAGTGCAGACTGTTATGAATCAAGTGCCTCTTAATGTTTCCTTTCGCAGAGCTCTAGCTGGGGATAAGTGGACAGCTTGGCAAAATTTAGTAGCTAAACTAGCCAATATCCAACTTTCAAATGAGAGGGATGTCTTTAGCTGGGACCTTCATAATAATGGTCAGTACTCAGTGCAGTCGATGTACCGGTATTTCATAAACCAACTTATCCCTTTTACCCATAAATTTATCTGGAAGTTGAAGATCCCCCTAAAGATAAAAATTTTCCTCTGGTACCTACAGCGAGGGGTGATATTAACAAAGGATAATTTAATTAAAAGGAATTGGACTGGTAGCAAAAAGTGTTGTTTCTGTGATTGCAATGAAACAATTAAACACCTCTTTTTCGATTGCTACCGTGCGAAAACTATTTGGAACATTGTCCAGATAGCAACTGGGTTAACCCCTCCTGGCTCCACTACACACATGCTTGGCAGTTGGCTAACGGGCATTCGGAGAGTGGATAGAAATTTGATTTTTGTGGGGGTTGCTGCTATTATTTGGGCAATTTGGTGTACTCGTAATGACATTATTTTTGAGAAGAAACCAACTCCTTTTATGCAGACTATTTTCAGGGGGTCATACTGGCTGCGGTTTTGGGCGTTGTTGCAGCGTGAGGACACAAAGGAAACAATTCGTTTGGCAAGCAAAGCTTTGGAGGTTGTCGCCATGGACGTCTTCGCCAAGAATGGGTGGCCAAATAATAATAGACTTTGCTTTTAATTTCTCTATATTTGAGTTTACTCCCCTTTACTTTTGCCCAGTGTTTAAGCTGGGATTCTTGTAAGGATTGGCTATGTGCGGATGCAAAGGCCGAATATTTTCCATTTCCAAAAAAAAAGATACTCTCCGAGCTACACACCTCGAGGCTCTCCCCGCCAAAGTACTACAAATTCTGTGAGTATTTTGGGCACAGGACTCTTTAGTTTGTCGAATTCTGGGAGTGGGTTTCAGCTGGGATTTGATGGGATTTACTTATTGAGTTGCAGATATGAGGGCGTTCGATGAGCTGCGGAAGTTGGAGATGTTCTTCAGAGAGGAGACCCGGCGGGGCAGCTGTTCCGTTGTCGATCTGTACAAGCTCGTGCAGCATGCTGTCAACGTCTTGCCGAGATTGTAAGTCTCGTGTCCCCCTTTTGCACATGCACAATTCTTGTCACTGTGTAGATACATGATGTTAGTTCAATTTTGCTTGCTTGATAGGGAGATTGCCATTTCGTGGCATTGTAGATTGTTACAATTGGAATACTATCAGTAAAAGATATGTTATATCCCAATTAACGACTATGAGATTGATTGGTTAACTTGATAGTCAAACTTCTGAGTAATTTTTTTGCTGTGTTGAAAGACAAATTTGAATGAAGTGCATATTGATGTGACCACGCCACCAACACGTACGACCATAGCGGCCAATATCAAGAATGAACTAAAGGTGAATTCGTTTCTTCAACTTCAACATATTTTAAATGAGAATATGATGCTACCTAATGATGAAAATATATATATTTGTAGAACCACATCACTTTGGAACCAATTGAAGCAAGGGTTCAAGTTGGACAGGTTTTGGAATCCAATTCGGCCTCCAAATCAATTCGGATTCAGCTTGACAGGCCAATTTCAAACGGCCATAACTTTTGATCTAGAAGGCTTCTCGGGGCCCGTGAGTACTCGTTGGAAAGATCTTGGAGTCTACTTTCATATGGATCTGGTCTCACCTCCAAACTCCACCCGAGCAGATCAGAAACTGCGAAACAAGCCACATCACTTTTCCTGTTCGAGTCAAAGTGGGCCGAGGGCTTTGTAACTTAGGCTATTTGGGCCGGTACTGTTCACATAAACAGTACCACGTGCGTGAACAGTAACTAGGAATAGTACCATATCCCTTTTCATTAGATAAGTGTGGCTTCCCCCTCCCCTATTTAAGGAGATCACACCCCTTTAGTTTTCCTTAGGTTTTGCTTGGATTAATCTGTCTTTGAACAGTTTCGCCGTTCATCGGTTTGTGAGACCCAACTTGTGAACTTAATATTTATTCGCAATTTCAGATTGCATCTTCTACTCTCTTGCTTGTGTTCTCGATTCGCTTGCAGGAGATAGCCTTCTTGGCGAGGTCAATCGTGTTCGGCACGGTTGATAACCAACGGAGCAGTGGTGTAGTGATTGCGAGGGGTTCGATCTGTTTTGGTCGGAGCCTTTGGATCATCAACGTCGAGATCTCCACAATCGACTTATCAGTACCTCTCGGAAGATCGGGCCATCGTCACATCACATATTTTACCGACGCAATGGGGTGAAACTGATTTGTTGCTTATCTATCCACACTTGATCTAGATGGTCTACTGTCGTTGATAGTTCCACTCCTTGCTTTATTTGGTATCACTTGAGGCAATCATGATCTAGGATTTGATAGGACAGCATTTGTCAATTCACTTAGAAAATGTGCTTATACTTGACTTACGATTGAGTATATATGCAATATAGATGCGTGTTGTCATCATTAGCGGCCACTATAAATTGTGATTATGCTGCAGTTTTGGGTGTCACTGGACATGAGGTATGTGTGAAGAAATGTAATATGTTACTATTTTATTATGCTTACAATGGTTAACATATTTATGTAGATTCTGTGTATGTTGACTAAATATTTAGCTTTACAACGTTTCTACATCCGGAATGGTACTAGAACTAGATAATGGGCTCATTTGGACCATTAGTGTATCTCAAATTTGATAGTGTTCAGATTCGTAAATTAGTTCATTTTATACAATTTAAAGTTGAAACTGCTTACATCTATCCTATACTTTTTTCACCTATAATTCTGAATAATCTTAGGTTGATCTTTGGATTTTGTTAGTTATAAGTTGATTAGAAAGAAGCCTTGTCTTTTATGTTGATGTACATTCATAAAGTGAGTTTGTGTGCTATATAGGTTCAAGAATGCTATGAGGTGGCTGCGGAGTATGAAACGAAGCATGACTTGCAAAAGCTCGATGAACTTGGGAAGATATCTGTTGTTCTCTTCGATCGACATGGACTTGGCCACCAGGCAAGATGCAGATGATATTGTTGGTGAGGAGAGGACGAGGAGGAAGAAGGTTGAGCTGGTGCAGGAAGCCATCCACGGGCTCCTGGAGGAGAAGAGGGAGCGGCAGCAGCAAGGGGAAGGCAAGGACTCGATGGTTCGGCGGGAGGAGCAAGAAGACATCCCCTCCTCGCTGCTCTCTAAGGTATGTGAATTTGTCTGTCTACTTGTCTGTCTGGATTGTTTCAGGCTACAGATGCATTGCTGCACATTGCCTATCGGGTCTTCGGTTTAGTTGTGAGAGAGTGGTTCGGTTTTTATGTGCAGGCGAATGATGTGATTCTGATATTCACAGATTTTGAGTTAGAACCCGATGGTTGGAATGTATTGTACTGATTGTAGATTATGTTTGATTGATAATTTGGTACCAATGCCCAATTATGTATAGTTTCTTGAACTGTTCTTTGGTTCACTCGCATTTCTGAAGTCAGCAAAATTAATGCTTATGCGTACACCTGCATTTCTGAAGTTAGCGAATTGATGCTTATGCATATACTAGTTTTATTTCTTGAAAGTGCTGTTCGATTCACATGCATTTCTGAAGCTAGCTAATTGATGCTTATGCATATACTAGTTTTATGATCTTTTGATACATCAAATTACACCGTACTGAATTTGCGTTCAGAAGTAAGGCGCACCGGAAAGACAATTTTGTTCCCTGAACTTCCAAGTTCTTTTTTAGTTTCATCTGCATTATTAGAGATTAAACCAATCACTGCAAAATACCTGGTTATCTACGTGTGTTTCATCCTTTCTTGGTGCGAGTACTGAAAGGCTGCAGCATCATTTTTTTCTTGCAACGGTTGGATGCTCTGGAAAAAGATGCTGATCTGGCCAATGTCGAACCAAACTCCTTCCATCCTAATTCTGAGACTAGATACGGTGAGAACAGTAAGGAGGTGGAATTAGGCGATGTAGCAAAAGACTTAAACAAGATCAAGAGGCAGAACATGATCACCCACATCCTAGTCGGCACAATTATTGTCATGGCTGCCGTGTGGCAATTCAATGAGGTATCGTTCCTCCTCGCTGTGCAGAAAAAATTGGGCAATCCTTTCAAGTCCTTAGGGGAATTGATCAAGGGCTCCCTGAAGGGGATAGGGAGGAAGCCAGTGACTGAGGTGCCACCACTACCCCCAGTCGGCATCCCGGATGTTACTCGGAATGATTTGCAGATGCTAGTCATCGGCAACGAGGATGACTAAATCGGTGGGATGATCAAGCTCATAAAGGTCTGGAGACTGACTCTTGCAAATGGAACGCCAATTTTGTGTGCTCATCTTGATATCAAGTGGAAATGCAGCACCTTCTAAGAATTTGAAGCAAATGTGCATTGTTGCAAGTAGACTTGTTAGTCGTGCTAAAAACGCACTTTTATTGGTTCTCTAAAGAATGATGTTTGTCAAGTGATCAGCTTAATCTGCACAATCTTTCTTGATTCTCTTATCCTGAATGTTGTAACAATCTGAGAATTTGTTCCGTACTGTAGATTCAAGGACCTTGTTCAATCCTTGAGCATTTTCATCTCGCTAACCAACCAGAAACAGACATTATCTTCTATTATTCTAGAGTTGTAAATTCTCTGAGCTTAAGGATATGGTGAAAAAACGGTGCTTTTTAGGATAAAAATTTCTAATGCATCATCAAGTGAAAGCATAAGCTTCTATAACGCTATCAAAATATGAAGAAATATACGATTTTTGGAACAAATTTGGGAACCCATCTTAGCTCCACCGGCGACGATAATATGTACATCCTGCACATCCAAGTTGAATGATGTCAAGGAACTGGAAACACAGGGCAGAATGTATGACTTCTGGCTTTATGTGGTGTCAGTCTGGTATTTCATTTACTTGATGAGGCTCATGATAATCCTAAGGAAGTAAAGTCAGTAGACAAATAAAGCTCAGCAATCTTCACATACAATCACCAACCCTCAGATAGAATCTGAAGGTCAACCAAGTTTCATGTTCAACCAAACAAGTTAAAGCTCACAGATGCTCAGATTCAGTTCCTTACAGTTCTTGTGGGACTGCAGCCATAGTGAAAATCACATACAAGCAGATACACAGTTTTGGCTTTTTGAGTTATCCCACCATGAGGCAGGCAGGTCAATGCAAGATTTCTACTGGAAGGCGGGATCGTACACATACAGATGAGACCTGGTACTCGCAGTAGTTAAACATGTCAGTTCACACAGAACACGCGGGCTCTGCCACATTGAAACGCCCGATGTAAGGTCACGGAGTTGATCCATGAGGAGCTTTACGTTCTTTTTTTTGCTTTCAATCTCCCGCGATAAAATTAAATGCATTACATTGTCTGAAGTCTGAACACCGCATTACATTGTTTGCTTAACATAGAATCTATGAACAGAATTCAACATGGAGAAACTTTGAACTTCAAACACCAACCATACATGAACAATTCAACAAAAATGATGCTTAAAGAATTATGGTAGAATAGTGGTGTCCAAATAGGCCGTGCCTAATGGGCCGGCTCATGACCTGGTACTATAGGCACGGCCTATGACACGGCACAAAAGCCAATAGGCTAGGCCGACATAGCACAACCGTTAGGCATGGGCACGGCATGATAGACACGGTCCATTTGGCGTGTTTAGCACGATAATGGTCGATTTTTTGAAAATTATAGTCGTTTGTGAGTTTAAAATACGAAAAAATTGAAAAAACTTTTTTTAATAAATAGGCAGCATACCCCTCATTCATCCACCCTCATTCTCTTGTGAAATTCTAAAGCACTTTGTGATAATTTGGCAGATTTCAAAATAATTTTGCCAAAAATTCAAATTCCAACATACAGCCAAGTAAAGATGAAACAATACTAATTTTCATGTTCTTATATTGTTCTTATTTCTCTTTATTGTGATATAAAATAGGTAATAGTTTAATTTTGTATTTGTATTTTGCAGTTCTTCACATTTCTAAATTTCTTCATAGAACATTTTGATGAATTTGCTGCGAGTGAGTACGGAATTGATCTGGAAGATCTTGCATCCTTTGGGACATCTCCGCCTTCACCTCAAATGGCCGAGGGCAAAGCCGCCGCCGCCGCCGAGCAGACCATGGTTGTACCATCATCAGGCTCTACCAGTGCTTCTATGCCAGCAAGCACTGGAGCAAAGAGGTCCAAACACAACATGTCAGACGTATGTGCATATTTTGACAAGGTCATGAAGCAATTGCCGTCCATAGATCAAGTAAGAGTTGTTTGCAGAAATATGTCATCATGAATTGTCTGCAAAGTCTACAAGTGAAACCGGACATTTGCACAGACATGCCCAAAGATGTAAAGAAAAACAAGGTATCGCGATGAAGCACACGCAGTTGATATACAACCCCGACAATACGCAAGGTAGCTCAAGAATCTTTAACCTGTTTGATTGCATCGCAAGATCTTCCTTTAAACTTTGGTCCATCCAATGTTCAAGTAGGCGCTAGGCGGGCGGCGAGGTGGGGCCTAGCACCTAGGGAGCCTAGACGGGGTCTAGGCGGCCAAATTAAAAATAAGGATAATAGGCAGATAATAAGTATATATTTGCTATATATATGAGATCTAACGTCTCAGATCAAGTCACCAAATCTTATAACTAATGTTTAAAACAATTAGTCAGACTTTAGACCGTTTGATCAAAATCCAACGGTCCAGATCAACCTTCGCGCGGACCGCGCTTCCCCGCATAACCCTAACCCTAAATCGTCCGCCGCCTCGGTCGCGCCTCCCCGCACATTCTCCGTCGCGCCTCCCCGCATAACCCTAACCCTAATTCCTCTGCCGCCTCGGTCGCGCCCGCCTCTCCCGCAAATCGCCGTCGCCTCTCTGCAGTTCCACCGCCCGCCCCACTCTCCCCGCGCATCGCGCGCCTCCCCGCAGATCCCGCCGCCCGCCTCCCCATCTCTCCCCCACAGATCGCCGCCGCCCGCCTCCCCCATCTGTCCGGATCTGGCGGCGGAGGGATCTGGCGCGGGAAGTCCGGATCCGGCGGCGGCGGCCACGGGAGCGGCAGGATCTGGCGCGGGAAGTCCGGGATCCGGCGAGTCGACGGCGGCGGCGACGGCCTCGTGTGCGGTAACACTTTTCCCCCCTCCCCCCCGCTCCCTCCGCGCCGCCCCAACCGCCGCGCCTAGGCCGCCTCTCCCCGCCTTGGACCGCCTTCTTCCCGCCTTGGACCGCCTCGCCGCCTCGCCGCCCAGCCACCCGACTAGGGGCCAAGGCCGGGCGGCACCCCGTCGCCCAGCGCCTACGCGGCGCCTAGGCGGCCGCCCAGGCCGCCTTCTTGAACACTGGGTCCATCAGATGCATTCAAAAAGTACAGTGGAGTGCTCATAATCTTAGATTTACTCACGTTTCTAGACAGACAACCACTAGAGATTTAGTTAAAACTATAATAATGGTCATGAAACAATTAAAGAACTCTTTGGAACATGTGCATTTTCGGTGGCCTTAACCTCGGACATATGAAGTGAATGTTCTAGGGATGATTATCTTAGTGTAGTCACTCATTACATAATGGTGACTGGATATTGAACAAGAGAATCACAAGCTTCAAACTAATTAACATAGCTCATACGGGTGAGAATATATCAGATTGTATTATCAAAGTCGTGGAAGATTTTTGTCTTAGAAATAAAATTTTTGCAATTATCCTGGATAATGCTGCAGCAAACTCCAGGACAATGGATATTCTCACTCGCTTATTTGGTACATATGCTGAATCCTTTTTGTTACATCAGTGATGTACCTGCTATATTATCAATCTTATAGTTAAAACTAGTTTGAAGAGGTTGGATCCATATCTTCAAGCTTTTCGCGATGCAATTTCTTTTGTAAATAATTCTAACCAATGAATTGCAACATATAAGACCTACTGCATTGTGATGGGTGTACGTCCACGAAAGTTCATTGTGGACATGCTGGTAAGGTGAAACTCAACTTATCTCATGCAACAAAATCTTTTACCCTATAAGTACACATTTTCTATTTTTATCCACATACACTATCACAACCATACCGGCAACACACTACTGACTAAGTAGCATTGGTATATTATTGATAAGTTACTAGCACTTCTTGAACTCTTTTACGAATCCACTGTTACTTTATCTGAAGTGTACTATCCAATATCTCTAGTAATTGTCCATTATATTCTTGCGATTGTCGTTCACTTAAAAAATTGAAGTATGACGTAGTGTTATGAGAGGTTGTGTACACTATGAAACTAAATATTTAAAATATTAGAATACGATTCCGTACTTATATGCATTTGTATTTATTCTAGATCCAAGAGCTAAAATTACAGGATTCACTAATATTCTTTCAATTATAGGTGATTCTCTAGGGATATATTATTCTATCTATTTTATAGTTGTTCATTCACAATTGTCTGAAGTTTACCTAAAGTACGAGCATAAATTTCAGAGAGTTCACTTATAACGATCTCCACTACCATCTACTATAGGTAAGAAGACAAATATGTGGTGCACCATCTTTTCCTCCGGAAGATCAAGCTCTACATCGTCAAGCGGTGGGGCAATCTGTACCAGGGTCTGTGGGGAACTATCAGTCTTTCTGGACAGCGATCCTGTGCCTCACCACACAAAGGACTTTAACATTTTGGACTGGTGGTGTGAGCACAAGCTAACATATCTGATGCTATCCATATTAACATGTGATGTGTTAACCATTCCTGTCTTGATGGTTTCTTTCGAGTTTGCTTTCAGTCTTTCTGGAAGAATATTGAAGGAAAGAAGAACAAGACTAGGGGTGGAAACGGATCGGATACGGTCGAATAGTCTCAAATACGAATATGAATCCATATTTTTCAAACGAATACGGATACGAATTCGAATATTCTCAAATACGGATACGGATATTCTCGAATACGAATACGGATATTTTCGAATACGGATTTTCTCGGATACGAATATCGGATAAAACGGATTCCTAGCGGTTTTACCGATTTTTCACCGGTTTTTGACCGGTTACCAGTTTTAAATCACCTAAATTCAAATTTTGAATCACAAAATTTGTACGAATTTTTCATATGTTCTAGAAACGGATCGAATACGAATTGAATAGTCTCGAATACGAATACGGATACGAATATTCTCGAATGCGAATGCGAATACTCTCAAATACGGATACGAATATTCTCGAATACGAATACGAATATTTTCGAATACGGATTTTTACTTACCACATTTATGTTTTCTCGGATACGAATACCGGATAAAACGAATTATCCGTTACCGTTTTCCACCCCTAAACAAGACACATGAGTAAGATGGTGAAAGTACTTCTCACAGTAAAAGATTGGGAACAAGCTGATGTGCGAGCTCAACGCCGCATGTTAGATACAAAATTGGAACACGCATTCAACAATCTCATGCATGCTGCCCCTTCCTGGCTGAGGAAGTTATGTGTGGAACCCATATCGAGTAAGGCGATGAAGTCCTTAGTCCCAAGGTGACGTGCAGTAGCATGGAATCATAGGTCCAGACACTCCAAAGTCCCGTGATTGCATGGAGGGATGCAACTGCATCGGAGTTCTGCTCAACTGTATCAGAGAGCTCATCATCCTCAATGAAGTCTTCCACTTCCAAATAACACAAGACTTGTTTGAGGCGTTCAGACATCTCGGCCGGTGAGAGATAGCGAAACTATCGAATCGAAGGTTGTGCCGCGGTCGATAATGCAAGTGGAGCCAAAACAGCCAAAGAAGACGGCGTTGCACTGGGTGGCACTATCTGTCCCAGGGCTAAGAAGAATGGCCTAGTACCCTCGGCATGGCGAAATCTGGGTGGCGCCAAATCGGAAGTGGTAGGGCGCACACACTCCTCGTACGCACGGCCGAGCATCATGGCCTGCTGAAGATCCATCGATCGCATCAACTCCGCATCAGTGCGAAGTAGTTTGAAAAGGCCTGCCATGAACAATTGCATTTGCTGCTGAGCTATCAATGGTGGCGCTCGGTAGAGTAAGGTGAGAAAGGCATTCTGATAAGCTTCAACGGAGCCTTCAAATGGCAAGCGTACGTGCAAGTGCGACAAGGAAATTGCTGCCAAGTGGAGGACCAAAATGCTAATGACAAAACTCCTTGAAGTACTCCCAAGTTGGCTCCCTGAAATCTCATTCCCAGTGAGTATACCACAGCTGGGCAATACCCATGAGATGGTATGAAGCCAACCACACTTTATCTGCTTCTGCCGTTCACTGACCATGAAAGAATTGATCACATCAGTTCAGCCAGGCGAGTGGATCGTCCGAGCCATCGAATGCTGGAAAATCTAGCTTATGGTATCATTGTATCAAGGTGGGACGTTCGGTGTAGGGGACTGTTCTAGGGCGATAGAACGGCCTACCGGCAGAAGGTGTCGAACTGTATGGGCAGAAGGTGGGGTTAAGGTGGAAGACGGCATATATATGGAGGTATTAGCGTATGCCATGTGAGGGTGAACTGCAGCTGGTAGCATGCTTTCAGGCCATGGATAGGTGGATGCTACAGTTGTAGGCAGAGGTGAAGTAATCGATAATGCAGTGCTGAGAACTGGGAGTTGGGCGAAAGTGGCTAGGGATGCCACCGGTGCTGATGGGAACGGAAGGAATCCAATGTGTACATCTGTTGCACATCTTTCCAGTGCGAGCATCTGAGTGGTGATATCGTTCAGGTTTTGCTGGGCACCATCCACCGGGTCGCTCAAGCTGACATGGTTTCCATCAACGGGGAGGGTTAACTCCTTGATAGCTTCCAGGACCGTCAATAGGGAAGCAGAGTCGCCGCCCCCTTCAGACCCCAGCATGGTGGAGCTGTGCTGGACTGGAGGCCAAGGCCAGTAGTTGCAGCAACCTAGAGCCGTGGCAGCTGTTATGAATAGCGCTTGTATTCATATGAGGCCAATAGGCCGGTATATATACACAAAGTACAGGTGGTAAATATGCAAAGAACCCCTCATAACAATGGGGAATAACAAACTATACATATATCTCTAACACCCCCCTCAAACTCATGGTGGATCAACAACACTGAGTTTGGAGAGGTAGAAGTCGTGGCGTGCTCGAGTCCGGGCCTTCGTGAAGAAATCCGCTATCTGAAGCTCAAGGCACATATCAAGAGTAATCACCTGATCATGCACACAAGTCCTCATGAAAGAATCATCAACACCAATATGCTTCGTGAGCTCATGCTTCACAGATCACAGCAATACCGATAGCACCTGTCTTCGTCGACAAGAGAGGGTCGGTGTAGTGACGAAACACCAAAATCCTCAAGTAACCACCGTAGCCAAGTAATCTCTGCTGTCAAGAGAGCCATAGCTCGCAACTCACCTCTCTGCACTCGAACGGGACACTGCGATCTGCTTTCTTCGTCTTCCGTGCAATAAGAGAACCACCAAGAAAAACAAGAAGCGAGAGATAGACCGCGATCGAGGATCGCTGCCCAAGTAGCATCCGAATAGGCCTGAAGTCAGAATGAGCTGGAACGTGGAAAGAAGAGACGGCGAGAGATAGTCCCACGAAGGTATCGCAGAACTCAAGAAGGTGGTCTGTAGTGAACTGAGTGGGAGCTGAAACAAACCGACTCGAATATGAACTGGATAAGTGATATCCGGACGAGTAACAGCAAGGTAGACAAGACTCCCAACAAGATGATGATAGCGAGTCGGATCAGAAAGAGGCTCGCCATCAGAGAGTCGGAGGTGAACATTGAGCTCCATGGGAGTCTCAACAGTACGCTGATCAGTGAGAGAGGCGCGATCAAGAAGATCCTGAATATATTTCGTTTGGGACATAAAGAAACCCTCTGGAGTGGAAGTAACCTCAATCCCAAGGAAGTAATGAAGAGGACCAAGATCCGACATAAGGAACTGCTCACTAAGACGAGCCTTGACAAAGGCAATGTACTCAGAATCTTCTCCTGTAATGATCATATCATCAACATACAGGAGAAGAAGAGTCCGACCACGAGACGAAGTATGGACAAAGAGCGCAGGATCATGATCACTAGCTGAAAAACCAGCAACAGTGACCACAGAGGAGAAGCGCTCAAACCAAGCACGAGGGGCATGCTTAAGGCCATAGAGAGAGCGACGAAGGCGACAGACCATGCCCTCAGGAACAGAATACCCAGGTGGCGGATGCATGTAGACCTCCTCACGCAACTCACCATTAAGAAAGGCATTCTTGACATCAAGCTGAGAAACAGACCAGTGGCGAACAAACGCCACCGAAAGAAGAGTGCGAACAGTGGTCATGTGGGCCACAGGAGCAAAAGTCTCGTCGTAGTCAACACCATGCTCCTGCTGGAAGCCACGAGCAACAAGACGCGCCTTATAGCGCTCAAGAGAGCCATCAGAACGAGTCTTAATCTTATAGACCCACTTACATGTGATGGGATGAGAATGAGATGGAAAAGGAACAAGATCCCAAGTACCAGTACGCTCGAGGGCAGCAATCTCCTCGGCCATGGCAAGCTGCCACTCAGGGTGAGTAACAAACATCCCGTGGGAGACAGGCTCACGAGTAGCTGCGCCAAAGAAAGGCAAACGGGCAGGAGGCCGAATCGATCGCGATCGCGGAGAGCATAGCGAGGAGAGGATGACCCATCCGGGAAGATGGAGCATCGAAGAAGATGGAACATCGAAGAAGATGGCTCATCCGGAAGATCCTCAATCGAGGTCGACGAGTGTAGAAGAGAAGGGAGAGAAGGTATCAGAGTGGGAGGAGCTCATGAGTCGTAGGAGACGACACAGCGGCGACAACGGCGGAGAGGCCACGGGGAATATGTGGAGACTCGGTGGGACAGTGGACGAGGCAAAACAGATATAGGTGTATCTGGAAAGGTCAAGAAAGAGAGAGACTCCACAGAGGAAGCCGAAGGAGAGGCAGGACGTGGGTAGAATGGACGAGACTCGTCGAAAGTCACATCCCAAGAGACCCGCATCCGACGACCAACAGGGTCCCAGCACCGATAACCCTTGTGCTCGGCACTGTATCCCAGAAAGACACACTCAACAGACTGAGCGGTCAGTTTGGTGCGTTCTCGAGGGGCGAGGAGAACGTAGCAAACGCAGCCAAACATATGAAGGGTAGAGTAGTCGGAAGAAGACCACGAGACGCTCAACGAGGATCGCTCCCGAAGAGCGTAAGAGGGCTGGATGTTGACGAGATAGGTGGCGATGGAAACACCTCGGCCCAAAAGTGAGGTGGAATAGAGGCGGCGATCATCGAGCACGAGCCGCCTCAAGGAGGTGACGATGCTTGCGCTCAGCAACACCATTCGAGCATGAGCACCGGGACAAGAGAATCGGCGAGAGTGCCCGCTCAAGCAAGGAAGCTGCGCAGTAACGAGAGAGGTACTCGCCAGCAGAATCAAGCACGAAAGACACGAATAGGAGTGAGAACGTGTGTGAATCATAGTGGCAAATTGTTTATAGATAGACAAGACCTCACTACGAGAAGACATGAAGTATATCCAAGTGTGGCGAGAGAAATCATCTATAAATATGATATAATAACGATGACCCCTTTCAAACGAAGGAGCCGACCCCAAACATCCGAATGAACAAGATCAAAAGGACGTTGAGACACGACTCACTATGAGGATAAGGAAGTCGGATCTGCTTACCTAACTTACACCCCGACAATCTAAAGACACGTCTCCGAGACGCACCCGAAGACCATGACGAACTAAGGACGACAGACGGGATCCACACAGATGGCCAAGACGGTGATGCCACTGCTGGAAAGAGCCGGTAGACGAAGTGGCAGAAGCGGAGAGACTGGCGGCGATGGTGGCAGCGGAAGGAAGGTGAAGCCAGTCAAGCTCCCAGAGACGCTGTGAGTCACGGCGCCGAGGGCCAGAACCAACCAGAGCTCCCATGTGGCAGTCCTGAACACAACAAGAGTCAGAGTCGAGAATGACCCGATAACCAAGGTCAGTAATCTACCCAGCAGAAAGAAGCTGCAAGGTAAGGCGAGGAACATGAGCAACAGAAGGGACATGAAAAGATGAGTTGCTAAGAGATCCTCGACTGAGACGAAAGAGATGTACCATCGCAGTAAGAATACCGACGGAGAATCAAGAGGTGTAATAGAAGACAGAGTAGAAGGATCAGAGTCATGTGAAAAGATGCTCCGAATCAAGAATCCACGGGAGGTACTGATCGTGTAGGAGGTGGTCTCTCGGTGCAGAAGAGTCGATGAGCGTAACTCGCAGAACTCGCCGAGGAGAACTCGGCGACAAGTAGGCGTCGGTCCGGCTATCTCTCGCTCGGTGAGAGAAGTCCAAGAGGTCAAGGTAGACGTCATCGTAGAAGCACTAGTGCCGAGAAGAGCGCCGTGAAAGATGCCGCTTCTTCTTGTAGCACCGGGACTCGGTGTGGCCATCCTTGTCGCAGAGGAACAGTGAGGACGGCCACCTCAGACGGAGGACGGCCACCACCACCGTGGTAGCCGCCGGAGGAGGCGGTGTAGCAGCGGACGAGCGGCGAGCACGAGGGGAGTGGCATCGCACAAGACCACTCAAACGAGTCTCCTCTGCGCGTATCTCGGTAAGAGCCTCCAGAGAGTGACACGAGGGTGCCGTGCAAGGAGCCGGGCACGCCTTTGCTCGAACTCGGACGGCGCGAGTAAGGAACTCGTAAACCCACTGAAACTCCGTGTCAAGACGCGTACATCCAGCAAAGACGGACAGTACGACGGCCAAGCGAAGGCGGTGAGTCCAACCGACGCCGCATGCAGAACTCGAGCGTAAAGCGCCAACGTAGCATCGCCTGCTGAAGAGAGTGCTCCTGGCGGACCACGGACAGGTACAGGGCATCACCAGAGGGCTCGTAGCGCTGACGAAGATGAGTCCACATCTGGAAAGCCGAAGGGAGTCCCACAACCTCGTAAGAACATCGAGGCTGGACATCGCGATGAAGACAAGAAGGCGGCGAGCGCCGCCATCGTACCACTGAGTGTAGACGGTCAGACGATCCTTGTAGGAATCCAGAGCCTCCTGGTAGGCAGAGGCAGCTTTATCATTAGCTTCATCATCATCAGCAGCCTTATCGGCTGTCGGAGGCAATGCAACAGGCGTAGACTCCGTCGGAGGAATAGGGCAAGGCAGGCAGGTGACATCGCCAGAGAGGACGCCCCAGAGACGAAGACCACGCATGTGAATGCGCATGTGAGACACGAAGTCGGTGTAATTAACACCATCAAAGATCACTGGGCAGCGAGGGAGGGAAACGGTGCCCATTGGTAGGCGGCGCTGGACGGCGCGGCGGTTAGAACGACATTTTTTTCTCTCTCTCTCTCTTTTTCTCTCTCTCTTTTTTTTTACTCGGCTGAAATTTCTTTAGCCGGCTAAAACGGGCCTTCGGCCCGCTACACTCACGCGCTAGGGCACGCACGCGCACGGCGGCGGCGCGCGCGAGAGGCGGCGACGACGGCGCGGGGAGCCGGCGATCGCGGGAGCGGCGCGCCTCACCGACGGCGGCCTCGGGCGAGGAGGCGGGCCTCACCGACGGCGGCCTCGGCGGAGGAGGCGGCGCGGCTCGGGAAGGCGACGACGTCCGGAGGCGCGCGCGCGGCTCGGGAGGTGGCGGCGCGGCTCGGGAAGGCGACGGCGTCGGGAGGCGCGCGCGCGCTCGGGGGGCGCGCGCGCTCGGGGAAGGAGACGAGCGGCAGATGGAGCCACCCCGAGGAAGGGAGGACGACGGCAGCGTCCGTGAGGGAGGAGGAGGCGGCCGATCCGATCTGGAGCCGGGAGTCGGCGACGGCGCACGGGAGTCGGCGACGGCGGCCGACGGTAGCAGCGGAGGTGGAGGCGGCATGCGGGAGTCGGCGACGGTGGTGCAGAGTCGGCGACGACGCGCGGAACCTAGGTAAGCCAAAACCCTAGTTTTGGCTCTGATACCATGTTATGAATAGCGCTTGTATTCATATGAGGCCAATGGGCCGGTATATATACACAAAGTACAGGTGGTAAATATGCAAAGAACCCCTCATAACAATGGGGAATAACAAACTATACATATATCTCTAACAGCAGCTACCATATCGCATAGGAGAAGAGACGGGAAAGGGAAGCACAAGGAAGAGGTAAGACTCTGATTCTTTCTTATTGATTTCTGAATTACAAGATAGCCCATATATATAGGGTTGGACCCACCCTAATTGCATACCTAGCCAATTTTGTAAGCAAACCAGGGATCACCCCTTATCTGACTCAAACTCCTAAATGAACTCTTAATACTTTCTTATTTCTTCTATTCTTCCAAAACTCAGGCCAAAGGCCTTGCCGTGTACTGCTCTGCCCTTCATTCCCTTCGGCTCTTGTTGTTTTCTTTCTCTATGGCTGTATTGGACTCCCCACATAACATCATGTCAATATAATGTAGCCCAAAACTAATTGAACAAACTTGTATTTGTCAAAGCAACACCATACCAGACCACTAGGTGAGGACTGATGGTCAATCATTTCATGAGTGATGACAACGAGAATAATTCTAGTCTTGTTGTACGACTATATGTAGTCTTATTACAGTGAATACTGAATGAGGTAGATCTGTTGAAAATAATGTGGTTTTAGCAAGAATTTAGCCATAATACCAGAATTAAAAATTAATGAGAAAATATGATTCCACGTAAGATAAAATGACAAGCACCAAAGTAATTATCATAAGGCAATTATCAATTCTCATGTCATTTACATATGAAATCATACCTACCAGGCCAAATAATAGAAAGGAATCGATTAGCATAATTCTCAAATTGATTTTTTTAGTATGTTGCTCTCCGATGTCGGCTACACTTGTTTTAGAATAAGGCCACCTCAGCACAAAGGTCTTAAAATCTCCAATAGTGTAACAATTATGACACAAATGCACTAGAAAATGAGCTGTTCTAATTACCAAACAGTTAATTGATAACATAATTAACAATAGATTAATAAACAACCACCAAGTGACTGCCAACAACTGGAATAATTAAATAACAGTGAGATAATAACAGCTAGTTAATTATCCGAACACTATTAATTGTTCTAACAAAGGTAATGAGCAATAAACTGCCAGTAGATTGCAGAATATAAATGACAGTAACAACTCAAGAACTAGAACAAACTAATTTCTATCACACTATTTATGATTTGCCTAATCCTCATCAAGCAATCTCTTAATCCCACAGATTACCATGCAATTATCTCCCAAAACCAGTGATAATATTGTCAAATACTACACAGCACTAGAACAGCTCACAATTACATAATAATTACAAGTACTGAAGAAACTCACAAGGAGATAGCACTCAAAGCTGTCCATAAGACAACAAGGATAGACACGACAAAGTCAACACTGTTCCAGAAAACTTATCGCCACCGTTTGCACCGTGGCATGGTTCACGAAGATACAAAGCCACCCACACGAACCCGCAAGCACCATGATCGTGAGGTCGAGGGTTGGAAACGCCACACAAGACCAAGAACCTAGCACTGACCAAGTGCTAGGCAAACAAGAACACCATACAAAATACGGTCGAGCTACAAAACAACCGCTACAGAAATGGCACTCAAACCAACGCAAAGCAACTCACTCACACAGCTGCAGCATTGACCCAGTGTGAAGCCGGAGTCACTGCTGCCTTGTTATGACCTCATAGGCTCTGCCCTCACCAAAGCACGGCACACCGATGGCAAAGCCGAGGTTGAGGCTTCAGGTTGCTGGAGATGAAGTGTCGAATCGTGTCGTCACTACCAGAGCTCAGAACCTTAGGGTTTTCACTTGATGGAGGTGGAAGAAAAAGAAGAGAAGGGAAGCTCGATTTGGATTTGAGGTCTAGAGAGGAAAGCCCCGAGTCGGTTTAGAAGAGAATGAGAGGAGACGACGTCGACACCGGCCTCGCACAACCATCGGAGAGGGGTAGGGATCGGGATTGATCTCCATTATCCTTTGGGCGTCCACCCCTTGGAGAACTGGCCAAAGGCCACCTCTCCCTCTTATCTCTTTCTTCTTTTTATAATAGGTGCCCCCCCCCCCAATGTCTCCCTCGCATCAAAATCAAAATCTTTTTACGGCGACATGCAACACTTTGTTGGCTCCATTACATAGCAACGCAACAAAATACCTCCATCTTCTCACAGCAAAATTTGAGTTTTCATGGCCATTGTGCCAACAATTTCTTGCCTAGTCTACAGAGCAGAAGCAAACAGCTAAAGGGCATGTTCTTTTCAGCTTTTAAAAGCTGCTTTTCAGTTTTTCTACAATAACTAGCTTTTAAATAGAGTATCTGTTCAAGATAGGGTCTACTAGTTAATTACAGTTCATACTGTACCAACTTCATTTATATCGGTAAAAACCGCACGTGAGTTTCTATTACTATGTAATATTTCACATGAACAACCCAAAAACCAAAAACCACATCCAAAAGTCATAAACTTCAGCCAAAAACAGCGGGCCCAAAATCCATCTTTCCCCGCAAATCTTTTTTTCCCACCGAATCGCGTAGAAGCTAGAAGATTGGATACTTTTGACCGGTATGTAAACCTCACCTGAGCGCAAGAGGATACGGCGGTGATGGACGCCCGCAGCGCCGCCACGGCCGTCTTGTAACGGTGCCTCGCCTCGTCCAGCGACCCACCGGAGCCAGGGCCGGCTCCCCCACTGCCACCGCAGCCAGCCGCGTCGGACGAGGCGTCGGAGTCGGCGGCGGTAGGCGCAGCGGCAGTTGGGTGCTGTTGCTGGTGGTGGTGGGAGGAGGAGGACCAGAGCGCGGGCTTGCAGAGCTCGTGGTTGATGGAGGTGAGGATCTGGAATGCTGCGGCGTTGGCCTCCTCCAGGTGCCGCTGCCCCTCTCCCGCCAGCTCCTGCAGCCGCTGCGCCTCCTCTGACTCGGCCATGTGGCTCGCCGGAACCGTAACTCGCCGGAGTTACGCACGTTAAGGTTAAACCCCTCTCGCCATCTCAGGAGCTCGGAAGTCGGAAGCTGTAGGGTTTGGGATTCTGGGAAGCCCGGGAAGTTCAGATTTCGGAGTCAAGTTTTAATGGGTTGCGATTCTTGATTGGGCCTCTCAGATCCGGCCCAATTGCAGCTGTGCTCACATCGCGTACTTCACGTTTTTTCCGTTTGTTCTTTCCCTTTCATCAGAAGGAATGACAGGATGATTTCGTCAGAGCACGACGTGTTAAAGGCTTCATTCCAAATAGTGTTAGCTTTTAGCTTTTGTTAGAAACTATTTTAAATACGTTAGCTTCTTTTTTCTTTGTCTATAGAAATATAATTGTTTTTTCTCTCTTTTTTTCTTTATTTTTCCTTTATTTGAATGTTTTTGTCAAAATATATCGGTCGCTACAATATCATTTCAGTCAAAATCCAAAAACCATCAACCGCAGAAGACGACGACGATCATATGCTGCATTGGTACGTGATATACCGAACAGAGTTGAGTTGAACCTTACTACTGTGGAGTGGAGTCTGTCTCAGATTATCTAATATGGAGCGCCAGCCTGAGGATTCAAAACTATAGAACTGCACCTGGCACTGTATTCCAGTGGCTCAACCTCAACTGCATGAGATCTCGTGTAGGCTGCTAGATATGCTGTTTAACTGTGACCTTATTTACTTCCTTTGCAGTTGCATCTACGGGCATTAATAACCAACCATTTTTTACACTGGCCTCAAAATTCAGCCGGTGAGAATGGTTGTACACATAAACTATCTGCAAACACAGCCCTTGAAATCTGCCTCTTTTCTCTTTTGGCTCCCCAATGCAATATCAAATATTCTAGATTTTCAGCTTCTGAATATACCGTGATAATCAAATTGGTCTTCATGAGTCTTCATGTTCAGTTTTTTCTTCGAAAAAAAGAAGCCAGAGATATCTATGTTCAGTTGAACACCGCCCTCAGCAGAATCAGTCCGAAACAAAATGAAAGGTTACTCGATTCAAGTGAACTTGCAGACCCCAACATCTAACAATTGAGAACAGAGTGTTCTGAAGGTTCAGCTGGTTCCAGGTACAGCTGCTGCTATTGTTAAAGGCAAGCTAGTGAACTCTGGAACTGAATTAAAGACAAACAGCATTCAATTGTCCATTGCATCACGAACTCCAGGGCAGCATGTATATAAATCTCTTGCTTGCACGTTCCAGCAGCAGTCTCAAGATTCAGCAGATACTTCTATTGCTCTTGATAAAACTACTAGAATCTTGACCTGAAATGGAAGGCATATTTGAGAACATGTAAAGGTCATTCTATATTTGTGATGAGTACTTAACTGTGTTTATGCTTCGGTGTCAAAATTTGAGTTTGATTTTATGTCTTTTATTCTCTGGATTTTGTTGTCTGGGAGACAGTGATCTGACCAGTCTGCGCAGGTGATCAAACTGGCTAGCAGTGTGATCAACTGAGAGAGTTGGTCCAACCGGTAGAGTTGGCGGTCGACCGGCTGAGAGAGGCGTTCCAACCAGAGGAGCGACAGTACCAGCCCATAGTTGACGGTAGCTATTTTCCAGAGAGGGTCGAGTTGCGTTGCATGATGTTTTTGTGAGTGGTACAACCGGTCATGTACCGACGGTATGATCATAGGAAGTAGGGTGATCTGATTAGCATGGTTGCCGTCATCAAACTAGCTCCTGGTTGTTAGTGGTCTTACTGGCCAATGGATGGCGATCAGACCGGTCTCTGGTTTTGGGAGTGAGTCTGGGTTGGTTTCGGCAGTATTAGTCATGGCGTGAGTCCATGAATATATTCTCTTACTGATAATAATCAAGTGCATATTATTTGTAATCAAAATTGTTGCTTGGTCTTTGATGTGCTTGGTGATTATTGTTGTCAATGGCAAGATCAAGACTAGGGAAAGTGTCCCGAGCTCATGGCGTGACGAGTAAATTCGAGTGGAGCATCATCTTAAGTAGAGAAGCACATAAGAAAGACATAGATCATAAGCAAGTCTATGTATATGGTGTGCCAATTAGACTTGTGAGTTTCACGTGGTGGTAGTACTCAGAGCAGACATACAATTTTGGCGGCAAGTAATTGGGCATCACGGACTATTGTGTTGTGTGCTATAGAACTTAGGCATTTCATGTAGTGATGGTCCTCTAGAAGAGGCATATGATCTTGGTGATGAGTCACTGAGCATCATATCTTCGTGTAGTGGTTGCTTCAAAGAGAAGCATCGTGGAGTCCAATAGGTGACAATTGAGAAAACTATCCTATACCAATTGGAGAGACGGTTGGCAAAACCGTGGTGATGGCCTAAGTGATTTAGGTTATATCTTGGAGGATGGAGCATCATATAGGGCTATCAGAGCCAGGTGAAGTCACGCTTTAAAAAGTTGCTAGTGTGTAAGTGTAAAATTCGTTTGTGTGTGAGTTATTGGGTTTTCTAATTATAAGTGATTGTATCCACTAAGTGTATGCAGGTTAGGATTTGATGTGAGGTGAGAACCTCCACTATATAAGTCCTTTATATGAGTTGAGAAAGATTGGACTCTATGAGAGAGATTAGAGTTTCCTTGTATTGAAGGCATGTGCGTGTGTGTTCTAGGTTTAGAACTCTGTCCTCTATGAAGGAATGGATATAAAACATTCATCTTCAAGTGAAATAAACATCCTAAGTTTATCCAAGTGGGTTGTGCCATAGATCCTTCCTTATGATTTTAATTTTCTTGGGTTTCTTGTTTAGATTTTCCCTTCTTGATCTTTCTTGACATCAAGAACGCGTAAGAGGTGGAGATACCTTTAGGAGATCAGATCCTATCCATCTAAGAATGTTCTAGAGAAAGTTCTTGTGGTTGCCCGGTTTTCTAAAGGGAGAGATGCTTTTGGGGTTTTAATATTATTAGCGATTTGGTTTGAGTTCATGTTGTGATCTAACTTGCTATGATATATGATAATCCTCCATGGTCATCTAGATCATCATACCAAGGAAAAGATTTTGAAAAAAAAAATATTCACCCCTCTGGCTTACCATACCGATCTTACAACCTACAACATCACTCAGTTATCCACTGCATTAACAACTCACAGCTCCAGAATCTAGTTTCCAGGACAGCAGGCATTTCTCTTGTTTGCATGCCTATGTGGTCCAATGAGAAGCTCCTGAACACATAGCTCCACATTCAAGGGCGGAGCATACCAAATGGGCTTCGTCAGACTTCAGCCCACCCTTCGGCCCGCCCCAAACCCCCATCCTCACTCAAGATGGGTTGGCCCATCAGATTGGAGATGAGGTCATCCACCCCACAGGCCACATGCTAGACGACGACACACCACGCACGAGGGAAACGAGAGAGACGAGCATGCACCTACGACTGGCGGCGCCCAGTGGCCCACCCGAGCACCTAGCACACGCAAGGGAGACGTAGAGGTAGAGCTCAGCGGTGCGACACCGACGGTTGGCTGCCTACGTGGCGGCCGAGCAGATCTGGGTGGCGGCAGAGGCGGCAAGCAGATCCCGATGTGGCGGCGGTGGTCGAGCTGCTGAGGCGCCTGGGCCGGCGAGGAGCTGGTGTGGCCTGGCATGCGAGGGCACAATGGTAACATTGGAAAAGCTGTGTTTCCAGTCCAACATCAAGCCATATGCGCTGGCTCGTGACAAGAAAGTCAAGGTAAGCCTAGTGATCACTATCACTCCTCTTAGTACTAGTTTTCTCGGGACATTACAAAAATTCCGTCTTTGTTCTGGTTGTTGATGTTCAAGGATTTTACGGCTACTTTGGGAATCAAGGTGTTCTCGCCAGTCACCGACACCCTTTTCGACTCTGTAGAAATCATAGAGAAGGTACTCAGTAGTCAATACTTGTGCACTCATGGTCTTTTCTTGATTGATGTTTGGAATCCTCAGCTTATGGGATTTTTTCGGCAATCGAAAGAATGGAGGTCAACCATCATTGACATACTAACCATCGTTGACATACCAAATTACCAATTGTTTGTGGCTATCGCCAGGGACTAGCTGCCTGAGCTGGTAATGGAGTACTCTGAGCTCCCACCGGTTGGAGATACTGGGGAGTATGAGTTGTTGCCCATGCCCAAAGTGGAGGAGCTTGGGTACAGGGATATCAGCCAGGTTAGAGCAGTAGTACACTTGACTTACTCCAAAGTACTAATTGTTCGATCAGATTTGAGATTTACTTAATTAGATTGCCATTTATTTGTAGGAGGAGATTTTTTCATTCTGCGGTGGTGACCGGTGAGTGAGATGGAAGCTCTTAAGAGAATGAGAGAATCACTCCAAGATAAGGTGCGTCTAAAAAAGTGGTTTCTTTTCTGATTCATTTCATTCATAACTAAAAAAAGTGATTACTTTTCTGATTCGTTTCATTCATAACTTCTGAAATCTGAATGATGGATTTACAAATGGTAATTACCTGTTACTATGATACATTACACTCTAATAAACATCAAATTCCCTTTTTGCAGGAGTGGGTAGCCAGATTTGAGAAATCTAAGGGTGATCCTTTTGCCTTCCTGAAACCTACGACGATGGTCTTGTCAATGTCACCGTATCTGAAAGTGAGTCTTATCGTGAGCCAATGTTGCCAGTCTCAATCATTCCCATTTGTTTTAGATTACAGTGTTGAAGTGGATTGTTACGTCGCAGTTTGGTTGCCCGTCGTCAAGATATTTTTACCACTGCATTCAGGATGTCTACAGGACCGCGAAGAATCATACAAAACCACCTGTTTCATTGATTGGCCAGGTGAGTTCATTTGTAAGTACATTTGTTTGTTCTGAAGGTAAAGAAAAAAATCTGACCTCTGAGCGCTTATGTTCTTGTAACAGTTGCTATGGCGGGACTTCTTCTACATAGTGCCTTTTGGGACTCTTAATTTCCATCGTATGAGAGGGAACAAAATATGCATATAGGTCTGCTCCATTTGATCATATCATCTGCTTTTCTACACCTCTCTTCTTTATCATAATATGAATCCATTTGTCTAGATTCCATGGAGAGAGAATGAAGAGCTATTTGTTGCATGGAGAGATGGTCATTCGAGGTTTTAAGTCAACCTTCTATTTTCATCCTGGATTCGCTGCTGTCCACATTCACCTATCAAGATCACTTCGTTTGTGCAATATCAACTCGTGACTACCGCAGCCTGCAAGAACAAACAACAACTGCTATCCTACATTGCACTCAACAACTCCCGGAACTGCAACAATAACTTCCAACTGTGTGTGACCTTTCAGCAAGATACACTTGCAGTTACAAAAAAGGCCTGATGATATCTTCAGACCGAGAAGTCCATTCTAAACATTCAGGTGCAGCAAGAACAAATGCCAAGATTTACTCCGGCATGGGACTTCACAGTTTTCCAGTTTCAGTGCTCAGTTTCCAGTCACAAAGCTCTTATTATGCACCTTAATTATCATTTATCAATGCAGTTTAGTTTGCTTACTAAAAAATGCTCCACTCTATCTACATGCTTATGAACGAGGCAGACAATTAGACATGCATCTTCAGATCTTCTTCTTTGTAATGACAACGTTTGTGGCAATAACTCATCGAGTTAATAGCCACCGCAATTTTCCGCCAAAGCTCGGTTTCAAATACAAAGCTCTTATTATGCACCTTAATTATCATTTATCAATGCAGTTTAGTTTGCTTACTAAAAAATGCTCCACTCTATCTACATGCTTATGAACGAGGCAGACAATTAGACATGCATCTTCAGATCTTCTTCTTTGTAATGACAACGTTTGTGGCAATAACTATTGAGTTAATAGCCACTGCAATTTTCCAGTTTCAGTGCTCAGTTTCCAGTCACAAAGCTCTTATTATGCACCTTACTTATCATTTATCAATGCAGTTTAGTTTGCTTACTAAAAAATGCTCCACTTTATCTACATGCTTATGAACGAGGCAGACAATTAGACATGCATCCAGATCTTCTTCTTTGTAATGACAATGTTTGTGGCAATAACTACTGAGTTAATAGCCACTGCAATTTTCCAGTTTCAGTGCTCAGTTTCCAGTCACAAAGCTCTTATTATGCACCTTACTTATCATTTATCAATGCAGTTTAGTTTGCTTACTAAAAAATGCTCCACTTTATCTACATGCTTACGAACGAGGCAGACAATTAGACATGCATCCAGATCTTCTTCTTTGTAATGACAATGTGTGTGGCAATAACTACTGAGTTAATAGCCACTACAATAGTACTAGTAATAGTGTCAGTGTTGTATTTTTTTCAGGTGGCAGCACAGAAATCGCAAAAAAGGTGCTGGTCAATGATGATGTAGAGGAGGGTACTTAAAAGAGGAACATGAAATACACAAAGCACATCTGCACAGGGTCTCTCTAAAAAAAGAATCAAGGGTTAGCTAGACTTTTCCTGTTTGGTGGCTGCGTAGTTTGATAAGACTTTTCCTGTTTGGTGGCTGCGTAGTTTGATAGACTTTTCTTATTTGGTGGCTGTGTAGACTTCTCCTGTTTGGTGGCTGCGATTTCAACCCTTATGCACCGTTTGGTTTGGGCTATGAGGTTGGTTAGAAATATAATATGTTAAATATTATTGAGTTAGGAGGATTAATTTAACCTAGTTAAAGTGTTTTATCTCTTTTAACATAGGATTAAGTTAACTTATTAAATTGGTGAAATAAATTAATCTAACACAACTTACCATTCTAAATTTTGTTTTTCTAGTACTGACCCAACTAATCTAGCAAAATAATAATTTAAATTACAAAGATTTGTTGCCAAATACTTTAGATTACCAAGATTTGATGTCAAACACAAAATTTAGGTTAATCAAAGCTAGTTGAGTTAAAATTGCTAATTTGGTTATTTTAACCTCAAACCAAACACATCCTTAGGCATGTACAATACTACATATAGCCATTGTCTATAGTATTCTCTCATATACCCCTTTCACTTGTGGGGCCCCTCAACATCAAAACTCCAGCCAATAATTAAGCCTTAAAAATCCCGAATGTTAATTAAATATGCGTCATCCAGCGTATGAATTAGCTTTAACAGTGCTGTTTGCTGTGGGATGAAGTGACAGGAATGCCCCTGTGTGAGGCTTAACCATGGTTAAGTTTTGGCAGCCATGAAAATCAATTTTTAGCATCAAATGAGGGCAAAGTTCAAAACTTTTAGGGCATCGAACAGATTTGAATTTTTTTGGGACCATCTCATCCTAGCCGCCGCCCACCCCCGCGTGCCTCCTCCTGCCTCCTCGTCGGCGCCGCCCTCGGCACCGACGCGGACCGCCGGCGTGCCCCGCCGCTTCCGTTTCCCCCGCGGCCGCCGGCGCCAAGGGTGACGCGGCGCCGCCCACCTCCTCTTCCGTCGCCGCACACCCTCCGCCGCCTCCGCACCCACATCCAGCCTTCTTCCCCATCTCCGGCGGCTCACCGCCGCCGGATTACCCCACCGCTCGCCGGTTCTTGGTGCCCCCGTAGACCCTCGGCCGGCGTCCCCCCCGCCGCCTCGCAGCACCGCCGCCTCCACTGCCCACCGCCGTCCCGGCCTCCCTCTAAGTTCGGGGGCTCCGGTGAACCCCAAATCCTAACTCGCTGTCGCCGGAGAAGACGACCTCGCCGGCCGGAGCTCGAATCTCCAAGCAAATTACAAGGTCAGAAATTCTACTATTCCCCCAAAAAAACATGCGACACATGACCTACTTTTTTCCTACTAGTACACCCCAGTATCAAATTTTTTTGGCAGTTTTGACTAAAAGTTTGAGCCAAAAAAATCCCTCAAATAAATTTTGGGGAAAAAAATACAATTTTGAGGCGCTCGTGGCTTCGAATGCTCCTTAATTCGCGCGCATCCTCGAAGCAGTTGGCGCAGGTACTCCCTAGATCGATTCCTCTCCTTCTTAGCTCTCGATTGAGCTGCGTTTCGCTGCTGGCCGTGGTGTCTGGCGGCGGATCTGGCACCTACGGTTTGGGGCCGGTTCTTGGGAACCTCCCATTTTTTCGTGTTTGAAGGTCAGAATTGTACCTAGTTTGGTGTTCTGAGGCGTGGATCACGCGGATCAGTAGGTTTGTTGTCCCGATTGGAGCTGGATTAGAGGGTGCCTTGTGCTGAATTGGGATTTCTAGGGCTTGTTTTGCTCGTCTTTTCCGGTTTTGAGCTGGTTTTCCGAGTTGGGTTTTGAGATTTCGTGGTTTTGTGAAGGAAAGTTCGAATTTTTTGCTAGGAAAGATGTATTGTTTGTTTCCCAGTGTACGCATGGTGGCTTGTTTAGTATACCTTTAGCTCTTCATCTGCTAAGCAGCTGCTTGACAATAGTTTTTCTGTGCTAAACTAAATTTTCTATGGTAAATGGGACCGCTTCTACAAAGAGAGAATTTTGAATCAAGGGAACCTAGCTATTTTGAAATTGGGAAAATTGCTCTAATGCCACAAACTTATATGCCATCCTTCCTTTTGTCACATACTTCAATGCCTTTGTTATTATGCCACAAACTTTGTGTTTATTGCTTTCTTTTGCCACTTCCTCCACTTAAGTTACCGTTTTGCCCATCTTCTTGCTCCTTCCTCCCTCTTCCTTCTCCAAGTCCGGCGCCGTGCGGGAGCTCCGCCGTTCCGCGCGCCGACCTGCCCCCGACCCCGCTCGCCTTCCTCCGCGACCATGTCTCCCCGTGCCGCCCGCTCATCGTCTCCGCCGCCGCCACCCGCCGCCTCCCTCTGGCCCACCACCTCCTACCTCCCCGACGCGCTCCGCTCCACCTCCGTCTCGCTCCACCTCACCCCCGACGGCCGCGCCGACGCCCTCTCCCCGCACCCGCAGCTTCCGGGCACGTGAGGCGGGCGGCACGGGGAGACGTGGTCGCGGAGGAAGGCGAGCGGGGTCGGGGGCAGGTCGGCGCGCGGAACGGCGGAGCTCCCGCACGGCGCCGGACTTGGAGAAGGAAGAGGGAGGAAGGAGCAAGAAGATGGGCAAAACGGTAACTTAAGTGGAGGAAGTGGCAAAAGAAAGCAATAAACACAAAGTTTGTGGCATAATAGCAAAGGCATTGAAGTATGTGGCAAAAGGAAGGATGGCATATAAGTTTGTGGCATTAGAGCAATTTTCCCTTTGAAATTCCACTTTGGTGCAAATTTTAGTAGCTGATGTTTTAGTTGGTCCCGTTTGCTTATTTTGTTATGTCTGTTCTACAAGATTCCTGACATCGTCCTATTTCATGCAGATATTGGTGCGGAAAATCTCATGACTTTTGGATTCAAATGATGGTGTGTATTAAGCCCTTGCTTAGTGGTTGGTCTTGAGCTCCTTGGTGCCTGCTCAAGACCAACTGACTGATCTAATCCGAAGGTGAAGATGAGCGTGGAGCAGAATACCTGTGACTTGATGGACAAAGCTCTCAAAGCAAGGGATGCAGCAGAGAGGAAGTTCCATGCGCGTGATGTCAAGGGTGCACGGAGGTCTGCAATCAAGGCGCAGAACCTATGCTCATCGCTTGATGGCATATCTCAGATGGTCTCGACACTTGATGTTCACCTTGCATCGGAATTGAAGATTGATGGAGAGAGTGATTGGTACCGTATCTTGTCTCTCAGTGCTTCTGCTGATGAAGAGGAGGTGAAGAAACAGTATAGAAAGCTAGCTCTCCAGTTGTGTCCCGACAAGAACAAGTCGGTTGGTGCTGAGGGCGCTTTTAAACTTATCTCGGAGGCATGGAGCGTGTTGTCTGATAAGAGCAGGAAGATGCTCTATGATCAGAAGAGGAGGGATCATTCCGTCACAAATGGGGTCAATGGTTTGTATACTTATGATAAGAAAGCAAACAAGCGAGCTCGGAAGAATGCTGCCGCCGCCGCTGCAGCAGCAGCAGCTGAGGCTACTAGTCCTGTGGCACTTGACACATTCTGGACATCATGCAACCGCTGTCGGATGCAGTATGAGTACTTGAGAATTTATCTGAATCACAACCTTCTGTGCCCAAACTGCCACCATGCATTCATGGCTGTAGAGACTGGTTATCCTTGCAATGGAACCAGTTCCTCGTTCTCCTGGTCAACGAAGCAGCAGCAGCCGCAGCAGAACCACAATACCGTTAAGCATTCATATAGCTCAGCAAGCAGAACCTCTAGCATTCCAGGCACAGGACATGGAGTATACCAACAAGAGAACACTTACGAGTCCTACAACAACCAAAGTTTCGAGTGGAATCAGCACTCCAAGACAACACATGCTGCTGGTGCAAATTGTTACAGTACACAGGCCCCAGAGAAATTGAAAAGAAAACATGTGGAGAGCTACATTTACAGTTATTCTTCAAGTGGCAATGAGTATGGGCAGGAGACAACAACATCTGGGCGTGGACGGTTTTCAAAAAGGAGGTGGAATATTAATAATGGCTATGCGCCTGTAGATTGTAATGGAGATAACAAGGAGACTGTGGCTGCAACTGCAGGAACAACTGTGTTCGCTGATGTGGGAAGGGTTAATGGTACTTCAGTGGAAAAGTTTAGATCTGCAGTAAGTGGAAGAAGAGCTAATGTCTTGAGGGAGATCTTCCAACTGGACACCCGGAGTCTTCTTCTTGAGAAAGCCAAGGCAGCAGTCCGTGAAAAGTTACAAGATTGGAACATTTCAGTATCGACCCAGTTTGCAGAGAAAGCAGAAAGAAAAGAAAAACACGTTGACAACAATGTAAAGGTGAATGCTGTCCTCTCTGATAATCCAAGCCGCAAATTCAAGATGTACAACTCAAAAGGCGCTGATGTTGAAATTCCTTCTACTGATGAAAAGAATGTGGAACAGAAGCGTGTGCCTGTGTCCATTGATGTACCAGACCCAGACTTCCATGATTTTGATAAAGATCGCACAGAAAGAACTTTTGACAATGATCAGGTATGGGCTACATACGACAGCGAAGATGGCATGCCTCGTTTATATGCAATGGTGCAGAAAGTTATTTCAAGGAAGCCTTTCAGGATCCGAATGAGTTTCCTCAATTCCAAATCCAACAGTGAACTGGCACCAATTAGCTGGGTTTCCTCAGGTTTCTCAAAGACATGTGGTGGTTTTAGGGTTGGAAGATACCAGATTACCGAAACAGTCAACATCTTTTCCCACAGAGTTAGCTGGAGTAAAGGTCCTCGGGGAATTATCAAGATTGTTCCCAAGAAAGGTGATACATGGGCTTTGTACCGAAACTGGTCTTCTGATTGGAATGAGCTTACACCTGCTGATGTGATATACAAGTATGAGATAGTAGAAGTGATTGATGATTTCACTGATGAGCAAGGTGTGACTGTCATCCCATTGTTGAAGGTTGCTGATTTCAAAGCAGTCTTCCATAGGCACACAGACTCTGATGTGGTTAGAAGGATACCAAAGGAAGAGCTTTTCCGCTTTTCACACCGTGTTCCTTCTCGTCTGCTCACTGGGGAAGAAGGCAATAACGCTCCAAAAGGGTGCCGTGAATTGGACCCTGCTGCAACTCCAGTCGAACTTCTTAAGGTTATTACAGAGGTTAAGGAAGATACTGCAACAGGAATTTCTGAATAGAACCCAACTTCTCCGGCCTCTGAACTTGGATGCCTGAAGTGTCGAAATGCACTTCACTGAGCATGATGGATCAGCGTCATTTGGCTCTTTAGCTCTTAACTTTTGGCTGGATACTTCGACTATATTACCAGGGCAAACAGCTAATTTTTAAGACTCCTGACTATCACCTTTTTAGGCATTTCTAACATTTAATTTTATTGTAACACGGTTATCGTATAGAGTAAAAGATAACCGGGATGCCCCTGGTGATGAGTCCACTTGTCAAAGGGATGGCAAGCTCATGACTTGCTGCGAGGTGCCACTCTTCCTTACCCTGTAACGTACGGTAGTTCTGCATACGAGCTTAGCTTGAGACAGCTGCCAGCCCTGTCACTGTGCCCGCACTGTCTGTACTCATTTACTTATGTGGTACTTTCTTTAATCCATAGTATTCTCCACTATAATTTGTCGAATTCAGCAATTCTGATTGAACACTGGAACTGGTTCAGAACATTAATACAATATGTAGTTCTGTGGTGCTCTAATTATTTACCCCCGTTTATCATTTGTTTAAGATTGATATGCAGATGTGCAGCTGTCTTAAGATTGAAATATCTCAAGTAGTTTGTACATATGTATTGTAGTTACACTTCCCCTTACCCTTTATATATGGAAAATATAAACTGGCGATACTTTGCTGGGCAAACAAACTTGTATTGTTTTTCCAAGCATAGCTGACCATGTTTATGATTGTTTTGAGTGGTAGTAAATATCTGGAGCATATTTAATTGTGATAGTATTTTCTCCCCTGTTGGGGTGGAGTTTTGTGGCATAAGGTAAGGAATGATCTTTTGCATCAGTTGGACTAGCCTGACATATTTCATAGAAACTAACATATTCTGTCTCTTTTTTGTGTACTGATTACTGCTAGCACTGATGTTTTTAGCCTTCTAGGTGCTCGGTTATCCCCTATGCCTGAATTTGAAATTGGTATAACCGCTCTAATTTACACCAGCATTAATTTACCTTGTTATCTTTTCCTATTCACTTTGAAGTTGCTTTCCTTTTGTTTTCACAACAACAGGCTGCATAAAGTGTCTGGATTATTATCTACATGGGAGAAGCTCTATGGACTAATACTTACCTATAAATCTTTATAAGAATTGTTCCATATTGCTATGTACAATGGAATATTTACAATGTAGTTTGGAGAACCAAGCTGTAAAGCATAATTGGCTCTGACGCTAGTCCTCTTGTCGTGTATTTTACTGTATTATATCATTATAGAAGAATATGTGAATTTAATATAGAATTAACAGTGTTCTTTTCCTGGGAAGTTTTGGGAGGGGCCATGAGGGCATCAGCGCAGTTACCACGCGCGGACGATGGGCCCACCAGAGAAACGAGGTTAGGGTGATGCTCTAATTAGCTTTTGGTTTAAACTTATGGTTGTGTCTTTTTGCTGAAATTACACCATAGCTTAGCTTTTTTTATAAGAAAATGAGAAAAAATAGGAAAAAATTTTGAGAAAAAACTGAAAAAAAAACCGTTATATCATTACGGACAATGCAAAGAAATAAAAGAAAAAGAAAAAGCAAAAAAACCAAAATTAAAAACTAATATGTTTTAAGTTGCTTTTGATTTAAATAAATCGAAAAGCAGGGAAAAAAAGGACAGAAGTTGAAGCCGTTCGGGCGGGGCCTATCTTCATACCACAGCATATGGAACGAAGTTGAGGGCTCTTCCAAACAGTTTTTTTCTTCTAACTTTCAGTTTCTAACAATAAAAATCTTTAAAACATGTTAACATCTTAACGCAATTTTTTCCTTTTTTTATTTGTATTATCTATGAAGATATAACGGTTTGCGTTATCTGTAAAGATGTAATAGTGTTTTTTTATTTTTTTTTATTGAATGACTCAAAAAAAACTATCAACTGTAGTGATATTTAAGCCAAAAGATAAAAGCTATTAGAAAAAGCTGAATTGAAGGAGACTGAATCTGCTTACATTGGACAAGGTTTTTGGTACAAACATCTAAAAGTTCAATACATTCCATTTCTAATTTCACAAATTTCTCCCACCGGGTAACGACTACAATTTTAAAAGGCAGCATTAGTTAGATATCGATCACAGACGCTACCAAGTTGCACACGCTGGCATCCAACGTGCATGCTGTCTCACCGTCTCATGCACCATCCGTAAGTGCACGCTTTGACGTGCTGTGTAACGCCCTAAATTCTGAAAGCACTAATAATCCACGTAACTATCTAAGACTGAATAGTTACGGAGTAAATATAAGTGTACATCATAACAATACATGCTTACAGCAAAAGAGTCGAACTTTTATTACAAACATAAGTTTTAACAACCTCCTTTTACACAGCAGGCGCGCAAGTCCAAAACTATCTTACAACACAGAAACTCCCAGGCGTACTTGAGCGCAGCTAAGATCTAAAACCAATCATTTTCGGAGAAGAAATGTTCTTCGGGAACTTCATCTTCGGCTTGGATATCTTGATTCCACTGGTTTTCTGTTTGTTGTTTAACAAGTAATGAGTACGATCATACCCAGCAAGTTACAAGAGTAAAATCTAATTTAACTACTTGCAAGGATATTCAAAGGGATGGATTATATTGGTTCTATTAAATTGAGTGGATGCAGTTTTATTTACAAACAGGTAAAACAAAACAGATCTCCTTATGATTAAAGAGGTTTTCGTTCAACAGTTACATGCTCAACTTACTCAAGTTAAAACATCATAAAATCTACTTATGCTTTGTTGCTGGAATCACCCAATTAGCACAACTTCATTAACTGGAAGCACGGCGTATTCGAATACCATTAATTCCACTTTGCAGAGTTGCCCAACTTTACCCACAAGATTTCTTAACTCTCGCGACAAAGTTAAGGAAACCAGGACATTTCACTGCTCAATTCTTTATATAGGCTCTACCCGATAGAATCACTCAAACACGGTTCACACATTAACCCTAATTTCGTCCACCTGCCCTGAGTGACCTCTATCGTTGTTAGGTATGGTTTTACCGTTCCGCATACCTAACTCCCCATCATCAATACTCCTATCTCCTGTAGAAATTCAATCGAGTTGAGTAGTTACTAAACCAGGATTGACAAGTCAACTCCTATGGTTGAGCAATTTCTGTGCTTTTTACTCAGTATAAGGTTCTCGTCCTTATTTTTCACACGAGACACCAACCACATTCCCAACCGTGCTCATGGCACTACCACCATCTACCCAAGTCTCCACCCTAGGGTAAGGTCGTGGACGAAGGTCATCTTATGGCTTTCCACATCACACCCTTACCCTAGTACCAACTTCGACGAATCACTCAGAAATTATAGCATTGTACGAAGCTGAACGAGAATGTGCTTGGCTCCGCTGAATGATTCACCACATCTAGCAGTCATGTGGGATGAATATTATGTAAGCTCCCACAATTATCTATGAAGATAATGTAGCTTGTGTTGCACATATGCAGACGGACTACGTGAAGAGTCATCTCGCAAAGCATATCAACCCCAAGTTCTTCTATGCTCATGAATTGCAAAAGATGGACGAAATTAGGATACTGCATACTAAGTCATGTGAAAATCTTACTTGCAGATTTATTCACTAAGTCACTCCTAACATCTAGTTTTGAAAGATGCGCGCGTACGAGGAATTGGAATGATGAGACTTAGAGAAGTGCAGAATTCAGGGGAGAATTTTCTCAAGCTCGTTATTAAAACTTGATCATGAAGATCGAGTACCCAAAGAATAAATCTTGAAGATTAAATGAAATTGGCTGGATTGTACTCTTTTTCTCTTGACGAGTTTTCCTGAAGTTTCTCGACCAAGGTTTTTAATAAGGCAATTCGTGTAACGCAGCATAACATGTATCATATACTCTTTCTCGAAATTTTTTCACTGGCTTTTTATGGATTTTTTATGAGGCATGAACATGTCGAATGAGCAGGTTTAACGTATGGTGATGAATAATTTCACATGTTAGGAGAAAACTTGCTACTACAAGGATACGCGGGCTACTACAAAATGGTCTAGTTTACAAGGGTACATGGCTACTACAGAATGGCCCGGTCTACTACGTGGATCATGACCATTTGCCCTTTCCCCAGAGGTCGGCGTTGTAGTCCTGGTGCGGCCGCCCTAGCCTTGACGGCCAGTTTGCGCTTTCTCTCGCACTTCTCCTCACGAGTCTTGCACTCTCGCCTCCAGATGAGTTTGCGTCTCTTGCCGAATACGCTCGCTTCGATCTTCGCTACACCACCGCTCCTCCATCCTCTTGCGTGCCGCCTAGGCATTCCACTCCTCGCAATCCAGAGTCCACTGGTGGTGCTGGTGGATATCCCAGTCGATCCATTTGCAATACACACATAGCGGATCCGGAGACTACGGAAAGAGGGGAGATCTTGTTAGTGTGTGCCATAGAATCCTTACCAGCTGTCGGTAGCGGGCCATATCCCAATGCCAGTCGGAATAGTCCCAAGCGTAGTTACCGCAACCCCAGTAACATATGCCCAAGCTCAACCGTTCTTTGGACTTGAAGAACTTGCATGCGCCTCTGCACTAGCAGAGGGGGCGTCTCCCTCGCGTGTGGGTCTTGCGGCGAATCCTAGGTGGGAACGTTGAGGTATGGGTTGGGATTGAACGTACGGGGGGCTTTGCTTCGAGGAGGTGGCCTCCTAGCACATTCCGCTTGTTCCTCCCCAGCTACAGCAGCCCTTGCGAGTCGGGTGATCTCCCATTGTTTTTTCATACTAGCGATGTAGTATTGCATGAAGACCCGTTGCGGACGGGTAGTACATGTAGGCTAAGCCGATGTGGCATACGCGTTACAAGTCCAATTCAGTTTGGGCAAATTTGTGTCCGCGAGTCAGCGGCACGCGCGGACGATTTGTGGACCAGTGTAGCATCATGTCGCTGCACAAATCTGCTCTGTTTTGTATTGTGCTTCTCATTTTGCGCGTAAAACCCGATGTCGTCGAAAAAGTTCTCGATTAGTAAGAAGAAATCTCAGCCACATAAGGTAAATCTTTTCTTGACTATGTTGATCATAGTTTTATCAAAGTTATTTACTATTTTAAATTTACATGTATTACTATGTTACATAAACTGTTAACTTATGTCTTAAGGATATTAGTTATTCCGATATTGTTATACCCTCATTTGATGTTGATATCCTTGTACCTTTGTCACCTTAGGATATTCTTATCTCCGTATTGAGATTATAATCTTGTTTGATAATTTTAAACGGTAGAATTGTTTAGATAAGTTATTTGGTTATTATAACCCTATGGGTGAAAAATTGATACCATATATCTTAATCATTTCATTCTAATAACTTTGTGGCAATAGGTACTGCTGCTGTTTATAAAGTAAAATAAAATGATAAAAATGATTTTAGACTTGGGTAGATTGTAAAATTAGGTTGCAGATAGAGCACGTGATCTTGTATTATGAATGTATCATCCTAGTTAATTAAGAATTGATGTTTGTAATTGTCCAAACAGAGTATTATCGTACAACTACAAATCTATATTGGTATGACTTGTTAATTAATTAATTATTCGGTCGTTATAACGAGCCTGGAAGTCCAACGGCGTCTTCACCGGCCCGCTGCTGCCACCCGGCCGCCCGAGCCAGACTTGTCGCTGTCACCACCGCCGCTCTTCTTGCCCGCTGTGTCTGCGTGTGTGCACTGTGCTGGTGCAAGGTCTTTTGGCTTGCGTTCGAATCCGACTCCGGGAGATGAGGGCTCGGTTCGGTTGAGTACTTGGCTTGTTTTTTTGGTTGCGGCTTGTGACTTTTGGTTACGGCTTGTGACTTTTGGCTACGACTTGTGACTTTTAGGCTGATTGTGCGAGAGATTACAGAGTAACATAAACTCACATGCGGTTTTTGCCGATATAAATAAAGTTGGTAAAGTATGTACTACAATTAACTAGTAGATCCTATCTTGAAAAACATTCCATTTAAATACTAGTTATTATAGAAAAATCGAAAAACAGTTTTTAGAAGCTGAAAAGAATAGACCTAAAACTCTTGAAGGCTTTGGAATTTGGATCAATTTTATCGGGTATCAGTGCGACGTGAGTCCATCCGCCCCGTTATATGCTGGACCCAACATGTCAGGCTCGGCAGAAGCTCCACACTACGCTCCAATATATCCTTTCGTATACCATATCCCTCGTAGACCATTTCTTTATGGTCACCGCCATGTGGGACCCACAAACGCTAGGTCCCACATCTCAGTGTTAGCCATGTCGGCCATTGCAAGGTCGGCGTCGCAGGCGCAGTCCCATCCCATCCGAACCACACATCTCCCACGCTGCGCCAGCTCACGAGGACAAAACACCCACACGGCCACACCCCCACACCCACACTTCCACCGCCTCTCGCCCAAACCCTCGTCCCTTCGCCGCCACCGCCTCCGAGACAGCCGCCGCCATGGCCACGGCCACCGCTGCCGCCGCCCTCTCGGGCGTCACCGCCGCCGCACCCAAGCCTGCCCGCCACCCCTTCCTGGGCCACCTTCCCGCCCCCCGCCGCGCCCTCCCCGCCCCCATCAGGTGCTCCGCGGTGTCCCCCGCCGCGCCCTCGCCCGCCCCACCAGCCACCCTGCTCCGGCCGTGGGGTCCCTCCGAGCCACGCAAGGGCGCGGACATCCTCGTCGAGGCCCTCGAGCGCTGCGGCGTCAGCGACGTCTTCGCCTACCCCGGCGGCGCGTCCATGGAGATCCACCAGGCGCTAACCCGCTCGCCCGTCATCACCAACCACCTCTTCCGCCACGAGCAGGGGGAGGCGTTCGCGGCGTCCGGCTACGCGCGAGCGTCGGGCCGCGTCGGGGTCTGCGTCGCCACCTCCGGCCCTGGGGCCACCAATCTCGTCTCCGCGCTCGCCGACGCGCTGCTCGACTCCGTCCCCATGGTTGCCATCACGGGGCAGGTCCCCCGCCGCATGATCGGCACCGACGCCTTCCAAGAGACGCCGATAGTGGAGGTCACCCGCTCAATCACCAAGCACAACTACCTGGTCCTTGATGTGGACGACATCCCCCGCGTCGTGCGGGAAGCCTTCTTCATCGCGTCCTCTGGTCGCCCGGGGCCGGTGCTGGTGGACATCCCCAAGGACATCCAGCAGCAGATGGCTGTGCCGGTCTGGGACACGCCGATGAGTTTGCCGGGGTACATTGCGCGCCTGCCCAAGCCACCTGCGACCGAATTGCTTGAGCAGGTGCTGCGTCTGGTTGGCGAGGCACGGCGTCCGATTCTTTATGTTGGTGGTGGCTGCTCTGCATCTGGTGATGAGTTGCGCCGCTTTGTTGAGCTGACTGGTATCCCAGTCACAACTACTCTGATGGGCCTCGGCAACTTCCCCAGTGATGACCCGCTGTCTCTGCGCATGCTTGGGATGCATGGCACGGTGTATGCAAATTATGCAGTAGATAAGGCCGATCTGTTGCTTGCATTTGGTGTACGATTTGATGATCGTGTGACAGGAAAAATTGAGGCTTTTGCAAGCAGAGCCAAGATTGTGCACATTGACATTGATCCAGCTGAGATTGGCAAGAACAAGCAGCCACATGTCTCCATTTGTGCAGATGTCAAGCTCGCTTTGCAGGGCTTCAATGCTCTGCTAGAAGGGAGCATAGCACAAAAGAGCTTTGATTTTGGTGCATGGCACAATGAGTTGGAACAGCAGAAGACGGAGTTTCCCCTGGGGTATAAGACTTTCGGTGAGGAGACCCCACCACAATATGCTATCCAGGTGCTGGATGAGCTGACGAATGGGGAGGCAATCATTGCCACTGGTGTTGGGCAGCACCAGATGTGGGCGGCGCAGTACTACACCTACAAGCGGCCACGGCAATGGCTGTCTTCGGCTGGTCTGGGGGCAATGGGTTTTGGGTTGCCAGCTGCGGCTGGCGCTGCGGTGGCCAACCCAGGTGTCACAGTTGTTGACATTGATGGGGATGGTAGCTTCCTCATGAATATTCAGGAGTTGGCGATGATCCGCATTGAGAACCTCCCAGTGAAGGTCATGGTGTTGAACAACCAACATCTGGGAATGGTGATGCAATGGGAGGACAGGTTTTACAAGGCCAATCGGGCACACACCTACTTGGGCAACCCAGAAGATGAGAGCGAGATATATCCGGATTTTGTGACAATTGCTAAAGGGTTCAATATTCCAGCTGTCCGTGTGACAAAGAAGAGTGAAGTCCGTGCAGCCATCAAGAAGATGCTTGAGACCCCAGGGCCATACTTGTTGGATATCATCGTCCCACACCAGGAGCATGTGCTGCCTATGATCCCAAGTGGTGGTGCTTTCAAGGACATGATCCTGGATGGTGATGGCAGGACTGTGTATTAATCTAAAATTTGGCGATCTCCACCGCACTTGTTTCACCTGCATGACCTACAAGAATGATATGTCTGATCAGTGTGATGACCGTATGTGTTGTTCTATCAATTACTATGGTGTCAACTGTGAACCATGTGGTTTGCTATTTTGCTTGTTTGATGTGCTTGGTATGGTAATCTTAATTAGCTTTCAGCCTTGTAGTTTGGTAGTATGTTGTTTTTTGTAGGCATATGCGTCATAAGCCATCATGTAAGTTTCTTGTCCTACATATCAGTAGTAAGTACTTATATAGTTATATGCAATAATTCTGAATTTCTTTCTGAGTTTCAAGTGTTTCCACCTAACAATTGCTGAACTTAAGGTTACTCAATGCTCACACGAAGTATTGTCCTTACATAGTCAGTCATTGATCTTACAAAAAAATATGAAAGCAGAACCTCATTTTCCTTGTTCGAAGCTTCTCTCTTTTTTTAATGGTTCTTCAGTTAGTAGATGGATATCTTTAATTTGACAAATATAGGGTGAAAACGTGAAAGCCATGTGCATGAAAGAAATGTTTCTTTCTTCTGTTTAGCTTTGTCATTTACATAAAAAGCATGCAAAGCAAATGAAACATCAAGCTATTCTTTGTTTGACGGCGTTGCTGTACCAAGCTGCTAGTTAAGAGTTAGGACCTCATGCTCTCGGCCTCTGTGATATAGAAATCAGAGGTCGGTGACATGCAGTTAGGTGTATTCTTTAGGGTATGTGGAATTTCCTCTTTTTTCAACCACTAAGACAACTCAGATGGTAAAAGTCATTGCTATATGTCTTATATAGGTGGTGTCTTATATAGGTGCATATTGGTTGCCATGGAAAATCTGAACCCTGTTGTTTGGCTTTGTACCACTGAAATAAATGCCAGATCAACTAGGAAAATGTTTGGGGGATGTGGGAAGGAAGCCCATCGATGGAGATTGCAGCTTTCTTATGCGAACAAATTTGTGAGGCGCATATCAGGTTTTGCAATAACAACACTTCAGCTGCTGTTATTACATACGAAAGTATAAAACCAATGCTAGTTTGTCCTTAGCCGCATAAAAAGTATCCGTGATTTGCATTGTATTCATTGCTTCTTGATGCTGCAATTCCATGCACTACTGTTGCACTCTCCATGGAAGACTATGCCTGCTAGCACACGGTGTAGGAAGTAATACTAATGCATTTCCTCATGCTTCATTAGCTTGGCTTTAACAAAGCCATTGACAGAACTATAGTTTTATCTCATATTTTCATGCCATTGAAGATAGTTTGCCGGTTACCTATTTTCATGTAGAAACTAGCTTTTGAGCACAGTCCTTTTAAGCTCCTGCTTGCCATGCAATGCTACAATGCATCGAAATAATCTTATTGTAAAATAGCATCACTTATCTTACTATCTTATTGATCCTATGTATTTTACATTTATTTTTAGATTTGGTGGTCACAAGCTATGAAGAGTTTAGTATATCGATTTGTGTTAATGTTTTTTTTGAGGTAATTTGTGTTAACATTAGAAGGCAAGCTATCTGAAATGCAGATAGATCCCTACTGATTTCAGTTTTCGTGCATTACAGATATGTGGTGGGTGAGGCAGTACTACAATAAGCAAGGGAAGCAATACATTGAATGTCGGATGATATTACTCAGACTCAGAGCTTCGGCGTTACTGTCGGTGGTTTAAAAGCTCCTCACAAAAGGTACCCCAATTACCAACATGGAGTACCCCATACCATCTACTTAGATATCTGAAGATAAAATGAGCAAGATTTTATTAGTGATTACAACTATGATTAAGTTTGAGAAATTTCCATGAAAAACCTACCTTTATGTTAAGAATAAATCGGGGGGATGCCTGTTGTATCTTTGTTTTGATAGCGTCCTGCATACGACTACCGAGTTGTCCTTTAACCTTTCCCTATCCAAAATCCTATACTTGCCAATTCTTGATAGGGTTGTGTTCCCTCCATCTGCCACAGCTTCTGTGATTGCTTCATCTAACTTGTATCACTTTTCTTCGGTGAAACTGCAGGGTTCTACGTGGTTAGGCATGTCTTTATATGGTGCAGAAGCCATTTCAGTGCCTTTTGAAATGGTTTAACTTCTGTTTGGTGGAAATGGTGGTTCATAAGCGATAGTCGCTTCCAAGCTACAATTAGGGAAAAAATGATATTAATATATATGCACTTCGAAATCCATACCTTGTAAATTATCAGACCTCTTTATGCAAAATTGTACCTTGTATAACTTGAATTGATATAATGCAGTACTTGACAAAGATTCATTCTGGAACGCGTGATGATCCGCTCAGAAACGAGCTGAGCTTGCTTACGTTCTTGTATTTTCTTTTTGACAAGAAAGGAACGTCTTTAAGCTGATCGTTGCATTTGGAGTCAAATTCATACGCAGGCAAGGCATCATGCTTATATGCATGGAACGGCTGGACTGCTAGAGCTTTTCCTCCCAACCCCAATGACATCTCACAAGAGAAAAAAAAATGATTCACATGGTGGCATCTGGTAATCAATCTGAATATGTAATGTAATACCGTCATGTACAAGCACGCCAGGAAGGAATGCTCATAATAAAGTATGTACTAGTACATCACTAGTTCACTAACCAAGTACGTACGTACCACATCACACTAGGTCACTAGCATTGCCATCACCGAGCAAACCAAACCACATAAGGAGGACCAACTCGGAGAAGTGGTTTGGGGAAAAGGGAGCCCTAATTTTGCTTGTACCAAAAACAAAACAAACTAGAGTTGACAGCATACAAAGTTCGATCCCTTTGTAAAAACTTGCCACAACATTTTCTGCCGCTGACTTTGTCATACAAAAACAAGACACGAGCAACTCATCATGCACCATGAAGTATTTGAGTTCCAGTTAAGACATGCGTGCAAATGCTTTTGTAATGTGCACCTTATACCTGGCTCCACGATGTCAAATGTTGGCTTGATGATTTGAAAAGAACTTTGAATGATAATGCACCAAAGCTCAAAAGGTATGTTACATATCCACATAGACAAGACATGAGGCTGTCCCTAATCCATTTCCCCCGTGTATATTGCATCACCCTAGAGCAAGGTACAACATGACCATGAAAATGCAATGACAGTACTAACAAATATTACACACGGACATGCTCATATCCAGCAGTACTATCTAGGCCAATGGAAGCAGTGAAACAGAAAGGAGAAATAACGAAAAGGTGACCAAAATCGACTGAGAACAACAGCAACTTAGTGATTAAAAAGATAAAAGAAAAACAAACGACATAAAAGCTTAGGTCTTATTAGAAGCTTCATTGTAAGACAAGTCAAGGTACTCCGCCAGGCTCAATCCTGATGTCGACTTAATTTGGCCTTGATCAGATGTATCCTTCTTTGCATGCAGTGATTTTGGAAGCCAGGACTTGGAGCCATCCCTGGGTATCAGTATGTTGCCAACAATAGGTTGCAACTCCCGCCAAGGATCATCAACCATGCGCTTGCTGTAGTAGCTCCTCTGGTCTTGCCATCCAGAATGGTCCTGAAAATCGATGCCAAACCTTCCCCCTCTTCCCCTTGAACCTGGGCTGCTGTAGTAGTTCTCACCCCTGCCTCGTCTGGAAGATGAATACGGGCTACCTCTTGGTCCATAATACACCGGACTGCCCCCTCGGCCAACATTAGAGTTTCTGAACCCAAAGCTAGGTGAATGCGGATAAGAACCTTGAGCTGGAGAAGCGGAATGTGGGTTCCAGGGAGGTGGAGCACCAGGAGTTCCTCTGTATCCTGACATTGGAGTCTGGAACTGCACAGGACTTCGCCATGGACTGCTCCATGGTGCATTAGGTGCCATCGGGGATGGGGAGTGATTTGGTGATGGGGCTATTTGGTGCTGGTGTGGAGGAGGATAATTGCTACCATAGTTCCCTGATCCAGCTAAACATGCAAAGTTAGAAAGGTAGAACAATGATCAGGATGAGATTTTGTGTTGGTTATTTATGGCATCCTATCCTACATGACAATTGCAAATGTCAAGCAAAGGCCCTTCTCAATCTACAACATGTTTTTTTACTCACTATCCTGGCAATCCAGTTCTCCTAAAAATAACTGGAGAGTCATTTAGCTAAGAGCCTAAGACCAACCCATAGAGTAAATATAAGGATAAAACAATTATGTTCTGCTAATTCTGCAACCAACTAAAATTTTCATCATCCAGTTACAAGTTAGCCTGAATGGTACTATAAAAGGCTGATCTGTTAAATACAATTCAATTCTTCGCGTCATCCACTCAGCCTTATGTTCCCGGTTAGCAGAATTCCAGGAGAATGAAGTTTTTTTAGATAAAACCAAGTGTTATATATTATAATAACCATGTCTAAATCCTAAAAGTTCGAATCTTACACAGGCAACTAAACTAGAAGCCAAGAACATCAGGTTAAAGGAGTAGCAGACACGGAAGAACTTCTGACGACTCAAACGAGGGATACATGAAGACGCCAATGACATGTCTGATGATATGTAAACATGCAGCACCAGTAGAAACGATCTAGATTAAATTGAGACCTGATAGCTTCACCACAATATGACCAACCATCCCTAATGCTTAGCATAAGGAAAACCAACTTGTATATTTCAATTAGGATGGAATCGAATGGAAATTAGATGGTGCTACGCTTGCCCTGGAAGTGGAACCCTAAGAAGCAAAACACAGTATGTAATTACCCCGAGCTAGCTTACTACGTTATTAGGGAGGAGAAGAAGAGTAATAGAAGCCTAGTAGGGTAGGGTAGGGTGCCGACCGTAAGGCGGGGCTGGAGCGGGCGAGGGGGTGGCGGTGGAGTAGGAGCTCTTGCGCTTGTGGGAGGCGGCGGAGGAGAAGGCGGCGGCGGGGTTGGTGTAGTAGTCGAACCGCTGGGGTGGATGCGGGGTGGCGGGGTCCATCAGGTCGGGCCCCGGGAGATCCAACTTGGCCGCGGCAGGTGGGGGAGGCGGCGCAGCAGATGGCGAGGAGGAGGAGGCGGCAGCGGAGGAGCGGAGGGCGAGGAGGCGCTCCCGGCGCTTGGCCGACGACTCCCCCTCTTGCTCGGCGCTCTCCATATGAATTTCCTGTGCCTCCCTCGCCGGCGCCGCTCGCTCTTGCCCTTTTCTGTCTCCGATGGCGCATCGTCGACTGGCTGCTCTCGTCTTGTCTGAGAAGAATTCGCTTCTGTGTAGCCCAGCCCACCTCGGCCCAGCCCAGCCCACAACTCAAGCCATGCAACTAGTACTAGTAATTGCTTCTCTTCATCTGTACATAAAGAACTACCACTAGACTAATTGCTTCGGAACATGTCTTTGCTGCAAAACTTGCAGGCAAAAACTAGTAATACATAGGATAATGCTTTGAGCCGACCAAGGTATCCACCTTGCCCAATTCCACCCCTTCCAGTCGTAGAGGGACCGGGGGGGAGCAGTGGGTAGATAGCACGGCATGCGATTATTTAGGGCCTGTTTGGTATAACTCCAGATTCTCAATTTTTAGCTTCTGCTCTAGATTCTGTAAGAATCCACTTCTCTGAGAATCTGGAGCTACCTCTAAAAAGCGTTTGGCTAGTGAGTTGGCTCCAGATTCTTAAAAGAAGAGATTGGAGGGAAATAGACCATGTTACCCCTAGTTGTAACTATGAGATTTTGATTTAAGATGTATACCTTAAAAGGGCCAATAATCTCATTAATTTATTTTTTTTAAACTGTATGCATAAAACTAATTGTATGAAAGCCACTATAGTACACTGGAGTTACGTAAACACTACAAGATTACAGAAGAAGTTTATTTCACTCTACACAATCACATTTTCGATAGAAATCACGAAGCTTGACTGCTAGAGATTTGCGGTGGGTGATGAACAAAGAACCATATCATCAGTTACAATTGTCTTCCAAGCAAAATCACTCTCACAAACACAACATCCACATCAATGCAATCTTTCCTCCCAGAGCCCATTTAATCATCATACCCTCCCCCTTCCTTCGCCCGAATCGGCAACCACGCTCATGCCTTCCCCTTTCTCCATGCCAAGTCCACCCAGCCTCTTCTCATCTTCCATTCCCTTCAGATGCCCGGCGGCCCTCAGTGCCCCGATATTGTTGACATTGCCAAAGATCGGCACAATGATACCAAGGAAGCGCCAGAATGCAAAGAAGAAATGAAGTATGTATGTACTGGGATATCACCGCATAAAGTATGTATGTATGTACTGGGATATCACTGCCATGAACCTCTATACAAGCATGAACCTCGCAAGCATGAACCTCTGTACAAGCATGAACCTCTGTACATACATCCATTACACATACCTGTATTGAAGAGGCGGTGGCAGCGGAGATCTGGAGGAGGCGGCGCGGGAGACAGAAAGGGAGAGAGGGGCGAGGAGGGCGACGTCGGGAGACGGGAAGGGAGAGGGAAGGAGGCGGGGCGGCGGTGCTTGAGGCGGCGAGACGGGAAGGGGAGAGGGGAAGGAGGCGGGCGGCGGCGGTCCCGAGGGGCGGGGGCGGCGCCGGGAGACGGAAGGGGAGAGGGAAGGAGGCGGCGGCGGAGATCTGGAGGGAGGCGGCCGGGCGGCGGCGGTGCTGAGGGGCGGAGGGAGGCGCGCGGGCGTGAGAGGGGAAGGGGAGACGGGAAGGCGCCGGGAGAGGGGCGGAGGGAGGCGCACGGGCGTGAGAGGGAAGGGAAAGGCCGGGCGACGAGGTGCGGGAGGGGGCCGGTTTTTGGTTTTTATATGGTGGCATTTTGTGGGTAAATACTATGAACTTCAATGGGTTATTGTATTTAGGGTGTGTTGGCTCCCCACGAGAATCCACCTCAACCCAGCTTCTCCTGAACAGTTCATTTTGGAACCTGCTCCTCGCGAGAAGCTGAATCTGGTCATTTTGGGAAGCGGGTTGTTTGGCACAGCTCCACCTGATTCAACAGAGAAGCTGGGAGCAGGAGCTGTACCAAATAGGCCCTAAATATTAAGTTGGATAGAATCTGTACGGCAACGACAAGGGCAAGGGGGCGACGTGGGTGCCGCCGATGGTGGAAGCAGGAGCAGAGGTGCACAGAGCTTGTATAGAAGCAAAGCAGTGGTGGCGGTGAAGGAGCGAGGTGGAGGTGAAGGCGCAGGGTGGTAGCACGATCGCGCTAGTCACACATTAGCAGCGCCAGCTTCATTTATTCGCAAATTGCAACTATCAAAGAATCAGTGGCGAATCCATAGTAAAAATAGAGGGGAGTTCTACTGTTGAGGCTATAGTACAATATAAATATACCAAAGCAACATTTACTAGTCTTTTGCTATTGGAATATCAAATTCATACATAAATAAGAAGAGAACAAATTGAAAATGTACAATACAATAAACTTAGTGCCTTGCTAATAGATAATATACTCTAAATGTTTATAAATATGTGAGTACCGATCTGCAGATAAGAAATATCAAATGTAGTGATACAATATTAAATTGTGAATCTCCATAAACATTAAAAATGAAATGAAAATATACCACTAAGTCACTAAATCTGATTACGACACAATTTCACTCTACGAGTTTTCATGTCTTGAAAGTGCTGAATGATTCTTTTGTTATCAAGACTTCTAAATATCTCTCACTTAGTGTAGCGCACCATCAAGTCATTAAGCTATTCATCTTATGCCTTGTTGTGCAAATCTGTTTTAATAATCTTCATTGCTGAGAAAATTCTTTCAACTGATGCTGTTGCCACTAGAAGGATCAATGTGAGCTCGATGAGGCGATACACCAATGGAAAAGTTATATTTTTTTGGTTTCAACCATCTTTTAAGCAACTTTTGCAAGATCACGGCATTCATGAAATTCAAAACTTTTCTAACATTGAGAATGAATGTTTGAAGATAATTTCTTAACAACAAACAGTCAGCTATGGTGAAATCTGCTGTATAAATTTTAGCAAGGTGAACTAGCTTTTGCACATCAAACTTAGAAAAGGAGTTGCTTGGATCAAGATAAGACATGCATACCAATAACTCTTAAGAAACTTCATTGAAACGATGATCTATCTCTGTCATAATGGCATCAAGAGCAACATTGAAATTATCGATCCGATAATAGTGAAGGAGAGTAACTTTATGCTTTCGACGTGTAGATTTACCTTTTACTCCGATGTAATCATCCATACTTGGCACATCAATCTCATTTGACTCATGAAAGTTTTTTACTGTATTGAACAATGGCTCCCACCCATTGTTCCTCATGTCTTGCAAGCACGTTTTAACATCCACAACAAACCCATAGTTTCAATTATATCTTGATCTCTTCTTTTGCAAAGAAAATGATAACTCATGCATAATGCTCAACAAGTCTATCAAGACTCTCCATCTTTTGTATCAAACATGATTCATCTCCATCTTTTGTATCAAACCTGTTGCTCCACCATGACCTGAAGGATATGCTGCATATTTACATATCATCTCTAACACCGCAAGTACTGATTCCCACATTTGATATATACGAAGTAATGTTTTAAGATGTGAGCCTCATTTAGTATCTCTAGGTCTAGCTAGGCCAGTTGCCTGATTCAAGCCTGTTCTTGTTGAAAGCATGCCATTCTCCAATTTCTCCAATAAGACTTCCTAATGCTTTTCCATTAAAGCATCTTTTCTTTTGCAAGATGCACTCACAGTGGTTACTATCAAGGGAATATAGTTGATGAAATCAGCAATAGCACCGCTACAACTTATGACAGTGACAACCACTAATTGCAATTGGTAGGTGAAACAATGGACATAGAAAACATATGGATTCTCGTCTCATATTAGTCTCTGCAAGCCATTAATTTCCCTCTCATATTTGAAGCTCCATCATAACCCTGTCCACGTAGGCTAGAAATAGGTAGATCAACCTTAGTAAACACACGAACCAAAGCTTCCTTCAATGCAATAGATGTACAAAGTGACATGCTCAATACCAATAAACCTTTCCATGATCTTCCCTTCTTTATTTACAAACCTACATAGTATGAATTTTACAAAGTTAAAAAAAAATCACAATGCACAAATCATAAATGATACGACTAAAAAACATTATATGTACAACTAACCTCACAATCACAGACATCTGCTCCTTTAGTGATGAATCACGGGACTCATCAATAAGCACTGCGAAGTTCCTATCTCCAATCTCATCCTTAATCACTTGTGTGACCTCTTGTGCACAACATTTCGCGAATTCCTTCTGTATATCTGGACAAAGCATCAAACAATTGCCACCACCCTCAAATTCAAAAGCCTCCTTTACATCTGCTTTTTTATCAATGTACCAATCCACCAACTCTCTAAACTTGCCTTTGTTCATGGAAATAAATGATTTGTCGTATCCACGAAAAGCTTCACCTTGCTAAATGAGATATCTTGCACAATCTAAAGAAGCATTCAAATGAATCTTGTATGCAATTTCGGACTCCTTGCTATAAGTATTTAATTTATGATCTACACTTGCTCTTTGATTATGAAAATCTTCACAATCTAGCTTTGCAGTGCTGTGGACACTAGTAGGTCCACCAACATGTTGATTGAAAGATTCCATAGCACTTCTCCAATTCACATACCCAACTTTTGTGAAGACATTCATCCCAAAATGAGTGGGGTGTGATGGTTTCCTAAAAAGAAAGCAATAGAAACAAAAGGCGGCATCCTTTTCAACACTATATTCCAACCAGTCGAACTTCTTATACCATGATTCTTGAAAGGATCTTGAAATTGAATCTTGCATTTTATTTGGAAAATCATGACCAATTGGTTGAGTTGGACCCTTCAACCGATATGCTCTCCTAACTTGATCTCTAATCTCATTAGGATAATCTTCAATTGGTTTGCGACATGCTGGATCAGCAATAATATCATCTGGATTAAATTCATGCCGAACCTTTTTTGCTTCAGTTCTGTTTTCTATGGTTGGAGGGTTACTTCTAGTTGCATTGTTTGAAAAATATTTGTGCAAAGTTTGCTTCTCCATTATTGTAAATCTAAGAATAATTAAACAACAATCAGTCAACAACTGATTAAATAAATTGGCTAATTGGCTAATGTCTAATGGCTACTGTCGAGTATCGATTAAACAATAATTTACATCAGTTAAACAATAACTTGGTGTCTTAGTTAGTACTTATTCCTCAGTGCCCTCACGCAGTCATGCGGTCACACACTCACGCCGACTGTCGACACGGTGACACGCCTCACGGAGACACGGAATCATGGGTGGGCAGTCGGGCACTCCGCACTCAGGCTCGGGCAGTTGGGTAGACGACTTGATGACGGGCTCGCCCGCGCCCAGCCGCCACCGAGTGGCCGACCGCCTCCCACTCAGTCCCTCTGCTCTGCCCTACGCTCCACGTTGAGCCGCCCTCCGTGCTGGGCCGCTGACCGCCCCCAGCCTCCCCCTCCGCGGCTCCGCGCTGAGTCGCCGATAGGCGACCGCCTCCCCCTTCTTGGCCCCTCCTCCACTGTGCTGGGCTACGGGCTACCGACTTTGTGACTCGTGATGCCGTTGCCGTGAGAGGTGAGACCGTGACCTTATCTACTATTCAGAGTCGGCTCGTCACATTGTGTTGTGCCTGTTCATCTTTCTCGTGACCTAATCTACTGTTCTGCTGTCTTGTGGTTTTGGGCCAGTATTTGCCACTGATTTGGGCTGGCTAGGGTGCTGGGCTTTAAGCCACCGACTAGGCCTCAATGTTGACTCACTCCGGTAGTCGGGCTCTTCTTCATCCTCCGACCTCCTGCCTCTGGTTCTTCACCCTCCGGGCCAGCCGGCCAGCCAGGTCTTCTTCAACCACGGTGGAAGGAGGGGGTGCTCGAGCACCCACGATAGATTCACCACTGCTTAGAATACAGGTTACTATATCATGTTGCTGCTGCCAATGCCACATGGGTGAATGAAGAACCTCTCATTGTTGTCTCTTGTTTTGTCTTCGAGTTTCTTGAACGGTTACTTATGGGAGGTGTGGTGAAAACCTACCAAATTTGAAGTCTTTTTCTTTTGGAAATATGATAATCCTTTTTTAAGGAAAACCCGGAAATATGATAATCTGATCTATTTTCTTCTTGGGACTTGTGAGTGTACGTACACACGCGAGCATGTCTAACTTGCTGCATTTGGCACAAATTTATAAGTCCCTTCGTGTATTAACGCCTGTTTTATATCAGCTCACCATTCACTACCAACATCTATATCATCAGCAGACCCAGGAGTGGCTTCTGCTAATTAAGATGGTTTAACTACACCATTAAGCAGCATGTGTTTGAAAGCTCGCCATGTGTTTTTGTTATGGAAGGCCGCAGCAGGCTGTGTCATATGTTTTGATTACGGGGAAAATTTACCATGAGATATAACCGTGCAAAACTCATCGGACACGCTGCTTGCAAATTGTGCCATTATATTTTTAAATGTCATTTTATAACGCGTGCATCCAACCTTTTAAAACTTTAATTGTAAATATACACAAAAATATTTAGCTTTTCCATATGGAAACGTTATTACTAGATTTGTCATAAAAAAATAGTTTAATCCCACTGTATTTTTGTAAGCATCTAGATCCCTATTTTAGAGAATTTAATGTTTTGGTGATTAATTTCCTTATTTATAAAGACTATCCTTGTTTCAAATGAATTTGTTTGAGTTAGTGCTTGACATTGGCAAATTGGGTGTTCTTGGCTTCCATCGGTCCCTACATTGGTGTAAATGATGGCTAAGCATGAAGATTAAGCACCTTGTGGTTGGAAATGATGTGAGAACTTGAGTTTGGATTATTTTAGTAATATGTTTTATTTTTTCTTTGAACGTACTATTAAGGAGGGTTTAAAGTTAGTAGCTTGTGCTTAGTGAAGATAGGTAGCTAGTTGTGATACACACTATGTTTCTTTAGCTCATGTTTAGTCAGTGGATGACAAATTCGGGATGCTTGTGCAATTTCAAACTTGGGCAGAAAAATTTGCACTAAGGTAGATAATTTGATTGGGTCGGACCATTAGTCGGATTAACTTTTCAAAGAGCATGTCCGAGCAATTTCAATGGGAGTCAAATGATCTGAGTGACGCAGGGTATGGGTCGAATAAATTTTCTAGATGGCATGTTTTTGGAATTCAACGAGGGTTGGGCGATCTAGGTGAGTCGGACCATGAGTCAAGGCAATTTTTTTCAAAGAAGTGCATTTGTGAAGTTCAATGTGACCTAGATAATTTGAGTCAGTGGACTATAGGTTGGATTAATTTAGCTGAGATTTGGTCTCAATTAAAATTGGTTTAAGTCGATGATCTGAGTGAGTCAGAGTATGACCCAGATTAATTCTCCAGAGAAGGTGCCTCAGGGAGTTTGCACTAGGTCGGATCATCTGGGCAAGGCAGATAATCTAACTCAAGGAGCTATTTTGAATTCTCTATGTCTACCGGCTAGTTTTTGAGAAGGGGATCCATAAATAGACCCTATGGACATTCAAGTTAGCTTTCTTGGGACTCCATTTCAGATTCTACCCTATGGAGGAGCTCAAGGGCACTTTGAAGCTTGAATTAAAGATCTAGAGTACGTGAAGAGTGATTAAGAGAGTAGATTAGGCCTAAGTTGTGCATCATTCTTAGTTGCTTGACCTTGCTGGGTTTAAGTGATCTCTTTGAGCTTATTATTCTTGGAGATTAGCTTCTCCTAGATGGCTTGGAGGTGTTGGCTCGGTGACCTTCTTCGGAGGTGCTTGTGGGAGGCAGCATGAGGCTTATGAAGGTTTCGAGTCCACCTATCTGGAGTAAAGAAGGACTACTATGAGTGGATGGCTTGATTCTTTGCATGATCTCAAGTCAGAGCAATACTCTTGCAAGAGTGCTCCAACAAGGAGTAGGGGAGATTGCTGAATCTCCAAGACCTTGGTACAAATTAGTTGTGTTCCTTGTCTCTTTTATGTTTTCGTATTTACTTTCGGGTCTTTCTATTCATAGATCACTAGACTTGTGTACAATTAGAACCTAGGTTGCAAATTTTCTCTAGAATTGTTAGGAGTTGTTTGAACACACTAGAAAAGCTTACACACATAGAATGGGCTAGAAAAGATCATTTTTTTAATTTAGCCCTTAGCAAAAAGAATCCCAATTCAACCTCCTCTCTTGGGCATCCGATCCACTTCAATTTTTAATAAGAGTAAATTACAATTTGCACCAAGTATTATATCATTTATTTCACTTTACACTAGGTTTAAACAATACTTTCACTTTGTACTACCTTAGACTAACCAATGTTACACTTTGCACCAGGGCTTCTTGGTCGTTGTTGTCTCGCCATGCAGGACTTCGGCATCATGGCCGGTGGCCTCGTCGCCATCATCCTGTCTGCCTCCTTCAAGACTTGCTTCCCCACCGTGGCCTACAACTTCAACCCATCGCCTCCACATGGTGCTGGTGGCCACGCCGAGCAGGCTGCAGCTAACATGTCATGCTACGGCTTCTTTGACATGGTGATCAACGGGGAAGGCGGACACGCCACCATCCCCCATAGTAGTGTCTAGGGCCTTGAGACCATCAAGGCCAAGGTCAAGTCCGCTGCCCGTGAGCTCGTCGACATCATGGCCATGGCCGCGTAGGACGCTGTCTACTTAATTCATAAGTTGATCAATATATATTTACCAAGTTAATTGTCAGACCCTAGAGCAACAACTCCAGGATCCTCTATGTAAATTGGACTAGTTCAGAATCAGCTAGTACACACAGTGGACAACAAAGATAAATATCAACAATAATGACAATTATTAACTAAATATGGGACTGATGGCTAAAGTTTACATCCACGGCCCATAGGCCAAATATAAATAATAGCAACGGAAGAAAAACACCGAAGCGTAAGAACCCCACTGAGCCTGTCCACAGGCAAATGATAGTAAGACATCGCGACACCGTAGGGTTGACGTGTGTTGACCTGTCGCCCGGCCACTAGGAGGTAGGTAACCTGCTACTCGGCCACCGAGCGGCCAAGGCCTACTGCCCCACCACCAAGCACCAGGTGCCTTGCGCCCCACCAGCGGGCACCAGGTGATTAAGCTAGCTAACTAGCCGGCTTAATTACCTAGCTAAATAATTTTTTTGTGTACTATTTGTTCAAAATTTTAAATATAGCAAATATGCTTAAAAAATTACAAAATTTTATGCACATCCTTCCGACATAACCTATTTCATTGTGTAAATGTTTTCACAATTTTATATGCTGCGAAGTTTGCTTAAAAATTCATAAGAGTTGATACATATAGCAAATGAACTCTAAAAATTATGAAATTTTATGTGGAGCCTCCTGACATGGTCAACCTAATTGTGTAAATTTTTGAGAATTTTATGTGCTCTAAATTTATCATATTAATTTAATCACAATTAGCAATATGTGATACTCATTTAATTAGTCTGCATGAGTGATTACAGTTGGTTTGTAAATTATAAATTGGGGTAATTAGCAATATGTAATGCTTAGGTATCTTTTACAGTGTGTGACCTCTATCCTTCGCACATATGTCAGTCCGTTGCTGCTATATTTCTTTTCCTATTGCGTCCTTCACATAATTATCATTCTGTCCATGTGGTCCCCCTCGCTCACTTCCTCGTTTGCACTGATGCTGTTATGTTCGTTCCATCCACCCTCTCCCTCTCTATCGTCTGCACATTTGTCAGTGTTACCATACCGCTCCCCTCGCCTAAAGTGTTGCGCATCGACAAGGAATCATTAATTTGCAGGGTAAGCTTACTGGGTTCCCTTTTCGCTCGGCCATAAATAAAAACTTCTCGCAGTTGGTTATTGGTCATATTAGTCGCTCATCGCAAAAGCTCATTCTTGCGATTGTCAATCAAAATTAAGATAGCATAGCTAATTATTTTGAGAAACCAGTGCATAGCTCATTAAGGACACGGCAGGAGGACGCGGCAGTGCTAATTGCTTCTCCTGAAAGACAAATAATTTTTTATTGCATACTTTCAATATTAGTCCTGTAGTCCTAGTTAATCAGTGTTATTTAGTTAGTCATAATTAATGTAGTTTGAATTATGAAGCAAATAGGTCGTAGTAATTTAGATATAATTTTTACTATTTTGGTATACGTTTGGTACCCATAATTTGTTATTGTATAGTAGTGTGTAATTTAGCAGTCGTAATTACTATAGTGGTAATTAGTTAGAGTTAAGTAATGAGTTAGTGCTAAGTAATTAAATGCTAAGGATGACAGTAATGAATCACTCGTAATTTTTTTGGACGGGTAATCAAATTGTTGGTAATTAATAAATTATTCGTGTGCCATTACACACATGTAATCACTAACTTGCATGCTGCTTGTCATTATTTTTTGTTGTAACGCTTACTACAGATCTGGTTGTCGTGGCTTTAGGTACTCGCAGACATGGAACACTTGACAATGTTCTACGACGATGGTCTTGTACAGGTTGGACCCTTAGGTTGGACCTATCGACATGCTAATACAAAGTGCTTTGGGTCGAGGGGCTCGACGTCATGAATATTCATGAGCTATGAAGTTGCATTTAGAGGGAGTTCGCAATGAAGGCAATGATGATGAAACTTGTGATCGAGGGGATCACCTATTGGAATGGCGTGTGGGAGCACGTGAAGGTGAATGACGCTGTAGCATGGAGGTAGTACATGCAAATTGCCTCCTAGCCCAAGGCGGGCATTTACGGGAGGCTGATGGTGTACCTAACTTTCATGCACCAGGCGTCAAAAAATGTTGATGAGCCCAGCCCCTCGACACCCAGGGAACCATAGGCAGAGCTTCAAGATGATACCACTGAATGTGTTATATCGTAGGGAAGATTCACCCCTGATTTCGTGCGGAATGACTGTCGGACCCCCGGATTTCCAAATCCGGACCCTCTGTGTATTACAGCACTAGTCCCAGATCAAAGCTAGTGCACACAGTCAAACAGAGTGGAAAACATCACCATCAACGATTTATTACAATAAATAAGAGTACTGACCACAGGGTCTCATTATTACAAACGAGGTTTTGAGACCTCGCACACGAGAAATAAAACGGAAGCAAAGATAACTCGAGGACGACCCATCAATTCGCCACAGGCAATTGACTGGGGAAGCGCGACCTAGTCCTCCGGGAAGAATCCATCACAGCCACAAGCGAAGCAGTAGTCGTAGTCACCTTCTTGAGCTTCAACTTCCTCTGATATTTGTTTTTGGAGTGTAGCATGTGAGTACATAAAGCACTCCGCAAGTCTTGGGAAAAATGCATAGATGCAAGGCTTGACAAAGGAAGGCTATATGGTTCTTTTGCACAAAGCAATATTTTATAATTTCAATTACTACTAATTATTTTCGAAGGCATCAGTTTAATAAAGTAAATGATTTTAACAGAACTAACAATTATTCTCTAGTGAAGGTTCTATCCACCAATCACCAGCTTAATTTTAACCTGATTTCGGGTTACATCCACCCTCTCTGGCTCCAACCGCCAGGATTCCCTTCCGAGAGTTCCCTCCACTCTCGGAATACAAAAACTTTAATTTTAAAACCAAAAACCAGAAATCTACCATGTGAATGCATTCCTTGCCCGCCCTTGACCGTGGGCACGGCTATTCGAATAGTTTTACACTCTGCAGAGGTTGTACAACTTTACCCACAAGAGATAAATTATCCTACAAGTCAACACGCTTCCTTTGGCATGAGACCCAGATAAAATATCACAAAGCCTTTACCTTACTCTAATCTAGCTAGATACCACACGCTGAGGTTTCACCGCAGGTAGGCTAACTGCCCGAACCGAAGCCCCCTCTTGCGCCATATGAGTACAGTAAATCCCTGTCCCTCACTGTGAATAACCAGTCCAACCCTGGCACCCACTTTCCACTGGTGGCACCTAAACTAGACTATCATAAGTTAGTCAGCTAGGTCGTACCCATATAGACTTGTGGTTGTACGGTTAATGCTCGATCCGACAAACACAAGCGTCGGTCCTTAATTGACTAGGGTGGAACATACACTTAACAAGATCTCGTGCTTGCCGCACCAACCCAAACCAACCATCCACCCTAATCTAAACCAACTTTCACATTTTATTTTATTTTAAAAGAACAGTGGCAACTCCAATTACCACTAATTTTCATAAACACAGGGATTCCACAATAAATCATAATTTCCCATTTTCAAGATTTTCCAAAGTTATTAGATAGCATGACTAAGCATTATCCTACCATTCTAATATTCACAAAGATTAATATTAATCTCATTATTGAGACAAAGGAAGTTCTAGGGTGACAAAGGTACATGGCAATCAATGTCAAATGAGGGCATAACAAAGTTGGAATAACTAATTCCTAAAGATTTGAACTAGTGATTTTATGTAAATAGCAATGCACATAATTTAAAATATTTAAAACATTTCAAAAGCATAGGTCCAAGATGATCAAAGGAGACTTGCCTTCTTGCAGGGTTTCTGGGTCTTCCTGTTGCTGCGAAGAAGGATCGTCGACAACGTTGGAATCTACGCGAGAAAAGACGAAGCAAACAAAGCAAATAAATACAAATAAAAATTCAAACAAACTCAAAAATTCAAATAGAGGCCATAGTTGAATAGATCGTGATTTTAGAAGAATTTAGAAATTTGAATGGCTGAATTTGGAGTTAAAATGAGAAAGTTATGCTCATTTGAAAATCTCAGATTGAATAAATCTAGAAATTCCCAAATTTCTGACAGGTGGGGCCCACTGGAATATTAGATTTTAATTTTTATTTTTATTCTGAGAGAATGACAAGTGGGGCCTACTGAACAGTAACCACTGGCGGTCACTGACATGTGGGACCCACTGGACAGTGAGCCCACTGACTCAACCTCTGACACGTGGGACCCACTGGACTCCGGGCCCACTTGTCGAGACCAAAGACAGAGGGTGGGGCCCAGCGGCGATGGCCAGCGTGAGCGGGTGGCGGCGACGTGTGGGGCCCACTTGTCAGCGCGAGATTTTAAAAGAATGGCTCGACCTCAGCGTGCGGAGCCGGGGGCTCGAATGCGCGCCAAGGGAGCCGGGGGAGGGAGAGATCGCGCTGTTAACCAGATGGGCGGGGAGGCTTTGTCTACCCAATAAGGGTAGGTAATCCCTTTGAGGGTTACCTGCCGAGGGTTCGGCGGCGGTGGGCGGAGGCGGGTCGTCGGCGAGGAATGCCGAGGGTTCGGGTGAGTCCCAAAATGCGGTCCTGGAGTGGAGGCGGGTCCAACGAAGGGGTCGACGAGGTGCGGCGACGAGCGGAGAAGGCCGGCGACGAGGGGGTGGCGGAGCTGGCTCGGATCCTCCGGCGCGACGGCGCTCCGGCGGCGAGAGGGGCGGCGAGGTGTCGGGAGGATCGCACGGACGAGAGGAGCTCGGGGGCGGCGGCGGGCTCGGGATGACCGAGGCGGCGACGAAGGCTCGCCGGAGTTGGGCGGAGCTCGGAAAGAGGAAGCTCGAGGAGGGCTCTTTGGTGCTCGGGAAGGAGGTGGAGCGTGTCTAGGTGTTGGGCGGAGGAGGCGAACCGAGGGGGCTTTATAGGCGCGGGGAGCAAGAATCGCCGCGCCGGTCTTGTGGCCGGAAAAGGAAGGAAGGGGAGAAACGGAAAGGGGAGGCAGGGGAAGGGAGGCGCGGAGATCGGGATTTGTTTCCCGGCGGGGCTCGGGGTTGCCAAAATCGGGGAGAGGCAGGGAAGGCAAGGCCGGATCCGACTCGGATTGGTCGCCGACGCAAAGAAGGAAAGCGGGAGAGAAGAAAGGAAGGAGGCGGCTCATGGAAGACGACGGCTTTGACAAAGTGGGGGGCGGGTGGCAGCGGGAGCGGGGTGCGGGCGACTGGCGAGCGGGGCCCGCGGGTCAGAGAGAGAAAAGAGAATAGAGCGGTTGGTTCGGGTGGCTGAGATGGAGACGCGTGGCGGGGAAAAAGATCGGGCGGCGGACGCGTTAAGTGGAAGGGATGGCAGATCGGGTCGGGCGCGGGGCGCGGCTCATCCAGCCGTCCACGCGTCGAGCGAGAGAGGGAAGCGGGGCCGCCGGTGACGGCCGGGCCGCTTGGCGGCGAGGAAGGGAGGAGCGGCTGGATTGGCCGGGCGGCGTCGTGGGCGGTCCTGGGCCGTCCACGCGTCGGCTGGAGGGAAGGAAGGGATTTTTATTTTTTTTAGAATTTGATTTGGATTTTCAGAAAAGGCTAGAAAATGATTTAGGCCTCAGAAAAATATGAAAATACCTAAAAAATTCCAGAAAAATTCACTGAAGCTCCTGGTGACATTTTGGACTTAAGAAAAATATTTCCAACTAATTTTGGTATTTAATTTTCATACTTAAAATATTTTTTAATTTCAAAAATACATTTTTAAACTCCAAAAAATCCAGGAAACCAAATAAGAGCCAAATAACTCCAAATAATTATTTTGAACTAGGATTTTTATATAAAATCAAAATATCATTTTATTCAATAATATTTTAGGTTTTACTTAAAAACTTTTCAAATCCAGTTTTTCAAAACAGAAATTCAGGGCAAATCCAAATAAAACTCAAATACTTTAAAGTAATTAATTTGAATTTAAATTTTTCCAGAAAGCAAATTTTGGGATGTTACAAATCTACCCCCCTTAGAAAGAATCTCGCCCCCGAGATTCGGACGGACTAGAAAAAGAAAGGAGAGGAAAAACAACTCTTGGTTCCTTGCTGAGCTCTCAAGCTGCTTCTTTCTTTGAACCAAACTGAAACTTACCAAGCATGACTGCTGCACCTGGGGCACCCTTTGTGGTGATGTGGTTAACTCATCCTCTTCCTTGTGATTGCGGAGTTCTTGGAGCTTTTCCTGCAGTTGGAGTTACTCCTTGTCCTTGTCCCACAACTGGAGTTCGCGCTGGTGTATTTCCCAAATTGAAAGGAATTGGAGCGTTAATCTGAGGCTTCTGTGGGCAATTGCTTGCATAATGTCCCATCTCGTGACATCGAAAACATTGCACTCCAGCGGCTGAGGTGTTGCTTTTCTGGGGTCGGGCTCCGGTAAAGATGTGGGGTTCTTGCATCTTTGAACGAGGCACAGATCCTGGAGTTCTTGGTGCATCTATTACTGCTGGAGCTTTGTTAAACTGGGATGGATTCATTCGGGGTCTTGAACTGCTTGCATTATACTGTGTCTGAAAAGCCATCTTTCTCTTACGAGAGTCCTGTAATTGATATTGAGCATCTTCTTGGACAAGGGCCTTGTTTACCATGTGCTGAAATGTCAGAAAATCCTTGGACACCATTTGCACCTTGAGGTTGGGATCAAGTCCTTGCATGAACCTCCAATCTTCGTTGCCTCTGATGCGACATCTTCTGATGCATACCTGGACAGTTGGGTGAACTTGTTCAGGTATTCCGAAACACTGAGGTTTCCCTGCTGCAGTTGGTAGAATTCCCTCTTCTTCATTTCCATTATTCCCGTAGGAATATGCGCAGTGCGGAAAGCCTCCTCAAACTCATCCCAAGTGATGGTTTGTACATTTTGATGGGCAGCGCAGTAGTTTTCCCACCAATTAGCAGCAATTCCCTTAAGTTGATGGGCAGCATACAACACCTTTTTGTGGTCGTTGCACTGGGCTAAGTTCAACTTCCTCTCCACATCCTTGATCCAATCGTCTGCCTCCAAGGGGTCTACGGAACCAGCAAAAGTGGGAGGTCTGGTCCTCATGAACTCTCCTAGCTTGGACTGCGGTGCTTGGTTTGGCGCCCGAGAGGCTTGTTGCACCTGATTCTAAGCAAGAGCTTGGAGTAGCTGCAATTGCATAGCCATCATCTGCTCCAAGTTAGGCGCTTGAGCAGGGGGTGGTGGAATGTTGTTCTCTGGCTGATTGTTGGCGTCACGGTTGTTGCCAGGGTTGCTTCTTGTGTTCACCATCTGAAGCAGTTTCCGGGGTTAGCAAAAGGTAAGAGGGAACTATCATAGGTAAGAGATTTAGGGGAATGACTAAACAACATCCCAAACAAACACACAAGAGAGAAGCAAACAACGACTTGGAAGAAACTTAACTTGAAATCAAAATAGTTTTTAAGGACGACTATACTACAAGTATACAAGACTTGGTACAGTCCACCTAACACACAAGTAAGCAATATATAAGCGTTCTAAATTCATAAGACTTTGCTTGGGTACTACAACTAAAGAACTAGTCCTCGCTCCTTCAAGATGACGCGCTTCTCCAAGTGCTTCTTAGACGCAACCTTACTGAGCCGTCTATAGAAATTACAAAGGGAAGGGGGTACAATTACCATTCCAAAAGAAAAATAAGCAGATAAGTAAGGGACAATGCCATGACGAACGTAAGGATAGAAAGGTAAGATAAGACAAGGATAGCACATTATTAAATTTTTATTTTATAAAATAAATTTTGAAGCTCTTCTTTTAACGACCATTCTAACTAGGTCACGTCCTACAGTCAAATTGGCTCTAATACCATCTCTGTCGGGCCCCTGGATTTCCAAATCCGGACCCTCTGTGTATTACAGCACTAGTCCCAGATCAAAGCTAGTGCACACAGTCAAACAGAGTGGAAAACATCACCATCAACGATTTATTACAATAAATAAGAGTACTGACCACAGGGTCTCATTATTACAAACGAGGTTTTGAGACCTCGCACACGAGAAATAAAATGGAAGCAAAGATAACTCGAGGACGACCCATCAATTCGCCACAGGCAATTGACTGGGGAAGCGCGACCTAGTCCTCCGGGAAGAATCCATCACAGCCACAAGCGAAGCAGTAGTCGTAGTCACCTTCTTGAGCTTCAACTTCCTCTGATATTTGTTTTTGGAGTGTAGCATGTGAGTACATAAAGCACTCATAAGTCTTGGGAAAAATGCATAGATGCAAGGCTTGACAAAGGAAGGCTATATGGTTCTTTTGCACAAAGCAATATTTTATAATTTCAATTACTACTAATTATTTTCGAAGGCATCAGTTTAATAAAGTAAATGATTTTAACAGAACTAACAATTATTCTCTAGTGAAGGTTCTATCCACCAATCACCAGCTTAATTTTAACCTGATTTCGGGTTACATCCACCCTCTCTGGCTCCAACCGCCAGGATTCCCTTCCGAGAGTTCCCTCCACTCTCGGAATACAAAAACTTTAATTTTAAAACCAAAAACCAGAAATCTACCATGTGAATGCATTCCTTGCCCGCCCTTGACCGTGGGCACGGCTATTCGAATAGTTTTACACTCTGCAGAGGTTGTACAACTTTACCCACAAGAGATAAATTATCCTACAAGTCAACACGCTTCCTTTGGCATGAGACCCAGATAAAATATCACAAAGCCTTTACCTTACTCTAATCTAGCTAGATACCACACGCTGAGGTTTCACCGCAGGTAGGCTAACTGCCCAACCAAGCCCCTCTTGCGCCATATGAGTACAGTAAATCCCTGTCCCTCACTGTGAATAACCAGTCCAACCCTGGCACCCACTTTCCACTGGTGGCACCTAAACTAGACTATCATAAGTTAGTCAGCTAGGTCGTACCCATATAGACTTGTGGTTGTACGGTTAATGCTCAGTCTGGACAAACACAAGCGTCGGTCCTTAATTGACTAGGGTGGAACATACACTTAACAAGATCTCGTGCTTGCTGCACCAACCCAAACCAACCATCCACCCTAATCTAAACCAACTTTCACATTTTATTTTATTTTAAAAGAACAGTGGCAACTCCAATTACCACTAATTTTCATAAACACAGGGATTCCACAATAAATCATAATTTCCCATTTTCAAGATTTTCCAAAGTTATTAGATAGCATGACTAAGCATTATCCTACCATTCTAATATTCACAAAGATTAATATTAATCTCATTATTGAGACAAAGGAAGTTCTAGGGTGACAAAGGTACATGGCAATCAATGTCAAATGAGGGCATAACAAAGTTGGAATAACTAATTCCTAAAGATTTGAACTAGTGATTTTATGTAAATAGCAATGCACATAATTTAAAATATTTAAAACATTTCAAAGCATAGGTCCAAGATGATCAAAGGAGACTTGCCTTCTTGCAGGGTTTACGGTCTTCCGTTGTCTGCGAAGAAGGATCGTCGACAACGTTGGAATCTACGCGAGAAAAGACGAAGCAAACAAAGCAAATAAATACAAATAAAAATTCAAACAAACTCAAAAATTCAAATAGAGGCCATAGTTGAATAGATCGTGATTTTAGAAGAATTTAGAAATTTGAATGGCTGAATTGGAGTTAAAATGAGAAAGTTATGCTCATTTGAAAATCTCAGATTGAATAAATCTAGAAATTCCCAAATTTCGACAGTGGGGCCCATTTGGAATATTAGATTTTAATTTTTATTTTTATTCGAGAGAATGACAAGTGGGGCCTCTTGAGCAGTAACCATCGGCGGTCAGCGACATGTGGGACCCATCGGACGGTGAGCCCATCGACTCAACCTCGACACGTGGGACCCATCGGACTCGGGCCCACTTGTCGAGACCAGCCAGAGAGGGGGGGGCCCAGCGCGATGGCGGCGTGAGACGGTGGCGGCGGCGTGTGGGGCCCACTTGTCAGCGCGAGATTTTAAAAGAATGGCTCGACCTCAGCGTGCGGAGCCGGGGGCTCGAATGCGCGCCGAGGGAGCCGGGGGGAGGGAGAGATCGCGCTGTTAACCAGATGGGCGGGGAGGCTTTGCCTACCCAATAAGGGTAGGTAATCCCTTTGAGGGTTACCTGCTGGAGGGGTTCGGCAGCAGTGGACGGAGGCAGGGTCGTCGGCGGCGAGGGAATGCCGGAGGGTTCGGGTGAGGTCCCAAAATGCGGTCCTGGAGTGGAGGCGGGTCCAACGAAGGGGTCGACGAGGTGCGGCGACGAGCGGAGAAGGTGCCTCTCCATCACTGTGATTGTGGAGGAGACACAGAATCACACTGTCGTATCGTAGCTAGGCATCAAATAGATGAAGGCAAGAAATGGTCTGAGAACATGCAGAGGCACATGGATCAGAACATGGAGAAGGCCCGAGTGCATGACATCCAGGTAATCGATGACCTCCGAAGGAAGTATGAGATTAGGTTTCGGCAAAAATATATGAACAATCATGCTTGGGGTGAAATGAAACAGGTATACACCTTGGGTGATGTGGCAATATGCACTTGCAACAAGCTGAAGCTCTTGCACAAGCCATGCTCGCATGTGTACAATGAGAAAGATGTCTGAGCCATACATCTCGTAGTACTATGACATGCAACACCTTTTCAGTACATAGAGTGCAGAGTTTCACTCCTATGGCTTGGACATGAACTATAGGGATGTTTGGTTAGACATGTTGCAATGGGCCTCCAACAAGGAGTTAAAGTAACTACGAAGGGACGTCGGCAGACGCGATGCTTCTAGAATGATATGGATGTGAGCCAACGTACTAGCATTACCCGCACAGTGAAATGCAGAATATGCAAGACCTCCGGGAACTCAATGAAGGATTGCCCCAACAGACTGAGGTTGTCTGGTTGCCGTTAAGTTTCATATTTTCATGTAACTTTTAATGTATCACACTAATTCATATTTGTACCAATTTGAGATGTAATTGGTAATTAATCAATTGATTACCTGAATGTTTTACTCAATAATCTTTTATCGCACGTGATGTCTATAATACTATTGCATTCTTATTTGTACTCGTTTGTATGATGTACGTTTGTTCAATGCATATCGACCCCTCTAGCTTAATGCACGCAACACATCATTTGAACAGTCCACTCAATAAATAGCAACCACAACGACGTGTACATCATTTAGTTACATACTTTTGGAGATTGAACATAACCATGAACTACAGGGGAGACTGGCATGCTACAAGCTTTTCTGTGCATGTTTACTGGTAGAAGGTGCCTCACGTTACCCACATGGAGTGTTCCAGTGGGGGGCGTCTCAAACGTAGCTGCCCGTCATTGTAGTGGCATGCACATATGCAGCTAGGGTTCGTGCTGCAGCATGTGGGATCATAGGAACTTTCTATGTTGACGACCTCCTCATTGCCCCTCTCGTGCTGCATCTGTTGGCAGAAGTCATCGTTGTCCTCATTGAGACTATCAATTCGCACCTCTATCTCTAAGATTTTCTCCCATAGTGTACGTATCTACGTACCTCACAACATAGCGTTCATGGGGAGGATCGATCCAGTGGATGAAGTCGTATTTCGCTATCTGCTGGAAAAGAGGGTTAATATGGAAGCTCTATTAGCAGTAAGAGAAAATAAACTATTAGCTAATTGTATCCCAGAGTGTGGGCATCAGAAGAAACATCACCCACCATCAAAATGGACTTCGACGATCTGCACGACGGCGTCCTCTCTGTTTCTTCATTTCGGCTATACCGGTTGAGCCCACTTGTTTGGCATCAAGCGGTAGTTAGGGTCGAAGTCCTCCTGCCTTTCCAAGGGAAGGTATTCCTTTGGCAACCCCACTCCGACTGGCCCCTCGACATCTACCATGCTATTTTACTGTATGATGGAGAAGGTTCTTCTTCCTATAGAAAGCGAAACATAGTTTAAATGAGCGATGAGCAATTGCAAGAGCTCCGTATTTGAAGCCAAGCGAAAAGGGAATCCAGTGCGTTGCTACAAGAAATTACAGAAGCGTTGTCGACACGCAGCACCATGAGCGACGGGGGACAGCATGGTAAGAGTGACATATGTGCATATGAGGGAGCGGGTGAGGCGGGATGACATGGACATACTGACATTTGTGCTGATGAGGGAGCGGGTGAGGGGGGCCGGTATGGTCGAGCCAACCATGTCCGAAGGAAGGAATGGGCAAGGAGGGACAGTATAGGCAGACAGACATTTGTGCGGGCAAGGGGGGTAGCACCATGGGGGGACATCCCTCCTTCACACATTTGTCACCCCCGTTGTTGCTGTCCCTCTTGCCCGCTCCCTCCTTCGGACATATGTTGGCTCATCCATGCTATCCCCCTTCCTAGCTCCCTCACACGTACAAATGTTAGTGTATCCGTGTTGTCCTCCTCACCCGTGGTGCTGCGTGTTGACAATGAGTCCGTAATTTTCTGTGGCAATGCACTGGGTTCTCTTTTCCCTCGACCTCAAATACGGACTTCTCACAACCCCCTGCATTGTTCTCCTTCACGTCCTCAAGTATTCGTCCCCATTCTCTGTACGTTGGTTTGCTTCTCCCTTCCACGAACGTTGAGATGAGCCAACTGAGCGTCTTTTCATGTATCTTTCTGTTTATTGAATTAATTCATGTTCATATAAATTCCACAATGATGTGTCAACCATTTAGTTACAATAGGGACAATCTCTATTTCTCTTTCAAAGTATGCATTAACAACCTCTCCTATCTACCCGCAGTCCCCATAACCATTATATGGCTACCGCAAGTGGATAGACCTAGAGATCCACCCGCATGACCAGTGGACTCTCGACTACGAGGAGTGGAATGTCAAAAGGGCTTGCGAGATTTGGTAGGAGGAGCGTCACATAAGCAAATCAAGCGTATACGTTGAGAGACGAAAACACATCTCGAGGTGTGCATGCGCAGGGAGTGCGAGGCTCATGAGAGGGAGTGTGAGAAAAAGAGGAAAATAGTGACCAAGGCCAAAGAGGCCACCGAGGAGTTCAACGCTAAGCTCGCAAGGAAGGAAAAATGGGCCCGGTCCACGTAGTAGATTGGGCCGTTCCAAACTAGTCCCCGAATATCAAATTTATTTTCATTCCAAAAAGGCGCATATGTATCATAAGAATATTTCGATTTGTTCCATCGTGCATGATGCTATTTTTATACACATAACCAAACCCTATATGTTATGTTATCTTTAACTTTATTATAAAGTTTATTTTAATTCGCAATATCAAATGTCGTCGTCTTTTCGCATTCCATTCTTCAAAAGAAAGTCTCTTTGTTACTATGTTACCACCAAATTTTAAGGTTCCGAATCTATAAATCAAGTTTGAACTTAATTGAACTATTACCTTGATTTATAATTTACATACCAACTACAATCACACATGCAAGCTAATTAAATGAGTATTGCATATTGCTAATTATGATTAAAATAACATGAATTAATATGGTAAATTTGGTGCACATAAAATTATCAAAAAAAAAATACATAATTAGGTTGACTATGTCAAAAGGCTTCACATAAAAATTTTTAATTTTTAGAGCTCGTTTGCTACATGTAACAACTCCTACATATATTAAAATTTTACAAAGTTTTGAGCAACATTCACAGTTGATAAAATTGTCAAAAAATTACACAATGAAGTACGTTATGTCGGAAGGTTGCATATAAACTTAATTACCTGGTGCCTAGTGGCGGGGCGGTAGGCCTTGGTCGCCTTGTGGCTGGGTAGCAGGTTGCCTGTCGCCCAATGGCCTGGCGACAGGTCACACGCGTTAGTTCTGCAACGTCGCCGCCCAGCCACCAGCGGCAAAAACATCATTTTTGCTAATATAACACGTATACGATTATTTTTGTAATTATAATTGCAAAGAGTGTTATATATATCAAAAACTCCTAAATGTTTAGCATGACCACACTTCTAGCATTGCACATGCATGTAACAGTTCGACCTCATCACATAGCTATTGCCAGTTCCACACCAACAGTCATGTTGCCACCACGGTACCACATCCTGTACTAATCAGCGGTGGAGCTACAAAGTTTTTAATAAGTATGCACACGCTGGCATCATCGCCCATGGCATACGTCGGTCTTCGGGCACCGCCCCTACCCTTCTTGCCACGTTGCCGCCCACGGCCCACGGCCCCGTTGGCTTCTCACCCTCTCCTCACCTCGTAGGGGCAGCGGTGGCTCACGCACTCCAGCTCCGTCACTCGGCTCGCTCGGCCACCGGTTCGCCGCATCTCTGCTCTCTGCTGGTTTTTCAAAATTTTTAGTGTGCTAGAGTATACACAGCACCATGCCTACCTCTGCCCTGGTACCAATCGATACAGTAAGATTACCACTCGGTACATATGTGAGAGGCAATATGTTTTACCAGTTTACCTCTGCACTATATTTAGCACGCACGTTGTCGCGGTAATTCTATTTCCTTTTGTAATTTAGTATGAGATATTTTATACGTGTTAACGATTGAAGGGAGTGTTTATGAGATGAAGTATTATTTGTAGACAATTAGCTAGGCACACCAATCGAGGGCATAACAAATTTATAGGTTCTAGATTGTAATACTACAGTCTGTTTTTTAAAAGAAATAATATTATGATTTATTTAGTGACTATCTTTTATGTACGTAGTTGTGATCATTGCAGGTAGGGAATGTGATGATGTGTTGCTCTCTTGTTAGGAACTCATATTTACTAAAAATTAAATATAATTGCTCCAATATCTTGTTATATAGTACTATTAGTTTTCCAAGGGCCATTATAAGAGCAACTCCAAGAGATTAGCCAAAAGAAGTATCTAAATTTAGTGATTTAGCTATTCTCTAAAATGAATCTCACCCAAAAAAACAAGACTACTCCAACAGGCTATCTAAACTAGAGGGCGCGCGGTGGGTCGTGTACGCGCGGGAATAGGGCGCAGCGTGCGGGAAGAAAACGCCGACCGCGCCAAGAGGCTGGATGGTGAGCGAGGTAGGCTATCCAAAAATAGAGAGCGAAGGAGGAGGGATAGAGAGCTACTAAATTTGGAGAGTCATTTACAGAGTCTATTGGAGACGTTTTTTCTCCAATAATAACCAAATTTACCTTTAGAAAATGATTCAGCTCTTCTCTTGGAGTTGCTCTAAATAAGTGATTGTTAGACTCTAAATTCCGTTAGCTCTATCTCCCGATTGGTTGAGATTGCTTCCTATTTTCTAGCGCGTCGCTTGCCGTGTTTTGCTCCAATCCCACCGGTATTATTCCATAAACCGTGATGGTTGATCTAGCTAGCATCCGGCTTATATATGTAACTTGTTCCACCGTTATCAAATATACGTTTCGCTCCTGCGACCTTCCGCCCACCAAACCTAGATCGCGATGCCTGCCGGCGACGCTGCCCAGCGCGCTGCTGCGGCGGCGGAGGTGACTCGCGCCGCTGAGGAGGAAACCAAACGCGCTGCCGATCCTGCTGCCGCACGTCTGCGTGACGCCGAGGCTGCGCGCCTCCATGCAGCCGAAGCTGCACGTCTTCGTCAAGCCGCAGACCTTGCGCATCAGGAGGCGGAACTGCGTCAGGCCTACGCCGCCCAGGCCCGCGCCGCCCTCCATGCGCAGGCAATCTCCGTCTCCAACATCAAGGCACTTATCCCGATCGTCCTCAACCAAGCTTCCGCACACTACAGTACATGGCGTGGTCTCGTCCTCACCACGCTCGGCAAGTACGACTTGGATGATCACGTCCTCTCCGACGATGACTCAGACGATGCGGACTGGAAGTGGATGGATTGCACGGTGCGGTCGTGGCTATACGGCACCATATCTTCTGACCTTCTCGAGATAGTCATGACGCTCGGCTGCACCGCTCGCACCATCTGGACGGGGCTCGAGCAGCAGTTTCTTGGCAACAAAGAAACGCGTGCTCTTTACCTCGATGCCCAATTCCGCAATTTCGTGCAAGGCGATATCTCAATCTCCGATTATTGCCGTAAACTCAAGGGCTTGGCCGACGCCCTCGGAGATCTCGGCGAGCCGGTGCTGGGTCGCACGCTCGTCCTCTCTGTCCTCCGTGGCCTCAACGACAAGTTCGCCTACATGGCTACCCTGCTCAAGCGCCAGAAGCCGTTCCCAACGTTTACCGACGTTCGCTCCGACCTCATGCCTGAGGAGCTCACTATGGCCTCCAAACCGGCGTCCCCATCGACCGTTCTTGCTGCCATCACGCCTTCTGCCCCACGCGCCCCCGCTTCCAGCGGCTGCGGCGCTAACTTGGTCTCCAGCAGTGGCACGGGCCGCACGGGGGGCTCCACTTCCGGCGGCCAGGGCTACTCCACCGATTCTGCTTCAGGCGGCCAGGGCTTCCGTGGTCGTAATCGACGTCGTGGCCGCCGGCAGGACGGTGCAAACATCGGCTGGCCCACGATGTATAATCCTTGGACGGGCACTTTTCAGGTGTGGCCCGGCGCCGCGCCGTCTCGTCCGTGATCGCAGGGACCGCAGCAGCCGCAGCTAGGCCAACAGCAGCAGCACCATCGGCAGCCTTCTCCTCACATGCTGTTCGCCGTGCCTAGTCTGCCTGGTCTACCTCCTGCTGTACCGGCTTTCCCGCCCGTGCAACCCTGGATGTCGCTGCCAACACCTCCTCCGTGGACACCTTCGGCATCTCCTACCATGCAGTGGGATCAAAATGCGTTGGTTAACGCGTTTAGTATGATGACGCTCACGCCGCCATCCAATAATGAGTGGTACATGGACACGGGTGCTACAGCTCACATGACGTCGAACTCCGGTAATCTTCTTGTTTCCACCCCACCCACGTCATCTTGTCCCTCTAGCATTGTTGTTGGTAATGATGCTTATCTTCTTGTTACTGCCACTGGGTCCGTTTCTTTTCCTGCTCCTAGCGGCTCACTTCACCTTAACCACGTTCTGGTTGCTCCTCACATTATCAAAAACTTAATTTCTGTTCATCAGTTCACTATTGATAATAATTGTTCTGTCGAATTTGATCCCCATGGCCTCTCTGTGAAGTATCTCCGGACCAAGCAAGTGATCGCCAGGTGCAATAGCTCTGGCCAGCTTTACTCACTCCATGTGTTGCAGTTTCAGCCTCATGCTCTCCTTGCCAGCGGCTCGTCTTCCACTCTTTGGCATCGGCATCTAAGTCATTTGGGTCATGAAGCTTTGTCTAAGTTTGCCTCTTCCTCAGCCATTACTTGTAATAAACATGTAGCCAATGACCTCTGCCATGCATGTCAGCTTGGCCGTCACACTCGTCTTCCTTTTGGGTCTTCCAACTCCCGTGCTTCACAAAATTTTGATTTAATACACTGTGATTTGTGGACATCCCCTGTGGCTAGTGTGTCTGGTTGCGCTGTCAGTGATGTTGAGAAAAAAGTATGTTGTCTTTTTAGATTTCTCTACTTCGATTTTTAAGGCCCTAAGAATTTTTTTGTATAATCTTTGTGATAAGGATATAATTTCCAAATAAGTTATCTTATTTTTTATTTATTTGTTTGTTTAAGCTACACCCGAACCGGCTGGTATCCTATGTATACTAAACCAGCCGTATGGAGTATAAACACGTGTCCTAGAGCATATCCCGAGGATATACCAATTATTTGGTCCATTAGAGCAAGTCCAATAATAGAGCCAAGTGTTTGGCTATAAGTCAAGTTATAAGAGCCAAGCTATACAATAATCTGTCTTCTATTTGTCTACAAAAGATTTTTTTATTATTATGTGGTACCATGTCTCACGTTCTTTTTCCTACTCCTCCTCACATACATTAATGCAGTCGCCCAACGGTTGGACGATAGGTGTTGTCGCTCAACTGTTAGGTGACAGGAGTCTCCAGTCGCTGAACGATTGGGCGACTGGATGGCTTATATAATGGGCGCGCCGGTCGCTCGAGCGACCAGCGGCCGAGTCTCACGCGAGGGAAGGAAGGAAGGAAGAAAAAGAAAGGAGGAGAGGACAAGAGAGAGAAAAAAGGAGAGGGATGGAGAAGAAGTGGAGAAAAGATTCGTCATTGAGGTATTTTTTTATCTTCTCATGTATTTCTTTGTGCAAATAGTTTGTCTAGTGTAAATAATAGCATAAGTAATACTCGTAGAAAATTTTAGTTTGAGAAAAAGTAGTAAATTGAAATATTGTTAATTTGTATATATAGAGAGAATTAGTGCTGGTTGTGAGAAGTATTGTAGTAGTAGCAGTGTTGTGTCGGTGCGTACGTGACCGACTATTATTCGGTGAATAATTAGAAAGTTGGTAAGTAGTTGTGGGTACTCTCGTGGAGTGGATGAGGAGGATGAATGATTTGTATGGATTAATTAGTACAGGTTAATTAGTATGGACTAATTGAATGAGGTAATTGCTAAAGCTCTATAGAAGGCAGGAATGCCACTTTTAGCATTTCGGATTGCAAGTTAGCGTTAGAGTTGGAAACTGCCTGGTATGGAATAGCTCGGCCTTCGTGTTGAATCAAAATAGTATACTACACATTAATTGTGGCCTCTACCATAGGGAATAAATGACACTTTAACTATGCGGTAGTGTAGTTGTTCACGATAGGCGAACGGTCACACAAATCTAAATTATAGTACATCAGTACTTGCATAACGTGTGATGCGATCTGACTAGTTGAAATATTGGAAATATTTGTAGGCAGACATCAGTTATGCCGGTATCTACTACATTAAAAGTGCATTGCGGTATTGGTACCATTCGTGAAGGTCCATACGGTATTGACTTGAGCAGTTTTCTGCAAGCTACTCTGGTACACCCAGACGGCAAGAATGCACAAATCACAAATGTCATGTACTGGCTCACCTGCAGCTTCTCGCTGGACCCTAAGGTGTGCAGCGTTGTTATACAAGGGCTTTAGAGCTGGTCTTCCATGTAGATTAGATGGAAATTGAGAAGACTGATGCGCATGGCTGTGTGGAAGGGCTTTCTAGAATGCTACCAATGCCATGGATACGAGTGTGTGTTGCTTGTGCAAGCATGCCCAAAAGAAGATGTACATGGCCCTACCAATGGATATCATTCGGGTGGTGGGAGCAGCTCGAGCACCCAGCATGTTAGTGAAGAAGAGGCTCCAGAGGCAGTGTTACAGAGGGTGCGGAGGATGTTGCTTGTGACAAAGCCGACACGGTAGATGCAGGAGAGGAAGATCGGTCACCGCATGCCGAGCCTACAGGATTGGCTGATGAAGGAGAGCATAGGGAGTACATAGTGTGTCAAATAGAAAGTGTTGACTGTACAGGAGGACGACGAGAACAATTCCGATGTGGACGAAACTTCCATCCCCTAGGAATGGAACAGATTTGACACTAAGGGTGTAGCTATGCATGACGAGCACGAATCACCATGGGAGTATCATGCCACAAAGGTTCGATAGCACTCAATGTTTACTGATAAGGCATCCTTGCAAGATGCCATTAAGCTATGGGCTATGTCCATGTAGTGGACATTTCAGATCGTCAAATCTAGCTAGGAGCAGTATACCATTAAGTGCTAGTAGGCCGGTTGTCCTTGGTGAGTGTATGCACATAGGCTGAAGTATGAGACTCACTAGATTATCTCGAAGGTGGAGCCGCACTCCTATGTGCTCAACAATGTTTTGCCGAGGTATCGTAACATAACGTCCACCTTCATAACCAATTTGATATATGGAGAGATAGTAGAAAAGGACGTGGAGGCCAAGCACATCATGGTGGCTATCGAGATAAAATTCAAATACAAGATTAGCTACGTGAAGGCGTGACGTGCGAAGAAGAAAGCTTTGGAAAGATGATTTGGGTCTTTTGAGGCGGCGTATAACAACCTTCCTTGTATGTTTCAGGTGTTGTAGGAAAGAAACCCAGGCACATACACTGCTATGAAGGACAAGTCATCTAGAATGCCACTAGGTTTGCGGTATTTCAAAGGGCCTTCTTAGCCTTCGATGCCTGCGTCGAGACTTTTAGGCATATGCTGCCTGTCATCTCAGTTTATGGGACCATTTTGACTGGGAAATAAAGGGGTAGATCCTTACGGCCATTGGTGTTGACAGGAACATTCAAATTCTGCCATTGGCTGTTGCATTCGTTGAAGGTGAGAATTACAACAACTTGTAATGGTTCCTTCAACATGTGAGGATAGGAGTTGTTGGAGTTTATCCTGGTGTGTGCGTAATCCATGATCACCACGCCAGGATGCTAACAGCCATAAGAAAATTTCAGCAAGACCCCAAGGAGCCATTCCCTTGGCCGGATATGAGGAACAGATGGTGCATTCGCCACTTGGGGGCCAACTTCTTCAAGCAATTCTTGAAGCAACCATTGGTGAAGCTATGCAAGAGGCTGGCTATGCAGATCTAGTAGTGCAAATTTGATGCTTTATGGGCGCTGTTGGATGAGCACAACAGGAAGCACGTGGACGAGAGGAACAAGGGACCGACCGTTGTTGGGGTTGCACAACCCGAATGCCTGACACCACTGCCAAACTCTGAACCTGCTGGTCTGCGGAGGACCTTGAGGAACATAAAGTGATTCTCCCACTAGATCGAGGCTAAGCCATTGGAGAAGTGGTTCCTGCTGCACGACATGGACAGTGCAAGGTACGACATAATGACCACTAACCTTATGGAGGTGTACAACTTCTTAGCGGTCTTTGTTCACAACTCCTCATCACCATCGTGGAAGGTGTTCTATATAGCATAATCAGCATTTCAGAGAGAGGCATGCAAATGCCGCACTTGATGCCGCCAACCCAAAAACACCCTACTGCGCAAAGATTACAATATACATGCAGGCGAATACAGAGAAGGGCCATTTGCACACGGTGTACATGATGGGCAATACAGAGCATCATTTTGATGTGCTCCTTTGGGATAGAGCCAGATTGGGATGGCTCGTTCTCTCGTTACCCATGAGGTATATCTTAGAGATCATGTCAACCAACCTAGTTGTATGTGCAACAAGTCGAAGCTCTTACACAAGTCATGCTCTCATGTTCTTGCCGCATATGGGATTGTGCACATGGATCTTCCAATTTCATGTCTAAGTACTTCTTCAAGGAGAGAGTGACACAGGCATGGTGTGGTGAGCTTAGGGGGTTCAGGGTTGTGGGTAACTTCGCCACCTTGGATATTACACAGAGGACCTGAATTCCGGATGTTGATGATATGGACTAAGCACAAGCCGGGGCATTAGGTAGATGCTGCGGGTGCTGCGACCAGGAGGGCCACACAGCCAGACGATACAAGGCACCTGCTAGCGAGTAGATACACCAGCATGGTTTGCGATACCACTTCTTCGAGTGTGCAAAGTGGCACCAATATTACAAATTATTATACATTGTCATATGTTCTTCTTTAGTTGCTACATTTGATGTACGTAGTGAAGTAGCACATGTATCATACATTGCACATACTGTTTATGTAACTGTTGTGGTACTGTCCCATTTTCATTTAATGTATGTAGTGTCGTAGCACATGTATCGTACGTTTTGTTTGTTTGTTTACAAGTGCCGTAGTGTCCTGGTAGCGTAGCACTATTTTGTTTGTTTGCTTACAAGTTAAATTTACTCCTGCTTTACATTCGTTGTTTTATTTGCACGTATATGCTAACTTGAAGATGTTTTGTAGGTATGGCACATGACCCTCATGGATCTGACGGGCCTATGTGCCGTTCGTGGAGCAACTCGAGCTCCTCACGGTGGACAACGTATGCTGGGAGCCATACTACCCTCAGGAGTTAGAGGCATGTGCTCCTCACGGCCTGTCATCACTGTGTTTGCGCAATCGGGGCTACTGGCTGATGCGCAGGTCGCTTGTGTTCGACATCTTCATCGAGGACTACGTGGCGCATCATGTGATGCACCAGTTCAGCCTACGGCGGGTGGTTCCAGTACTAGTCGTGCAGCCTGTGCTCGATAACATGCACACGTGAGTTACCGACACATATGTCCCTTTTTTACTGCCATCTTGTAGCCACAACTTCTAACTACATGTTACGTATTGCAGGCACAATAGGAAGGGAGTCCACCATGGCATAGACTGGGGGAGGAGGATGGACACTTGGAGCAGTGGGAGGGCGCATGTAGGACTATGTGTAGGAGGACACCCCCTATGACCACAGCACGTATGAGGAGTACCTTCGCTAGTACGCTCCTCACACACATACTAGGCTGGTACTTGTTGCCGACCCACCCACACCACACATCCCAGCATTGACCGACACATACCCTGTGCACTTTGTGTAGAATGTGCACCGCGTAGTACGTGATATTGTATTTTCAAAACTTTGATTCTGGCAACCCCACTTATAGGTTTCACCCTATTGTGTTTTTGTTGCAGGTGGGCATCGGTGCTGAGATTGCGAGGGACTCCCACTCCATGCTTCAGAGGATGACCTGTGGTATGGAGGTCACACGCGAGGAGGTGGCCAGGGTTTCCGTCGTGTGGCAACTCAAGCCACACATTTTGTCGAGCTGTTGTCGTGCAGCATGCTCCCGGAGGTTGACACACTGACGCTTGGCCATGTGCGGCATGCCCTGACAAGGTTGGAGGATCGGCCAGGCCACATCAGACACTGCCGTGGGCTGATGAGGTTGGAGGATCAGCCTAGGCACAACGCCATACACCGCCAGTGTCGCAGTACATGGGTCCTCCAAACTCCTTCATCTTCCCCGCGTAGGGCGTGTATGACCTCCCGTACTTTGCTCCAGATGGCTTTTCGGGTGCCGTGGCGCTAGCTGAGGGTACATTGCATCTCCATTTATTTGCTTGCATCGCCTAACTTGATCAACTAACAATATTTGCACTATAGGTCTTGTGCCCCCTAACGGATTTGGGGCCTCCCCAGGCAACGCGGACACACACAACTTCCTTGCGGACCTAGAGTCAGTACCTCAACCCACACTCACTGAGGTTCTCTCCGGGTCATAGCTCACTGGTGTGCCAGTACCCACATAGGCAGCAATGTTGGTCACCCCTCTAGCTCTCGGGCCTCGTCAGACTAGCTCTCCTGACTGTCTCTCGCTGTTGGGGCTAAGGCCCTGACATCCAGTGCAGAGGAGGCCCAAGCAAGGTCGTACGGGAGGACGTGAAGCTGGTGCGGGCCGTGGTGACGTGGGAGGGGATGCAAGGGGTGCTGTTGGGGGGCCTGGTAGGGTCCGTCTCCCCGCGCTTGCTGTACTTTTGTTCTTTTCATAATACTTACATTCCATACTTAATGTGTTTTTACTCATTTATACAATATATGTTTGTTCAATGCATATTGATGGCTCTAGCTTAATGCACAGGACACAGCGAACCAACAATTCACTCAATAAATGGCAACCATAATTACGCATCCACCATTTAGTTACATGCTTTAGGAGATTGAACATAACTATGTACAACAGGGGAGAGTACCGTGGTACAAGCTTCTCTAGGCGTGCCTACTGTTAGATGGTGCCTTGTGCTACCCATATGGAGTGTTGCAGAGGGGGATGCCTCAGACGTGGCTGGCTGTCATTATAGTGACATGCACATATACAGCTAGGGTTCACACAACAACATGTGAGATCATACAAACTTCCTATGTTCACGACCTCTTCGTTGCCCCTCTTGAGCTGCATCTGTTGGCGGAGGTCATCATTTTACTCATTGAGATTATCAATCTGCTCCTCCAATCTAGGATTCGGTTCCACAACGTATTGATGTACATCACAACATGGTGTTCATAGGGAGGATCGATTCAGCGGACAAAGTTGCATTTTGCTATTTGCTACAAAGTAGGGATAACATGCAAGCTCTATTACCAGTAAAGAAAATAAACTATTGGCTACTTGTACCCTAGAGTGTGGGCATCAGAAGAAACATCTTCCGCCATTGATATGGCCATCCACGACCTGCATGACCACGTCCTCCTTGTGTCTACATTGCGGCCATACCGGTTGACCATGCTTGTTTGGCATCACGTAGTAGTTAGGGCTGAAGTCCTCCCTCCTCCTAAGGGGAAGGTCTTGTGTAGGTGACCATGGTTGGACTGGCCCCTCAATGTCCGCCATAGTATGTGACTCTACGACGAAGAAGGTTTTTCTTCGTATAGTTGGAATGGTCGTGTGGTCCTAATTTTGGAGGGTGGGGCGTACATTTTACAGGCTGTGGTGGGACACAGCGTGTTTTCTAACACAGTGGGTCATGTGCCATCCCTCTATTGGTGCTGGGACAGATGCAAGTTCTTCAAGTCTAAGGAGCATCCTTAGGTTTACATTACGGTTTACTGTGTTCATTGTACATCCTTACCTTTTCATACCGAAAAGACAGGATTATGGAAAGCATGATGTGACAACACTCTATCTCACCAACTTTTCAGATCAACTTGACAACACTGACCTCTTTGGCTTTTCAAACCAAAAAGAAAGGACCCTATAAAGTAGGACATGACAACACTCTGCACAGTAAGAAGTAACAACACTCTGCCTCACCAGCTTTTTAGACCCACATGACAACACTATACATCCTCAGCTTTTCAGACTGAAAGGATAGGACTCTGCAAAGTAGGATGTGACAACACTCTGCTTCACCCAACTTTTTAGATCGACTTGACAATACTGACCTTTTCGGCTTTTCAAACCAAAAATAAAGGACTCTATAAAGTAGGATGTGACAACACTCTACAAAGTAAGAAGTGACACCACTATGCCTCGCTAGCTTTTTAGACCGACATAACAACACTATACCTCCTCAACTTTTTAGACTGAAAAGACAGGACTCTACAAAGCAAGACGTGACAACTCCCTGTAATGTAAGATATGACAACACTCTACCTCGCCAACAAATTTTCAGAAAAATAAGGCAACACTCTGCTTCACAGGCTACTCACATGAAATTAACCACACCATGCCAACCCTTTGGCTTATAAAAGGAGGTGGAAGAGATCTGAGAGAGAACACAACAAACCAAATCCAACACTACACCAGAACTTGCTTCACCATGTCGGGATAGATAAGAGGTAGAAGAAGCAATAGGAGGAGACTCGTGAACTAACAAGGTCTACTGTGGCCTGCGATGAACAAGCAAGCGTGCCAGGAGGTCACCTCCCCACAATGACACCCTCTGTATCAGAAACCCTGTCCTAAACGTTCCAAACAAGCATTCACTTCAACACCTGCCCGAGGGGGAGACACCACCCCTGTGTAGGTGTTGGGACCAATGCAAGTTCTTCAAGCCTAAACAACAGCTTAGCCTGAGCATGCATTGTTGGAGTTGTGCGAACTACTCCTATGACTATCCTGACCACTGTTGGGACATGAACAGCTATCGACACTCAGTAAGGACCAGTTACAGTGTGTTCCCTTACTATTTCTCTTTGAAAGTATGTACTAACAACCTCTCCCATCTACCCATAGTTCCTAGAACCGCTATGTGGCTACCGCAAGTGGATTGACCTAGAGATCCACCCACATGACCTGTGGACTCTTGACTACGAGGAGTGGGATGTCAAAAAGGCCTATGAGATCTAGAAGGAGAAGTGCCGCAACGGCGACCAAACCGAGCATATACGTCGGGAGATGACATCTCATCTCGAGGCATGCATGCATAGAGAGCATGAGGCTTGCGAGAGGGAGCGTGAGAAAAAAGAGAGAAATGGCGGCCAAGGCCAAAGAGGCTACCGAGGAGTTCAACACCAATCTCACAAGGAAGAAAAAATGACTCTAGTCCACGCAATAGATCGAGCCATTCCAAACTAGTCCTCCGGAGGTCAAAATTATTTCCTGTCCAAAAAGGCGCATATGTATGGTAGAAGTACTTTGGTTTGTTATATCGTGCATGACGCTATTTCTTATGCATGTAACCAAACCCTGTGCACCGTGTTATTCCCGACTTTATTATAAAGTATATTTTAATTCGCAACATCAAATCTCATCATCTTTTTGCATGCAATTCTTCACGTAGCAAGACATCCAACAACATGAAAAAACGGAAGTAGGCATGAAATGTCTACGCATATTTCATCAATGGTATTGTGTAACATATGTCTATAACAATAAAAATAAAAAAGCAGGCTCTAGTAGCCCAATCGTTGGGCGACAAGAGGAACACCAAGTCCTTCAGGATTGATGACCTTCTGAGCAATTGTGTTAAAGAAATAACACAGTCTCATGATTGTCTCTCAAACCTTGATTGGTAAAATACTTCTAATTGCGATAGGGAGCATCTATGTCATTAGCGCATAACAATCATGTGACTTCATACCAATTAACTTCAAATCTTCCATTGAAACAAGTTTCTTTATGTTGGCAGAGTAAACAAATGGAACTTTCATACTATGAAAGCATTGGCACAATTCAGTTCTTTCGGCCTTCGATAGAGTGTAACAAGCAGGGGAAGGTAAATTCATCATTTATCAGTCTTTGTCAGTGCTAACTCAGGCTTGATGTCCATATTAACCAACTCAAGTCGTGCGTTGACACCATCCTTTGTTTTATCACAAATGTTCAGTAAGAGACCAATCAAGCTCCCAATAAGATAAGTCCCAAAATATTGGTCTCTTCTTTTAGACGTTCTTCTCATGGGTCATCGATTTATGTCCCTTTCCAAGCACAACATTTAAATCCTTAAGAATATCATAGATCTCTTTTCTGCTTAAATGCCTTGGAGTTGAACTATCCTTGTTCTCTTCATCGAATTGTTTCTTCATCCTGCGGTATAAGTGAACCCTCCGAAGGAACCTATGGTGATGCATATACACGGTTTTGTGCGAGTGCTTCAGCCACACACTCTCGGTATCATCTAAGCAGTGAGTACAAGCTTTGGCCCCCCTTTTGTACTCTGGTCCGACAGGTTAGCAAGGGTAGGATAATCATTTATGGTGTAGAACAACAAGAAGTGTAAAGTGAAGTTCTCTCATTTGTACACATCCTATACCTTTACCAATTTGATCCACAGTATTTTTATTTCTTCCACCAACGGTGCTAGATAACATCAATATCGTTCCTAGGTTGCTTCGGCCCTTGGATAAATATCGATAGCAAAATATACTTTCGCTTCATACACAATCAAGGAGGAAGGTTGTATATGCATAGAGTCATGGGCCAAGTGCTATGTCGGCTGCTCATGTTACCGAAAGGATTCATTCTAGCTGTACTCAATCCAAACCTTATATTCTTCGGTTTTGCACTGAAGTCTGCAAACCTCCTATCAATTTTCTCCACTAGGCGGAATCCTCAAGGTGTCTTAGCATTCCATCCTTCTTACACTCTTCCAAGTGCTAACATAGCACTTTTACCTCCTTTAGATTTGCAAAAAAATGCTTCAAAAGGTGAATTATAGGAAGATACCATGCCACCTTAGCAGGAGGTCTTCTCTTCACCTCTATTCCCTCACAGTCATTTGATTGATTCTTACGCTTGTATCAGGATGCGTTGCACACCGGACATACATGCATGTTTGCATACTCTTTACGGTAGAGGATACAGTCATTCGGATATGCATGTAATCTTTCTACTTCTATTCCCAATGGAGAAAGAACCTTTTTGGCTTTGTATGTGGTTTTGAGCAACTCGTTTCCCTCTGGAAGCATATCCGCTAAAGGACCAAACAGTGTCATTAAACTCTTATCAGACCAACCATTGCTTGTCTTTAATTTTAGCAGTTCAAGTATGGCTGACAACTTCGTGTACTTTGTCTTACAGTACATGAACAAAGATTTCTCTAAGTCCTTTATCAAGCCCCAAAATTTAACATACTCTCTCTCATCACGGTTCGTTTCTTTATCGTGAAGCATCTGATCAAGATTGTTATCATTCAGCCTATCCGAATTGAAACCACAATCGATATAATCATCCGGTGGTATATCATTAATTTAATAGGCGATGTCATAATTACTACCTTCCTATATAATCTACTCTTCACCATGACTGGTCCAACATATATACCCCTTTTTGAAACCCCTTCGAATCAAGTACGCTTCAATCTGCACTTGGCTATTAAACATTTTTAGATTTTCGTAGTCAATGCAAGGACAATACATATAATCCACCCCCTTATTCAACATATCCTCCATGAAAGCTTTTGTAAAAGAAAAACACCCTTAATGCACTCTTTACGCACACGGTTCCCAACGTACATCCAACTTCGGTCCTACGTTACGCACATAACAATTTAGTATAACATATTCAATAAATTAATTACTATACTATATATGTACAATTTAAATTAAGTAGCTATATGTAGCAATAATAATTGATTAAATTGAATTAAGTAGAAATAGACTATAAATTGACTAAACCCTAAACTCTAAACCATACTAGATGTAAAATAATCTTCTCTCTACATCAAGCTAGCTAGATCAACCATCTTCAATTCTCCTTTCACCAAAAGCTATAAATGTAAATTATAATGCAATTAGGAACAAATTACTAACCATAGATAGTTAAAAACTTAGTGGATTTGCAATTACTCTTGCCAAATAGTCTTTTTTATAACCAAATCGCCTCAAAGCCCTGCCTCCAGCTCAAAGTAGTAGCATAGATATGTAATTTAAGACTGAGGGTCGACGGGTCTGTGTGCAATTAATATAGTGGAATTATCATAGATAGTTTTTTATACAAACGTTTGTGATAACTTAATTATCACAGATGGTTTTAATACAAACTGTCTGTGAAGTATCACAGATGGTTCTTAGTAATAATCATCTGTGATACTTCACAGATAGTTTTAACCATGAACCGTCTGTGATATTTCCTCTTCACAAATAGTTTTAGGGCTGGCAGCAACACAGATGGTCTCTAAACTAAAATCATCTGTGATTATATTTAATACAGATGATTTTGGATAACCATCTGCGATATGGCATCTAATATATGGCCTTTTGTAGTAGTGTCGGGTGGGGTTTACAGGCACGTGGAGCTAACGCGGCTCGGGCATGGCGCAGGAGCAGTAGGCGCAGCAATGTTGCACGAAGAAATGGAGAGGAGGAGGGCGGTTCGAACAAGGCAGGGCGATGTAGCACAAGGCTAGCTCGAGGGCACACGGGGGTGGGTGGTGGTGCACTGTGGAGGCACCGTGGCAAGGCAGCACTGGTTCAGGCACAACAGGAGAGGGTTAGAATGTGAACAACATGGTGCAGGTGTGTGCTGGGCACATACAGAGTGGTTGGAGGCGGCGTGGGCCGTTTTGGGCCAGACCAGTGGCCTTGTGGGCTGGGAGGAGGAAAGATGGGTTGGGTCAAGCCCGAGAGGGTTTGGAAATTTTGAAATTTGAGTTGAACATTTGAATTAAAATCAATTTTAAATTTCTCACAAACACAGTTATAGGGCTCCCAAAATGGGATGTTACAAGCCCGATGTTGCAATTTGTGATAAGATAGACATTGGACGTTTCTAGCACTACTACTTGCTTCACATTAGCCAGAAAACATAGCCTACTATTAGTGTTTTGATTCTCCACAATTGCATAGGCCACTGGGAGTAGCTGGTCATTTGCATTAGCGGCCACCACCGTCAACACCGTACCCTTATACCTGCTAGAGAGGAGCGTGTCATCCATTGTGAGCACTGGATGACAGTACTTGAATCCCTTGATCGCCTGTCGAAATGCCCAGAACACCCGGTCAAGGATGAAACAATTAGGTCCCCTTTGTAGGGTGCACCCTCTCCATCTTGTTTATATATGTCCCAGGATTAGCTTCAGCAATCTGATGCAGCATTCTTGGTACGAAGTCATAGATCTCCTCATACATGCCATATATTCCATGTATGACCTTCCTCCTTACCCACCATACCTTACCGTAACTCACCAGGAAACCAACCAGGTTCATGACATCGGCTAACAATAGTGTTGGCAAAACTATGACATCCACAACTATGAGGTGACTGGTCAGGCTGGCAATGAGTGACGAGGTCATATTGCAGTGCGTGTGTAGCGGATTCGCAAGCTCACAGGTGTAGTCCTTCACCACTGTTATTCGAAAGTCTATTGCATCGCCTCTGAATCTCTACACACCGATCTTCTTGGGACAAGAACCATTAACACACTTCACCACATACGTATCAGGGCGGACGTCATATCTTGTGATGGCTTGCTGCGTGACACCCTTGTTGGGGTAATATTGCCCTTGAACGAGAGTGTCTTCATCGAAGGATATTTCCACTCCATCTTCAGATGGCAAAACAAGGGAGGCCAATGCAATAGCATCCAATTTTGAGAAGACTTACACAATATTCGTGCACACAAGCCACCAGATGCACTGCCTCCACCAGCATCTACACCGGCATCATCTCCACTATTGGCTATGTTGGCATCCTCCTCCTCGTTAGAATGGCTTCCATTTGATAGGCCATCCAAATATTTATGACAGTCAATATGCACTGCCAACCATCTCCCTGCACCTTCTGTTGGCTCAAAGTTATGAGCCAACCTTGACAACCGTCTATCATCCCACCCGACACCATCTTTCGCCGCACCCCAACCATGGCCAACACCAGCAGGTTCCACTTTCCCACCGCCATCCCCATTAACACTATGCTCCACACTACCACAACCAACCAATTGCGGCATTTCTGCACCGCTACTCCTGTCAGCCTCGGCCTACTTGACGCTTTCGCCCTCTACACAAACTGCACATACGCCATTAACTTCCCATATATTGCTTACAATCTGTACGTACTATCACCAGGCGACATTGCCAACCACCTTCTTTAGCTCCCAGAAACACTCGCTCGAATATCCAACCATCGTGGCTGTCATCGCCTGGATGATAGGCTTCTTCTTGCCAACCCCATGTCAAATGCACTCCGCACGCACCTCCTAAGCTCAAGGAGACCCATCTCATTTAGCTCTAGAGACTGCAATACAGTCCTTTCACAATTTTGAAGGTCTGCCTCGTACGGCCCATCCCATACGACTCCCACCCTATAGAATATGAACACGTGTTCTACATACAATAGGGGTACCTACCACCAATGCAGATGAAATACACTTATTTCAGGTGATGCTAAATACAACTAAATATAATACAGAATAATTATCCATATATATATATATCTGAGCTACCAATTATACCTATGACCATGTGCTAAAAATACAGGTACGCATATATATTGTACATTATTTTCAATGTCACAAAAGCAATATATATATATATTGACATGTATGTTTCTCTCTCCTTTCAATGCATGCATATTGACAGTAACTTCACTCATACATAGCAGTAACTTCATAAATTACGGATGATAATTGTTGAGAGACCATGTGGAGGTGACCCCATATTTGTGATGAGTAATTGACACTTTTTTTAGAAAGATTGAGTTTGATTTGTGCCAAGTCGTAGCTCCCTATGTGGTCGGAAGCTTGTTCGACCACGTTGGCAGTGGTCGGAAGCAAATACGACCACGTTGGCCGTGGTTGAATGCCCACTGGATCTTTTATGACCACTTAGTCGGAAGTCGGCAGACGTGTTCCTCAAGTGGTCGGAAGTCGGTCGCCTCATTTGGCCGTGGTCGAAAGCAGTTACGACCACATTGGTCGTGGTCGAAAACATTTACGACCACCTTGGCCATGGTCGGAGGTCACCAGACGAGTTTACGACCACATTGGCCGTGGTCGGAGGTCGCCGGACAGCTTTACGACCAAGTTGGCCATGTCGGAAGCCGGGCTCACTGTCTATGACCACATTGTGGTGTTTACGACCACGTTATCACGGATTGTGGTCGGAAGTCGAAGTCACGACCTCTGCGGTCGATAGTCGGCGGTCGGGCTGACGACCACGTTGGAAAGTCGGTGGACTTCGACCACGTTGTGACGTGGTCAGTCGTGGTCATAGCGCAGTCTGGTGCGGTCGGACGTGGTCGATACCGATCGGACGTAGTCGAAGTGCGGTCAAAAGTGGTCAAACACGGTCGAACGTGCTTAGGACGAGGTCGAACACGGTCGATTGTGGTCGAACGAGGTCGGACAGGCTCGGGATGCGGTCGGACGTGGTTGGAAGCACTCGGATGGAGTCGTAGCGTGGTCGGACGTGGTCGGGAGTCCCTTTGATCACGTGGAACCCTTGGCCGTGGTTGTAGCTTTGGTCCAACCAGGCGTATGGCCTCCTAAAACAGTCGTAACACCTAGGAATCGATCGTATGGACCTTTGGGATGGTCGTAATGACGTACAATGCGGTCGTAGGCTATGTGCGTGGCTAATCTTGTGACTTTGACCGGTCGTAATGGGTATACGACTTTGTAGGAGTATGTTCTGAATACTTTCTTCTTATGCAAATTGATGTTATCTTTGTTTCGAGCGGTGCTATGTGATGTTGTCTTGTCTGTGATGGTTGTAGGACTTTGAGGCTAAGTCGTGGCGAGGCATGGGATGGCTGGGACTAGGCACATGCGGTGCTGAGGTTGAAAGCGGTCGGGAGATGCCGAAGACAATGAGGCTTGCGAGGTGGTTACAAGGCTTGGACAGCAAGAGAGGAGGAAGTTTCTAGGAAGGTGCAGGAGGGGGCATTTTGGAGAAATACGCAAAGCCTGCAAAGGGAAACAGTTCTCTATTAAAGCACTGGAGTTGTTGGTGCTAACGGGTAAAGCACTGGAGTTGTTGGTGCTATGGGTAAAGCACGTGTAATACCCAGTGTTAGTTGGGGGTTTAACGGGTTCCCCCGGTAGCTAGAGACTATATGATACGGGGAGGGGTCCCGATCTTCTCGGTGAGAAACCGTGGATAGTTGATGCGAAGTAGACGATGTCGCTAGTTGAACACTCACGCTAATGCATGAACCCTCAACTCTTCGGAATACGCCCAAAACACACCGGATAATTGTTCGTCGCGAGACCACAAACGACGAACGCCAAGTGCCCAATTCCCAATGGAACGACGGCTTGACCTTGAATTGCAGAACGAACCATGGATCGCCTAGTTCTCTCTCAAAGTCCTCGCATAAACTCTGGTATTGAAAGAACAAGCAATAGCTATGTTTCAATCTTATGCATCAAATTGGTCTCCCTCTAAAGGCTGCCAATATAAGGCTTATATAGCCCCTTGAGACATCCATATGGTCTCCAAACCAAGTACAACTCAATCCTATATGGTTTTGGATACGAACTCTCACAAAAGGAAACTATATTTTTCACCTGTCATATTGTTTCGGTCATAACTTTTTATCTGTGATGAATTTGATGGTGGGACTAGATCCATTACGTATCCCTTGAAATTATCTTTCCAACGAGTACAAGAACACCTGAATCGGACTCCGTTTGTGAAAGTTATGGCCTTTTTAGTAACTGCCTGTCAGGCTGTCCCGAACCGAATCTGAGTTGAACTATGAGTTGAATCCGAGTTTGAATTGGGTTGAGCACGTGGGAAGTCCGAATTTGGCTTGAAATTCTTATCTAAAACTTGTAGTTTAAGTCCTTGGGCTTCTCCCCTTTTGCTCTCCCACTGCATGGGCTTCTTTCCTCCTTGATCAACTGCATGGGCTGCTTGGCTTTCTCCATTCCATTCCCATGGGCTTTGAGCTTTTTATTCTTGGTAGCAAATATGATTAACCTCCTTGTGCTTCTCCATTGCTTTGGCCCCAGAATCATCATAATATTCAAATTAATCATGTGCGTATCCGCATCATCAAGCACTGGAGTTGTTGGTGCTAATGGGTAAAGCACGTGTAATACCCAGTGTTAGTTGGGGGTTTAACGGGTTCCCCCGGTAGCTAGAGACTATAAATAGAGGAGGTAGAACTCAAGTGCATAGTTGAGGTTTTCTGGCAAGCGCTCGAGTTTTTCTCTCTATTTTGGTGTGCGTTGCTTTGGGATTGAGAGCCTGCATGGAGTGGCTATAGAAACCTGTGTTAATACAATCATTCATCTCTATTCCTCTATCTTTGAGTTGTTTTATCTGTAATGTTTTGATTGCATTTTCTCTGTTCTATCTTTTCTTTTCTGATTCTCTGGTCGGCTCTGACCTATCTCATTTTTAGTCGTGTTCTTGGCTCGAGTAGCCTCGATTTCGCTTTGCTCTGAACTAGGAATCATCCTCAAGGCTATCTTGGCCAGCTTCTTCCCGAGAGCAAAGATTTCGATCGGTTTCTTTGGCAAGCGGTCGTGCCGCTCTGACTTCCTCTGTTCTATGTTCGACTATGTCGTCTGATTCGGTCTCAGCAGAGAAGTCTTGTTTTCTTGGTATTTACTCGGCCAGAGGATGAGTTCTAGCTATGTTTGAAGTTTCATGATCGTTTGATCCGGGAATCAAATGTTATTTGAAAATTGGATCTTGCGGTTGTGCGCTTCGGCTTTCCTCTGTTTTCAGTTCGACCATGCGCTTCTACTCGACCATAGCAAAGAGTGTTCATTAGCTCTATGATTTCTCGACCTAAGGTCGTTCCGCTGTTGTGGTTGAAGTCACCTGGTTGATTGACCCGAGAATCACAAGATATTTAGTTTTTAGTCTCGGCGGTCGTGCACTTCTTTCTCTGTTTTCACTTCGACAATATAGTATTTATGTGCTGTCTATTTTCGGTCACTGCTGCTTCTTGTCTGCACTTCTTTCTTCTTCTTTAAGTCACCACGAGTTGGCGTTCGACCATTCTTTTTCAGACAAACCTCTGCTCAGTTGGTTCAACCACGAGAAGTCATCTTGAGCGCTCTGGACTGCTCTCGGCTGAGACTTTACTTCTCTGTTTTTGTTCTTTCCTTCATTTTTCCAGTGAGCAATCGATCTCCTTCTTCATAGCTCTATAGCTATCGGAGAAGAAGATTTATGTGAATACTTGGGGAGGTTTGAAGGCACCATTCACCCCCCTCTGTTGCCATTTCGGTCCTACAATTGTAAGTAACTTCATGAATTACAGATAATAACTTGATGTACATACGATAGTAACTTTACCATAATTAACAAACGGTAGTAATTGTCCATGGGGTGGGATGGTGGAGCAGTTGGTTGGTTGGGTCGGTCAGGGGTGCGTGCTTATTCTACGCGTAGCCACTGATTAGTATACGCGTAGCCACTGATTAGTAATTATGTGTGTATGTGTGTGCGTGCGCACACGCGCGGGTTCACATACCTAATTTGCAAAGGCAAAAATAACTATACAAATAGCAGTGTGTATTTCTTTGACAATTTACAAAGAATCGTTATTATCGCCACTAATACATCACTAACATGGGTAATTACAAAATATCGTCCATACGACCTAAATACATATGTCATCTAAACATGGTTACCAAGCACATTCTATGCAACCAAACCACTGTTATGCTAATGAAACATTAATTACATGTTAAGTGCATTGCTCGCAAGAGAGTGAAACATACCTCTTCGTGAAGGTCTTCATCGGATCCACACTAATTTTAACTGCAAAATCCCCTAAATCATAGCAAAACACCTCTAAAAATTAATTCAAACACTATTGTATTCTCTCTTTCTTTATTCTCCGCTAGCTCTCTCTCACTTGACAAGGAAGATACTCAATTGTGCAGTTTCGAATGGGATAGCGAAGAGGGATGCGGGCCATTTTATGCACACAGGACAGCGGAGACTGACAGGCCCACACAAGCGGGGGGAGGAGCAAAGCCAAGTCCAGCCGAAAGCCACAAGAATCACTGCCGAGCATGTCACGTCCGGCTGGTGGGCCACCCAAGCACCTGTTGAGCCAAGACAGTTCGCTGCTAAGCTAGGGGAGCTCCGCAACCCTACAGAGCCCACCGGCGCTCGAGCGTTGCCCCTACCTACCATGCTCACCCATTGAGTACTACGCTCGCGCCACCTGCCACGCTCTAGCCAACTTGGGTGGCGTGGCAGGTGACACATGTCATCTACCGAGCTCGGGGACGAGGTTATTTTTGCAAAAACAGGCTTCTAGGAGCTAAATTTAAAAAAATTATGCTAACCCCTTGTGGGCAACACGTAATAGTATTACTTACAGCCAACCAAAAGTTACCTACAACTAGGGATGCAAATGGAGCGAATAGTTTTTGGCCGTCCGTCCAACCAAAAGCATTTGGAGCTAAAAACGAATATCTAGCTATTTTTGGATTTCGAAACCAGATAGTTTTTCCTAGATATGAGATCGAATTTGGAATAGAAGTATCTGTCGGATTCAGAGCTATCCAGGAATTTAATCGAATAGTATCTGGTAAACTTATCTCGAATATCTGGTAAACTCTAGGCTCATGAGTCATGTCTTAATGGGCTCATGTGTACATGACTAGTCTCTCAGTGGGCTAGGGAGAGAAATCGGCACACGAGGCTTTTCCAGTATTGAAGTTAGTTTTTTATTTTTAGAAAATACAGAAAATCCAAAGAAATCAAGAAAAATAGTAAATGAACTTAGAAAATTTTCAAACATTTTAGACAAATACTTTTGAACATAAAGAACTTAAAAAACTTTTGAATTTAATTGATGTAGTTAAATTTGCTTGTTAAACTTGTAATGAGTTGTATTTTGGATATGTAGTATAGTAGATTGATCCTTTTACGTGTGACACATATGGACTCTATTTTTGCATAATATCCTACTAAATATTGTGATCAAGACTAATGGTATTTTGAGTAATATATATTTGCTTCGTATTCGTGACCGAGACTATATATTTATATTCATATGCAATACTATAATTGTGATTCTAAGAAAAATATGAAATATGATGTGGTATAAATATCCAATTGCACATCCACTGCAGCCACTCCAAGGGACGCAAGAACCCAAGAACCAGAACCGCCAGACGGCCTGAGGCGTGACTGAGTGGTGGGTGGGAGAGGAGCAGAGCGAGCGAAGCAGAGCAAGAGGCGCAGAGAGGGAGCGAACAATGGGCGAGGTAATGGCGGCTGGCTTTCCTGGCCATTCTTGGTAATGCGCGGTTCCCTGGCCAAGAAAGGTGGGATCTTGATGTGCTTTTCTCTGTGTGCGTGCGTGCGTGTGCAGGAGGAGGCGGCAGAGAAGGGCAAGGAGGCAGCGGAGGAGGAGAAGGGTGAGGAAAAGGCGGATGCGCCGCCGCCGGAGGAGGTGGTCATGCGGGTGTACATGCACTGCGAGGGGTGCGCGCGCAAGGTCAAGAAGATCCTCAGGGGATTTGATGGTAATGTGTGTGTGTGTGTGTGTGTGTTGGGGGTTCTCTTTCCTTTCCTTTCTTTCGTTCTCATGTGTCGTGTTGTTGGGAGCATGTTTTTTCTTGTTCTTGGTTTCTGTTAGGTCATTACACTTTTAGATTGTGTTTTTTTTATGGATATACAAAGGAAGAAGAAACGTATATGTTCTATCTTTTTTGTGTTGTATGAACTCCTGGTTTATTTGTTGCAGCCAGTTTGGGTTTAGTCTAGGCCATTTGAGGTTATGTTGCTCCATTTTGTCTCTGTTTTCTGGAGGAAGATTACTTCATTGTTCTTGGCATGTTGCTCTCTCTGAAATTTGAAGTGATTTCTTCGGGTGCTTTTCGGAAAGGCAAACTTATATAAATTATTTTTTGAACTTTTTTTTATTTTTATGGTGTGTTAGACCGTCAGGTGCCTCCTTTAAAAGGTTTTGAGTTCGAATTGAAAAGCTACTTATATTAATTCTAAAAAAAACTATTTTTCTTTGGACCAGTGTATCATTTTTCTTTTTGCTAAGTTATACACAGAAGCTTCGTTTCTAGTGAACTCAATGTGTGGAGTCTAAGCAAATTTTAAGGGGAAAAACTCAATTGTGATTCTTTGTGGTATTTGAAGAGGTTAGGTTAGCAAAGTTTGGAGTACTAGTATTCAAATTCACTTAATTCGACCTTTCTTTTCTAGAGTCACACGTGCATCTCTTTGTTAATGATGGGGGAAGAAACAAACGACAAATCCAGATAACTTTAACTCCGAATCAGATAATCCCATAGAGAATTCACCACCTCTAGTGTATGTCTGTTTCTGCAGTACGTCTTAAAAAAGAAGCTCCACGTCCTTTAAAATGTTGGATTATGCAGAGATACTTAACACATCTAAATCTCACCAAAATTTCAAGTTCTCTACTCCAACTCATAAATTCAAAGCTCTCCAACAAGTGTGCCCACAAGACTCAGTTATTTATACAGTTGTGGTGTATAGATGTTAGCGCAGACTCAAAAGCACACAAAGTGGTGGTGAAGGGGAAGAAGGCTGCTGCTGACCCAATAAAGGTGGTGGAGCGTGTGCAGAAGAAGACAGGGCGCAGGGTTGAGCTTCTGTCACCAATGCCACCGCCAAAGGAGGAGAAGAAGGAAGAGGAGAAAAAGGAAGAACCTGAACCACCAAAACCTGAAGAGAAGGAGGTGAATTATCCCTCCCGTGTAGTTGTTGAACATACTGACATTGACATTATTATCATCAACTTGGACTAGCATCCATCAATTCGCTTGCATTGTGTACGACTGTTGTTGTTTGTTTGATTTGGAGACAGAGATCTTGATATTTTGTTTTGTTTGAAGCCCACGGTTATTGCCGTGGTGCTGAAGGTGCATATGCATTGCGAAGCCTGTGCGCAAGTGATAAAGAAGAGAATCCTCAAGATGAAAGGTACATAATTTGTTTCCACATCTCCCTTTTGTTATGCAGCACAGAAGTGTAGCTTTCTGTTAGTCCCCTAAAGTTTTGTTTCTGATGGATGATATTTTGTATTTTAGCAAGGTGAATTACGCTGCCATGATTGTGTTGATCAAAGACAATAATGTGTTAAAATCAGATAATCTTTTTGTAGTTATGTTTCTTGCGAAAGTTGCAACTATGCCTGATACAAGATTCACTCCCTTTTCCTGCCTTGTTTCCTTGTGAGAGTAATATTGATATGAATTATGGGTAAAACAAATTATATGCATTGTTACGAAAGACTTTCTACATGAAGTTCCCTAAATTCTTTTAAAAAGCTCAAATTTAGATGCAAACAATGCAAATTTTGTTGCGTACGGTTAATTAGTGGTTCGTTCAGATTGTAGGGATCAATGTCAAGTAATCCCCTGAAAATTATATTTTCTGCAGGAGTGCAATCAGCAGAGCCAGACCTGAAGGCTTCACAAATCACAGTGAAAGGCGTGCTTGAAGAGGCCAAGCTCGCTGACTATGTGCATAAGCGCACTGGGAAGCATGCTGCCATTGTCAAGTCTGAGCCAGTTGCTCCTCCTGAGAATGCCGGCGATGGCAATGCCAAGGACGACAAGGCAGCTGAAGGTAGTGAGGAGAAGAAGGATGGGAGCAAGGAGGAAAAGAAGGATGGTGGGGATGCTGGTGGGGATGAGAAAGAAAAGGAGAAAGAGAAGGATGATAGCAATGCCGCCGGTGGTGAAGAGAAGGACAAAGAAAAAGATCCCACGGCCATTGCTGCTGCTAACCTGTATATGCATCACCCAAGATTCAGCTACCCTGGTGGATATGGTGTTCCCGGTTACGCCTACCCATATGCACCGCAGATCTTCAGCGACGAGAATCCGAATGCTTGCTCTGTGATGTGATGTGAAAAGGTCAGAACCATGAGCTCAAGCGTGGGAAAATAAGAGGGAAATGATATATCCCCTAATTTTGATGGTGTGCTGCAAGAACAGTCCTTGAGGGTGAAATTGGCAGCTTCAAGAAAGGACCAAGCTTTTTTTTGGCTAGAACTTCTCTTTTTGGTCTCTTAACTTTTCTCTGATAATTAAATAGTAAATTATGGACTTGTCTCTTGCTCTCTTATGGACATTATCTTATGTAAGCTAAGATGTAGGGTTTTGCTTTGTACTTTATCGCCTTTGGGTTTTCTTTTTGTACAAATTGTATTATATTGTTAGTTTCGATATAGCTTGCTTCTACTTTGTTATTTCTTCTGTTGTCTTTGGGAACAGAAGAGGACCCTCTCTGGTCCATGTTGCTTGTGTTGCTGCTAAACGTTAGTTTGAGGTTTATCAAACTTCAGCTAATGAAGAAAGTTGGGGTTCAAGCTATATCTTTTATTCCTTGTAATGAATTTAGTTCAATCTGACCTGGTTTTCACATATCTACTGCTACTTTTACCTTTACCTTGATTCTGTGAAAGTTTTTTTTTTGACCGCTAGATTTGTTACAAATTTAGTGGAAGTTCTGCCATTGCACGCTGGGTATTTCAGTAATTGAAGTTACTGCTTGATACATGGTGTTTGTTCCTTCCATCCCTGCTCTAGAACCATTTTGGAGGGTGTAGAAAAAGGGAAGAATTTTTCGATATGCTATTTCAAAACAAGAGCTGGTCCGAACTAAGATCTAACGGTATCCAAGTTTTTGCTGGTTTTCCTCTGAATTAAGCATAGAACTGTTTTTCGGCCGTTTTTTAGACCGGACCGGAGGCGCGTGTGGCTGAAATTCAGAGGTGGGAGAGGAGTGCTTCTCATGTGCAGCATGGCCCAAGGGGTTTGGGCATCATGGTTCGAGACTAAAAGCACCGGTCGATTCCTTTGCCTTTCGCTTTGTTTTCTTGCCCGATAGCTCCATAGCAGCTACTCACTGGTCACAACCCTGTGGCCTGTGGGTGAGGTTGCTGTAAATGGCCTCCGATTGAACATTTGAACTCCGGTCGAGAAGTCGTTGCTGTAAATAATGAGGGTATGGTGACGATTCCCCCCCCCCCCCTGTGGGTGAAACAAACATGGAAGTAACTGCGTGCAGTGACTTACTCTGCAGCCATATGCCAACCTGATGCAGTCAATGGTGAAGTCAAGAATAAAATTAAAAGTAGATTGAATTATTCATAGGACTAAACTCAGTTGATACAAATATAGTCTTTTATAGAATTTTAAATTCATATAGAAATTACACAATAGGAGACAAACAATGAAAAAAAAGAAGAAATATAAAGTAGTTACCTCGGTAATAGAAAGCACATACCTAAAAATGTATAATTATTCGAATAGTGACAAGGCATCTATGCATGAAACATATGAAAATTAATGATACAATATTTAATTGTGAATGACAATGAAAATTTAGATAACATGAAATATACCACAAATAAGTAAGAAAAAAAGAGTAAAATTCAATACACATGTACACAATACTCACTAAATAAAAGGGCCTTGCCCTGTTGGTTGTTGCGGTCAGCTCCCCTCCCCTCGGAAAAAAATTCTATGCAGCGGTGCCGCACTACGCAGCTCGTGCGACACCGCCGCAGCTGCCGCCGCGTGTCCGATCTCCTCAGCGTAACGAGCCAGCGTCCTCCTCGCCTCACCGCAGCAGCGGCTACATAGGAATTTGAACCGTCGGCTTCCTCGGTGTAACAAACAATCCATTGCCTTGTCAACGAGGAGCAAAACAAACACGAAACGATCAACCAAATGGACGGCTCGCCTGAAGGTACGCGCGCCTCCGAATCATCACTGTGACCTCTCGATGATCTACAAGGGCGGAAGAGTAGCGCACTACACTAGAATCATTTCTTCACCCTTTTCACCAGTAGTAAAAGGTTCAGTTGCAAATTGCAAAAAAAAAATGCTTGGAATGTCTAGAATTCATTTAGAATTGTGGTTGTAATTCGTTTAGAATTTCTCTCATTATATTGTAGATGGATAATAAGCATGCTCAATCTGCAATTGTACCTCAAGTTGGAATGTCTTTCAAATCAGAGACCGATGCATATGATATGAACAATTCATATGCTGCAAATATTGGTTTTAGTATTAGAAAGAGCACCACAAGGCTGAGACCCGACAAAACTATATATCAGAAGCATATGGTTTGCAGCAACCAAGAAGAACGAGGTAGGCACTCATCACATGAAACTTCAAAAGAAAATGCTACTACAAGGACGTGTTGCAATGCTCGTGTTCAATTCAGCATAAGTCGTGAGGGAATTTGGACAGTGCAAAAGGTTGTGCTTGAACACAATCACTATCTTGCTAGTCCAAATAAGACACACATGTTAAGGTCTCAACGGCGCATTATAGAGGCAGATAAACATCTAATTGGTCAAATACGAGAAGCTGGAATACAACCAGCCCAAGTGTATGAGTTTTTCAAGCAGTGGTATGGAGGATCTGAGAATGTACCATTCTCGCGGATGGATTGCAATAATTTGATTGGCCGTGAGCGTAAGAAATATTTGCCATCCAATGATATGCAGACGCTATTGGAGTACTTGAAGAACAAGCAATTACATGACCCTACCTTTTTTTATGCCATACAAGTAGATGAGGAGGATGGTAGGATAACTAATTTCTTTTGGGCAGATGGTCAAGCTATCATGGATTATGCATGCTTTGGTGATGCTATATCTTTTGACACCACATTTCAGACTAACAAGTTTGAAATGCCTTTGCTCCTCCTTGGAACCAACCATCATAAGCGCACAATTATGTTTGGAGCTGCACTATTATATAGTGAAACCATTGAATCATTTGTTTGGCTTTTAACACATTTGTAACAGCAATGTCAGGCAAGCATCCTAGCACAATTTTCACAGATCAATGTGCTGCCATGGCAGCAGCAATACGGATTGTATTTCCAAACACAAGGCACCGTCTTTGTTTATGGCACATTTATCAGAATGCTGCTAAACATCTTAGTCATGTAATTGCTAATCATCCTCGGTTTCTTGCCGACTTTAAGAGTTGCGTCTATGAAGAAAGGTCTGTGGCATGCTTTGACAAGAAATGGCATGAGTTGTTGAGTAGTTATAAACTTGAGGGGAATTCATGGTTGCAAAACCTATATGAGTTGCGGGTTCATTGGGCTGCTGTCTTCCGTGATTCTTTTACTGCTGATATGACATCGACTCAAAGAAGTGAAGGTATGAATAATGTTTTTAAGAAAAGGTTTCGTAGAAAGCTTTCTCTGTCTGAACTCCTAGAAGAATGTGACAAGTGTGCCACGAGTCTTCGTGAAAATGAGTTGGATGCAGACTACAAATCACGACACTCTACCCCGATCACTTGTATCCGAGATTTACCAATGTTGAAGACTGCATTTGAATCGTATACAAGAAGGCTTTATTCAGAATTTGAGGAACAATTTAAAGAGCAATTTTCTTTCTCATGCAAATTCTTAAATTCTGAAGGGTCGATCCTGACTTATAAGGTGATGCCTATGGAATTTCAAGATGAAGCAATAGTTGTTTTCAACTCCGAGGATAAGACAATAACATGTTCTTGTCATAAGTATGAATGCATGGTATGTATGAACAGTTTAAACTTGTACTAGTTCACAATATATTTTGCTAAAGTATATGTACATGTCTAATAGGTATATTGTGCAAGCATGCTCTCCGAGTCTTTAATATCAATGAGGTTTTTATCTTGCCAACTCAGTACATACTAAATAGGTGGACAAACCATGCAAAAAGAGGGTTTTACTTTCAGAAGAAACAAAGAAGTGACAGTGAAACTTTGAGAACACATGCGGCGCGTATCTCTCGAAAGGCGACATCTGTTGCATTGAAGTGCTCAGTTTCAAAAGAACTTCTTGATGATTTGGAAAATGCTATAGATAAGTTGGACCTAGAAGCAGATAATTCACTGAGCAAAATAAAATCCAAAGCTTATGAGGTTTCTCAAAGTTCTAATGAATGTGTTGGAGACATATTAAACGGTAAAGTATCAATTAGAGTTCCTCCGATCATAAAAGGTCCAAAGAATAAAAGATCAAAAGCAGACTGAAAAGAAGAAAGGGAAGACTGCAAATGCCGCTAAGAAAAAGGTAGTCTTGCTCATTTAAAAATGGCTTTCTTACATATCAATTTTAGCTGATAATATTGCTTTCCTTTATATGTGAAATCTAAAGGAGAAGATCCAAAGAAATCAGCAGTAATGGAGAAATGGGACAAGCTCCGGATGAATTGATTGTAAGACTAATGACATTGGCTCATTAATCTCTTTCAATAATTCATTTAGCTGCACTGTCCGAATAATTTCATTTTTAATAGGGCTCTTTTGATGCAAATGTTGGTGTTGATATGCATGGGGATTTTTTCTGCCATGGTTGCTCCTTCGATCCATGGAGAATATACAAGTCTTTTACTTGGACTTGATCAAGATGCCTCAGCTGCTCGAAAATTACATTTTTAAGGAGTAGTAGTGCTTTCATAATTGTTTATTGACATGAGACTGTAATTTACTATTTCCATTGTTTTGGAGATTTAAGAAACATATATGTTTCAGATTTTGGACTTATTTCTGTTGTGAGCCGCTGAAGCAAAGTCTGAAGAAGTATCGCAGTTTGGCGTCCAAGAAGTGTCGCGATTACGAAGTCTATTTCCCATTTTTAGTGGATCGTGATCCGAGTTATGTGCTAGTGTATTTAGCATTCATTACAGATCTTGCATGTATTCGAAGGTATTCGAAACTTTAGTTGAGACATTCAAGAAGACAATCGAGAGAATTTGTTCTCTGAACTTTCCACCAAAATTCAGTACTTTGCCGTAAAACCAATAGTGTCGCTCGGTTCAGATTCGGCGTCCTCGTTCGGTTTTCTGAATTCTTGCGTGCTCTGTTGTTCTGAAATTCTGCGCACTATCCTCCGTTCTCTGTTTACATCGAGAAGCGATGTTCGAGTCTCTGCTAATATGACGCTGTAACACCACGCCGCGCGCCGCGTGAGATCGCTCGTTTGATAGATAAATCCGTGCATGGTATCGTTCACACGTATGTACTTGTTCATCTATACGAATCGTATACGCTGGTTGCGAAACGACGCAACGCATCCGTGTAAGCGAGCAACGCGACTCTTCTGCGTGAACTGCCGGAGTAACCGCTTTGTAAAGTTCTTGTATAAATATGTGCATGGAATCAGCAAAGGAATCCATTCAGTGCAGCAATACAGACTTCTTTCGCGTACGTGAGTTCGTGGTTGTTCTTCATGTGAGTCTCTGTTTCCTGGCTGCTGTCGCTCAGAGCTGAGGAGGATGCTGGCTCGTTACGCTGAGGAGATCGGACACGCGGCGGCAGCTGCGGCGGTGTCGCACAAGCTGCGTAGTGCGGCACCGCTACATAGAATTTTTCCCCCTCCCCTCAGTGACTCGATTAGGTGGTCAACTTTTCTCCCCGAAATCCCCAAAGGCCAAATCCCAATAAAGTGATCCACCAGCCTAGGCTTGTCAGCACTGACACTCCTAATTCGGCTTTTCTCCAATTCTCCCCGATCCCCGCGTGTGCGCCGCCGCTTGGTGGCTGGTGCCCAACAGCCAGCTCCCGAGCACGCCGCCTGAAGGATGGAGCCTAGCTTGAGGTCCCGCACTGCCACAGCATCGCCAGCTCCCGAGCGCGCCGCCGCACTCTGGTGCGTACACTGGTCGCTTGGTGCCCTGGTCTGTGGTCTCCTCTCAGGTTTTGTGATTTGTGGGCTATGGGCTAGTGGATTGGGTTGTAATTGAGATGGATTTGGTGTGGGATGAGTTCCTATTTGCTTGTTGGGACTCTTAGAGATAATGGGCCAAGGAAAGAAACAACATCTCTCTTTATTTCAATTCTATTTTTTTCCACCACTGGTCATGACCTCAGTGCTCTGCTCTATCCTCATGGGGTACTCTGGCTGCCCCTCGAGGGGCTAGGCTCTGTTGGAAATTAAGCACTTTCAGCAATATTTTCATATTAATTCCAGAATTATTTACGCATAGTATAGCATAGTTCTAGTAGCTCAATAATGACATGAGTATCAAATAAACATCTCTTAACATAGATGGAGTGCTCAAGTCCTAGAAATAGGAAAATATGCTTAACTGAGCCAATATGTGGGTCAAAACTATCTGCATTTGCGGGGCGCTCAGTTTGGCAATAGCTTATGACTTTTTTCACTGTAGCTGGCTTATATTTTCATTGTAACTGATGGTGACTTATTTGGCATAATTAAATTTTAAAAAGTTTAAAAGTAGAAAAACATGTTTGGCCTATCACAGACAATGCGAAGGAATACGAAAAAAAGGCAAAAACAAAAGCTCCAAAAAAGCCAAAAAGCTAGATAAAGACGAAATTAAGGAATAGTGAATTAAAAGCCAGAAGCTGAAATGGGCAGGGCTAAAACTAAATGAATTGCTCTCAGGTGCCGGGTTGCTCCTGCTTGCAGCAGGGCCTCCTCGCTAGGGCCTAATTGATCTTGTATTTATGTGACAATTTCTATCTAATAAGTTAGGCTTTGAACTCTAGGTTAACTTACCAAAATCTGAAGATAATTAGCAATGAACTTAACAGTGAACTAATGATAGAAATCAGTACTAGTTACCTCAAGTAAATTGCTCTGATAGAGGCGTTCAGATATATGTCTTACTGACTGAAAACATACCAAGAATCAATGTGAAAAGATAATAACTCAGCTCATAGCCTAACTCATTATCAAAAATTTTCATATATATATATATATATATATATATATATATATATATATATATATATATATATATATATATATATATATATATATATATATATATATATATATATATATATATATATATATATATCACGTTGACCAAATTCTTCATTGAGCAATCACCACACCCACAAGCTACCATTCAAAGTCCCCCAGTGCTAGCACTTACAAGTTTCAGAGATAATAGAACCGTGATTAAACTAGCATGGCAAACTAAGTATGATAGTAATTTCAAAGTATAGAGAAAAACTCACTGACACAATAGCAATCTAAGCCACTGAGAAAGACGATGCAGTCAAGGCTCATTACAAAGACGATGTCCCAGAAAACTAATCATCGTCGTATGCCACGGTACTGATGGGGTGGTTCGGAGATACAATGCCCACCTTCACAATCCGGAATCACCAGACCGTGAAGTCAAGATGCAAAGCAATGCTGCACAAAATCCAACAGAAAAGTGTGTTCTTGTCAAGCACACAAGAAGTACAATCCTCTGCCACAACCTAAAGATCAGAGAATAGATGCTCACTGCTCACAAGAGCCCACTAGTGCACGACACGAACTAGGATCCGAGTAGAGGAGATCAAGAACACCAAGAACCAGCGACCCTGCACTTGCAAAGCCACCAGAAAACCCAAAACAGTAATGAGAACCAGATCGTCACGGCCGAACTGGTGAAAGAGGCAGGCGAGAAAGAGGTGAAGAGATTGACCAGATCTGTTCGGCCGAACTGGTGAAGGCTCAAAAGAACCTTGTCTCTTCCTCTCTTACCGGTGGGTCCCACCAACGGCAAATTTGGGAAATTCCCAAAATGCCTAACAAGCTCGAGCCTAACCAAGCCCCCTGGTGGCTTTGCCCCTGGATGTAATTACCATCAAATTATCGTGATTCCATTGTACTAAATTTGGCTGTAACTGTATGGAAGCATGGAGCTTATGTGGTCGCTGAGTCCAACTGTACATGTTCAAGAATTTCTCTCTTGCGGCTCCAGTCGCCGCTGTAGGGAAAATGCGGTCATAACATTTTGATTATTGGGCGATAGTATCATTTGTAGGTAAGTGAGGCCATTTATGAAACACCCCTGAAAATTTCAAAATTTTTGAGCCTTTTCGTGGATTTTTTAGTGATTTTTGAGCCCTTTCCCTTTTCGGAAATGTCCAGGCAGACTACGCTTTCCCTTTTCGGCTTTTCCGCTTTCCCTTCTCCTTGGCCCCTTCTTCCCTTTTCCGCCTCCTCCCTCTGCCAGCGCTTGCGCTCGTGAGGGCGCCCCGCCCCGGTTTTGCCTCGCTGGCTTTGCCACGCTGCGCCGCTCGTTTGAGACCGTGCGCGTCGCCGTTGACCGCGTTGCCTCGTCCCCTCGCGACCCCACTCGCCAGTCTCAGCTCCTCCTCCCTCCCCGCGCTTTGTGCCTCCGCCCATCTTGGTCGCTTGCCTGCTCCCCGCGCGCCATCTCTCGCGCAACGCTGCGTCATCGCCCGTCGCTCGAATGCGACTCCCCGTCCCCTCTGCAGACTGCCTATGCCGCTCCCCATTCCCTTTCTCCTCTCTCTTTCTCGCCCTGCCTCCTTTTCCCCCTGCCAGCACTGGCCGAAGCTCCCCTCCGCTCTCATCGCCCCTCTGCGGCTCTAGAGCTCTTTCCTTGCTGTAGATAGCACCTGGCCACCCTCAATCTCACGCCAAGGCCACCCAACCGAGCTTCCCCTCGCCGCGGCTCCGCCGTCGATCTCGCCCTGTACCGGTAAGCTCCTCCGACCAATCTCGCAATTCGATTGATGCTTTTTCAATTCCTAGCAACCAGAGAATCCTTAAGCCACAAGGAATTCATAGCCTAGCTCGCCGAGCCTTTTCTCGGTCTCTTCCTTGCCACCACCGTGTGTTGCCGCCGACCACCAGGGGGTCACCATGGATAGGCCAGAACTGGCCACTTTAGCAGAAGGTCACCATGGATAGGCCAGAACTGGCCACTTTAGCAGAAACCATCACTTCCCTTGGGTACGCCTTGTCTCATAGATGGTTAAAGACCCTTGAACCCCACCGGAGCTTCACCGGAGCCGCCTGGTACCATGCTCGGCCCGTACCGCCTCCTCTCGTTGCTAGCAAAAATCATCGCTCTCCAAGTCCGGCCAACCTCGAAAATGGGACCCCAAGACCTTGAGGAACCCGTAGATGCCCTTTGTTGCCGTCGGCGACCTTCGCCAGTGCTCAATCGGCCGCCGCCGTCAACCCTCTGCTCCGTTATCCTGTAGCGCCAGGAAGTGGAAGGGGGAAGGAAGAAGACGACAACGTGGCTTGATCCCGCCCGTTCGCGTCGCCATCCACGGTCCACGCGCGCCAATTGGCCCGAGCGCCTGCGCGTGCTTGGGCCGTGGCTGCACAGCCTGCTTGGCTGCACCGACCGCCTCGCGCGTGGGCCGCGCAGGCCGTTCAGAAACGAAGGCTATTTCCCCGCCCGGGCTGCACTGTTGCAACGGGCCGGCCCAACACTATTCATCCGAATTTCCAGAGTTTATCCAATTTCCAAAAATCCAGAAAATCAAATAAAATACCAGAAAATCACAGAAAATCCCAAAAATTCCTAAATTACACCATCTTGATCCTTTTGATGCCCTAAACCCATTTTTGACCTCCAATCCACCAAATTCATTCTAGAAAAATTCAAAAATCCCTCATTGGAATATTTATGCATTTTACTCCTTTTTCATAGATTTATTTTTCCGCACTTGATTAGGCTGAAGCCGGACTTATTTGTTTTTGTGTGTTTGCGCTAGTTTCAGAGCTTTCGGAGGTGTCGGATCAAGGGCAAGGTCAAGGAAGTGCAGTTTACGAGGTTACCGAGCTAGTAGATTTCTAAGGCAAGTTACAAATCCTTGATCATATTGAAATCCCATTACCACTTAAATTATTTATTCATAGTATTTGCATTATGATTATTTGTGAAATGTTATTTGCTTAAAATAAAATGCTTAGAATGACTTGATAAATTAGATATTTCCTCCTACCGATAAATTAGATATTTCCTCCTACCGATAAATTGGATCTAGAGTAAGGGAAGCTGTGGGACGTCACGAGATGGCCTTCGCCCACCACTTTACCCTAGGGTGGAGGCTGGTGTAGAGAGAGTGGTCATGCCGTCGTGCACGGTGTAGTTGTAAGTGAATGCCTCATGGAAATGTAAGGACTAGAACCTTGCGCCGAGCATATGACATGGTGATTGCTCAACCACAGGTGTTGACTTGTCAACCCTGGTTTAGTAGCTGCTCAACTCGATTGAAACTCTACAGACAGTAAGATATCGAGCGTTGGTATGTGGTTCATACTTAACAACGATAGGTCTCCATAACTCGGGCTTGGCGTTCTGTGCTGGCTAGCGGATACCCGAGGTTGTGTGGGTCCCTAACCTATCGGGTAGAGTGTATATAAAGACTTAAGCAGTGAAACGACCCGGTTCCTTAACTCAGTCATGAGGGTTAAGAATGCTTGTGGGTAAAGTTGGGCAACTCTGCAGAGACAATTAAATGGTATTCGAGTACCCTGTGCTCCCAGTCAATGGAGCTGTGTCTATTGGGTGATTCCAGCAGCGAGGCATAAGTAGTTTTTACAGTATTTTAATTTGAATAGCTGGTCAATCAACTTTGAAAGAAAATCCCCTAATCTTAAGGCGTAGTCTCTGGTTTTGGGTTTTCACAAATGTTTTCAAATAAAAGTGCATCCACTTAGATTAATAAAACAAGTATACCCCCATCCTTTAATGATCCGTGCAATTAGCTAAATTAGGGTTTCCCTTGTAACTTGCTGAGTACAGTGGTTGGTACTCAGCCTTGCGCAAATGTTTTTCCCTCAACAGATACCAGAAGAAAAGAAGGTGATCCAAGATTTCGTGTTAGGGTTACGGCCGCACTCAGGCTTTCCTATGGTGCTTTTTGTGGTTCTTCTGCATGTAAGTACTTTTGGGCTTGTACGCCCGTTCTATTGCTAAAATTGACCGCTAGGTCTTATTTCAATCAAACTAACTCTTTTTAAATGTTCGTAAGCAGGCATGATACTCATCCGGATCCGCAGCTAAAATCCTGGGTGGTTGCGGATTGTTGACACCCCTGTTTCCCTAAAAATGGGGGCGTTACAGTTTATTAGTTGCAATTCAATGATCCATAATTAAAGGTATATGTAAAGATACTTAAATTATGGGCCAGATGTTAACTTAAAGATTAGGTGAATGGTTAGATAAGTCCTTATCAAATCAGAAGAAGAGTAAGCTAGTAATAGCACATATCCCACTAATCGTGCAAACCCTAGTAGTTATATGCAAATTGAAACTTTCTTCTGCATGGGCGACGACCAAACTGGGAGAGGGAGAAGCACACACGTGGATGCGAGTAACTCAATATTAGACTTAGTAACTCAACATAGATTACATAATTTCTCCATGGACCCCAACTGAATACTAGACTAAGTCAACATGAATTATATAATTCTCCCATGACTTACTGCTTACTGTTAAGTTGACACGACGGCTCTCCGCCATCGTATACAGGAGTCTAATATACTCTTATCATGGATCTAACACTGAATGAGTGGAAAGGAGGGTTGAGGCAAAGGGGAACTGGAAGAGGGCCAGTGGAGAGGGGAAGGGGGAGAGTGTGGCTGATCACGGTTGGTTGGGAGGAGCCGCCGCAGTAGATCAAAATGGCGACGCACGAGCAGGAGAGGATGGGTAGATACCGAACATAGAGGCTTAAGTCAAAGAACAATTACTAAATTACCTATGTTGACAAAGTTTTCTCTTCCTACGTTGTCTCTATGCAAACCGTCGGCCGATCTTTTTTAGAGACAGGGTACCTTAGAAACCTTCTAAAGCACCGCAGAAAATCTCTATCTTATGTATTTACAAATATATTAAGATAACTATTGGTCAAGGTTGCAACTCGAATACAAGCCAGAGACGGCGAGAATCTGTCCACTGTAATTATCTTATTGCAACTGATGGTGCCTCACTACCTCCAGTGGCTGCTAGATGAAATCTAGTGAGCACAGGGAAGAAAGAGTAGCCGAGGGGATGAGTGGGAGGCTGGACCATGGCCAGATGCTTGGCCCGTTGGCGGATGACCAAATGGATCCTATGAAAACGGAGTAGCACTGGCAAGTGTATGCACGCATTGTGGCCCTGTGGCCTGCGGGGTGTGTGTGCCAACCGTCATGTGTTTGTGCATGGAGCTGACGGAGATAATAGAGACCAGACCTTTGTGTCCCGTGGGTGGTGGTGCCCCCATGGGTATGGATGGTGCCAGCAGACCAAACTGTTCGGACTTCAGAACATCGCCTCCAATTAATGGCAGCACATAGAATTGTTCAGATCGAGCAGCATGTTCCCCCATTCTACAAAGCGCAAACCGAGCCACCCTGCTCGCCTGGTCAGCATGACAGCGACGGCGAGAATGCCGACGGTGGATGCTTGATAGGTAGGTAGATAGGTAATCCCTGGCCTGGCGCCCTAAACTGAACAGAGAGGACCACCACGCCATGTCCAAGCACGGCCCTGCCCGCCTAGCTAGTATCATCATCCCTGCGATGCTGGCCGTAAGATTGCCAAAGATTTACATGTCGCGCACGCACGGACTCGCCAACCCTGCACGGCTGCACATGCCATTGGAGTCAAATCAAACACTCCGCCGAACAATCTTGGCACTAGAGCGCAAAACTACTAGAGGGGGTTCACGGATGCTAATAGATCATATTTTCCAAGTACTTATCACTGAAGGGTTGCCCTAATCAGGATCATCCATCATACTGTCCGTACATCTGTAGCTGCCGACTCACATAGTATACTGCCCACACGGTAGCAGGGGCGTGCCGTACGGCGGTACGGCCATGTGCACATAATTTCCCCCTGTCTGCGTACTTGCCCGGTGTTTTCAAGCGTCACATGCATGGTGAAGGGAACAAAGTTTGGGCCCGTGTGACGCAGGACCAGTGGCGGGACGACTCTTGGGTTGAAAAAAAGATGCATGCAAGCGAAAGTTTTAATGAAAATTGAAGAAAGCAATAGGAATTAAACAAGTAGCCAAAAGCTATGGAACAGTGACGGAGCTAGAATTTTTGGCGAGCCTGGACAGCCAGCTCTGGCCTCCCCATTGGCCATCTGTCCCTGCGTGCCCCCCCTCGGCCTTGCTAGCTTGCTGCCCACTGGTCTTCCCCTCGACCGCCCATCCCTGCATGATGAATTGGAATCCACCGTCAGCGAACTCAGGAAGCCATCTAGGCTCGCCGGGTGGTGACTCCGCCCTTGCTTTAGAACATGTAATGATAATTTTTCGAATTTGCAACTAGGACTTAGAGACACAGTTTGGTCAGTAGAAAATTGGACAAATACTTTGAATTGGCTTACCACTAGGTTTGCACCCACATGAATACTCCTAACTTAAATCCTACGCAGCAGTTTGCAATAGAACTAGCTAACCTAAGCAATCCTAATTGACAAAGCATAAAATTATGCAATCCAATAGTTCCAAAAGCTCACAAATGAAAGTATGCCAAAAAAGTAACTGGAGAAGAAACAAGAGTACCCAAATAGATGAACACAAATGAACCGAGACTAGAACCCATGACCCGAAGAAGTTGGGGACTAAAACTGGAGGGCCATGTGAGAAGGTTTAAGATAATATTGTGATGAATTATTGCAAGTTTTACGAAGTGGTTATTTGGTTTTTGCAAAGATAGCATTTTATCTTGACTGTTTTATGAGCCTATCAGGAAAATTGGTAGTTCCATATGTGTTGGTGCAGTCATACCGCAGGGCGGTAGTACCGATTTTGGGTTCTGGTCATACCGCAGGTCGGTAGCTCTGATTACTAGTTGGTGGTATGTTATTTTCAGATAGGTCCAGTTTTAAGGTGCAAAGTATGGTAGTACCGATCCAGTGGAGCTGTAGTACCGTAGTGCGGTAGTACCGGCTTGATGGAAGCGGTAGTACCATTTTCGGCAAAAATTGAGGATTTTGGGTTTTGAGTCATAGATTGAGTTGGGATGACTTGGGTCATTTCATTAAGATTGCATGATATATATTTTGGCTAACGTTGGTCAAGTTATGAAGAACATGTGCTTGAAAATGATTTTTTTGTCTTTACATGTGTAGGGGCACTTGGAGTCACCATGGTTGACTGGGGGGGGGGGTCGAGGGTACGATCAAGGAGCTAAGGCCCAGAACAATCAAGGATATCGAGTGAGATGGTGAGCTTAAGTATGGTATGAGAAAAACGAGAAATGTTGAAGACGGTTCAAATGGTGGGCTTGCACCATGTGGTTTGGTTGACCCAAGTGAGGCGTGGTCTGATAGAACCAGAGCGGGAGAGACTTATCCATGCGTGGCAAACCAATAGTAAACCTACACATGGCAAGCATGGTGATTACTTACATTGGAAAGAGATGACCAGATCAAGAAAAGGTATTGAGAGACCATGTGGTTGTGACCCCATGATTGTGATGAGTAATTGAGTGCAGTCAGCAGGAGGGAAGTGCTATGTCCTTGTCGTGGTCGATGACTTCTCGAGGTATTCTTGAGTGTTTTTCTTAGCCTCGAAGGATGAGATGTTTACACATTTTCGATGTCTTTTCAGTAGGCTTTCTGTTGAGCTTCCGGGTGCCTTACGAGCGATCCGCAGTGACAATGGCACGGAGTTCAAGAATTCCTACTTTGAGAGGTTTTGCGAGGAGATAGGTGTAGAGCACCAGTTCTCTTCTCCGCACGTCCCACAGCAGAATGGCGTCGTGGAGAGGAAGAACCGTACTTTGGTCGAGATGGCCGTACTCTACGCCTAGGAAGTTTTGGGCTGAGGCTATAGCGACCGCGTGCCATGTTTCGAACAGAGTTTTTCTTCGGGCATACTTGCATCGCACTTCTTATGAGTTGAGATATGGGCGAAAGCCCAGTGTCTCGCACTTTCGTATATTTGGTTGCAAGTGCTTCATTCTGAAGTCTGGGAACCTAGATAAGTTCGAGTCACGTTCTTGTGATGGTATCTTTCTAGGTTACTCGACTTCTTCGCGGGCATATAGGGTTTGGAACTGCGAGTCTAGTAAGTTGGTAGAGACTTGTGAGGTGACCTTCGACGAGGCCAGTTCGAGGACTAGGCCTGATATCTCAGGTTCTTTAGAGCAGTCCGAGCCTATTTTTGTGGACGATGAGGAGGATGGAGATGAGGGTTGTCTACCCAATCCAGTTCCTCATCCTCCACTTGAGGTGCCTTCGTCCACGGCACCTCCAGGTGACCAGCCCATGCCTTCTGCTTCCTCTGGAGCTAGTGGCTCTATTCCTACCTCATCAGCTCATGAGGTAGAGGCCACTTCTTCTTCTCATCCAGGACCTACTCGATATATCTAGAAAGACCATCCTTCCGAGCAGATAATTGGAGACCTCTTTGAGCGAGTCACACGCTCAAAGTCTGATATGTCACACTTCTATCTCCATTCTGCCTTTGTTGCCTCATTTGAGCCCAAGAACGTGTGTCATGCTCTTTCTGATGAGTCTTGGGTCAATGCCATGCATGAGGAGTTAGAGAATTTCGAGAGAAACAAGGTCTGGTCGCTTGTTGAGCCCCCTCGAGGTCACAATATCATTGGGACTAAGTGGGTGTTCAAAAACAAGTAGAGTGAGGATGGGGTTGTCATTCGAAACAAGGCTAGACTGGTAGCTCAGGGCTTCTCCTAGGTTGAGGGTCTAGATTTTGAGGAGACCTTTGCCCCTGTAGCTAGACTTGAGGCTATTAGAATCCTGCTTGCCTTTGCAGCTTCTAAGGGTTTCAAGCTTTACCAGATAGATGTCAAGAGTGCCTTCCTCAATGACTTTATTGAGGAAGAGGTTTATGTGAGACAGCCTCCAGGTTTCGAGAACCCCAAATACCAAACCATGTCTACAAGCTTTCCAAAGCCTTGTATGGACTTAAGCAGGCCCCTAGAGCTTGGTATGAGAGGCTTAAGTCCTATTTGTTGAGTCATGGTTTTGAGATGGGTAAGGTGGATAAGACCTTGTTCATTCGCCGGCATAGCGTTGACCTTCTGCTCGTCCAGATTTGTGTGGATGACATTATCTTTGGTGTCTCTTCCCATACTCTTGTTTCACAGTTCTCGGATGTCATGAGCACCAAGTTTGAGATGAGTATGATGGGTGAGTTGACCTTCTTCCTTGGCTTCTAGATCAAGCAGACTCGGGAGGGTACCTTCTTGCATCAGGGCAAGTACACTCGTAACCTCCTGAGACGCTTTGACATGAGTGATGGCAAGCCTGTGTCAACTCCCATGGCGTCCACAGCTTCTCTTAACCCAGATGAGGACGACGAGCCAGTTGATCAGAAGGAGTATCGCAGCATGATTGGCTACCTCTTGTACCTCACTGCCTCGAGACCGGACATACACTTCTCCGTGTGTCTGTGTGCTCTCTTTCAGGCTTCTCCTCGCGTATCTCACTGCCAGGCGGTGAAGCGGATCCTTCGGTACCTTCGAGCTACCATTGACTATGGTATCTGGTACTCTTTCTCGTCCTGTCTTTTCTTGAGAGCCTACTCGGATGTAGACTTTGCTGGCTGTAGGATAGATAGGAAGAACACTTCTGGCACCTGCCAATTCATTGGCACTTCTCTTGTTTCCTGGTCTTTAAGGAAGCAGTCCGGTGTTGCACAGTCCATCGTAGAGGCCAAGTACGTTGCTGCCGCCAGCTGTTGCAGCCAGGTACTTTGGATGGTCTTGACTCTGCGGGACTTTGGGTTAGTTATTGTAGGAGCCCAGATTTTACAATCCGGATTCCTCTGTGATTCCACCGCACTATTCCCTGGATCAGTAGATAGTGCTCACAGATTACAGTTCTGAATATCACAATACATATCATGCGGAAGCGTAAAATATAATAGTAGACTAACTCATGGGCCGATTAGGCCGAAGTCATTAAATTGCAGCAGCGGAAGAACGAAGCACGCAAGTGGGACCTTCAGGACATGCCCACAGGCAGCCAACTGGAGGTTCGCGACCTAGTTCTTGACATCTTCATCTTCTTCGTCATCATGATCCAAAAGTATTGCTGAAGCATAGTGATTTGATTCCTGATTCTGGATTTGTGGGGAAAGCGAATATGAGCACAACCACCGTGCTCGCGAGCCAACACACAGGATGCAATTAAATAGTATGCATGGCTTATCAAAGGAGAGGCTCGGGTTATTTTATTTGCCAAAAATCGCTTTTGGTAGCCATAGTATTATTAAATCATAGTGTTATTGTTTTTACCTAAACTCCACACGACGATTGCCATAATTGACTTAATCCACCAAAGACACACTTTCCTTACTAATTGCTATCTAAGACTCTAAACAGCGAGTGACATCATTTACTTAATCCACCGAATATACTCTTTCCAAATTGATTGATGTCTAAGACTCCAAACAACGAGTGACATCATTTAATTATTCCACCGATCATACACTTTTTATATTGATTGCTGTCTAAAACTCCAAATAGCGGATAACATCAACTATACAACCCACCAATCAATTGTTTCCTAAATCCCCAAACAACGAGTATCATAATTTATATAATCCACCGATCAATTGTTGCCTAAAACTCCAAACAGCTAGTGACATCATCTATCTAATATCATTTGATTAATCCATGTCAAATAGGTTGAGTTGAGTCTTGAATCTATATTGAGCTTTAGATCGAGCTATACTAGTTTCTTGATGAAGCATGAGTTAGTACATCCGTTTAAGAAAGCAAAAAGATCTCTTTTGTGCGAAAAAACTGATCTCACCAATCCTTTCTCATGAGACGGCTTGCCATTGCACTAGGCATGAACTCAGGGGAAGTTTTGGTTGACCAAGTTCATCTTCTTAAGCTTCTCGCTTGGAGTGGTCGCATAAGGCTTGAGATCTAGCACATGACTAAACAAAATCTGGTTGGAAACAATCATGAGATTTACAAAGAAAAACATGTCATTTGTGCTAAATTTGCTTAATTCCACAACACGACCAAGTACTTAAACAAATGATTCATTTTTGGACTTGTAGCACTCTAAATTGACTCAATGTTCGCTTATTGGTTCCACTTAGCTTATTGACATGGCCTGCATCATCTTTGGATACCTTTAGCTAGACTCTAATCATGGTTGACTTGACATGTGTTGGATCAAAAACGGCGACAGGGGGGGTGAATGGAGCCCTTTAAAAATTACCCCCGAGTATCCTCAGCGACTTCCAACTAAGAACAAGAAATAAAAACGGCAAACACAAAGTAAAACAGAGAACAGACCAATCAAAGGCACACAAAAACTGCAACTTCCAAAAAGACTAAGACTTGAGACTGGAGAGGACAAACAGATTACCGAAAAAACTAATCAAAGAACAAGTTTAATCGAATGGGAAAAACTCTTCTGATATCAAGACCAAAGAAGAAAGAGAGAGCTTCTGTCAGCACATTAAATATGTAACTTGAACCTGGACTAGATCACAGAGAGCAGCACAAGTTCAATTGGTCGAAAAAGAAGTAACAACCAAAGCAAAAGGAAACTGCAAGCAGCCGAAGGAAGTGGTTGAGAAAAAAGCAATAAAAGCTGATTCATGCTGCAATATTGTAGCCAATTGCTTTTAGCACGGACAGCATGCAGCCAAGACAAATTACTGCCCATAAACTTGCGAGAGAAGACTGCATGCTGCAGGAGAACAACTCAAGCACTATCGGCCACTAAAACCAAATGCATTCCTTGGAAGCCGAAGGAAAAAAATATTCTGGAGAAAAGCAACCGAAAACAAAGTACTGCACCCTGACCTTAGCTGAAAATAATGAACATAGCTAGCTGCTAAAAATGGCAGAACTGCTTTGGAGGGAATAAAAGCAAAAGAAAGAAAACCGAGAGGGAAGCAATCAAGTGCTGCACTGCTAGTCTCTTTACTGCCGAGAGACACAAGAAATGCACTGCTATTCGAACACAAAAAGAGCTAAGAAGGGCCAAAACTGAATGGCAAAAGAAAGAACAAGAAAATAACCTTTCAGACAAAAACTGAGAGCTGGACAGAGAAGTAGCAGCTTACAAAAAAAATGAAAAGACTGAGACGAAGAGCTAGAACAAAAGTAAGATCAATCAAAACCAATTCTTCTACAGACAAAAGCTAAAGACTTCAAATCTAAAAGATCTAGACTTCAGGAATAAAATAAAAAGAGACATAGAAGGCATCAACAGAACAAGAACCATAACGACAAAGGATAGATAGCCAAATCATTTCAACCAAAGAGACAGAGATATACATGATTACAATGAATTGTTCTCAGCTCATCTCTATCTCAATCTCACACTAACAAAGTATCCATACATGCTTGAGAATCAAGAACTCATAGCACACATGCATAGGAGACAAACTCACACCCACTCTCTCAAGCCATCTCTCTAAAAATCTGCACCTAGCACTAGAGAGCACCTCTCTATTTATAGCCTCCACTAATGGTTTTACAACCCACTTTACCCATTAGCTCTCAACAACTCATGACGTTTTATCCACAATCCACTTCCTTTAGTGCAGCTTTGCATATTCACCAAAACGCCCCTCGCGCACCTTCCAGGAAGCTTCCTCATTCCTTGCCCTGTAAGCCACGCAGCCACCTCGAGTCCTCGCCGTCTTCGGCACACCTCGACCGTTCTGACCTCGGCACCGCCCGCGCCTAGTCCGGTCATCCCATGCCTCGCCACGACTCCACCTCGACGTCCTGCAGCCATCACAGACAAGAAACACATCACATAGCACCGCTCGAAATATTGTAACCATACATTACCATCAAACGAAAAACTCAAAGCCCAAATCGATCGAAACGAAAAATAAATGACTTAAGCCCGTTCGACCTAGTTCGACAAGGTCCGACCGAAACCGATTGCACCGCGCAACGACATGGTCCAAACCACACAAAACAAACTCGACTTTACTAAAACAGATGTCAATTACTCATCACACACATGGGGTCACATCCACATGGTCTCTCAACATGCTATGAAATTCGACTAATTTTCAGATTGTGACTTACTTGGCCTAGCTTGTCTATACATACATTGTCATGATCCTGATAGCATACTTATGAGTTATGGCTTGATGTAATTCTCATATGGTCATTTTGGATAATCTTCATGGCTCTAAATGCTTAGAATAAACCAACTTCAGCCATTTCATCCATTTTTGTGACCTTATTCTCTCTTTTGCATCCTTGATGATTTTATTACCAAAAGGGGGAGAATAGCGGAGAAAAAGCCATTTGGGAACCATCTAGAGCTTAGGAGAACACTTTGCTCTTTCTGTTGTTGCTCTAGTGTTCCTTCTGTCGACATGGTCATAAGCTTCTTTGATTTCTTTTGGACCATGTTTTGACTCTTTTTTCTTTCAAACTCAACTTTGCGCTTTTTCTGGGTTTGTCAATATACTCATCAAGAGGGAGATTGAGAGACCATGTGGTTGTGACCCCATGATTGCGATGAGTAATTGACAGGTTTTCTGAAAAGATTGAGTTTGGATTGTGATGATGGCATTTGGCTCAGTCGGTTGTGGTTAGTTGGCCTTGAGGCGTATTCTTCTTCCCGATTGGTCGTTTGGGCAAATTCATGCCTGCGTTTGGTTCATTGATGCTATTTATGCTTACATGTGTCGAGTGGTGCTATTTGATGTATTTCTTGTCTGTGATGGCTGCAGGACGTCGAGGTGGAGTCGTGGCGAGGCATGGGATGACCAGACTAGGCGCGGGTGGTGCCGAGGTCAAAGCGGTCGAGGTGTGCCTAAGACGACGTGGACTCGAGGTGGCTGCGAGGCTTGGATGACAAGGAATGCGGAAGCTTCCCGGAAGGTGCAGGAGGGGCGTTTTGGTAAAAGCGCAAAGCTGCACAAGAGGAAGCGGTTCTGTTCGGGATTTAGCGGGCATAACGGGTTGGAGACCCGTTAGCCAAAGGCTATAAATAGGAGAGGTTTCCTGGTTGTTGGCATGGATTCTAGGGCTTGAGGGGTTGTTAGGGTTTTGCTTTAGTCAAAATGGCCTTTGGAGAGTTGTTTTGCCTTTAGGCTTTAGTGGTTGAGAGAGTGCAGGAGGTTGTCTCCCGTAGGTTCTCTGTGTCTCCTCTCAAGCATGTAGTGTTCTTGGGTCTCTTGAGCTTGTGAGGGGGAGAGGATGAGTTGATGTCCATGTAATCATTCCTCTTGTATCCAATCGCGTATGGGGACTCCTATGTAATCCTTGAGCTGTTGGAAATGAATCTTTTGATGTTTTTCTTTCAGGCTTGCAATTCTCTGTGTTTGTCATTTTTAGTTCCTCTCTGTGTGATTTTCGGGTTTTTGCGATTTGGAGTTGTTGCTTGCTGAGGAGTAGCAAAATGGATTGTCTGTGATGGGATGATGTTTTGAGACCACTTGGTCAGCTAGTTTGCTAGAGCAAAATCTCTTAATCAAAAGATTCTTGTTACTCATTTGCCCTGTTCTTCGTTCTAGGGTTTCTTTGTCAGAGGATTCTTGAATCTTTTATTTCTCTTTGGGAACTGGCCTGAATGTTGGTCTGGAGAGCCCTTAAATCATTGCTAATCCAATTGCAAAAGGTCTTGGGCAAAGGATGAATGAGTGGTGAGTAATCTGAATTTTTTCCTCTCACCATCCTATTTTTAGATTGCAGAAAAATTTCTCAAATTCTTGGTCTCTCGGTGATTTTTCTTGTTGAGTAATGTCTCTTTGCTATTTAGAATAGGTATATTCTCTTTCGGCAAAGGGAAATTAACTGCAAGCTTTTTAATTGGTCGAAATCACGATTTTTGAGTCTTTCTTCGCAGTAGTTTCAGTCTGTTGGTCTGAAATTTCGGGGGTCCGATCTGACCGGGCTTCACTTGGCGGTCAGATCGGCCAGTAAGCACTGGTTAGACTGGCAACTAACAAGAGGTCAGATCGGCGGCAGGGTAGCGGTCAGACCGCCTAGACACCTGCGGTCTGACCGCCCCTAGCAGCTCTGTGATTTTTTGATGCTGATTCTTTTTGGCCTATTTTCTATCTCATTTTTCTGAGTTCTCCTCTCCATATTTCTCTTTCGATCAGTAGGCTCATCCAGAGAACACAAGTCTTTTTCTTCATAGATTTGATATCTATTGGAGAGAAGATTTTTGTGGATACTCTTTGGGGGATAAGTTTTAAAGTCGACATTCACCCCCCTCTGTCGCCGATTGCGATCCAACAGGTATTTTTGTTAGTTTGGCCGAAATACTGGAATCTATTTTGGATCAAAACCGGGGCACATGAGTGGCAGTTGGAAAGCGGTTTAGGTCAACGAGAAGCTAATTTGATCAATATAGATTAAGGCTAAAGACTTAGCGGATTCAGATTTATGCACTTTAAAAAACGTGCATAGGTGAACATGTGTGAGTAAAACCCGTGTATGTAGGGTTATCGGGTTTCTCTCATTGTGCTACTTTAAAGTGATGGTAGAAAATTTTGCTTTATTATCTCTAGATGGAGCATTCCCCGTCTTAGATGATGACTTAATGTTTTCGATGTTATTTGGTTTCCTTTGAATAGACTCTCTAGCTTGGAAAGTCATCTTCCTAGACTTCAGATATTTGAGGTACTTTTCTATTTGTGTCACACGTTGATAAGCATCATTTGTTATTGTCACATCTTCCGTAAGCATTTCCCTTTGAATATCTTGTCTTAAACCACTCCGAAACCTAACAATTGCCGTTTTCTTATCTTCAGGAGCCTCACATCTTCAGGATAATTCTTCTGCAAAAGAGTCGCATAAAGTGAGACTTGTGATTCAGATCTGGATGCAGAACTTGATTCCTTGTGAAGAAAACTTGAAAATGTAAGCAGCATGTATTAGCTTGTTAATATTATAATATACTATCTGCATTTAATCTAGCAAGCACTAATGTTGTTTCATCAGGCTAACAAGGAATTTGAAGAAGTCCAAAGAGAGATTTCTTCCTTAGAAAGGCACACTAAACCTTAATTCGTCTATTGCTAAAGTATTGAAGTTGTTTGAAGGCAAATCTGTTCAGGACAATATTCCAGGTATGACATTAACTAGCGAATACCAAAAAACAATTACGAAAAAAGAGCAGAGAAATGTACATCATTTGATTTGGTGCTTTTATCAGGTTCATCAATTCTATTCATTACATCCGGACTTCTTTTTTGTTGTTCACTAACATTGTATTGATACACTCATGTTGCAGTTAAACTTCGACATTGATGGCATGCCAAACTTTTGTTTTGTTTTATTCTCTTTGTGTTGCTTTGAGCAAATTAAAAGACTAATATCCATTATATAAGGTGGTTAGGGAATTTGAGCAAATCTGGCTTTTGATTAAGTGCCTAGTTAGTTGTTGACTTGTTTGCTCTCGACTGGCTAGAGGCTTGGTATTGTTGAACCTGGAACTTAATTGGAAGCTTTTGGCCCTATAGGTTGTCAAATGTCAATTGTGATCACACTCAAAAATCGTCCTAGTTTTTACTGAGCAACAACAAAAAAATTGGTATTTGCCGACCAAACCAAAATTTTATTTGGTAAACATGCACTACTACAGAAAGCCTAATACTAGACGGCCAATCACAGACGGTTTGACAAAACCGTCTGTGATTGACACTAACACAAACGGTTTTAATTTGGACACCGTCTGTGTTGGCGGCGTCGGGGAAAACGAGTATCACAGACGGTTCTTACCGATGAACCATCTGTGATACCGAAGTATCACAGACGGTCCTTTTATTAAAAACCGTCTGTGATAATGGCAGTAGGCATTTATTGCGCTGCTCAGACCGCATTTGTCTTCATTTTGATCCAGATCTAGCTGGTGCTTTACTCTTTCGCTTAGGAGGCAAGCTTGGCGATTTCAGGCCAGTTAATTTGGTGGGAGGAGGCAGATATTGAGCTTTGAAGATTTATACTTTCCTGGTTGCTCTAGATATGGTTGGTAATGAAATTTATTTTTTCTTTGCATGCATTACAATTTAGATCTAAGTAATTGGTGAGTGTTATTAATTGAAGATGGTTTGCAAAATTGTTGGTTATATAATAGCTGTTGTGTTTATAATATGAATTGCGGTAGCAAATTAAGCCTCAATATAATACATGTGGCCGGTACATATGTAGTAATAATTAGTTAATTTAATTTTTAATACTAAGTTGTTATATATGTACGTAACATAGGATCGAAGCTGGATGTGTGCCACGAGCCGTGTGAGTGAAGAGTACATTAATGGCGTGTCTGCTTTTACAAGAGCTGCCGAGGAGGATATGTTGAATAAGGGGGTGGAATATATGTACTGTCCATGCACTGACTGCGAGAGTTTAAAGATGTTTAAGAACCGAGGGCAAATTGAAGTTCACTTGATTCGGAGGGGTTTCAAAAAGGGTTATACGTGTTGGACCAGTCATGGCGAAGTCAATGATCAAATGCCGCCGGATGACATCGCCGGTGAAGTGAAAGATATGCCGCTGGATGACATCGCCGGTGAAGTGAATGACATGCCGCCGGATGATGTCGATTGTGGTTAGGTTGCATGATGATAATCTAGATCAGATGCTTCGCGATGTAGAAGAGGATTATGATGAGAGAGAGAGTATGTTAAATTCCGGGGCTTGATGGAGGACTCGGAGAAACCTTTGTTCACGTGCTGCAAGTACACGAGGTTGTCGGCCGTGCTTAAACTGTTGAAATTGAAGGCAAGCAACGGTTGGTCCGACAAGAGTTTCACGGCGTTGCTAAGTCTTTTAGCGAACATGCTTCCGGAGGTAAATGAGTTGCCTAAAACCACGTATAAAGCCAAGAAGGTTCTTTGTCCGTTGGGAATGGAAGTAGAAAGAATACATGCATGTCCGAACGACTGTATCCTCTACCGTAAAGAGTATGCAAACATGTATGTATGTCCGGTGTGCAACGCATCCCGATACAAACGTAACAATCAATCAGATGATGGCGAGGGAATAGAGGTGAAGAAAGGATCTCCTGTTAAGGTGGCATGGTATTTTCCTATAATTCCCCATTTGAAAAGGTTTTTTGCAAATTCAAAGGAGGCAAAACTGCTGCGTTGGCACTCGGAGGAGCACAAGAAGGATGGAATGCTAAGACACCTTGCTGATTCCGCGCAGTGGAGAAACATCGATAGGAGTTTTGCATACTTCGGTGCAGAACCAAGGAATATAAGGTTTGGACTGAGTACAGATGGAATGAATCCTTTCAGTAGCATGAGCAACCGACATAGCACATGGCCCGTGACTCTCTGCATCTATAACCTTCCTCCTTGGTTGTGTATGAAGCGAAAGTATATTTTGCTATCGATACTTATCCAAGGGCCAAAACAACCTGGGAATGATATTGTTGTGTTCCTAGCACCGTTGGTGGAAGATCTAAAAGTACTGTGGAATGAAGGGGTACAGGTATGGAATGCATACAAACGAGAGAACTTCACTCTGCGCTCCTTATTATTTTGCGCCATAAATGATTATCCTGCCCTTGGTAACCTATCGGGCCATAGTACAAAAGGTGCCAAAGCTTGTACTCACTGTTTAGATGGTACCGAGAGTGTGTGGCTGAGACACTCACGTAAAACCATCTACATGCGTCACCGCCGGTTCCTTCGGAGGGCTCACCCATACCGCAAGATGAAGAAACAATTTGACAGAGAGAAGGAAGACGGTTCAGCTTCAAGGCATTTAAGGGGACACGAGGTTTATGATATGGTTAAGGATTTAGATGTTGTCCTCGGAAAGGGACGTAAATTGAGGGCTCATGAGAAGAACACCTAGAAGAAGAGATCAATATTTTGGGACTTACCTTATTGGGAGTACCTAGATGTTCGACACTGCATCGACGTCATGTACGTAGAAAAGAATGTATGCGACAGCTTGATTGGTCTCTTACTGAATATTCGTGATAAAACAAAGGACGGCGTGAACGCACAGCTTGACTTGGCTGATATGGACATCAGGCCTGAGTTAGCACCGACATGCACTGATAATGGACGAATATACCTTCCCCCTGCGTGTTACACTCTGTCCAAGGCTGAGAAAACAGAACTGTGCCAGTGCTTGCATGGTGTCAAAGTTCCGTCTGGTTACTCCGGCAACGTGAAGAAACTTGTTTCGATGCAAGATTTGAAGTTAAATGGCATGAAGTCTCATGATTGTCATGTGCTGATGACACAGATGCTCCCTATTGCAATTAGAAATATTTTGCCGATCAAAGTCCGAGAGACAATCATGAGGCTATGTTATTTCTTTAACACAATTGCTCAGAAGGTCATCGATCCCGAAGGACTAGATGCTCTGCAGGACGAGGTGGTGATGACTCTATGTCACCTTGAAATGTATTTTACTCCTTCGTTTTTCGATATCATGGTCCATCTCATTGTTCACGTTGTGTGGGAGATAAAAATATGCGGGCTCGTATTCCTACGTAGCATGTACCCATTTGAGAGGTTCATGGGAATTCTCAAGTCCTACGTACAGAATCATTCTCGTCCGGAGGGCAGCATCGTCGAAGGTTATGCAAGCGAAGAGGTCATTGAGTTTTGTGTCGATTATATGGCTCAGATTCAACCGATAGGTGTGTCTCAATCTCGTCATGAGGGGAGGCTGAAAGGTCTCGGAACTATCGGAAGGAAAGCAATCACTCCAGATATGGACACGTATACTCAAGCCCATTTCACGGTGTTGCAACACATGACTGAAGTAGCACCTTATGTCGACCAGCACAAGGATGGGCTTCGGCAATAGAACCCGGAGCGGCCGAATGTTTGGATCATGAGGCAACACAACAGTCGGTTCAACAAATGGTTGAAGGAGCAAATCGCTAGGAGCTCGCCAAGTGGGACGCTAACATGGTTGGCAAAAGGGCCGACATTTACAGTTGTGACATGGCAAGGATATGACATAAATGGGTACACATTCTATACGCAGTCTCAGGATGTCAAGAGCACTAACCAGAACAGCGGTGTCCGCATAGATGCATTCAATACTGAAGGGTCGAGAAACTCGTACTATGGCTTCATAGAAGAGATTTGGGAGCTCGACTATGTGGTTTTCAAGATACCCTTATTTCGCTGCCGTTGGGTGCATCTCCCACAGGTGAAGGTTGACAAGTACGGTGTCACTACCGTGGACCTCCAACGTGTCGGGTACAAAGACGAACCATTCGTACTCGCCAATCAAGTTATTCAAGTTTTCTATGTAGCCGACCCGGCAAATAAGAAACGCCATGTAGTTCTTCATGGAAAAAGGAGAATTGTCGGAGTAGAGAATGTAGTCGACGAGGAAGAATACAGTCAATTTGACGAGTTACCTCCTTTTGGAAATGGCATAAGGGTCGACGACGAACAACGTGACGAAACTTGTTACGTAGGCATTGATCATGATGAAGGGCTGATTTTTAAAGGAAATAAGCAAGTACAATGAGAATGTGCGACATATATGTGGGCATTTGCATATATGTATATAACAATGCATTTGTGTGATGTATACGTGAATTGTCATTTATGTATACAACAATGCATGTGTATGATGTATATGTGAATTGGCATTTATGTATAGAACAATGTCATATGTGATGTATTTGTGAATTTGCATTTATGTATATGTGAAAATGTGTGATGTAGTCAATTTTGAGATTGAGAAAATGTGTAAAGAAATACACTGTGTTGGTGGTTGGTGTTGTATATATGAATGCAGATTGAGAAAATATGTGATGTAGTCAATTTTGAGATTGAGAAAATGTGTAAATGAATGCAGCTGGTAGGTGGTTGATCATGAATGTAGCTGGTAGGTGGTTGATCATGAATGACTATAGCCGGGCAAAGACTTATCACAGACGGTTCTACACTTAGAACCGTCTGTGATATCAATATCACAGACGGTTCTAAGTTTAGAACCATCTGTGATAAGCCTACTATCTCAGACGGTTCTAAGTGTAGAACCGTCTGTAATAATCCCCTATATATACACTCTGGCTAGGGTTTTCTGTGTATTCTACAGTTATTCTATATCTAAATCCCGATCTGCCTCCCCCGAGCCCTCGTCGCCGCCTCCCTCGAGCCGTCGCCGCCGCCTCCCTCGAGCCCTCCCCGGCCGCTTCCCTTGAGCCGTCGCTGCCGCCTCCCTCGAGCTGTCGCCGGCCGCCTCCCCGAGCCCTCGCCGCCGCCTCCCCGAGCCGTCGTCTCCCCGAGCCCTCGCCGGTCGCCTCCCCGAGCCCGTCGTCACCGCCGCCTCCCCTAGCCCCTGTTCTTCTGGTGATTTCGAATATCACCGGTCTTGTGAGTGAGTCTGTGATTTTTGTATGCAATCTGTGTGGGCTGTGCAAGTTTGTTAATCTTCTTTACATTACCTGGCACTGGGAAACATAGATTGCTTATGGGATATTTGGTTGCTCGATGATAACAAATATCATATACTGAGATTGGTTCAATCGGTCATTGAGCTCTAATAGCTATCATTGTTGTCTTGTGACTCTGGAAGGCAGTCTCTAGACTTTGATATATATGCTTGTGAGTGAGTCTTGTTGTCTTGTGACTCTGGAAACATAGATTACTTATGGGATATAGCTGCCATTCAATCGGTTCATGCTGTTTCAGATATTAGCATATTCATATGTTGATATGTTGAGAATTTTGTGTTAGTGATATGCCCTAGAGGCAACATGGAGATGTTGTATATATCACATATTATGTTTATGATACATTACTTTGTTCCTTAAAATAGACATTATCATTATTGATCAATGAGTATGTGACTTATTCATGAGACTCTTAATGCTAAAATGTTGCTATTTCTAAATGATCCCTGATCATATATCATATGAGGAACAAATATGATTCAAAGATCAGCATATGTATTGATTGATGATCATGTCTCATAGATCATGGTATGGTGATACCAAATCAATAATATGGACATGTGTTAGTGAACATATGTTGGATAGACCCGCCATGAGACACTGCAGAGATTCCATGTGTCATCAGTTGGTCTCAAGTAGTGTTTATGTAGAATCCTTAGACTTGAGATCTTCATGGTTCCCAACATGCGTAGTAGCTTATTTTGGGACTACTAAACACTACTCCGTAACTGGATAGTCATAAAAGTAGTCTTCGGGTTTGCCATGAAACATGTAGTGGGATGTGAATAATCAAGATAGAATTTGCCCCTCCTTATGTGAGAGATATCTCTGGGCCCCTCGATGTAATGGATTATGAAAATGCATGGCCATGCCAAGGTGATTGAGGAGTCAATCACAAGTTTATAATCCATCACGGAATCGAGAGAATGATTGAGCTATTAAGAGGATGACACAGGTCTCGCCTTGAGCTCAATCTATATCGTGAGGCAAAGGGATTCGTACATGAGAACATTACAGGTTCACCCGATATGATCTTTATGTATACTTTGGGGTTAATATGTCTTACTAGAGGCCGCTATTAACAGGGTGACCGGAAAGGCGTTTCCGGGTCGCGACCAAGTATTCGTGAACCTAGAGGGTCGCACGCTTAACGGGCTGGAACACTAATTCGAATATGATTCGGATGTGGGCTCAATTCGGATAGAGATCCGAATAGACTCCTATTGGGCCTCGGTCCATAAGGCCCAAGTGAGGAGGTCTATATATATGGTGGTGAGGGGCTGAGGGGTGTGTGCTTCTGTTAACCTCTAGCATAACCCTAGCCGCCACCTCCCAAGCCAAACCCTAGCCGCTCACGAGTGCTAGTGCACTCGTGATCGGCGTTCCAGCCTCGGACGTGTGGATACCGGTGGAGGCGCTGCTCGTTGCAGCGTTGATTGGCATCAACAACCTACAGATTAGATCTGCTTGTGGTGTGGTTGATCACGTGGAGGAGATGATCTGTTCGGGACGATCGGCTAATTCCACTACTACCTCGACGCGCGTGGTTGGATCGGTTTCTCCAACTCTTCTTCCGCTGCGCTGCGCGTCTAGTGGTAACGATCCATGATCCCTCCTTAGCATGATGTCCTTGTGTGCGCGGTAGAAAAGTTTTGTTTTCTGCTTTCGTGGCCTACGCGCAATCCTTTATTTTGTTAAGTTGAAACATAAATTATTGAGCAAAGTTAATTTGGTTGGTCTTGCTTTTTTGAATACTGCAATCTGAATACATGCATGCTGAATATACTTTAATCTTGAGATTGTAGAGTTTGTATCTAGAGCTCAAAAGACCGAGTTTATTATTTGGCATAACCAATCAAGGAAGAGTATATGATTTAGTAGCGGGACGGCCAAGATTAATCTTGTGCAACCCTACAATTTGAGAGCATAAATTAATCAATTAAAACTTGAGCTTGTTGCTAGTCTTAATTGATACATGCCTTTTACATCGTCATACATATTCATGTTTAGAATGTTATTGATTCTATTATTGATGCTTGTTGCTTGTTGCTTCATATTGCTACCATTATATATGTATATATGTAGGTATATATATGTATATGTATGTATATACACATATATATGTATTGTAATCGCCTATATTAAGCGAAATAGATAGATATTGTACTTTCTTATCTTATGGTATGGCACTTTCTTATCTTATTCTAATAGACCCATAAATTGAGCAAAATGTCATCTGTGCATTCTTCAACACCATTGCCGGAGGCGTCCACATCAAAATCAGGACGCCAAGGTAGAGGGCTATCGAAGAAGCCTGAGGGCGATTTACCATCACACAGGTCGATGTATCTGGGGTCCCTCTCCTTCCTCGCAAAGCAGTAAGTGCATAGAAGAGCATGATCGGAATCATTGCAAGAGAACGAATTGAGATCACATTCAATTCGTGGAAGGACGTGCCTACGACTCGAAAAAGAGAGCTGCTGACAGAAATTTTGGAATCGTTCGAGATCCCAGAAGAACACCAAGACGCCGTGCAACGACAAGCCTTGCTAGGGGCGTGCAAAGCATGGAAGAACTTCAAGAGCAAGCTTGTCAAGGACTACGTGGAGAAAGACGAAACGCCCTTTCATAAATACCCATTCCTGGAACCACAATGGCAAGAGTTCAAGGCTTCGAAGATGACCGAAGATTTCAAAAGTACAAGTGCGGCGCACAAGGCCCTCCAGGCAAAAAACACACACCCCCACAGACTTGGCACAGCTGGGTATGCGGGTAAATCCCGCAGTGGAGGAGCGAGGATGACCAGGCAGCCCTGCAGGACATCGCCCCGCCATTTGCCAATATCCCGGATGAGCGCAATCGAAATTGGATTAGAGCAAGGTCATCCACAACGACATCGGGGGACGTCTCCTTTCGAAACCCTGCAGACCAGCAAGTGTCCCAGCGCCTGGTAAGATATCAATCGAACTACGTAGCTTGTAATTACTCCACAACTTCGTACGAAGTGAAATGACATGTCGTGCTCTTGCAGGAAGAGCTGAGTTTTGAAACAACCCTGGGATCATTCCAGAGAACAAGGGAGAATGATATGCTCTCCGCGGCCCTGGGAAACAAGGAGCACCCGGGCCGTACGAGAGGCCTTGGCCTTTACGTTCCTTGGAAACATGGTTTCCAAGATGACTCCGACATGTATCGGCGCAGAAAGAGAAACAAAGCCGAGCGTGACGCACAGCTACGAGAAGAGATCAAGGCATCTCTTAGAGAGGAGCTAATGGGTGAGCTGGCTCATGTAGTTAGAGATGAGGTGCGAAAACATACAGAAAGTCAGCAGGCCGCCGCCACCGCTCCTGTGCCAGCTAGCCCGCACAACCGTCCGAGTAGTTACACGTCCAATCCAACGCAAACCGATGCCAGATTTTCTGTGGACGACATCCTGGTAATAATTATTATCTCTCGAATGCTTACTCCATTGATAGGCCTATTCGACTAGCTAATTCAGTATCGTTATGTAGGAGCCTCGGCGCGTGCTCCAAGTGAGATATGCCTCGCCCCTTGCACGCTGCTTGGGCCGTGCATATCCGTCGTATCGGGGCCATGCTTTGCACGGTCAAGCTTTAGTGCCAGCCGCAAAAGTTAATGTGGATGGTGTGCATGTCAATTTTGAGGTCGTCCCGCTCATCAAGCCCCCAACGACGAGATCGTGACTCTAGGGCAGGCCATTGGAACATTCATCCAGTGGCCCAAAAGCGACATCTCCCTGGAGGCTTCTTCACCGGTGGCAGGACCAGAAGGGCAGTGCGAACTAGAGCAACACGCACTGGTGCCATCTCCACAAGGGCGGTCGGCGAGCTACTGAACGGTGCTATCTCCACAGGTGCTATTCTCGCCAAAGCAACTTGCACCGTATGTACCATTACAGTCGATTACCATAAAGTCGACCTACAGTCAAGGCAGTGGCCAGGGCAAATCAAAGACGAAGGATGATGACGATATCCCGTACCTGCCATTGGCCCACAAATTCGTGCTAGGCGAGCCAATGATATTCCCGGAAGAGAACCTCTTAACCCTAGGAGTTGGTTGCCAAAGATTCCACGCTTGGTATATGGAACAGTCCAATAGGCCAGAGGCGTAACGACGCCGGTATCATCACAAATTCAAGCGGAACATTTCGCACGGCTCGGGAATGTGTCTTCGCAGCGACCTTTGATGATATATTTGGTCTTTTCACGCCAACGCCTCGACGCCTCACTCGCTCGATCTTTGGGCCGTAAGTCCGCACAATCACGATCTCTGCTCACGTAATACCGATATATGTCACAATTTGTTGCTTTTCTGTGTATACATATAGATTCATGCTGACCGAAGCTAGATCATCGAAATCACCAATTGGTTTCCTGGACCCACGCTTGGTCGCCATTGATACCATCAACGAGGATGCATCCTTCGTCGAGAACTATATTACAAAAGCACTGCTGGCTCACCGCGATAAGGAATATGTTCTTATGCCATACAATGAGCACTTCCATTGGATTTTAATTGTAATTATACCAAAATGGAACAAAGCTATATACCTTGATTCTCTAAGTAAGAACAAATCCAAGTACACAGCTATCACCCAAATACTCGATAGGTAAGTACATTGTACATTGTACTCTTTCTTTCCTTCCGAATGACTAATCTAACTTTTTCGAATAACGAAGGTCGTTCATCACATATGTTCAACAAACACGTGGCTCGACGACAGGGGCCAAGCCCTTGAAACATGCTCGCAATTTTCGGGTATTCGCTAGCTACACATTAATTAATCATATACAACACTTAGTAGTAATGCCTCTTGATTTAACACATTCTATTTTTGCGGTGCCACCACGTGGAAATGGCAACACGTTTGGATACTACGTGTGCCACCATATGAGACTACTCCTCGATTCCACCAAGATCACCAATTCTAAGGTTTGTCAATCTTCCCACATTTATTTCATACATGTCAGGTTTTATATGTACGCGCGTTGATATTCCTATCGACAGGCTGCGCCCATCTCTACATCTGCATTGAAACAGTCGGACTTTGCAAAAATTCAAGGAGAGTTCGTTTGGTTTTTGTGGACTAAAGTCATAAGATCAGATGGAGAGTTCCACTGCGCAGAATGATTTTTTATTGCTCTTATCACTCTGTAATTGTGAATTTGTTAATGGATATTTTATTTCATTTCAATTAATTCATTTGCGAAATGGATGCCTTATGTCTGTGAATGAAATGTGATGTGAATTGGATGTTTTATGTTTGTCAAATGAATTGAGATGTGAATTGTATGTATACATATACTTGTTTATCTGCTTGTTTGAGAGGGCATGGCTAGCATTTCGAGGCTAGCCAATAAACGTAAATAGATTTAGGGTAGAAAAGAACATCACGACGGTTTTTAGTTACAAGCCGTCGTGATAGGTGACATATCACGACGGTTTGTAAATAAAAATCGTCGTGATATATCAATATCACGATGATTTTTAGTTAAAACCGTCGTGATATATCAATATCACGATGGTTTTAGTTAAAACCGTCGTGATATCGATATCACGAGCGGTTTTCGCTAAAAACCGCTCGTGATATTGATATATCTGTGATAACCTTCGATTATCATCGACCCATAAATTGAGCATTTGCCGTAAAACCGCTCGTGATAACATTTTTGAACCGTCTGTGATGTCCTTTTCTGTAGTAGTGATGGTATCCAGTTTCAATTATTGAAATTTGAAATATACAAAAAAAAAACTGAACCCAAGTTACTTTAATTTACCGATTAAACACCCCTACTACAATAAGTAGTCTGCATTTAGAAGCAATTTGAGATGCAGGAAGGATATGATATTATTTAGCCCCTGTTAATCTTGCAACAAAGAAATGTCTATGATCCTTAGTTTTTTGTGTAGCAATATATATTTTCTGCTTTAGTGGTTGTTTTTGTATCATTAAGCTAAAAGAACTTTTAAAACAGTACTGTTCAAGTTGATTCATTTTCTTTCCTGTGCAATGTAGGTACCATACTACCATCTGTAATGGATTTAACAGTGTTTTTCTTGTATCAGTTGCTTCGTGGATTGAAATACATACATACAGGTAAATGATTTATTCTCACATTAAAATTGTATCTGTTGTGGCTACTGGCCAAACAGTAAAGAAGGGGACTCAGAGAAGAGGAAGAGGAGAGCCAGATCTGTGGGAGAGTTGGTAAGAATGAGAGGATGCCCCTCCTCCTGCCCCTCCTGGGGGTTTATATACATGAGTGGGGTAGAATGAGAAATCTCCATTCTACCCCTTAATACTTACAAAGGATGCGGGTACTTTGGTATATTTACATGAGTATATTCCTCCACGCTATTGGGCCTATTACATACTAGGCTAGTTGCAAGGCCCAATTACGAGGGGTTGGGCCACCCCCATAACAGTATCTTTGCATATTCCAACACTTGCTCCAAGGAGTGCTCTGTTTACAAACAAAAATATTAGCCCATCTGTCATCAGATAAGTGTTGTTTTAGGCAAAAGCTTTTGTAGTAAGATACGTGATGTACTAAGATATTTATAGGAGGAACATGCCTGAGATACCCGTGTATCCTTAGTAGCGGAATAGAAAGTTGTACAAGACCTTTAATTAACTGGAACTTAACTACATTGGGCCAGAAAACACACATTTTACCTCCTCCTATATGCCCCAATGATTAATTGCCATAGTCAATGATCACTGCATGTGATCATGGGAGCGATATAGATCGAATTAGACAATGACCTAAACTATTATGGATGCCTAGGTGATGTCACCTAGGCATTGCCTTCATGCCTAGTTGGGTAAGGGGAGAACAAGAGACGGCGGTGGTGGATATTGTGGCAATGGCGTGGAGCCGGTGGTGGCTCCTTAAGAAGAAGAAAAAGGAGAGAAAAAGGGAAAGAAAGAACACAAAAATGAAGGAGGAATGTAAGGTCTATACTGCCACATAAAGACCCCGTTCTTTTTGGCTTCAGCTTCTTTAGAAGCCGAAACAAATAAGGAGACCAAGTGGCTTCTCCTGTGGCCGCGTGTTCTTTTTAGCTTTTTTTTGTAATTAAATGAACTAGTGATATACTTAGCTATAGGTAGTTCTTGATTTTGGACCGTGCAATATGTTAAGAGTTATGATTTACTACGTGTAGCTACTCCTTGTTTCACTAGCCTCTATCATCTTCTTGATACTATCATCTACTTGATACTTTGCTAGTTAGAACTTACTACTACTTGCATAACTAATTCCTTTCATCATATGATATGGTTAAATTTGCTTGTTAAGCTACTAATGTAGTAGTGTTTTGGTCATATAGTATGGTTTCTTGATCTTTATACATGCGACATATATGGTTTCTGTTTTTTACGCATTATCCGACTAAATATTCTTAACCTAGTCTAACCGTATTCGGAGTGACATGTATTCGCTCCGTATTCGTGACCGAAAATATTTGCATTTATATTTGTATCCGGTACTATCTGTGTCCGACTCCAAAAAAAAAATATGAAAAAGGATACGGGATGAGTGATATCTGTCCGCCGTTTTCACCCCTAGTAATTAGTACAAATTCTCTTTTCTCTGGTGCAGCCACGTCATTTCAATTATTTTTAGCCATCCGATATGTATTGAACGTTCCAGATTACTTTTAGCCATCCGATATGTATTTGAACGTTCCAGATTACTGAGAATAGACTCGACTGCTCCTTTGGTAAAGGTTGGGCCGTTACGGTTCCCAATATCCTTTATTCGCCAGTAGTGAAGCCCAAGTCAATTGGTTCGGCCAGTTGCATCTTTGTCTGTTGTGTTGTTTTTTTTTATATATACATTATAATTTATAAATTGTTTTCCCGTGTCATACACGGTGGACTTGATGTGTCATGCTACAGGTTGAAGATGCCTACTGATTGAAAATGTTCGTACCATCAGGACAAGATTTGTCCTTTTCAGTTGTTGTATATGCATTAACTAAAATAGAATAAATTATGTTTCATATGGAAGCTGTTGTAATATGCATCTTAATTTCTCTTCCCTGCTCAACATTTCTCTTGGCGTTGCTAAGAATGCCCGCTGCAACGCGCGGGGTATCATCTAGTTGTATGCATACAACCGATGGTTTCTTTGTTGGAACTGCCTCTTCTTCGGTTCTTCCTCTGTTGAACATCGATCATGACCAAAACTCCTATCGGTTAAGAGCATGTATTATAAGAGGCTGTAAGCTAGCTGTATGCTGAGATGGAGGAGAGAGAGGAGGAGAGAGAAGAGAGGTGGGCTGTAAACTTACAGCCAGCTGAAGCATAAGAACTAAGAAACTTTGTGAGAGGAAAGGGTAGGTCATACAACATTCAACTGGCTGTAACTACTATATGAGTAGGCTAAAAAGTGAGCTGTAAATATTCATACAACCAGCTAAAGGCTGTATTATAAGACTTGCTCTAATTAGGGCAAGCACCGAAATAGCCAATTAAGAGGTCTCCTGTGGCCACAGGATCCCGCGCAAGTGTCCACCCTAATTACCCTAGGGAACGTAGGTAATCAGGCAATTACCCGTGTCAGGGCACCGTGTGGCCAAAGCATTACCTAGAAGATTACAAAGCGTAAAGAGACAGGAAACTGTATAGGTATCGTTCGGATGTTTTCTTCTCAACAATCATTTAAATTTTGGACCGTTGGATTAGAGATCCAACGGTCTCTTTTTTTGGAGGGGGGAATTTTTTTTGGAGGGGGTGAGGAGAATTTGTGACCCTTGGATCTCTAATCTAATGGTCACAAATCTAGATGATAGTTAGAAAGAAAACATCCGGATGATGTTTATCAATACCCGAAACGGAATTAGTTAGCGCTAGCAAAATATATAACAAACAATGATCTAGTAATTTTTCGTCGGACAAACTCGATCTCTTTAACAGTTCAGATCATCTCAGTATCTATCTGTTCGTAACTCCTTGCCGTCAACTATTACTGCCGTGACACGCTTTAATTTACGTGCGTGCGTGCGTATATATACGTGCAGGCAGCCTCAACACCGTTCCATAAAACTCGCACGTACGTCCGTCCAGAGCCCCCAGCCCCCCCGCGCGCCGCGCTCATGCATGCAGACGCCACTTCCGCCAGCGACGGCGTCCCGCCACCACCGGCTCCGGCGCCTATGTGGACGCGGCAGCAGGACAAGCTGCTGGAGATGCTGCTCTGCCGCCTGTACCCGCGGTGGGACCGCATCGCGGCGTACCTCGGCGACAGGACGCCAGCCCAAGTGTGCGAGCGGTACGAGTGCGTGGCAGCCGAGCTGAGGCGAGTCCTGGAGGCGCCGGGGGTGGAGACGCCGCCAGAGTGGGACCTGCAGGAGGCGGCCGCTGCAGCGCCGCTGGCGGGTGGCGAGGCGGCGGCGACAGCCGCGGTTGGGGAGGACGCTGCCGGTGCGGCGGCATCGACTACCGGCGGCGAGATATTGGAGGAGAGGGGCAAGAAGAGGAAGCGCGGCGGGAAGAGGAACAAGCCCGTGAACTGGACAACTGAGGAGCACAGGCACGTAATCTTGCATGCCTTAATTACCATCTCATGGTTTTTTTATTAGGGTTCGTACGTGTAGGTTAGATTGCTCTCCGATAACGTAGTTTCATAACACTTTAGTGTAACTATATAGAAACCCTTGTGCAATTACACCACCAGACGCTGCAGTGCAAGTCATATATAATTGAAAATATACTTGACTAATCTTTACTTAATTAGGGTTGTGCATATTAACGCATAGCTAACTAGAGAGCTAAGGATTTAAGTTGTCATTACAGCTCACCGGCGTACGTTTTTTGATTGATATTGATCAACTAATTAATGGCAGGCTATTCTTGGAGGGTCTTAAGAAATACGGGAAGGGCATGTGGAAGGCGATAGCGCAGGAGTTTGTGAAGACGAGGAGCCCGACCCAGATCGCCAGCCACTTCCAGAAGTTTGCCATCAGGCAGGAGAAGAAGCAGCTCAAACTATGCAAGCGGGCGAGCATACATGACATCGACGACCCCAATAGCATCCCTGCAGTCGCCGACCACCCGAGCGTTGCTGCGGATCACGATGATGGGCCTGCGGGCGAAGATGAACCTACTGTAACGACGATTGACGAGTCTGCTGGTGAAGATGAACTTGCAGCGGTTGATGAGCCTGCGGGTGAAGATGGAATTTTGGAACACTTGTTAGGTAGATATTAATTAGGATCGACATATATATGCTGGTATATAGGCAGTGGGTTTTGTGGTCACCAGGGTTAACAATTTCGTTTGAGGGAAAATTTCAAAGGGTAGCCAAATTACCAAAATTTCGGTTTGGAATCAGTTAAATTTCTGTAATTTTAATTTGAATGTTGATGAAACTTCAGAATTTTGAGAAAAAGGTTATCAAAGATAGTAGAGATGAACTAGATCTTGGATGTAGATGAAACATAGATGACGATATAGATGAAACTTGCTCTAATATTTGAAGTTCATCTCAAGATTTGAATTTAAATTCAAATTTCGGTCTCACAAAATAATTTCGGAGGGGATCGAAATCATCAAAATTTTTAAAATTTCAGCAAAATTGTTAACTTTGATGGCCACGTATATGTGTTGCATAAGTGTAACTTGCACTGGTCATCAATAAGTGCAACTTGCAATACTGGTCGGCCATTTCAGAAACACTAAAAGAGCTCATAGACGTGATACATGTAATTTTGAGGCGGAAAAAAATCACTAATTAAAGCATATAAGTTTGCCAGGGCATTGTAACCTAGCTGGGACCTGGGAACAATTATTGTGCTCCATTCAAGGCTGCAAATTAAATAGCGGCGCAATGGCGTTATATCAAGTAAAAAAAGGCTAATGCTAAAATTTGTGCACAAATATCGTAATTGACGGCTTTTGATGTTTTTTTTACCGTGTTTATCGCCAATATGCCGTGTCGCGCAATCGCCGATATCCTTCAGTTTCCTTAAGCCAGCTTTTGTTTTTGTTATTTTTTTAGGGGAGGGTGAGTTTTGGGTCTAGACCACTAAAGCCCAATACCAATAGTGTTTTATATATGTGCCTTAAAAAAAGTCTTTTATGTAGGCTGCTACATCCAAACTTATCAATTATACCATTCCTGTACCAATTGGTATGTATCATTTTTCATCCAAAATGGTATAGAGTAGTCTTGCGTTCCGTACCACCTTCAATACCGATCAATACTGATAATACCGGCCGAATTGAAAATACTGTCGATTGAACTCATTGAACTATACATTATATTTGATCCTACTATTACGTATTTGTAGTAGTATTACAACTCAAAATTGGTGTACATACAATTAAATCTATACATATATTTATAAATATATATTATTATATTAAACTCTAGAACGGTACACCAGTATGGGCTGGTACCGAAAAGTACCATTCCAAAAGCCAAAACCTGTATAGCCGTAGGAATGGTATCGACAAGTATGATGATGTCTCTCTATTGTTATGTTTGATGTTAACCTAAGTACTTAATTACTTAGTGTTCCAAAGTGGTTGTGCTATACTTTATTTGTGAGTTGTCACACATGTAGAACTATTTCACTATTTGTGATGGTATTTTGTTGATCTCAAAATTCATATTTTTTTACAGGTTTTCTATTTCCCAGATGCCTGAAATTTTACAAAATCACATTTGATTTTCTTACCTTCGGATCAGTGTGGAGAACCGTGCTTAAACGAGCTCTTCTTCCTTCTATCCGGCGTGCGGTGATGGTGGTGGCGGTGGTCAGTGGATTAGGGTTATGGTTCACTGGTGGCCCCGACCATAGAGGGAGGTCAGGTGGCAGTAGCAATGCCACCGAACACGGGCAAGGAGGGGAGCTGTGGGCGGAGTCACCAGGGGAGGGGGTTGGCAATGGCTGGAGTGGTTAGGAAGCAGTGGGAGGTGGTGGCAGGTCTGACAGGGGTAGCCACCGGAGATGAGGAAGGGAGGCGAGCGCGGGATCTCGCTAAAGTGGAAGAGGGAGGCGATGGCGGAGGCGGGAATAAGAGATGTGGTGGAGGACAAGGGGCAGGGTGGGAGGAGCTTGTCGGTGGGCATGGCATCGACGATGTGGCACAGGGGTTGGGGGCAGTGACAGTGATGATTTGATTTAGTTGGTTAGTGTCGACGATCGAGTGGATCTTACAAAATGTGAGAAAAAGGTTGGATTCCTTGGAAGGATTCAGAATGAGAATGAGGATGATCTTTATTGTTATGAACTGGTTGCAAGATGCTCTCAACTAGATATTGCAAGAAGGGTACTACTAGCGCTAGCCTTTGTAGTTTCGTATCTGGTTGGAGCTCTTGATTGATCTTCTGATATTGGGTCACAGATGCTGCTCTATTGTGTTGTATTTGCTTCTCTTATCTTTTGTCCTGTCTCATCAACTCTTCAATAGCACCCAGCTATCCATGTGAGTAGGCATCTTGCTGAATCGTCTAGTCTAGTCAAGCAGAAAGAGATCTGACAATAAATGATCATCAGTTATTATCAATGGGAGAGAATCATAGAGACAACTACATGGTGGTGGTTGTTAGAGACGCAGGGTTGAACTATTGTGCTGTTTGGAGAGAATAAAACATGTGTTTTTTTCGTGCCACAGAAGGACTTGCATGGAGGCGGGCCCTTAATACCAGTTTATAAGATCTCTAAGTGGTCTACTAGTCAGGTAAAATCTATAAAAAAAACCTCTGACTAGGGGTACTCAGGTAATTGCCTTTGGAAGCTTACTACCACATGGGTCTTGAGACCTTAATTGAGTAGTAAAGCTATATTCAATGGATAATTTAATCCTTGCCAGCTAGCCCCCAAACTTTAAGTGAATTTATAACTTAAATTTTCTCCAATTGGAATTCAAGTCAGAGAATACTCTTTTAAGAAGAGTAAAGACAAAGTTTTTATTCACTTAAGATTGAGGAAGCCAACTAGGAAAAATGGAAGGTTTTTTTTGCCCGTTACGCTCAAACCTAGCAACTGCTATTTTTGTGGTTGAAAAAAACACTTATAAAAATTGGCATGGTACCTATTACTTTCATGCTTTCCAAAGAAAAACTTTTCATTTTCTTCAATTTCCTCTACCTCTTTGCCTTAGCGTCCTCCAACTGTAGCTTCGAATCTCTTCAATCCACATTTAGAACTTCAACCATTATAATCAAACATGTCTGACTTGATCACCTATAGGCTGGTATCTGAACTAGGATAAAAAAGATTGAAGGCCCTGAAATTTGCAGGAATGATCCCCGATTAGGTTCTGGTCTTCTGGAGATCAACGATGGGGGAGAACTTTCTGAGCGTGAATGACTGTGAGATTCCCATCTCTTGGGCATATGTGGAGTGTGGATTCAGGATACCAGCACATCCCTTCTTGTTGGAGATGCTTGAATTCTATGGGATCGAGTTGGTAAATTTGGCCCCCAACTTAATCGCCAATTTCAGCATCTTCGTCTACTTGCGCGAGGCGTATCTGGGATTCTGGCTAACTTGAAACTCTTGAGCTATTACTACAGGATGACCAAAAGGACTAGAAAGGCAATGATGTCACCAGGGAACTGCTTTGTGCGGCTTCTTGATGGGAAGGAGAGGGAGTACATCACAATGTATTCCAAATCTCCATGGTCATCATGGAAGAAGATCTAATTCTACATGATAGTCAATAAAGAAGATAACTTATCATTCGCGGGATGGATAGCAGTGGAGAACCCAGACTGGAGGTCATCTATGAAGAAAGAGGGGATAATACAATGATGGGTTGAGGCCATCGTGTATCTCAAGGAGAAGGGACTAGCTTCATGGCACGTGGTGAGGGACTTCTACATGCGTTGTATTAGTCCTTTGAAGTTGCACAACCATATCATGTTGTGGTATGGAGGCACGAGATATTCAACCAGGGACTCCTTAGAAGGTAAGCATTGAGAACTCTGATAAGATAAATCGTCTTTTGTTTGGTATTAATTTTTTGACTCAAAGTTTCTCATCTTTGTTTTGTTTTGATAGGCTTCTCTCCTTTTGAGATAAGAGAGAGGGTAAAGGCAATATGTGAGGGGGAACCTGTGCAGAAAGAAGATATCCCTTTGATCCTAGTAGTTACCTCTCTAGAGGATAGGATCAAGAGACTTAAGGTAACAGAAGATTCTCTTCACCTGAATTTTGTTTTTTTGACTGGTGTGTCGTAACGTTCTTAGCATGTGTTGATGGTTAAGTTGGATGGTGCAGAGCTGGAGGAAAGCGTAGAGAAGATTGCTCTAACCTCCAAGAAACGACGGATTATCAAGAAGTTGTTGGGGCATTAGGATCTTCTCATGTTCCTCCGACTATCCGAGTACCTGAGAAGAAGGCAGAAATCCTCTCGGAGGTAGGTTTTTACTATGATTATGAGAGTTTTTCTTACAAACACATTCTTTCCCTTGTAAAAAGAATAGACGAATTGCACCAACGAAAATGTATTTCTTGGATGAAGAGTTTCACCGCCAAACTTATCTCAGTTGATGACACAGCGGGAGCAAGGGAGGAGTCACTGATTGGTGGTACCACAATCGTAGAGAAGAACTGCTTTTGGAATTTGACTCCCAAAGACCTTACGAGAATAACCCCCTACATCTCAGTTATCAAAGGGCTTAAGGACAAGGGGCTTATGGGCTGGCATGTGGTGAAAGACTTCATCACACGTCGCATCAGCCCCCTGAAGCGATGAGCACATCCTATGTGGATATACTCCGGAATCTCGGACGCAACCCGAGACTACGAGAACGGTAAGTGATACTTGAACTCGTGTTCATATTAAGATTATTATTTTTTTGAGAATTGTTTATTTATTATCATGTCTAAATGTAGGATTGGACAAGCAACAGAGGAGGGTGAATGGTGCCTTCAAATTCTCCTCAAGTATTCACTTAACCCTTTTCTCCGATAGCTACTTAGCTATGAAGACTAGGGTTGAAAACTCACTTGAAAAACCAAAACAGTAGAGAAAACACAGTAGAGAACTGACCGTGGTCAGTGACCAGGAACATGGTCGAAATATGACAACATGGTCGTAAACACGACAATGAGGACAAAAGTAGACAGCGTGATCATAAACTCGACAACGTGGTCAAAAGCAGACAACGTGGTCGGAAGCAGACAATGTGGTCAAACAATCAACGTTGTCATAACCCGCTGAGACAGTGGTCATAACCAACGTAGTCGTAAGCCAACGAGTAGTCAAACAACCAACATGGTTGGAACCACTCTACAACCAAAAAGATCAGCATGGTCGAAATCGGTGCTATGTAGTCTGGAACTTGACCATGGTCGAGACCAACGTAGTCATAAAGCCGATCGCCATTCCAGACTGAGGCTGCACCGACTACGACCACTTTAGTTCAGATTCAACAAAAGAAACAAAGAACTAATAGATCTGAATGTGGTCAAAACTAGATGTGGTTGAAACATTCTCGGAAGAACAAAGGAAAGTCAGTGAGGCGCACGACCGCAAGATCCATATTTTGAATAACTCTTGATTCAAAGATCAACTAGCCATGAAACTTTTAATACAGCAGGAATAAGATCACAAGAGGCTGCTCTAAGCTTTAATTGAAAACATAGCAAGAAAAAAGAGATCTTTCTATATAATCTCCATGAATGCACAAAAGTAAAGGCGAGAGAGTTTAACATCAATCAGACTATGCTCCAGGGAGTACAATAGCCAAGATGGCTTTGAGCATAATTCCCAAACACACAGCAAGTCAAATCATAGGCAAGAACGTTCTCGCGGTTAAAGAAAGAAAAGAAACGATCAAAGAACAAAGAAAAACCAAGAAAATAGAAGAACAAGACCAAGCCAACCCAATACCATCCAGACAACAATACTCAAAAGATAGATCGAGAATAGATGTATTGCTCTAAGGATTGAGTTTACAGCCACTCCATTTAGGAGGACCAAGAGCACAAGTGCTCCACACAAAACCCTAACCCTAAACAAGAATGCATGCAAGAAAAACAAGACAACCAGAGACACTTAGGGATGGGTAGCCATCCAACTCCTTTTATAGGCTCTCCTAACCAGGGATAACCCATTAACCCCCTACCTACCACCAGGTTTTCTCATGCACGCTTCTCAAAGCAGCTTACTGTTGGTGATATGCCCTAGAGGCAACATGGAGATATTGAATATATCACATACTATGTTTATGATACATTGCTTTGTTCCTTGAAATAGACATTATCATTATTGATCAATGAGTATGTGACTAATTCATGAGACTCTTAATGCCAAAATATTGCTATTTCTAAATGATCCCTGATCATATATCATATGAGGAACAAATATGATTCAAAGATCAGCATATATATTGATTGATGATCATGTCTCATGGATCATGGTATGGAGATACCAAATCAATAATATGGACATGTGTTAGTGAACATATGTTGGATAGACCCGCCATGAGACACTGCAGAGATTCCAAGTGTCATTAGTTGGTCTCAAGTAGTGTTTATGTAGAAATATTAGACTTGAGATCATCATGGTTCCCAACATGCGTAGTAGCCTATTTTGGGACTACTAACCACTACTCCGTAACTGGGTAGTCATAAAAGTAGTCTTCGGGTTTGCTATGAAACATGTAGTGGGATGTGAATGATCAAGATAGAATTTGCCCCTCCTTATGGGAGAGATATCTCTGGGCCCCTCGATGTAATGGATTATGAAAGTGCATGGCCATGCCAATGTGATTGAGGAGTCAATCACAAGTTTATAATCAATCACGGAATCGAGAGAGTGATTGAGCTATTAAGAGGATGACACAGGTCTCGCCTTGAGCTTAATCTATATCGTGAGGCAAAGGGATTCGTACATGAGAACATTACGAGTTCAGTTGATATGATCTTTACGTATACATTGGGGTTAATATATCTTGCTAGAGGCCGCTATTAACGTGGTGACCGGAAGGCGTTTCGGTCGCGACCAAGTATACGTGAACCTACTGGTCGCACACTTAACGGGTTGGAACACTAATTCGAATGTGATTCGGATGTGGGCTCAATTCGGATAGAGATCCGGATAGACTCCTATTGGGCCTCGGTCCACGAGGCCCAAGTGAGGAGGTCTATATATATGGAGGTGGGGGCTGAGGGATGGACACACACTTCTGTTTCTCACGAGCAAAACCCTAGCCGCCACCTCCCGAGCCAAACCCTAGCCGCTCGCGAGTGCTGGTACACTCGCGATCGGCGTTCCAGCCCCGGACGTGTGGATACCGGTGGAGGCGCTGCTCGTTGCAGCGTTGATCGGCATCAACAAACTACAGATTGGAACGGACTCATGGTGTGGTTGATCGCGTGGAGGAGATGATCTGTTCGGGACGATCGGCTACTTCCACTACTACCTCGACGCGCGTGGTTGGATCGGCTTCTCCAACTCTTCTTCACGCGCGCTGCGTCTAGTGGTAACGATCTATGATCCCTCCTTAGCATGATGTCCGGTGTGCGCGGTAGAAATTTTTATTTTCTGCTATCGTAGCCTCACGCGCTCCTTCAGTGGTATCGAGCCATCTTGCTTAGTTTGCGATCGGATCAGCGCATATGTTGATATGCGGTTGTAGTAGATTGGATCTATTACGGTCTAGATCGGTCGGTTCATGTGATGAATCGATGGTAGCACGGGTTGATGAGATCAATCGGTGAATAGGGGATAGATGAGGTGCAGATTGTATCACTACTAGTGCCCTAGAGATTGTCTCGGATCGGCATAAGGTTGTTATGTCGAATACTAGTAGTATATGAATCTGATAGCCTCGGGCCAATGGAACTACTAGTGCCCTAGAGATTGTCTCGGATCGGCATAAGGTGGTTATGTCGAATACTAGTAGGTTACGGATCGATGGCCTCGGCCCGATGGAAAAACTAGCTTCCTAGAGAATGTCTCGGATCGGCATAAGGTGGTTGTGCCGAATAGTTTTTCCATTGCGATTTCATAGATTGGATCTGTAAATTTCGTAGGGTGTTGAGGCGCTGCCACGAAACCCGCGGGTGGCCCCTCGACCCCGCGCGTGCACTCGCCTTGTATAGCGTCATGGGTTCACATCGTTAGGTAGAATACGATTCTACGTCTAACTTATTTTTGCAGAGAATGATGTGAATAGTATGGCCCTATATCTTATTGGAATGTATGAGATGTATGTGATGCATGTAACATTCGTTCGTGGCCTGCGTGTCATGATTATTTCAGCTATTGTTAGCTGTCTATATTGTATTTAACGACTTGCGTGTCGACCTTAATGCTTGAATCTAGCTTTGTAATCTTCAATTTCTAGCTATTATAGGTAGTAGCCTAGTTTTGAGGTTACAAGCTTTCAAGCATGGTGGCCTAAAGGAGTGATGTGGAGGATGGAGATCGTCTACACCTACATGGAGATGGATATCACCTTTTGGGCCATACTATTTCACAGTTAAATATGTTTATCTGTGATGTTATCTATCTTATTCTTATGCAATGATATGTTGCTTTGGTAGGATAGAATCCCTCATAAAATTAGGTGTTCATGCCCTTCCATATGTTGCACCAAAAGATAATGATCACCGCATGGTAGGTCTACCAAAGTAGAGTGCCGTCGGTTATCATCATTATTTGGGCCAGATGTTGGACATCTACATGCGGAAGCATTTGGTTTACTTAACAAGGTTATCAAAACAGTTTTGGACCTTGGGGCATAGGTTGGGGCCGGGGCATATTGATGCCACCCAACAAGCAAGAGTCACATAGGGATGTGATTAGCAAGGTGTTGCTTACCCATGTCACTAGTTTTCTAGCCGTGATGCCAAAGCTCACTAGGAATTAGTGAAATGAGGATCTTGACCCACTATGTAACTTAGAGGGAGTTTTGTTGCAAAACACATAGTGGGAGTCTTTTGTTAAATAGTTTAATAAAAGATGAACATAAACATAGTGCTAAACTTTGCATATTCTTGTGTTGTAGATCATGTCACTAACGCCGCATCCAAAGACTTTTAATTTGCGATCTATTCTTGAGAAAGAAAAACTCAATGGAACAAACTTTATGGATTGGTATCGCAACTTGAGAATTGTTCTCAAGCAAGAGCGCAAGGAGTATGTCCTTGAGTCTCCTTACCACGATGACTTGCCCGATAATGCTCTCATGCTGCACGGAGAACTTATGAGAAGCAAACGAATGATTACCTTGATGTGAGCTGTCTCATGCTTGCCACAATGTCCTCTGAGCTTGAAGCAATATGAGAACACAGATTCCTACAATATCATTGTGGGGTTGCGTGGTATGTTTGAGAACCAAGCAAGGGTGAGAGGTTCAACACTTCAAAGTCCTTGTTTGCGTGCGAGCTTGCGAAGGGAATCCGTCACCCTCATGTGATTAAGATGATTGGCTACATTGAGAGTCCGAAAAGCTTGGTTTTCCCTTAGCCAAGAGTTGGCTACGATGTGATTCTCCATCGCTCCCCGAGCTTTGAGCCATTCATACTGAACTATCACATGAACAACATGGTCAAGACCTTGGTGAGTTGCATGGGATGCTAAAACTGCCGAGAAAGCATTAAGAAAAGCAGCAATCATGTGATGATGATGCAGAAAGGCAAGGGCAAGCCCAATATCAAGAAAGGCGCGGTCAAAGAAAGTTAGCTCCGATGAGATCGCGAGCGGTTCTAAGGCCAAGCAAGTCAAGAAGGGCGCTGCTCCTAATGCAGATTGTTACTCTTGTAAGCAATCGGGGCATTGGAAAAGGAACGCCCAAAGTACTTGGAGGATCTTGAGAAGAAGAAGGGAAGTACGACGCCCCTCCGGTATAAATGTTATAGAAATCAATCTTGCTACTTCATCCACTGATTCTTGGGTATTTGATACCGGATCGGTTGCTCACATATGCAAATCGTTGCGGGGGCTAAGAAGAAGTAGAAGTTTGAGGAGGAGCGAAGTGGATCTTCGCGTTGGCAATGGAGCAAAAGTTGCTTTGCGGTGGTTGTTGGCACCATGCCATTGTCTTTACCTTCGGATTAGTTTTGGAATTGAATAATTGTTATTGTGTTCCATCTCTTTCCAAGAACATTATTTCGCTTCATGTTTGCAAGCGAAGGTTATGACTTTAGATCTATGAACAATGGTTGTTCTCTTTATTTCAAAGATATGTTCTATTGTCATACTCCATTAGTGAATGGGTTATATGTTCTTACTCTTGAAGAGTCACCGTCTATAACATTAATGCAAAGAGGCAACGTTCGAATGATTTGAATCCCACGTTTATTTGGCATCGCTTAGGTCACATAAATGAGAAACGCATGGAGAAGCTCCATAGAGATGGTATTCTGCACTCATTTGATTTTGAATCATTTGAGACATGAGAATCTTGTTTACTTGGCAAGATGACAAAGGCACCTTTCACGGTCAAGGTGAGCGGGCAAATGACTTATTGGCACTCGTACATTCGATGTATGTGGACCAATGAGCTCAATAGCCGAGGGGGTTTTCGAGACTTCATAACTTTTATCGATGACTTTAGTAGATATGGGTATATCTACCGATGAAGCATAAGTCTGAATCCTTTGAAAAGTTCAAAGAATTCCAAAATGAAGTGCAAAATCATTTAGGCAAGACAATCAAGTTTCTACGATCGATCGTGGAGGCGAGTATTTGAGCCATGAGTTTGGCAATCATCGAAGGATTGTGGAATTGTTCCACAATTGACTCCACCAGGAACACCTCAATGGAATGGGGTATCTGAATGGAGAAATCGCACCTTATTAGATATGGTGCGCTCCATGATGAGCCAAAGTGATCTTTCGTTGTCTTTTTAGGGGTATGCTCTTGAAACAGCCGCTTTCACACTAAACAGGGTTCCATCAAAATCAGTAGAAAAGACACCATATGAGATGTGGACAGGACAACGTCCTAGCTTGTCTTTTCTTAAGATTTGGGGATGTGAGGCTTATGTAAAACGTTTACAATTTGATAAGCTCAGTCCTAAATCTAATAAATGCTTCTTTATCGGGTATCCTAAGGAAACAAAAGGATATTACTTCTATAATCAAGGAGAAGGCAAAGTGTTTGTCGCCCGGCATGGTGTCTTCTTAGAGAAAGAGTTTCTCTCAAGAAGGGATAGTGGGAGCATGGTGCAACTTGAAGAAATTGGAAACACTGAAAATGTTTCAGCTCCTCTGAGAACCACAACAGATGAACAAACTGTTGAAGAACTCATTGTGGACACACCGCACCACGTAGGTCGAGAGGTCACGTCGTGCACTGAGAGGTACATGTTCTTGACTACTCAACAACGGGACATATTGTTGTTAGACAATGATGAGCCTAAGACCTATGAAGAAGCGATGGTGGGACTAGACTCGAGAAATGGCTTGAAGCCATGAGATCGAAATTGAATCCATGCACACGAAATCAAGTTTGGAACTTGGTTGATCCACCTGATGGTGTTAAAACCATTGAGTGCAAATGGATTTTCAAGAAAAAGATAGACATAGATGGAAATGTTCACATATATAAAGCGCGATTGGTGGCTAAAGGTTTCAAACAAATTCAAGGTGTTGATTATGATGAAACTTTTTCGCCCGTCGCAATGCTAAAGTCTATTCGGATCATTCTAGCGATTGCTGCATATTTCAACTATGAAATATGGCAAATGGATGTCAAAACAACTTTCCTTAATGGAAATCTGAGTGAGGATGTGTACATGACACAGCCCACAGGTTTTGTCGATCTGCAATCAGCTGGAAAGATATGCAAGCTGCAAAGATCCATTTATGGATTAAAGCAGACATCTCGGAGTTGGAACATTCGTTTTGATGAAGTAATCAAAGGGTTTGGTTTCATCAAGAACGAAGAAGAGCCTTGTGTTTACAAAAAGGCTAGTGGGAGCGCACTCGTGTTTACGGTCTTATATGTGGATGACATATTACGATCGAAATGACATTCCTATGCTCGAATCTGTTAAGTCTTCATTGAAAAATAGTTTCTCTATGAAAGACTTAGGAGAGGCGATATATTCTGGGCATCAAGATCTATAGGGATAGATCAAGAAGGCTAATTGGATTAAACCAAGATACGTACATTGACAAGGTGTTGAAAAGGTTCAACATGCAGGATTCCAAGAAAGGCTTCCTACCTATGTCACATGGTATAAATCTTAGCAAGAGTCGGTGTCCTAGTACACGATGAGCGGGATAAAATGAATGCGATTCCATATGCTTCGCTATGGGATCCATTATGTATGCCATGCTTTGTACACGTCCGGATGTCTCATATGCTTTAAGTGCTACAAGTAGATACGATCGATCCAGTGAAAGTCACTGGATTGCGTAAAGAATATCTTGAAGTACTTGAGAAGAACTAAAGATGTGTTCCTCGTCTATGGGGTGAGGAAGAGCTCGTTGTAAATGGTTACACCGATGCTAGCTTCCAAACCGACAAAGATGATTTTAGATCGCAATTTGGATTTGTGTTCGCTTGAATGGCGGTGCGGTGAGCTGGAAGAGTTCCAAGCGGAGACGGTTGCTGATTCTACAACGAAGCCGAGTACATAGCAGCTTCGAAGCTGCTAAAGAGGCTGTTTGGATCAAGAAATTTGTTTATGAGCTTGGTGTGGTGGCTAGTGCCTCCAGCCCAATGGACCTCATCGTGACAATAGTGGGGCCATTGTGCAAGCCAAGGAGCCTAGATCGCACTGTAAGTCCAAGCACATTCTACGGCAATTTCATCTCATCCGCGAGATTGTGGAGAGAGGCGATGTGAAGATATGCAAAGTACAAACGGATTTGAACATTGCAGATCCGTTGACAAAGCCGCTTCCCCAGCCAAAGCATGAGGCTCACACTAGGGCAATGGGTATTAGATACCTACATGGTTGACTCTAGTGCAAGTGGGAGACTGTTGGTGATATGCCCTAGAGGCAACATGGAGATGTTGAATATATCACATATTATGTTTATGATACATTGCTTTGTTCCTTGAAATAGACATTATCATTATTGATCAATGAGTATGTGACTTATTCATGATGTTGCTATTTCTAAATGATCCCTGATCATATATCATATGAGGAACAAATATGATTCAAAGATCAGAATATGTATTGATTGATGATCATGTCTCATGGATCATGGTATGGAGATACCAAATCAATAATATGGACATGTGTTAGTGAACATATGTTGGATAGACCCGCCATGAGACACTGCAGAGATTCCATGTGTCATTAGTTGGTCTCAAGTAGTGTTTATGTAGAATCCTTAGACTTGAGATCATCATGGTTCCCAACATGCGTAGTAGCCTATTTTGGGACTACTAACCACTACTCCGTAACTGGGTAGTCATAAAAGTAGTGATGAGGACATCACTTCTCCGAATACACACAACACACCTCCACTTGACATTCAAGGACCAATCACTAGAGCTCGCGCCCGACAATTGAATTTACAGGTGAGCTCGTTGCTAAGTACTTCTTTTTGTTCATTTGAGAATCGATTGCTACCTAATGATTTAATAATGATTAGGAACCATGGAGAGGACCTAGAAGTACTTGGAGAAGGACTACGAGGCGCACAAGTCCAGCAAGGGCGGTCGAATCATGTTGGAGGCCCAACTCAAACCGACTTCGAATCCAATTCGGAGTCCAGGACCAGGCCGCATTAAAACGGACGCCCAGATCGCATCCGGACTCCGTTTTGGACGTTCTACCTATGTATAGAAAGCGGAGAAGACTACCTTTCCAATGGCTCTGGTCCCATGTCAAAATTCCTTCTGAGTCGACAGGAATCGTCGAAACAAGTGGGCGTTCAGAATCTATCAGGGTGCTGCGCCACCGTCTTTTGGGCCTTTCGGCTTTGTATCGTGTTGGAGCCCATTAGGGGCGCGTCCAGGGGTTTTGCACGCCCCTCAATCCTTTATATCCAGCCGCCACCCCCACCATTAGGGTTGGGTTTTGCTTAGATTAATTCTGTCTTTGAACAGTATCGCCGTTCATCGGTTTGTGAGACCCCAACTTTCGAGTGCTAAATCAATACATCTGCAATTCAGTTGTGTTCTTCCTTGTTCTTGCTTGTGTTCTTCAATTCGCAGGCAAGAATTAGCCTTCTTGGCGAGGTCAACCGGCTGCGCACGGTTGATAACCTGAGGAGACGTGGTGCTACGATTGCGGGGTTCGGAACGTGTCGTTCGGAAGCTGGATCGATTTGTGTCGCGCCTCCACCAAATCGAATTTACCTAACTGTTGGAAGATCGGGACCCGCTCCCATCAAGTGGTAATCGAGCTTCAGTGTTCCTTCAGGTTCGAGTTTACCCTACCTTTGTTGTTTTCGGTTTCGTCCTAGAGTCCATGAAAAGCCCTACAAAAAAATTGTAGTCATAGGTTATTTCTGTCCTAGATCTCGTTTAGCCTTTTGCACAAGTTGATTCCAGAGTCCGTAGTGTTGAGTTTGTGTCCTTAGTCGAGTTGTGTTGCTGGTTTAGATCGTGTTTTGTTTGGGTTATCTTGCTTCCGCTACCTCTCATACCCTCTGTTTGGGTTAGGCGTGAAACCCTAGCCGTCATCCATCGCGTATTCCACCCTCTGTTTTTGCTTTCCCACCCATATCCCACCCTCTGTTAACCCTCTGTTTTCATCATCCATCACGCCTCGTGATCACACAAATCATCCCCGCCTTTCCCGAGCTTCCGCCACCAATTTCCACCAAATCCTCCACCCGATCTTTGTTTTGGCCTCCACGAAACCATAACTCGGAGGTCCAACTTCAAACAGCCATAACTTTTGCATACGGACTCGAAATCAGTTGATTTTTTTTTGAAATTGGGTGAAATTAAATTTTGCATCCGATACTCCCCAACTTTGTCGGGTTCGGCGATTTTATTTTCCCGAAATTCGGCCTGGAAAGTGCAGTACTCGAGCTCCGAAATTGATTTACCGAATTTACAGCACATTCATTATTTTCTGTAGGCCACACCTTACATCGGATTGAGTTGAAACTTTGTGTGGTTCCTATTTCTGTGCTCTGCTCTGTGAAAAAAATAAAATAAAAAAGACACAAAAAAGAAAAATTTCGGCTTAGTAGAGAAGAGAGAGAAATTCAGTTCTGGCTCTGCATCGCCAAAAAAAAAAAAAAACAGAAAAAAACAGAAAAAACCGGACAGAGCACGCTTTTAGGTGACAGAGCTTTATTTGTTTTGTGCTTTGCTGAATTAAGTTTCTCATTCCTCTGCCATCTTTGTTGTTGTCTTCGCTACTTTCTCGCCGTGATTCCTTGTTCATCATATCCTAACACCGATATAGGACACATTTAGGCCAGCAACTAGGACCATGATTTGGACATTTATTCAGCATTACTATCTGTTATTGATTTGTGTTCCACTGACATATTTGGCCTTCCAAGCTCCATATATCTACTTCTGGATAGCACAGTTTTGACCCTTGCAATCGTATCCACGCTCGACACGGTATCACGAACCAGCCACCGGTTGTACCACCTGCTGCTTTGGTAAGAACACTTGTAAGAGCTTGGTAAGCCACTTCCTTTGCGAGTTCCCACTGCCCTTCATTTGTAGTTGATAGGGATAATCCTTTTTGTTTTCCCTGTGTTTTCCACTAACCATGGCAGGAGATGAAGGGGACGGAACACCGGTCGATTTCAACGAGTGTGTTAGTCGCGGCCAGCTACAAGCTGCGCTCGACAAACAAAATGCTTCACTCGGCGCGAGAATGGACACCATCGTCGCCGCCATTGCCAAGTTGAACACCACGGAAGGCATTGAGCGGGTGGAGCGGCGAATGGCTGACCTCACTGGTCGGTTGGAAAAATTGGAGGCACGCCTGCCACCTGTCAATGATGGCCATCGTCATGATGATGACATAGTGTATGATGCAGATGGCAACATTGATCGGCGGGCAACACAAGATGCACGACTACGCCGGCGTCTTCAAAAAAACCGACAAGGTATGGGAGGTAATAACCAGAACCGACATGGTATGGAAGGTAATAACCGAATCGTCATGGTAACGACGACCCTTTTGCTAAAGTTAAGTTTACCATTCCATCTTTTCTGGTCTTTATGATGCTGAAATATATCTTGATTGGGAGATGACGGTAGAGCAAAAATTTAATTCTCACTTGGTTCCTGAACAACATAGAGTTAGACAAGCTACTAGTGAGTTTAAGGACTTTGCTATTATCCGTGGAATGAACTCAAGAACATGCGCTACAACCCGATACATGGGAGCGCTTAAAAGAAGATATGCGTAATCGTTTTGTTCCTCCCACATATAAACTTGAATTGAGAAAAAATTGCAGCGCTTAGAACAAGGTGATCGTTGCTCGTGACTATTATGCCGAGCTTCAAAAGGGTATGATGCGTTGTGGGGTTGTTGAGGACACGGAGGATAAGATTTGTCGTTTCTACGGGGTTACGGCGTGACATTCAGGATATTGTTGATTATAAAGAATTTACTATCACAACCAGCTTGTTCCACCTTGCTATGCTTGCAGAAAAGAATTGCAGGGACGCAAGGAATCAGCGAAGGCACGCACCGAACGACCCTTCTACACGCCGCGAACGACTACATCGGCGGACTGCCCAAGTCTTCTTCGATTTTCGTTCTCCTCCACTACCTGTGAACAAGATTGCAGCAGCGCCACCGGCCACCTTCAAAAATTCTTTGCAGGTTCCAGCCAAGACTTCTTCTTCCGTGGCTTCAACGGGCCTCCTCCGATATTCGGTGCCACCGCTGCCATGGGCTTGGTCATGTGCGTAAGAATTGCCCTAGCCAACGGGCATACATCGCCACGTAAGATGGAGGCTACATCAGCACTTCGATGTCGAGGAGGATGATGATGTTGCTGCCCTCGGATGACATCGGCGGTGGTGATGATGACTGGTCCTTGGTGGGGCATCCACAACGACGTTATGGAGCATCATTGTGCAGCGAGTCCTCAGCACACAGTAGAACAAACCGACAAGCTTCAACGCCATAATTTGTTTCAGACTTTCTTCGCAATCAAGAACCGCGTGCACATGTCATCATTGATGGAGGAAGCTGCAACAACTTGGTGAGTTCTGATTTGGTCAAGAAGCTTGGCTTGACCACGCGACCACATCCACATCCATACCATATTCAGTGGTTAAATGATTCGGAAAAGCTAAGGTAACACAAACATGCCGAGTCCATTTTTCCATTGGTGGTTATGCTGATCATGTTGATTGTGATGTGGTTCCCATGCAAGCATGCTCTCTTTTATTGGGTAGACCTTGGGAATTTGATAATGATGCTTTACACCATGGTAGTAGTAACAAATACACTTTTATGCATAAGGAAAGAAAGTTACTTTACGCCTTTGACCCCACTGAGATAATAGAGGCCGATAGGGAGAGAATTGCTGCTGCTAATGATGCAAAGGAACATGATAAATCTGAAAAACAGCAAGTAATCCATTTAAAAAATTCTGTTCTGCTTGCCACAAAATCAGACCTTGCTGAAATTGATGATGTTAATGATACATGCTATGCTTTTGTGTGCAAAGATGCTTTATTTTCTCTTGATAATATGCCTTGCACTTTGCCTGCTCCTGTCACTAACCTTTTGCAGGAGTTTAGAGATGTTATACCTCCAGGACTTCCACCTATTCGAGGGATTGAACACCAGATTGACTTGATCCCTGGAGCGAGTTTGCCAAATCGTGCGCGTCATGGGACCAATCCCGAAGAGACTAAGGAGATTCAGCGACAAGTCCAAGACCTTTTGGACCGTGGGTACGTACGTGAGAGCCTTAGTCCTTGTGTTGTTCCTGTTCTTTTGGTTCCCAAAAAAGATGGATCTTGGCGTATGTGTGTAGATTGTAGAGCCATTAACAACATTACTATAAGGTATCGTCATCCTATTCCTAGGCTAGACGACATGCTTGATGAGTTGTGTGGTGCTATAATTTTCACAAAGATTGACTTGCGTAGTGGATACCACCAAATAAGAATGAAACTTGGCGATGAATGGAAAACTGCTTTTAAAACTAAGTTCGCTTGTATGAGTGGTTAGTCATGCCTTTGGTTTAACTAATGCACCTAGCACTTTCATGAGATTAATGCACGAGGTTTTACGTCCTTTCATTGGCAAATTTGTGGTTGTTTACTTTGATGATATCTTGATTTATAGCAAGTCCATGGATGAACATTTGAATCACTTACGTGCTGTTTTTAATGCTTTGAAAGATGCGCGTTTGTTTGGTAACCTTGACAAGTGCACCTTTGCACGGATCGAGTCTCTTTTCTTGGCTATGTTGTGACTCCACAGGAATTGAGGTTGATAGAGCCAAGGTGGAGGCGATATGGAGTTGGCCCACGCCACAACGGTCTCCCAAGTGCGGAGTTTTCTTGGCCTTGCAGGATTTTATCGCCGCTTGTCAAGGAATTCAGCACCATTGCGACGCCATTGATTGAGTTGACAAAGAAGGGCGTCGTGTTCCATTGGGGCCATCACAAGAGGAGTCCTTTAATCTTTTGAAGGACAAGCTTACACACGCACCATTGCTCCAACTTCCGGATTTGTAAGACTTTTGAGCTGGAATGTGATGCTAGCGGAATTGGTATTGGTGGTGTTTTGATGCAAGAAGGCAAACTCATTGCCTACTTTAGTGAAAAATTGAATGGTCCTGCTCTTAATTATTCCACGTATGATAAAGAATTGTATGCTCTTGTTCGTTCTTTAGAGACGTGGCAACACTATTTATGGCCTAAAGAATTTGTCATTCATTCCGATCATGAATCACTTAAGCATATTCGTAGTCAAACCAATTTGAATCGTAGACATGCTAAGTGGGTTGAATTTATTGAATCTTTTCCTTATGTCATTAAACACAAGAAAGGGAAGGATAATGTGATTGCTGATGCTTTGTCTCGACGCTATACCATGTTGTCTCAACTTGATTGTCGTATATTTGTGCTTGAAACAATTAAAGCACAATATGTTAATGATGATGATTTTAAAGTTGTGATGGAAAATTGTAAAGAGGGACGTACATGGAACAAATATGTCATACATGATGGGTTTTTGTTTAGAGCTAACCGCCTATGCATTCCAGTTGGTTCCGTTCGTCTTTTGTTGTTGCAGGAGGCACATGGAGGAGGTTTGATGGGACATTTTGGTGCCAAGAAGACGGAGGAGGTGCTGGCCACACATTTCTTTTGGCCAAGGATGAGACGAGATGTAGAGCGGTTCGTGGCTCGGTGCGCCACATGTCAAAAGCTAAGTCGCGGTTGAACCCACATGGTTTGTATATGCCTCTTCCGTTCCTTCTATTCCTTGGGCTGATATATCTATGGACTTTGTTTTGGGATTGCCAAGGACTAAGAGGGGGAGGGATAGTATTTTTGTGGTGGTTGATCGTTTTTCTAAGATGGCACATTTTATTCCTTGTCATAAAAGCGACGATGCTGTTCATATTGCTGACCTTTTCTTTCAAGAAATCGTTCGCTTGCATGGTATGCCTTCTACTATTGTTTCAGATCGCGATGCAAAATTCTTGAGTCACTTTTGGCGCACTTTGTGGAATAAATTGGGGACAAAGCTGCTGTTTTCTACAACTTGTCATCCCCAAACTGATGGACAAACAGAGGTCGTGAATCGAACATTGTCCACCATGTTGAGAGCGATCTTGACACGCAATTTGAAGATGTGGGAAGAGTGTTTGCCGCATGTGGAGTTTGCATATAATAGGGCGGAACACTCCACCACCAAGGTAAGTCCCTTCCAGGTAGTGTATGGATTTAACCCCCGTGCTCCTATTGATCTTTTGCCTTTACCTACCACTGAGAGAACACATAATGATGCTAAAAAGCGTGCTGAATTTATTCTTAAATTGCATGAAACCACTAAGGCAAATATTGAAAAGATGAATGAAAAGTATAGAATTGCTGGTAGTGAAGGTAGAAGGGAAGTTAAACTTGTACCGGGTGATTTGGTTTGGTTGCACTTGAGAAAGGATAGATTTCCTGAGTTAAGAAAATCAAAATTGATGCCTAGAGCTGCTGGTCCTTTTAAGATAGTTGAGAAGATAAATGATAATGCATATAAACTTGAGTTGCCTCCCGAGTTTGGGGTTAGTCCCACCTTTAACATTTCAGATTTGAAGCCATACTTGGGAGAAGAAGATGAGGCTGAGTTGAGGACAACTCCGCTTCAAGAGGGGGAGGATGATGAGGACATCACTTCTCCGAATACACACAACACACCTCCACTTGACATTCAAGGACCAATCACTAGAGCTCGCGCCCGACAATTGAATTTACAGGTGAGCTCGTTGCTAAGTACTTCTTTTTGTTCATTTGAGAATCGATTGCTACCTAATGATTTAATAATGATTAGGAACCATGGAGAGGACCTAGAAGTACTTGGAGAAGGACTACGAGGCGCACAAGTCCAGCAAGGGCGGTCGAATCATGTTGGAGGCCCAACTCAAACCGACTTCGAATCCAATTCGGAGTCCAGGACCAGGCCGCATTAAAACGGACGCCCAGATCGCATCCGGACTCCGTTTTGGACGTTCTACCTATGTATAGAAAGCTGAGAAGACTACCTTTCCAATGGCTCTGGTCCCATGTCAAAATTCCTTCTGAGTCGATAGGAATCGTCGAAACAAGTGGGCGTTCAGAATCTGTCAGGGTGCTGCGCCACCGTCTTTTGGGCCTTTCGGCTTTGTATCGTGTTGGAGCCCATTAGGGGCGCGTCCAGGGGTTTTGCACGCCCCTCAATCCTTTATATCCAGCCGCCACCCCCACCATTAGGGTTGGGTTTTGCTTAGATTAATTCTGTCTTTGAACAATATCGCCGTTCATCGGTTTGTGAGACCCCAACTTTCGAGTGCTAAATCAATACATCTGCAATTCAGTTGTGTTCTTCCTTGTTCTTGCTTGTGTTCTTCGATTCGCAGGCAAGAATTAGCCTTCTTAGCGAGGTCAACCGCCGCGCACGGTTGATAACCTGAGGAGACGTGGTGCTGCGATTGCGGGTTCGGAACGTGTCGTTCGGAAGCCGGATCGATTTGTGTCGCGCCTCCACCAAATCGAATTTACCCAGAACCTGTTGGAAGATCGGGACCCCGTTCACATCAAGTAGTCTTCGGGTTTGCTATGAAACATGTAGTGGGATGTGAATGATCAAGATAGAATTTGCCCCTCCTTATGGGAGAGATATCTCTGCGCCCCTCGATGTAATGGATTATGAAAGTGCATGGCCATGCCAATGTGATTGAGGAGTCAATCACAAGTTTATAATCAATCACGGAATCGAGAGAGTGATTGAGCTATTAAGAGGATGACACAGTCTCGCTTGAGCTTAATCTATATCGTGAGGCAAAGGGATTCGTACATGAGAACATTACAGAGTTCAGCCGATATGATCTTTACGTATACATTGGGGTTAATATATCTTGCTAGAGGCCGCTATTAACGTGGTGACCGGAAAGGCGTTTCGGTCGCGACCAAGTATACGTGAACCTCTGTGGTCGCACACTTAACGGGTTGGAACACTAATTCGAATGTGATTCGGATGTGGGCTCAATTCGGATAGAGATCCGGATAGACTCCTATTGGGCCTCGGTCCACGAGGCCCAAGTGAGGAGGTCTATATATATGGAGGTGGGGCTGAGGATGGACACACACTGCTTTCTCACGAGCAAAACCCTAGCCGCCACCTCCCGAGCCAAACCCTAGCCGCCGCGAGTCTTTGGTACACTTGCGATCGGCGCCCACCCGGACATGTGGATACCGGTGGAGGCGCTGCTCGTTGCGGCGTTGATCGGCATCAACAAACTACAGATTGGAACGGACTCGTGGTGTGGTTGATCGCGTGGAGGAGACGATCTGTTCGGACGATCGGCTACTTCCACTACTACCTCGACGCGCGTGGTTGGATCGGCTTCTCCAACTCTTCTTCGCTGCACTGCGCGTCTAGTGGTAACGATCTATGATCCCTCCTTAGCATGATGTCCCGGTGTGCGCGGTAGAAATTTTTATTTTCGCTATCGTAGCCTCACGCGCTCCTTCATGGTATCGAGCCATCTTGCTTAGTTTGCGATCTGGATCAGCGCATATGTTGATATGCGGTTGTAGTAGATTGGATCTATTACAGTCTAGATCAGTCGGTTCATGTGATGAATCGATGGTAGCACGGGTTGATGAGATCAATCGGTGAATAGGGGATAGATGAGGTGCAGATTGTATCACTACTAGTGCCCTAGAGATTGCCTTACATCAACCCATTAACACATACTGGACTAAAACCCTTTAGACCAACAGAACCGCATCCTTTCCTGGTCTTAAGCAATTTACCAAAATGCCCCTCTACCACCTTCCTAGAAACTTTCTACTTTCTTGTCGACCACACTTGCAACCACCTTGCAAGCCTCAGTCATCTTCGGTGTCTCCCTGACCGTTTTGGACCTCAACTCCTCCTTATGCCTAGCCCCGATCCTTCCACGTCTCACCACGACCTAGCTTCAAAGTCCTGCAACCATCACCAACAAGTAAAGCATCACATAGCACCACACAATAAATGTAACATCCCAAAATTCGGATGTTCAAAAATATGGAATTTTTAAAACTTTTTCTTGTATTTTGCTGGCATTCAAATTTCTTCTGAATATTTATTTGAAATCGTTTGAGTTTTTGTGGCATGCAAATTAATATATTGAGAAATAATATTCAAGTCAAAAAACATTAATGGTGTTAATAAAAGAAATGGAAAATCCGAGGATCTACACACAAACTAAAATTCAAGTATTAGATAATGGAAATACAAGTTTGAAATTCAATTTAACTAGGTAAAGAAAAGCAATGGCTAAAGGAATATTAAAAACTCGCATCTAAATAATTGAACTGAGAATTCAAATATTGAATATCATGCAAAACTCAAAATTAGTAAATCCGAATGTAAATTAAAATTTAAATTAAAAACCCAAATCTCAAAATTTTCTTATTATTTTTTCTTTCTTTTCCCCTCACCTCTCACCCTCTCTCCCTGCCCACGGGCCCGGCCTCCTCCCCTCTCTCTTCTTTCTTCTTCTTCCGTCTCCTCACGCACGTCGCTGTGCCCTATGCGCACATCACCATGGCCCGGTGTAAGATCGAGGAGGCGGACTAGAGGGGGGGGGGGTGAATAGGAGGTCTAAAATTTTCTTCAAATTAATATTAGCAATTCAAGACCTTTACTATTTGCCTAGACCAAGTAAACAATGCTGAAGCTTAAGTCAATTTGGTTTAGCTCAAATAGCGCTTAAGTCAAGCAAATTCGCCTAAGTGCACCAACAATACTAACCTAGGTCAATGTTTGCAATTTTAGATTTACAAGCAATCAAAATAATGCTAAGTAAGTAAATTGCTTGAATGTAAAAAGAGCACAAGAAAGCAAACTACAAATGACATAATCTCTTTTTACAGTGCTGTTCGGAGACTTGCTGGTCTCCCCTAGTCTACGTTGAGGTTAGCCCAAACGAATTGGAGCGGCTCCATGAATTAAGCCTTCCACCTCAAATCCACTAGTGGTAGCTCTTCTCCGCTCCGGGTAGGTGAGCTCCAACTTTCACACACGCCGGGCCTTCTCACAAGCTTCTTTGAGAAGATCACCGGGCACGTGTAACACCCCAGTCAAGCCATGACTCGGAATGCTACCAATCTAGAAAAAAAACAAGGATAAACTAACTACGCCATACAAAATTCGGCAGAACCTCCCCTGCATTGTAGTTCAAGACTGAGATTGCAACAAGTATAAATGGATGAAATGAATAACATCAAGAATATATTAAAATCTAAGAAAAATGGTTTAAGTTTACTAAAGCATTCATAGATTTAATAATTTAATAAAGAATGGAAGCATCATAAATGAAATCTAATCCTTTATTACAATTTAAGTCCGACAATCAATAATCATCTACTACTTAAGTAATTCAAGAAAATAGCATTTTATTTTCTCCCCTCTTCCATTGTGGATAGATCGTGCAAAGTGCAATAATACTAATCTGTCCTTTTCCCCATGCATGCCGATCACAAAATGGTACCTAAAACAAACACAACAACAACAAGAGTGAGTCCAATGACTCAGCAAATATAATAGATAGTAACAAGTACATTTATGAACATCACTTCACAAATCCATCCATCAATCATATAAACAAGCCATGCTATGCAAGATGATCAAAAATCTCTCTATCTCTTTCTCATTTGCATTTTACCGGTAATGCAAAGTGTGCATCCGTCGATGCACACCCATGCCTGTACCACCTGGTACAGGGACCAATTGCCCATACTCCACAAGTATGGGGACCTTTAGCCCGTTATGTCATCAACATGATGGGGACCTCGGCGCTTAGTCATCTCGTGACCAAGACTTCAATAGATCAACATGATGCATATGCGTGATTGTCTCATTAAAATAAATCTTGCATTCACATTATCCATGCACCAGAAATACTCATGAACACTGTAAATTGCAATCACCCATAAACAGCACCAATACATCCTTACCACAACCATGAACACATATATTCATATTATAGATCAAACATCGGCATTCCACACTATCAATTTTAAACCATCATTATACTTGCCTTAACCGCGAGAAAACAGGGGACGTGCAGATGGTGCCGCCTCTGGGATCCGTCCTCCTCCTGAATAATAATTATAATATTTGCTAAGATAACAGTAGTGGACCTTAATGTAATATCCCAAAAAGTCTTTCGAGAAATAATCGCTTAATTGGAGGGAGGGACCTTAAAGAAAAGAATTAAATAATGATATTTAGAGGAGTTTCTGAATTTTTCCTGGCAACCTGGGCCTGGGCCTTGGCCCAGGAGAATTTCGGCCGAAAGAGCAGGGGGGAAGGCGCCCACCCCCTCAACCCTAGCCGTACCCCCTCCCCCCTCCTCCCTGCCCCATTGCGCACCCCCTCCAGCAGCTCCTCCCCCTTCCCCTCCCCCATTGAAGCCCTTCTACCGGTGGAAAAGGTTTTCCTTTGGCTGCTGGTCGAAAGGACATATTAGTATTATTGCACTTTGCACGATCTATCCACAATGGAAGAGGGGAGAAAATAAAATGCTATTTGCTTGAATTACTTAAGTAGTAGATGATTATTGATTGTCGGACTTAAATTGTAATAAAGGATTAGATTTCATTTATGATGCTTTCGTTCTTTATTAAATTATTAAATCTATGAATGCTTTAGTAAACTTAAACCATTTTGCTTAGATTTTAATATATTCTTGATGTTATTCATTTCATCCATTTATACTTGTTGCAATCTCGGTCTTGAACTACAATGCATGGGAGGTTCTGCCGAATTTTGTATGGCGTAGTTAGTTTATCCTTGTTTTTTTTCTAGATTGGTAGCATTCCGGGTCATGGCTTGACTGGGGTGTTACAGCACAACGCCTCCAACGCCGTCTAGGAGTCGGCAAACTCCAAGAGTAATAAGTCAAGCCCCTTGCTTGACTCTCACCATGTGCAACAAATGCACAAGCTCAAGTAGATACAAAATCCACCTCTAGATGCAACACATGCAACTAGAGACCTCTCTCCTTGCTCACAAGGTGCAACACATGCACAAATGAGAGGAGAAGCTCACACTAACTCAAAAGAGTGAAATGGAGACCCAGAAACCTTACCCCAACCAGCCACAAGGGAGTATTTATAGCCCACACCTCGAAACTAGCCGTTGAAGTCAAAAACAGGATTTTGCGGAACTACCGCCATTATAGCAGCGGTACTACCACTCCCCATCATAAACGGCTAGAAAAATAGCCGTTGTTTAGTCATTTGCGGAACTACCATAGTTATAAAATGCAGTACTACCATTCTGCGGTAGTTCTGCAAAGTCGGCGCGGTAGATCCGTTTTCGGTTTTTCAACACAGACAACACTCAGAAAAACGGTCATAACTTTTGACTCCGATGTCGAAATTGAGTGATATTAGATTCTATGGAAAGCTTATTCAGAGGGCTACACAACCCATCTATTTGCATAATTTCGAACACATTAGATCAATACAGATATCAAAAGAGATCCAAAAGAGTCACTCCCATGGTCTATGTTCAAAGGAAATAGTAACAAACAGTCTTAGACCATGCCAAGGGATAATGCATGATTCGCAAACTTAGATCATGTCATAAGGAGTAGGTACATGGACTTCAACATTTTGCAAAACACATTGGCAAAGTATAGACACATGTTACAAGGATTCACCACATGAGCTTCAACCATTTGCAAAACACATTCGCAAATGCAACCCTCATGCCAAGATGAGTTAGAGCAAGTGAGGTTGAGCCATCAACACATGATGAGACACAAACTACTAGACATGACTCCTCTTAATAGTACCGTAACCTATACTAGCAATCCGGTCTTTCAACCAAACACCAAGACCGGTAAAAGACTAGGAACACATCCTTAGCCCTAGCTAGTCATACCTTTGCCTTGGGTCATCTTCTCGATATGTATCAACACATGATGCATTCTTTTCTGTAGCTCCATCAATACATGATGGTCTTCACTTGACTTGATCAACACATGATCATCACCATGCATCAGCTCATGATGCGTCCATTTTCTTCGATGGCCTTCAACACATGAAGTCATCTTCTTCTTGATCTTGACTTGATGATTTTCAACCCATGAAGTCATCCCAAGTCATCATCATTTGTGGAACCTAACCTATTCATCCAACTCATGGAAAATGTTAGTCCCACAAATTGATTGTCATTAATTACCAAAACTCACCATTAACTCATAATGGAGGGACTAGATCAACAAATAATGAGATAATAAATTGAATATAAAATTATTTGAATTCAAAGTGCGGTACTACCACTCTGCGGTAGTTCCGTAAAGTCGGCGCGGTAGTTCCACTTGAGTCGGAACCAAACTTGGCGCTCTCTGGAAAAAACGGCTCCGCTCTACCTTCGGAGCTTCCGGGCTCTGGAAGTACCACTCTATATAGCGGAACTAACACCTCCAGCGGTAGTTCTGGCGTTGAAATCACTGGTACTTCCAATCCCGCAAAATCTCAGGTGCATCTGCAGGGTGCTCTCTGGAAAAAAGGCTCCGCTCGGATTTCGGAGCTTTCAGTCGCCGGTAGTACCGATTTTGCCTGCGGAACTTCCGCTCTGTGATAGTTCCGATGTTGAAATATGCGGTACTGCCGCTCTTCCAAACAGAGCACAATTTTGGCTTTTAAAACAGATTTTTAATGAATGCATGATCTTAGTTTGATCCCAATGTATGTATAAAAGGAAACATGGATCAATACTAATGAAACTCTAAAACATAGAGAGAGAGAGAGAGAGCTCCCCCTAAACGTGTGCATACAAGTCTATATGAAGAAAAACATATGCATATATTCATTTGAACTATTTGAGGAGTTCAATCTATATTTTGGATCTAATGAATGCATTAGCATATGAGAAAGTGATTTTGAATGCATACCTCTTTGATTTCTCCTTTTCATCCAAATGAGACTAAACTATAATATACTTTGAACAAACATATTAGTCTCATATATACATTTGTCATTATCACCAAAACAATATAAAAGTATTTGTCATTAACATCAAAATCTCGTAATGGCATTTGTCATTAACACCAAAATCAACTTAAATGGAGCTTGATCTTTCAATCTCCCCCTTTTTGGTGATTGATGACAAATCCATTTATGATAATAGCATATATGTGAAAATGACTAAATGATTGGCAATTAAGTGCATAAGAGAAGGTGAAAGCATTATTCAACATATAGATATGAAAAATTTTAATTTCTCCTCAATAAATATGTTATCACATTTCTCCCCCTTTGGCATTAGCATTTATATTTTTCCATTTTCCAAAGCTGTTATTTCTCCCACATTTGGCTTTTATCATAATCACAAATTTAAATTACTCTCCCCCATTATCCAAGGCTATTATCACAAATTTCAATGCTATTATCACAAATTTCTCCCCCATTTGGCATTAAGCACCAAAAAGAGACAATTAACACCAAATAGCATTGATTAGCATAACAGCAAGGGAAGGAGACAAGTTAAGCCATTATAGGAGATTTTTCATCATAAGGAACTTGGTACCAGTTTTTATTATGAGGAGCTTGATGCCAATTGATTTAACTTAATGTGGCCATAAAGAGTATGAACAAAAATGCATATGACCAAAATGGAATTTTTTTGTATGAATAATCCATTTTTTATTCAAAATTACAGAAATATACCTATAGGAAATTTTTTTACAAACATAGGCTCCAGTCGCCCAATGGTTGGGTGACTGGAGCCTATCGCCCAACCCAGCGGCGACACTTGGCAAATCTGGCAACCGTTGGGTGATTAATTGCAGTTGCCCCACCGTTGGGCGACTAGAATCTAGTCGCCCAACCGTGTGGTGACTGGGGGTGGGTTGTAACCACGCTGCGCTCGGCCGCCCTGAGCACTATTTCCATTCTGCCAATCGATCCAGCGAGCACGAGAGAGTTCGCAAGAGAGGAATGAGAGGAGAAGAAGATAGGAAGAAGGAGAAGAAGAGGAGAGGGAGAAGAGGAGAGGGAGAGGAAGAGGGGAGGAGAGGGAGAGGAGGAGAAGAGGAGAGGGATCCAGGTAATTTTTTGGTATATTGTTTTTCTTAGTGTTAGTAAAAATTATAGATGTAGAAAATTTAGTGTAGAAATTTTGTATAGTATTTTTGATTTATTATTGTAGAAAATTTAGTGTAGAAATTTAGATGTAGAAAATTTAGTGTAGAAATTTTGTATAGTATTTTTGATGTATTATTGTAGAAAATTTAGTGTAGAAATTTAGATTTAGAAAATTTATTGTCGAAATTTTGTACGGTATTTTTTGATGTATTATTATAGAAAATTTAGTGTAGAAATTTTGTACAGTATTTTTTTGATGCATTATTGTACAAAATTTAGTGTAGAAATTTAGATGTAGAAAATTTAGTGTAGAAAATTTAGTGTAGAAATTTAGATGTAGAAAATTTAGTGTCGAAATTTTGTACAGTATTTTTGATGTATTATTGTAGAAAATTTAGTGTAGAAATTTAGATGTAGGAAATTTGGTGTCAAAATTTTATATAGTATTTTTGATGTATTATTGTAGAAAATTTAGTATAGACCGTAATGTACAAATTAATCGTGTGGTGAAATTTATACGTATTAGAAAAATCAGTAAATATTGAGGGTACAAATTAATCGTGCACATTTATTGCAGTGGGTTACGACGTATTTATTTTGGTTCCTTATAAGTAGTAACTTGAACTCTTTTTGTAGGTATGGCTCATGATGGTCGTGACTCCGACTGGCGGTACCCGCTGTTGGACGAGCACGTGGACCGCGTGCACCACGCTTCCCGTCGTGTGCCGCCACCAGGGAGCACGGAAGAGTCAGCTGAGCTGGGAGTGGTCTGGACACGCTCACCTCGCGTGGCTTGGGGACTCGACCCCCATTGGACTGCCAAGTTTGCACTATGCTAGCATTGTAGTGTTGCCATAAGAACATTCCATGCTGACCTTCACTTTGTTTGCAAGCTGCGGGATGCTGGGCTACTCCCTCTTGCCCAGATGGTGCAGGCCACGGAGGATGATGGAGCTGCCTTGGCCGCGGGCGGGGACGAGGCGGGTGTGAAGCGATCACGATGCTTCCCGTTCGACTGTTCCCTGCTGACGACTTTGGTGGACCGTTGGCGGCCCAAGATGCACACTTTCCACCTCCCATTCGGGGAGATGACACTGACCCTACAGGATGTGTCCCTGCTTCTTGGCCTTCCAATCGCGGGAGGCGCTGCCTTCCTACCAGAGGCCCCGGCCGAGTGGCACGCTGACTTGCTCGGCAGATTTGAGGGGGTCCTTCCACCGGGTGCCGCCGATGACCACCACATCTTCGAAGCGACTCAGACCCACAGGCCGTCGCTGACGTGGCTCACACAGTACCGGGTACGTGGTCTTTACAATCGATCGTGTCTTCGAAGCTCTTATTTGCGCTATTACATACTAATAACAACTTGTTTGCATTCAGGTGGAGCGCATGGATCCACAGGTAGACGATTACCAAGTCTCGCGCCACTTGGAGGTGTACATGCTGTGGCTGTTTGGTTGGGTGTTCTTCACCACCAGCCACGACAACTCCGTGGATGCGTGCCTTATTGCTCATGCGAGGGCGATCACAGAAGGCGAGGCCCCCAGGTCAGCTGCGGATCGGCCGCACTTGCTGCGACGTACCGCGGCCTGTGCGATGCGTGCACGAGTATGAAGGCGAACTCAATCCTCGCGGGCTGTCCCCTACTGCTGCAGTTGTGGTCGTTCAAGCGCTTCAGCCTCCGACGACCTGTGCTAGACGACATGGGTCCGTACGGTCCCAAGATGTATCCGGGGGGAGACGTCGATCGGCCAACGATTGGTTCTCTTTGGTGTCGTCGATGAGTAAGTATTATCACAGTCAACTATTTTCTTCTTATTAACGATGGTCATACTTAACAACTTGTCTTTCTTGCAGGTACAGTTCGTGCACATGCAGGTCACGCGGGTGTACCTGCCCTTTGTGGAGCAGTTCGACCGCCTCACAGACTCCGACGTGTGTTGGGAGCCTTACGCATATGTGGCACTGTAGGCTCGTGCTCCTGACGGGCTGTCCACACTGTGCTCGCATGACCGGGCTTTCTGGCTCATGCGCCGGAAGCTCGTGTACGATATCTTCGTGGAGGACACGCACCCTAGCGAGTCATGCGGTAGTTTAGGCTACGGCAGGCGCTTCCTGTACCAGTTGGACCACCGCGTCCACGGAACGTGCACGCGTGAGTGATCGCTTCTCATAAATATGTATGTACTTACTACTATGTTCGCAAGTACTTACATTACGTAATGGTCCTATAAGTAGGCACAATAGAAAGGGAGTTAAACGAGGCACGAACTGGTTGACGAAGATGCAGCCCTGGATTGCGCAGTGGGAGGGTGCGCTTGATGACCACATGGAGGAGGACTGCCCATACGACAGCATGGACTACGCGGAGTACCTACGCTGGTACCAGGCGCGGACACGTACCAAGTTCGTACATGTCGTAGACCCGCCCACCACACATGTCGCCGCTCCAACAGACATGTACCCCACGCACCTCATGCACGACGCTCGCATCCCGGTACGTTACATGTAATTTCAAAGATTCCCGAATGGCAATGTTGTTTTGATGATGGACCATTTTATGTCTTTTTGTCCAGGCTAACGTCAGTTCTGTGCTGTAAACCAAGTCCGTCACACTACTGGAGAGGGTCGTCACAGGTGCAGAGTTGACCCACAAGGAGAACATCAGCTTTCTATATCGGGTGGAGGCCAGGTGTAGACATATCGTTAGCCTGCTGTCCTGCACGAGGCTACCGGCGGTCTCCAGACCCACGCCCAGTGCACAGACGGGTCATCCACCAGTGCCACTCCGACTAGCGTGGCACTACTCCGGAGGTAGTACGTGGACACGTCCTACACCACCTCACTCGGAGCAGCCAGGGGGCTCTGCCTGGGGACGGCCTCCTACACCACCTCACCCAGAGCAGCCAGGGGGTTCTGCATGGGGATGACCTCCTACACCACCTCAGCAGCTCTTCACGCCTCCTCCGCACATCCCCGGCTTCCACACGTAGGGGGTGTACTCTGAGCCGTACACCCCTCATCCTAGCGTGATGGTGCCAACTATGGGTACGCATCGTCGGATCTTATTTTTATCACAAGGCGATATGTAACGAACTAACGATATTACTATTGCAGGTCTTCATGCCCACCAGCATGCACATGGCATCTCCCCAGGCCAAGACGATGTAGACTAGTTTTTTCTGGACTGGCCGGGGCCATCCACTGACGTAGCTTTTCAGGGCACACCACCGGAGGTTCTCTTCAGCAGTGCCCTCCCCGGTGAACCGGAGGGCACACAGCCAGAGGTGTAACTGACTCCACCAGCTCAGAGGCGGGTGTGACACGCTCCTGATCCTTTTACGTTCTCAGAGCGTCGTCACCCGTTGCACCGGAGGACGGCCAAGCGGGGCCGTACGGGAGGACGCGGCCGCGGTGACGGGGCAGGCCAGGGTGGCGATTGAGGGGTGATGCTGATGCTATATGTTATGCATGTAATAAAAAAGTACGCGGCATGTTACTTCCAACTGTATTATGAAGTTTATTTAAATTCAAACAAGCATATTATCTCGTCTTTTCGCATTCAATCATTCACATATCAAGTTATCTAACAAATATTAACATACCGGTTTTCTCCGCACACAAATTCTTAGCGTATGTCACTTACCAGCGAATGTCTGAATCGTTCTACGGTCAATCGTTCGTTAAAAAGGTTTCTAAAATTTTATACACACCTACAACATACAATAAACATAAACTTTTATTACGACTCCAGCACATTTTTTACCAGTTTAAAACTACAAAATTCATAAAATTTAAAACAATCACAGGGGAGTAAGTGCAGTCGCCTAATGGGGAGGCGACTGCATGAAAGTCACCCAATAGGGAGGCGATTGCATGAAAGTCACCTTCCCGTTGGGCGACTGGATGCAGTCGCTCTAGGGTGCGGCGATAGGTATTGTGTTGGCCCCTGGTTGGGCGAAAGGCTCCAGTTGCCCAACCATTGGGCGACTGGAGCCTATTTTTGTAAAAAAAATTTCCATGGGTATAATTCTGTAATTTCGAATAAAAATGGATTATTCGTACAAAAAACTTCACCACTTAAATCAACTGAAGATATTTAAAACACATTCAAATAGTCTTACTCTTAGCAGCTTGTTGAGGGCCTTTGGCATTTGATATCACTTGTAGCATTTGAAGCACACTCCAATTTGAAGTTTCAGATTTTCAAGATTTCACATTCCAATTGAGCTTCAAAAGCTAGCTGAAAAACAGCCCTATAAATATCCAATAAATCTGAGAAACATTATTAGTATAGATCAGCAATTGAGGATCACAAGTCATAATTATAACTTCCTCAGATTATGAACCCATTAAAAGATACAAAAAACATAAATCTGCTGAAAAGCATGACTTTTCTGAAATTTCGGCATTTTGGCATGAAGAGAAAAGTACACAACTTTCTCAAAACACATTGAAATGATTTGAAATTTTGCAAAAATGAATTTTAGACTCCTAAGAAACTTTTCCAAAAAGAATTTTTGAAAAATGAGTCTTGTTTTAAAAGATATGCCAAAATGCGCTTTGAGAGCAAGAGAATGAGTTGATTTTGCATCAAAAGCTTAAACCCATTGGAGTTCCATGGAGTATTTTGCTTTCTTAGTTTCATATGAGTTATAAATACTATTTTAAGCCAAGATCCACAAAGAAATCTTGCTCAAATAACTAAACTCATTATATGCAAGAATAGGTCATTTTGGGTCAATTATAGTTTTTGGATGAGATTCAAATGAATATAAATTTTCAATGATTGGTCTTTTGCAAAAGCTTTGAACTGGAGAAATGTTTGAAATGACCAACCCTTTGAGTTTTTTATTGACCACTTTTTCAAATACTCAATAGATTATAATTTAGAGAAATATATCGTTTAATCCAAAAACAAGATCATATAAGATTCTTTTGGGGTCAAATCAACCTTTTGATTTCTAAAATACAAATTTTTTACTCAAAAGGCTTTGAAATCATTTGAAATACCTAGCTAAGTTCTTTTATTTAATTTTTCACAATTTTAGCCTCTTAAACAAGATTTTTGATTTTTGACCAAAGAGGCTCTTTTGAATAGGTAATCTTGTATATCATTTGATTATTACTCCATGAATAGCAAAAGAGAATGAAACACATTCATTCCCAAGAACCATAAATCATTTTGGGGCAAATAAGTAAAATAATTTTCCCAATAGTAATATTTTACCATTTTTGCTTTAGTAAGCACAAAAGTATTATATATATTTTTTCACAAAGAAAAACTCCCCCTTACACAAGGTCTCTTCTTGGCAATTTCTTTTCCGTTGACACAAAAGGGTTCTCCTCTTCTTGATTTTCTTCTCTTTTCTTATCTCTTCCTCCTTTGATTAACAAGGATTCTTCTTATGTCATCTAGCACAAGGATTAATGGGTACCACTTGTAAACCACTTGTCCATAGTTTGTACCACTTTGATCTTTATATCACTTAAGATGACATTCGAAATTACTTGTGAGAATATACCACTTGTAAATAGAAATGTCATTTGAAATAGCACTTGGAGGATGATATCATTAGAGGATACACCACTCGAAAAGGTGGATACCACTTGGAAGAAGATGATATCATAGGTGAAAGAGCTTGGTTAAGAAAGATTTGCTTGCCAAGATGAAGAGAATATCAATCCAAGAGACATCAATTGGAGGAACAAGGATGCCACTTAATTTTCACAACTAAGGGATATCACTTGAAGAAAATGGATGATATCACTTGAAAAGAGAGGAATGAAGCACATGCCGAGGTCAAGATGATCAAAAGTCTACCACTCTTTTGAGGTAATGCCACTTTATGTAAAGCAAAGGATTAATGTGGCATATGAGGTCAAGAAATACTTGAGGGTAGTTAGCAAGGGTTCACAAGGATCAACTTGACTGAGAGGAGCAAAGGAAATGGCTGAGGAAATTAGAAATCAAATTTTGAATCAAAACAACCACTTGCTAGAAATATCGGAAGTACCGCCGTTTCACCACCAGTAGTTCCAGAAAACGGAAGTACCGCTGGATGGTTGCCGGTAGTTCTGATTTTTCTGGGAGCACGCCAAGAGATTGGATTTTTGAGGAGAGGCAAGATATATTGTTGTTTATTGCTCCAAAGTTTTTCACAAAGAAACATAAACAACTTGTGGAGCATTTCCAACTATATGCCAAGATTAAAGCTCTTTTCAAAGTAGTTTTTAACAAATTAAGCTTTCAATTTTTCAAAATAGGCTTATTTTCAATAAAGTCTTCATGATTGCAAAAATGAGCATTTGAGGATACATTAAGCATTCAATTACATGTATGAGTTTTAAATACCCCTGAGAGCCAATATGCATCAATAGTTTGGGCTCAAATGGCAAAACTCACTTAAGTGCTAGATTGTGACCACTTAGGTCAACTCAATATTTAGGATGAGTTTTGAAATCAAATAACTTTTGATTGGTTGGCCTTTTGGAAAACTTTTGAATACCAAAAATGCTTGAAATAGCCAACTCTAGGTTTTTTGTGTTGAACACATTTTTAAATTCCTTTTAGAATTGATTTTGGGGAGTTTTTGAGTTTAAAGCCAAAACAAGATACTAAATTGATAGTTTTGAGTTAGAAACTCAATTTTACTTGAAATAAGTTTTTCTAAAGCCAAAACCTTTGTGAAACCTTTGAACTGAATTTTTATACATTTTTCAACTAGTTTTGCAAACATATATTAATAATTTCAAAATTTTGACTTTTGGCTAAATGGCTCAATTTTGAAAAAAATTAACACTTAATTAATTTGGGCACACTTTGGGATGTGATACACATGAATATGATTTAGCACTCTCCCTTAATGTGCCACCTATATCTTGCTCATAATTTACAATAGTGAAATTTTAGCACAAGAGCAAGAGTACCCCTTTTAAATAATTTTCATGCAATGCAACCTACACAAGGCTAGGGCCTATATAAATTTAAATGTAGATACTTGTTACCGAGATGGTATTGGTTTGTAATTTGGCAAGATCATCCTCAAGCTTGGCTTTCAATGTGCATATGGTGGAGTTCACCTCTTCATGAATGAGCCAAGCCTCCAATGCCTCTCCAAGTACCTATTAAGCATTGAAGCGCATTTTGGTACCCAAAACTTGGTTGGGTCCATGAGTGTTAGTCACAATAGATTTGGGCACCCAAATAGCCCTAACATTTAAATTTTGTTATCTAACATCCCTAACAAACACATTGCCATTTTTATCTTTCCTAAGCAAATAATATTCATTAATGAGACATGGTTTAGGAATGATACCTTTGGAACAATCCTTACTCAAATGTCCCTTTTCCCGGCAATTATAGCAAGTTTGGCAATTGTTACCTCTTATTATTTTCTTGCCTTGCTCATTGCCGGTTTGCCTCTTTATTGATGGATTTTTCCTGTTTTCCACCTTGTTGGAGCACTTAGAGGCGAAATGACCCAACTTGTTGCATCCAAAACATTTAACCTTGTTGGATTGTTCTTCAAGTTGCTTTGGAATGCTCTTCACCTTTTTCTTGGAGGTGAAAGCAATACCTCTCTTGTCATTTGATTTTCTTTGACTACCCAAGATTTTGTCAAGAGAGGCTTTCCCTTTGTAACTTCTCTCCAAGTCATTCTTCAAACTTATGACTTGGGCCTTGAGTTCATTATTCTCCTCTACAAGGTTAGTATTGCAATGCATAGAGGAAGTAGAAGCATTTATATTTGAGCAACACGGTAAATCTTGCAAATCATCACTAGATGTGGATACACTAATTTTAGATGAATTGCAAGAGCTAGGAGCTACACATGGCACATCATCTATTAAATCACAAGTTATGCCTATATCCACACTTGATTTAGAATATTCCTTGAGAAGAAGAATTTCATGTTCTTCCTTTAACTTGTTATAATCATTTTGAAGGAAACATGTTCATTCTTCAAAATTTTATATCTAGCTGTTTCTTTCCCAAGGAATTCATTTAATTCTTCTAGCATATCCATCAACTCATCATATGAAGGTACATCATTGTCATCATTAACATTTACCTTCTTATTACCTTTTGCCATGAAGCATTGAGTTGATGTGGAAGGAATAGTGGACTCTTCATCATCGGAACTAGAAGTTGAGCATTCTTCTCCCGACATCCACTCTTGTATGCAATCCTCATCGGATGAGGTGGACGCTTCATATTTATCTTGAATTTTCGTCCACATATCATGAGCGCTATTGAGATTGCATATTGAGTTGAACACCTCTACACTCAAAGCACTAAATAAAGCGTTAGTTGCTTGAGCATTGAGATGCAGGCATTTCTCTTCCTCAATTGTTGGAGCAAGAGGATCATTAGGAGGAGAAGAGTTCACATATACAATCCGCCATATTTTTGGTCTCATGGCCTTAAAATAACAAATCATACGGATTTTCTAATTATCATAATTGGTGCCATCAAATAGAGGTGGTTCATCTATGTAACATCCCAATTTTTTGCTTTATTTGGAAGAAATAATTTTAAATCAATTATCTCAATTTATTTGGATTTTTCAGAATATAAAGTTCTGTTTAAAAATAAAAATTTAATATCAAAATAGGTTGGAAATATTTTTCATATGTTCAAAACATTATCAGTGAATTATGTGAATTTTTCTGCAATTTTTGGAATTTATTTGGTACTTTTCTGACTATTTTAAAGCCTCCTATTGATTTCTGAAATCTATAAAAGATTTAAATTCTAAATCCTCCCGGCCGCCACGTGGCGCCATCCGTCCGTCCATCCCGCCGCGGTTCTATCCTCGCCGTCGCGCCCATCCCGCCTTCCCCTCTCCTCCGCACGACACATCCGCGCATCCGCGCTCCCGCCACGCCGCGTTCATCCGAGCGCCGCTTCCACTCGATGCACGGATGGCCCGGATCGAATCAGCCTTGTTTGATTTAATCTTCGCCGTTCCTCATCACTTACCCTTCGCCTCCATCCGACGGCCCCGATCTCATCCCTTGCCACCGTCGCCCATCCGTTCGATCGCCGTCTCTCTCCTCTCTCTCTCACCGGCGGTGGGTCCCACTGTCGAGTCCGTCGCTTCTGCGACAGTTTTGTCTCTGCGCGTGCGTCGCCATTACCGCCGCCGCCGAGCTCGCCCGTTCGTTTTCCCGGCCATTTTGCGTTGCCATTAAAGACCCCCGAGCACCGTTCGTCGTGCGCCATTAACCGTAGCCGTTTCCTCTCGGAGTGACGCCCGTTTCGCGCGCCGAAACTACCGTTTAACTTCGCCGCGAACGCGCGACCGTTTCTTCCTCCGCCGCGTATAAAACCGACCCCCGGCCACCCCTCTCACCCCCCTTGTCGCTCTCCCTCTCTCTCCCGTTCTCGCGTGCGTGTCTCCGCTGTTCGAAACCGTCGCCGCTGTTCAAACCGCTGTCGCTGTTCAAACCGTCGCCGTCGGTGAGTCTCCGCCGCACCCTCGGTGCGCCGCGCCGCCGGTTCGCGCGCCAACACCGCGCCCGCACGCCGCTCCTCGGTCCGCGCGCGCGCGTCGCGCCGCATACAAGCGCGCTCGCGTTCGCGACGCCGTCGCGACGCCCGCCCACGCGTCGGCGATCGGCGAGTCCCGCCTCCACACCGTCTCATCTCCGCCGGCCATTCTCCGACGGCCGGATGTGTCCACGCGTCCCCATCGCGGCCGTCCAACTCTTCGTCGCGCGCGTTCGCGTCCGCGCGCCACCTCGCGCGGCGAGCCGAGCCACGCGTCGGCCATCGCGCGGCACCCCGCGTCTCCGCCGCGCCATCACCGCCGCTCATCCAGATCTGAGCCAACGCTCGGGATCTCGCCACACGTCTCAATCCCGACCGTCCATTTCTCGCACCGCCGCGCGCGAAGTCGCCGGCTCGGTAGAGCCACGTCGGCCGGGCGGCGTGTCATGCCACGTGGCGACACGCGTACGCCGCGTCGCCGCCACGTCAGCCGAAAACCGCCGCCGTCCCCACGCCAAGATCGCCACGTCAGCATGCCACGTGTCAGTTTGGTCTGCCATGTCAGCAATTTTGTGGGTCCGTGGACTTGGTCCACCGTGGGCTGGCCCCACATGTCAGCCTCTGTAATTTATTTTTAATTCCCTTGCTGACGTCATAATTAGAATTTACTTTTGTAAATTAATTCTCAGAAAATCCATGCTGACGTCATAATTCATTTTCGGTATAAATTTAATTCCAGAAATTCTCTTTTCCTTTTTCTTGATTCTAAATCTTCCAACAGCATATCTTGCTCATTTTAAATCCAAATTGATCCATTCAAATTTCTAAATTCATCTAAAATTCTAATCTTTCAATTGGTATATTTAGTTTCAATTTTTGAGTTTTATTTTATTTTATTTATTTGGATTTCTTGATTTACGTGTAGAGACCGATTTGTCCGAGAAACTTCAAGAACAAGCCCCGGAAAATTTCAACCCAGCACAGGAAGGCAAGTCTCCTTTGATCATTTTGATCCTATGTTTTGCAAGTTTTCTTTGATCAACTTGCTCAAATGAATTATAAAATGATTAGGTAGTTATTTTAAATTATTGCATGCTTATGTTATATCAAGTGATAATTTGATTTAGAAAATTTAGTTAAATACCCAATTTGTTATACCTTCCATTGAAAATTGTTTAACTTGTACCATTGTCAACTTAGGATATCCCTTTGACTCAATAATGAGTTAGTATTACATCTGTTGAATTTGTAAATACTAGCAAATGCTTAGCGTAGCAAATCAATGTAATAATGCTCAAATGAGTAGCATGTTTACTAAATGTTTTGATGAATGATTTGTTTGAACATTGGTAATGGATGTTACCATTGTTAAATGATCTGTTTGAAAAGTGGTAATGGATGTTACCACTGTTAATTTGAAAATAAAAATGAAGTTCAAAGGAAAAGTTGACAAGGGTGGATGGAAGGTTTGGCTGGTGCAGTTAGCACGAGAATTTTTGGAATTGTGAATGAACCACCCTGGTCGTTTAAGGACCGACGCTTGTGTTTGTCCAAACTGAGCAAAACAGTGCAACCACAAGTCTATATGGGTACGACCTAGCTAACTAACCTATAAAGGTGTAGTTTAGATATCACCAGTGGTGTATTGAGTGCCAGGGTGTACTGGTTACTCATAGTGAGGGACAGGGTTTCTTCGTACTCATACGGCGCAAGAGGGGCTCCACTCGTGGATTCGAGTTGTGGTGAAACCTTAGCGGGTGGTATCTAGCTATCTGGAGTAGGTGAAAGGCTTTGTGATATTTTATCTGGGTCTCGTGCCAAAGGAAGCATGTTGACTATTAAGATAATTTATCTCTTGTGGGTAAAGTGTACAAACTCTGCAGAGTAATAAACTATTCGAATAGCCGTGCCCACGGTCAAGGGCGAACAAGGAATGCATTCACATGGTAGAAGTTTGATTTTGATTTCAAAATAAAATGGTTTGTCAAACTTGGGAGTGGTATAACTCTCATGATTTAAATCGGGTGGTGTAACGGATCGTGGTTTAACTTTGAGTTTTGAAAGTTGGCAGATAGCCTAAAATTTTAGTGTTGGTGGTTTAACCTTCACTAAGTTATTTATCTAATTTCATTTATGAAAAACAAAGATGTTTATCAAATGGCCTTTGAAGTAATTATGTAGATTTGAAATAAAATGCTGATTTTTGCAAAAGAACCATATAGCCTTCCTTTGTGAAGCCTTGCATCTATGCATCTTTCCCAAGACTTGCGGAGTACAATTTTGTACTCACATGTTGCTCTACAAATACATTAGCAGAGGATGAAGAAGCTCAAGCTGGAGAATTCGACTTCTGTGCCGAGTGTGGATACGATGGATTCTTCCCGGATGCTTAGGATTCGTTTCCCCAATCAATTGCCTGTGGCAGATTGATGGGTCGATTAATTTACTTTTTGCTTCCGCTGTATTTATTTTTGTTTTAAGGTTCTGTGAACCTTCGTAAGGCAATGACCAATGTAAACTTCAGTTATTATTGTAATAAATCGTGGATGACAATGTACCGTTTTATTCTGGTTATCTGTGTGTACTAGCTTTGATCTGGGACTAGTACTGTAATGCACAGGGGGGTCCGGAAGTTTCTACTCCGGGTCCCACAATCTAGGTGCACAATCCTGCTAGTTGCCATCCTTTTACTCTCTAGGCGGTTAAGCCAAATAGATAAGAGACCAAGCTCTGATACCACTTGTAAGATCAAGGAGGCCGACTAGAGGGGGTGAATAGGCGGTCTAAAATTTTCTTCAAATTTATATTAGCAATTCAAGACCTTTACTATTTGCCTAGACCAAGTAAACAATGCTGAAGCTTAAGTCAATTTGGTTTAGCTCAAATAGCGCTTAAGTCAAGCAAATTCGCCTAATTGCACCAACAATACTAACCTAGGTCAATGTAAAAAGTAAGTAAATTGCTAAGTAAGTAAGTATAAAAAGTAAGTAAATTGCTAAGTAAGTAAGTAAATTGCTAAGTAAGTAAGTAAATTGCTTAAGTCAATCAAAATAATGCTAAGTAAGTAAATTGCTTGAATGTAAAAAGAGCACAAGAAAGCAAACCACAAATGACACAATCTCTTTTTACCGTGGTGTTCGGAGACTTGCCGGTCTCCCCTAGTCCACGTTGAGGTTAGCCCAAACGAATTGGACCAGTTCCACGAATTAAGCCTTCCACCTCAAATCCATTAGTGGTAGCTCTTCCCTACTCCGGGTAGGTGAGCTCCAACCTTCACACACGCTGGGCCTTCTCACAAGCTTCTTTGAGAAGATTGCCGGGCACGACACCTCCAACGTCGTCTAGGAGTTGGCAAACTCCAAGAGTAATAAGTCAAGCCTTTTGCTTGACTCTCACCACGTGCAACAAATGCACAAGCTCAAGTGGATACAAAATCCACCTCTAGATGCAACACATGCAACTAGAGACCTCTCTCCTTGCTCACAAGGTGCAACACATGCACAAATGAGAGGATAAGCTCACACTAGCTCAAAAGAGTGAAATGGAGTCCCAAAAACCTTACCCCAACCAGCCACAAGGGAGTATTTTAGTCCACACCTCGAAACCAGCCATTGGAGTCAAAAATAGGATTTTACGGAACTACCACCGTTATAGGAGCGGTACTATCGCTCCCCATCATAATGGCTAGCAAAATAGCCGTTGTTCAGTCATTTGCAGAACTACCGCAGTTACAAAATGCGGTACTACCGTTCTGCGGTAGTTCCGCAAAGTCGGCGCGGTAGTTCCGTTTTCGGTTTTTCAGCACAGACAACACTTGGAAAAACGGTCATAACTTTTGACTCCGATGTCAGAATTGAGTGATCTTAGACTCTATGGAAAGTTTATTTAGAGGGCTACACATCCCATCTATTTGCATGATCTCAAACACATTATATCAATGCAGAAATCAAAAGAGATCCAAAAGAGTCACTCCCATGGTCTATGTCCAAACCATGATCTCCAAAATAGTAACAAACAATCTTAGACCATGCCAAGGGATAATGCTAACTTAGATCGTGTCACAGGAGTAGGTACATGGACTTCAACCTTTTGCAAAACACATTTGCAAAGTATAGTCACATGTTACAAGGATTCACCACATGAGCTTCAACCATTTGCAAAACACATTCGCAAATGCTAGCCTCATGCCAAGATGAGCTAAAGCAAGTGAAGTTGAGCCATCAACACATGATGAGACTCAAACTACTAGACATGATTCCTCTTAATAGTACGGCAGCCTATATTAGCAATGCGCTCTTTCAACCAAACACCAAGACCGGTAAAAGACTAGCTAGGAACACATCCTTAGCCCTAGCTAGTCATACCTTTTCCTTAGATCATCTTCTCGATATGCATCGACTCATGATGCATTCTTTTCTGCAACTCCATCAATACATGATGGTCTTCACTTGACTTTGTCAACACATGATCATTGCCATGCGTCAACTCATGATGCGTCCTTTTTCTTCGATGGCCTTCAACACATGAAGCCATCTTCTTCTTGATCTTGACTTGATGATTTTCAACCCATGAAGTCATCCCAAGTCATCCTCATTTGTGCAACCTAACCTATTCATCCAACTCATGGAAAATGTTTGTCCCACAAATCGATTGTCATTAATTACCAAATCTCACCATTAACTCATAATGGAGGGACTAGATTCTCAATCTTTCCATTTTGGTAATTGATGACAATCTCAACAAATAATGAGATAATAAATTGAATATAAAATCATTTGAATTCAAAGTGCGGTACTACCGCCGTTACAAAATCCGGTACTACCGCTCTGCGGTAGTTCCGCAAAGTCGGCGCGGTAGTTCCGCTTGAGCCGGAACCAAACTTGGTGCTCTTTGGAAAAAAGGCTCCACTCTACCTCCGGAGCTTCCGGGCTCCAGAAGTACCGCTCTATACCGTGGAACTACCACCTCCAGTGGTAGTTCCGGCGTTGAAATCATGGATCCGGAGGGTGATCTCTGGAAAAAAGGCTAAACTCAGATTTCGGAGCTTCTGGTCGCTGGTAGTACCGATTTTGCCTGCGAAACTTCCGCTCTGCGGTAGTTCGGATGTTGAAATCTGCGGTACTATCGCTCTTTCAGACAGAGCACAGTTTTGGCTTTTAAAACAGATTTTTAATGAATGCATGATCCTAGTTTGATCCCAATGTATGTATAAAAGAAAACATGGATTAATACTAATGAAACTCCAAAACATAGAGAGAGCTCCCCCTAAATGTGTGCATACAAGTCTATATGAAGAAAAACATATGCACATATTCATTTGAACTATGTGAGGAGTCCAATCTATATTTTGGATCTAAGAAATGCATTAGCATATGAGAAAGTGATTTTGAATGCATAACTCTTTGATTTCACCTTTTCATCCAAATGCGATTAAGCTATAATATACTTTGAACACTTATATTTGTCTCATATATACATTTATCATTATCACCAAAACAATATAAAAGTATTTGTCATTAACATCAAAATCTCATAATGGCATTTGTCATTAACACCAAAACCAACTTAAACGGAGCTTGATCTTTCACCCGGCCTTCCCCTCCGTCTTCCTTCATCAACTGTCCTCGCCTCTCCTGTTCTAGCGTCAACTGCGTTGCCTCTGTCGTGTCCCCACAGAGCTCCTCCTTCGTGCTATCTCCCCTACCTCTAGGCCATCTCCCCATTTCTTCCCTTCCTCCTCTAAGTGGCTCACGCAAGCCTCCAGTGTCGGTCGCTGTCGTGGCTTCACGCCGTTTCTGCTTCTCTAGCCGTTCACTCCAAAAATTAGACGCGTCACAGTGCATCCTATCCCTTCTATTATGTTTCCCCTCGGTCAATTTTAGGGTTTGCCCGCCAGAATTCACCGCACCGCTTCCTCCTCCATTTTCTACTGGTGGTCGACTCCACCGCCACCGAGGCACCTAGGGACGACCTTAACCTGATTCCTCCATGGGAGAGCAGCACTGAGCCCACCCCAAGCCACACACGGCCCCACCTCTAGTTCTCATCTCCTCCAACGAGCCGCCCACGGTGATCTCATCACGCTGCCTCAGGCTCACGGTGCTGACCAGCCTCAGTCCTTCACCGGCTCGGCCAACTACATGGTGAGTTTTCTAACTTCTCCGTCCAGCCCATGTTCCCCCTACCTTCCCTTCTTTTTCACCACGGCGCCATAGCCCCACGGCTACCTCGCTGTCGGCCGCTCAAGTAGACGCCCGAGCTGCCCTGCTCCTCCCCGGCTTACACCGCTGCCCCCCTTAGCATACCACCTCCCCAGCAACCCATTTTGGCCTTGTTCAGTTAGGAATTCTTGATCTTCAAATCCTGCTTCAGCTCCTTCGAACGTGTGATCTAACGAGAGAGAAAACGAGACGAACACAAAAACAAATTCAAATAAAACCCAAATAAACTCCAAAAACTGCAAAACCAGAACTAAAAGATAGAGCTCAATTTTAGATGAATTTAGGAAGAAGAATCGGGTCAATCGGAGTTCGGACGAAGGAGAACGAGCGATCTAAAGTTTGCCGGGGCGAGAAAAGGCTGGAAATTCACAGATGTTACTGTTCACCCGAGAGCAATATTTTTGGCGAGAAGGCTAGCGCTGGCGAGAGGAGGCATGGGAGGTGAATCTAACTAGCAAAATAGGTTGTTAGGGATCTAAGACACACATAGGAAGCGACGGCACGCCAAACGGAGACCGTTGACGGCACGGGCTGCTACAACGACATGGGTAGGAGAGAGGAATAAAATCCGGGCATGGAACGTGGAGAGGTAGGGTGAGCACGGGCTAGAACGCAGCTTGGCGAAGCTAGGAAAATTATCGGCTCGGCCAGAAACCCACCGGAGACGACGCAATCGACGTTTGAACGACGTCGGGAAGGAAAGAGGAAAAACTTAATATCTTGGTGCTCGGTGAACGAAATCTAAAACCACTTGGAGGGTACCTACCTGGGATGGTTTGGCACAAAGTGACGCGAACGGATTGGTGAAAACATCACCGGGTAGATGGGGGACACGAGATGCCATTGGCGGCCATGGCGAGGTTCGAGGTAAAAATTTGTGGAGGCTTTTGGGAAACGGAGTGAGCACGGCGTAGAACGTGGCAAGGCAAGTCTAAGAAAAATTACGGCAAGGGCTAAAGCTTACGGAGGCGGCGAATCGGCGTCGGGAAGCGCTCTTGACCTAGATTGGGAAAACTCGATTCCGGGAGTTTGGCTGCACCAAAACCAAATTAACTTGGCAAGAAGGTAGATTGGACATGAAGGCACAATGTGACGCGAAAGGATCACGGAGAAACTCACCGAATAGCTCGGGACACGACGAGCAAATTCGGGACCGGAGGGCTCGGTGCCGGCGGCGTCCTGGGCTTTGAGGGGACTTGGCACGGCTTGGGATGGATTTAGGAGAGCCAAGGGTCCTATTTATAGGCTTGGAAGAGGTAGAAACCGACTCCAATTCGCGGATTTCGGTTTAGAGTCCGTTTCAGAAAATTGGAGATAAAAGGCAAACGGATGAACGAAGCGGAAAGAGACTAGTTGGGATGGATTCCTTGCGTGATTTGGCACAACTTTCCTTTTGGGAAGACATTGAGATAAGGTCCGGATTGGAAGTTATGAAGAGAGAGAAAAGGAAGGAAATATGCACGTCAGAGAACGGGATCGATCGAAGCTCGAGGTTGAAGATGAACCAGTTGCGACACGTGTCACGTCTCGCTTCATCCTCTCTCCTCTTTCTTTTTTGGAAATTTCAAATTGAGCTCAAACAAACTCCAAAAATTCCAGAAAATACAGAAAAAATTTCTTGTGACACAAGGAACACGAATAAAATATTTTTGGCAAATATTAAGGTTTAATTTAATCATATTAAATCTTTTAATTAATAAAAATTCCAATTAAGCTTTAATTAATTCCAGAAAAATCCAAATGGTGAATTTTATTTTAAAAGCTTTAAAAGGCTCAAAATCAGGATGTTACAAACCTCCCCTTAAACGGAATCTCGACCCGAGATTGGTGACTAAAAGAATAGGTTACAGTGCAACCGGAGACGACGCGTTGTTGAGGCTTCCCTTGCAACGCTTTGAGGTATTTGGCTTCCTTGACTTGACGATGTTCCACGGCTCGCTCCAGGAGTTTTGGCGGGGTACTTCCAAGGTTGAGCGGAATTGGCGAGATTGCTCGATGCTTCGGGGTTCTGGGTCCAACCATCTTGCTTTGCTCAAGAGAAACACTCTTGATCGCTCCAGCGAAAAGGTAAGGGGAAAAGCATAGGTAAGACTTGAGGTTGAACTTGGTCAACTTTATTCCGGGTTAGTTGCTCTGACACTTCCAAAACTCTGACCGGGTTTTAAAGATAAGTGGGAAAAGCATAGATGAGAGGTAAACTCGTCTAAGGGGAATTTCAAATGGCAACCTAAACTAAACAAACACTTAGCCGAAAAAGGCTAAAAGCAAAACCGGGGAAATAACACCAATAAAAGATTGACGTGATTGCAATATAATGCTTTTAAGGGCAAAATTTGCAGCTCACATCACACGCAACTGCAAGAAAAAGCAAAACGGTCTACACGATGCTGAAACTATAACAGGGTTCAAATCTAATGGCTCCTAATCTTCACGGAAATCTCCAATCTTGTCTTGACATATTGGGTGCTCCCTCGATCCAAACTTCACAGCACAGCTTGAAGAATTCCATGCCAACTTTCTCTTGGGCTAAGGGACAATCGAGACATCTATGGACATTATAGAGATAAGAAGTCAAATTTAGTTTCGAAAACAAGTTCTCAGAGGAGACAAGGAGCAAGAATCCTAAGAATGAGGTAAGAATCAAGAATTACTAGTCAATCATTTGGTTGATTTGATTTTTGAAAGTAGATTTTGAAATTGGCTAAAACGACCATTCTAACCATGGCTTCGTCCTACAGTCGATATAGCTCTGATACCATCTCTGTAGAGACCCGAATATACAAATCCGGACTCTCCTGTGTATTCTGCACTAGTCCAGGATCACGCTAGTGCACACAGTATAAACAAAGATGAAATATCGAACATATCACGATTTACTAAGAAAAGACTCAAATATTATTAATAATCATCAGAGTACGACCTTATGGCCAAGCTTACAATAGACTAGCCCGAAGGGCTTAACAAAAACTAGCAGCGGAAAATCCAAAAGAAAGCGCAGTAGCCACTTGACACGCCCACAGGCTATCGAGTGGAGAACGAAGCCTAATCCGCAAAGACGTCGAAGTACTCTCCTTCTGGAACCTCCTGCTGGTGATACTCCTCCTCCTCAACTGAGCAACAGGGGCATAAAGCCGTGAGTACATTGGTACTCAGCAAGCCGTTTGTAACAAATTAATGCAATATAACATGCAAGGCTTACCAATGGAGGGCTGAAAGGTTAATTTGCATAAAATGGCATTTGAAAATACAATAAATAGATTGAAGGCGCATTGAAGTAAAACAATACATAATAATCAAAGGAATTGAAGTAACCACTTATGAATCTCCCATCCATAAGCTAAACCAACCACTTATGGACCTCCCATCCACAAGTTAAACCAATAGTGAATTAACCATCCACTGTCCAAAACTTTTTAGAAATAACTATACCTCGTGTGAAATCACCGAGTATTGTCCATGACCGAGGACGCGGCTATTCGAATAGTTTTACACTCTGCAGAGGTTGCACAACTGTACCCACACGATGTGATTAGCCTCGCGCTAAGGAAATCACAACAAGGCCTTTACAATGTTCAATTCCAACTCAATCCCGCCCGCTAGGTTCATCACACCCCCTTGCGCCCGTGGAATGTATCGACACCCACCGACATCCCAATGGCGGAACCAGAATTGAAACATCACAATTAATCAGCAAGGTCTGTCCCATACCAGACATGTGGTTTGCACGGTAAGACTCAGATCAATGGCGCACAAAGTTAAGTCCTTAAGTGTTCTCGGCGAGACTACCACATCCTCGAAGTGCTCCAACACTTCCCCTTTATTTGCACGATCATTCGCCCGAGTGAAAACCAATTTTGTATAACCACCGCCAATGACGCACCAACGTCACGGCACAAATTTTATAACAGTGGCACCAACCACGATTCAATATCTCATTAGGTCAAATTAATTAATCACATGTGATGATGAATCCAAACGATACTAAAAGCATGGCTAAGCATACTAATCGTACCATCCCAAATGTGATCGTAACATAGCATCACTAGTAAGTTTTCCAACCTATGGTGACAATGGCAGCATGGCATTCAATTTTAACAAGGAGGGAAATACTCAATTGAGGTGATAACTACCAATTACAAGGTTTGTATAAAAGTAGCGATGCAATGTAATTTAAAACAAAATATTTAAATAATAGATTGCAAACTGGGTTCAACATGATCAAAGGACACGACTTGCCTTGGCCTTGTTCAGTTAGGAATTCTTGATCTTCAAATCCTGCTTCAGCTCCTTCGAACGTGTGATCTAACGAGAGAGAAAACGAGACGAACACAAAAACAAATTCAAATAAAATCCAAATAAACTCCAAAAACTGCAAAACCAGAACTAAAAGATAGAGCTCAATTTTAGATGAATTTAGGAAGAAGAATCGGGTCAATCGGAGTTCGGACGAAGGAGAACGAGCGATCTAAAGTTTGCCGGGGCAAGAAAAGGCTGGAAATTCACAGATGTTACTGTTCACCCGAGAGCAATATTTTTTGCGAGAAGGCTAGCGCTGGCGAGAGGAGGCATGGGAGGTGAATCTAACTAGCAAAATAGGTTGTTAGGGATCTAAGACACACATAGGAAGCGACGGCACGCCAAACGGAGACCGTTGACGGCACGGGCTGCTACAACGACATGGGTAGGAGAGAGGAATAAAATCCGGGCATGGAACGTGGAGAGGTAGGGTGAGCACGGGCTAGAACGCAGCTTGGCGAAGCTAGAAAAATTATCGGCTCGGCCAGAAACCCACCGGAGACGACGCAATCGACGTTTGAACGACGTCGGGAAGGAAAGAGGAAAAACTTAATATCTTGGTGCTCGGTGAACGAAATCTAAAACCACTTGGAGGGTACCTACCTGGGATGGTTTGGCACAAAGTGACGCGAACGGATTGGTGAAAACATCACCGGGTAGATGGGGGACACGAGATGCCATTGGCGGCCATGGCGAGGTTCGGAGGTGAAAATTTGTGGAGGCTTTTCGGGGAAACGGAAGTGAGCACGGCGTAGAACGTGGCAAGGCAAGTCTAAGAAAAATTACGGCAAGGGCTAAAGCTTACCGGAGGCGACGAATCGACGTCGGGAAGCGCTCTTGACCTAGATTGGGGAAAACTCGATTCCGGGAGTTTGGCTGCACCAAAACCAAATTAACTTGGCAAGAAGGTAGATTGGACATGAAGGCACAATGTGACGCGAAAGGATCACGGAGAAACTCACCGAATAGCTCGGGACACGACGAGCAAATTCGGGACCGGAGGGGCTCGGTGCCGACGGCGTCCTGGGCTTTGAGGGGACTTGGCACGGCTTGGGATGGATTTAGGAGAGCCAAGGGGTCCTATTTATAGGCTTGGAAGAGGTAGAAACCGACTCCAATTCGCGGATTTCGGTTTAGAGTCCGTTTCAGAAAATTGGAGATAAAAGGCAAACGGATGAACGAAACGGAAAGAGACTAGTTGGGATGGATTCCTTGCGTGATTTGGCACAACTTTCCTTTTGGGAAGACATTGAGATAAGGTCCGGATTGGAAGTTATGAAGAGAGAGGAAAAGGAAGGAAATATGCACGTACAGAGAACGGGATCGATCGAAGCTCTGAGGTTGAAGATGAACCAGCTGCTGACACGTGTCACGTACTGTTCATCCTCTCTCCTCTTTCTTTTTTTTTGGAAATTTCAAATTGAGCTCAAACAAACTCCGAAAAATTCCAGAAAATACAGAAAAAATTTCTTGTGACACAAGGAACACGAATAAAATATTTTTGGCAAATATTAAGGTTTAATTTAATCATATTAAATCTTTTTAATTAATAAAAATTCCAATTAAGCTTTAATTAATTCCAGAAAAATCCAAATGGTGAATTTTATTTTAAAAGCTTTAAAAAGGCTCCGAAAATCAGGATGTTACAGTAAGACTACTAAAGATTTATTATACGAGTAACTAATGTGGCTTGATTATTTATTTAAAATCTAATTGTTAATAAGGGGCATTAATAAAATATGGCTTTGGTGAAATGTCCAAATTTAATAAAAATCCCAACCCGAAGGTAACAAGGTGAATGACAAATCAAGCCGCTTCGTAAAATTAATTAAACGATATGCCGTAACCATTTAAAATGAAATACACATTTAAATTAGAATGTCATAATTTAAAATATAATCCCTGCCATTAATACATTGCTGATAAATAAATCTCAACGGTAGATTTAGTTAATAATGATAGTGAAATATAGTTGTGTATAGCAAGCTCGTCCCTATGTAAGTAAAAATTTAATTACGATTAAATTATGCCAAATGCTAAGTAAAAGGATAAAATATCAATGTCAGTTGATTCTCATAGTGCCTTCAATTAAAAGATCATAATTAGGTATTAAAATATAGTGGCCTTGGAACATCGGACATTGGAATAATCTCGCCAATGAATAATCTGAAGGACAATGTAATATTGTGACCAATAGTCGCATATGAGTAGTAAATAAGAATATACTAAAATTACCTATTAAATATCAAATGTATAATTAAATACTCCCGTGCTTCAATGAATTATTAAACTAATCATTCGGTGAATACTTTGAATAATTGGTAAATTAAACACCATAAAATACCACAACTCAAGTTGACAGGAATACATACTCTAAACATTAATTTAATAAACTAAACTTATACATCCATTCATAGGTCTAATCTAATTCATGAAACTTCCCTGATAAATATAAAATAATAATAATAATAATAATAATAATAATAATAATAAAATAAGTTATTAAACTGAAGGCTGAGTCATGATATTCTGCCATCAGCTATACTTAGCCATCTCCGAGTTCTAAGCGGAAATATTCTCATAAATATTCCTTTATCATGAACCCTCCTTGGCATCCATCTCAGCGAATTCCCTTCTACTAATCATCGCTTCACTCCAACCCCATTTGACTTTGTACATACTCTGTGCCCAATCAACCCAACCTCAAATCACCCATTTAGTCATAATAAAAATTAATGAAGTTCAATTGGATTTATTTGGATCTTTTGATTTATTTACCTTTATTTGGATTCAGTTGTTTAGCGCATAATTAGAAATTGGAGTCCTGAAAAATCAATAGATCATGTGAGACCAAGATCGAGATAAAGATGAAGGCTTGCAGCTCAAGACCCTCAAATGAGAAAGCTTTGAATGAGCTGAAGACCACGGTAAACTGTGCAAGGTTAGTCAATACTTTGATCATGTTGAACCTATATTTTTTGCAAATTATTTCCGTTTTAAATTATCAAATTGCATGCTGTTATTTCATGTGCAAATATATGTTTATTTTAAGATTCTAGTTATATGCCCATTATTTAACTTGTTAGTATTACACCTCTTTTAGAAACATTTGAATATCTGAGCCTTGTCACCCTAGCAAAACTATAATGGTAAAATTATACGCCACGCTTAGTACTACTTAGATACTCGGGGGCACCAAAATGCCCCAAGCATCACTTTCAATCATGAGAAACTAATTTGGGAAGTCATGAGTGGAAATATTTGGTATATTTTGACATGATTATTTTATGCTCCCAGAAACCCCAACTTGCTTAAATATCTGGGTGGATGGCACAGGGGTGTGGTGCAGTGGAAGCATGAGGTGTGGATTGTGGTAGAACCGCCCAGATAACCCTAAGGACTAAATTTTGTCATGACCTCCTAGGTAAAACATTACAACCATAAGTCTGCAAATTCAACTTGGCTAAGTAAATCTATCAAACCCTCGGATTCATCTCACCAGTAGTGGAAAGGAGTGCAATCTTGCAAGGGCAAGGGGAGGCCTAAAGGGACATCGAGTGGAGGGTGAATTTTGATTGTTGTGCTAGCATTATGGAGAGTGGAGTCTGAATGCGCAAGTATTCATGAAAAGTCCCAATTTGTGTTGCCTTGGGTGTCGCCCCAGTGATAAGGTAAGCGGTTATGGTTAAAACTGCTAGGTCTTAGGAAATTTTTATGTATCGTATTTTGAAAGCAATTTATGGCAACTAAAACAACCCAACCTTCCTTTGATAAGCCATACATGTTATCTATTTGCATCCTATGTATTGGCTCGCTGAGAATGCTGGTTTGTGCTCACCCTCACTCACTCAATTATTCTAGAATTAGGAGTCAGATCGCTACGCTTCAGCAATACACATGGTCATGATGGTGAAGAAGATGAAGTGGTCAAGAACTAGGTCGTGAACCCCTAGTTGGCTGCTTGTGGGCACGTCCTGAGGGTGCCACTTGTGTGTTCTATTTCCGCTGCTACATTTTATTGATTTCAGCCTGATTGGCCTATGAGTAAGTCTACTATTATATTTACACTTTCAAATGATATGCTTTTGATGTTCAGTACTGCATCTGTGAGCACTATCTACTGATCTAGGGAATAGTGCGATGGAATGATAGATGATTCTGGGTTGAAAAATTCGGGTCTGACAATAAACAAAGTCAATCAATTTGCATAATCAGAATGAATTCCAGAGAACAATCTCAGCAAACCAACTGGTCTAATGCAATTTATGACTACTCTGATGCACAAGACAGATGTACTCGTAGCCCATGAAGTCCCACTAGCAGCCTACCACCACTCAACAAGTCCTTACAACCATCGCAAAGGTTGCTACGACCATGAAACAAGTGCTGTGACCATGTAGCAAGCGCTACGACCATGGCTCACAGCGGCTACGACTTTACCAAACCTGGTCACTATGACTTATGACCATGCTCAGGAGAAGCTACGACCAGCAGAAGCTCGATCACGACCAGCAGAAGCTATGACTATCGATCACAACCAGCAGAAGCTACGAACACCAAGTCGTAGGAATCTCTGCCGGCCACCAAGTCATAAAACCGATTGCCGATCACCAAGTCATAAAACCGACTACTGATCACAAAGTCGTAAAATCGATTGTTGACCATCAAGTCGTAAAATCAACTACCGACCACAAAGTCATAAAATCGACTGCCGACCACCAAGTCGTAAAACCGACTGCCAACCACAAAGTCGTAAAATCGACTGTCAACCATCAAGTCGTAAAACTGACTACCGACCACAAAGTTGTAAAATCGACTGTCAACCATCAAGTCGTAAAACCGAGTGCCGACCACACAGATGAACACAAAGGTTGTAGAGCCAACAAACTTCTGCACAGACCTCAAAAACCAAACTCAACCTTAACACAACTCTAATTCAAAGGTCAATTACTCATCACAGCCATGGGGTGACTTCCACATGGTCTCACAATCTCCCCCTTGATGAGTATATTGACAAACACAAAAAAGACATTAAGATGAGTTTGTTTTTGAAAAGAAAAGTAAGAAGTTGCAAAAGCCACACATGGTCTAGAAGGAGTGAAGAAGAGGCTCATGACCATGTTGACAAAGCGTGAACTGGAGCAATCAACAAGAAAGAGCAAGTTTCCTTCAAAAGCTCCAAATCATCCCCTTTAATACCTTTTTCTCTATCATTTCTCCCCCTTTTGGCAATAAAGTCATCAAGATGCATGGAAGAAAATAGAGCATGAGTGAAATGGAGTGACTGCAATTTAATTCATTTTAAACATGAGGAGCCATGAAGATTATCCAAAGTGATTTTCTAGGTATTTGTCGGAACCCGGAGTAATGACTCCTGGATCATCTGTGTAAAGCGCACTAGTCCAGGATCAGCTAGTGCAGACAGTACAACAAAGATAAATACCAAGCATAAATGACTATCTTTATTAAATAAAGAGTACGGCCTTATGGCCAAGTCTTACAGCAACGCCCATTGACAAAAGCAAATAAAGCAAATAACTGCGGAAGCAAACTGATAAAAGCGAAGCCCAAGCCTACCCATAGGCAAACGACAGTAAGACGCGGCCTACTCGTTCAGATCTTCACCGTAGTCGACGACATCTTCCTCTATGTAGGGAGGGTGCAAGGTGAGTACAAACTTGTACTCCAGAAATCACACAGAGAAATGCAACATAATGATAAAGGCTTCAATGGAAGGCTTATATGGTTAGTTTGCATAAAACAGCATTTAATGAAATACAATAGATAGATTAAAATTGCTGAATTTTAATACAATAAGTAAAAACAGTAATTGTAGTTGAAAATAATACCGTCAGTGCAGGCTCCGACCAAACACCAACCTATCCACGGGCATCCCACCCGGACCATCTTTTCCAAAAGATCACGTATGGATTCCATCCATCCACACATTTGCAAACACTCGTGAATTCCATCCATCCACAAGCTTCCAATCTCTCTCATGGGTCTATCCACCCACAAGGTTTTCATTCTCTCATGGATTCCATCCATCCATAAGGTTTTTGAAAATCATTTTTGAAAAACAAAGTCTAATCCATGAAAAACTTTTACTCAGCATGCCCATGACCGTGGGCACGGCTATCCAGGATAGATTATACACTCTGTAGAGGTTGTACAGCTTTACCCACAAGACACGAACATCCCTTTGTACCACTAGATTACACACTTCCTTAGGTGTGCGGTGGGGAGTCGTGACAAGGCCTTTACAATGCAAAGCCTTCAACCTGGCCAAGCCAACTCTAAGGTTTCACCCCAGTAAGGAATCCACCAGACCGAGACCCTCTCTTGAGTTTAGGGGAGACTTCTCATGGCTTAACCACACTTGCCCAAGTGAGACTTCACATGGCACCAACCACGCTCACTTTCAACCTACGACTTGACTCAGGTTGGGACTTCGCAAATTATTCAGCCAGGGCTGCCCCATACCAGCCATGTGGTAGTATGATAGGGCTTTGCAACAGTGGCTCACAGATTGGTCCTTAATTGACTTAGGCCTAACCACATACCCTTGTGCACGACAGTCAACTTCTGCGGCTACAACCAACAGAGCATGCCTGCACCCACCATGCAACCAATTGCCTAAGTCTAAACCAGGTTTTATATTTTGTTTTCAAAATATTTCATAAACCTCCTTGACTCACCAAAGTCAAGAGTAGCTTTGAAAAGCTTATCATTTTATGTGAAAAGGTTCATCATTTCGTGTGAAAAGGTATCCCAAAACATATATTATAACTAAGCAGGTCTAAGCATTTGATATAATATTCTCTAGCCAATACTAATGTACTAACTAGAGTTTGATCTAGGGTGACAAGGTCAGGAATTCAATATCAATGGAGGAATTTAACAAGTGGTAATAACTAAATTTAAAACTGAATTGAAATACGTTGAATAAAAATACGCATGCAGAATAATTTAAAACAACATAATTTTATTTTGAAATCTGGGATCGACATGATCAAAGAGTGTGACTTGCCTTGCTCTTCAACTTGGGTCAAACCTTCGTCGTCGAATTTTTCCGAATCGTCGAAGTCTACACGTGAAAATAACTCACTAAATTGAAATAAATTCAAAGTAAATTCAAATTGACTTCAAAATTTGAATTGAGGCCAGGAATGGATAGAGGGGAATTTTGGATGAATTTAGAAATTTGAATGGGCTAAATCGGAGATAGGATGAAGCAGAACGGGCTCTGGGAAATTTAAATTCAGAGAAAATGGAAAAAGAAAATTTCTGGAATTATTTTCCTAAAGAAAAATCTGGATTATGGCATCAGCAGAGATTTATTTTTCAGCCGAATTATCTTTAAACTGAAAATTCGGATTAACTGCGCCAGCATGACGTCAGCCAGGGGAGTCATGCTGACATGTGGGCCCTTGGTCCATGGACCGAGCCCACGGGAGGGGAAAGGTGCAGAGGTGGCGGGGTGGTGGCGTGGCAGCCGACGTGGGTGGGATGGGTCGACGCGGCCGGTGGCGTGGCGCCCACGTCAGCTCTGGCTGCTGACGTGGCCAGGCTGACCGGGGCAGCACTCGGGCCTGGGGAGCTCGCCGGCGCTCCAGTGGGTGGCGGCCGGCGACGAGGGCCAGAGGAGAGAGAGGGAGCGATGGGGAGTGCAACGGTGGAGTCGATGATTACCGAGGAAGGCCGGAGCAGGGCTGGCGGCGAGCGGGCAGAGGCGGCGGCGGACGGCGCTCGGTGCGGCGGCGATGGAGCGGCCGGGGAAGAGGGAGGAGTGGCGGGGGGGGAGCGAAGAGAGGGGAGGCCGGGGGTGGCATTTATAGAGGTGGACGGGGGTCGGGGCGCGGGGAATTGTTCGCTGGAGTGGAGGAAGTGGCGTGGCGGTTGCGGCCGAATCGGGGGAGGTGGGCGGCGGTTTGGCATGGAATAGGCGGGAGGTGGGTGCGGGGTGAATGTGCACATCTTGCGGGGGTGGAGGCGTGGCTGGAGAAAAGGGGGAAGCGGCCGGGTGGAGCGGAGGTGGTTGCGGCCGGGGAGAGGAAGGAGGCGGCCGGAGGTAGGAGGAGGCCCTGACAGGCGGGGCCGGGCTGTCGGTGGGAGCGGGAGGCACGGGCGGCGGAGATTGAGCCATGGAAGCAGGGAGTGGATCGGGCGGCCGAGGGGAGAGCGGGGCGGGTATAGCGGTGGACGGGCCGGATGGGCCGAGGGGGCGGCGTGGCGCGGATCGGGCCGCACACGTGGCAAGCGGGGAGGAGGGGGAGGCGGAACCCGGGTGGCTGGCGTGGGTGGAATCCGGCCGTCCACGTGGCGGCCGGAGGGGAGGGGAGAGGGAATTTTGTTTTTGTTTTTTGATTTCAGATTTTCAGAAAAGCCTAGGAAATTAATTAAGCCTCAGAAAAATATGGAAATACTTCCAAAAATTCCAGAAAAATACACAGAAGTCCCTGGAGACATTTTGGACTTAATAAAATTATTTCCAACTAATGTTGGCTCTATAATTTTATATTGAAAATACTTTTTAATTTCAGGAATACATTTTTAAACCCCCAAAAATCCAGGAAACCCAATAAAATTCAAATAAATCCAAATAATTAATTTGACATAAGATTTTTATAAAAAATCAAAATATTATTCTATTTAATAAATTTTTTTATGTTTTCACTTAAAATACTTTTCAAATCCAGCCTTTTTCAAAAAGCAAATCAGGGCAATTCCAAAACTAAAATTTAGGCACAAAAATACTTATTTTATTTTAATCAATTTTTATTATTGAGTATTTTTTTTATTTTCATAAAAAACCTGGGCTGTTACAATCTACCCCCCTTATAAGGAATCTCGTCCCCGAGATTTCGGGTTGGCTAGCAAGAATTGGGTTTGGATCTTTCTCTGCATGGCTTGAGCTGATATTTGATTCAAGCGCCCTTTCTTGAACTTCTTCGGTCCTCTATTTGCTGCCTGCAGGTGGTTGGCAGTCGATGCTCCTTGGGTACCTTTTTTACCACCTGCTGCTTCTTAGGGCAATTGCTAGCGTAGTGTCCCATCTCATGGCAGTTGAAGCAGGTGATTCCTGCCGTAGGGTTTGAATCCTTCAAGACTTTGTTGTCCTCAGAATTGGGGGAGGGGTCCATGGGAACTAGCTCTCCTGTTGATGACAAAGGTTGGAATCTGTTGGTCTGCGGTGGAGTTCTTCTGGCTTTGGAGAAGCTTCCTGAGTTCACATGCGGAGCATGGATCCGCCTCTTCCGGCTCTCAATCTCCTGATGCTTGGACTCCTGGTGAATCGCCTTGCTGACAAGCTGGTGGAAGTCAGCGTAATTACTGGAGAGAAGTTGGACCGATATGTCATCATTGAGTCCTTCTAGGAACCTTTCCTGTTTGGCTTCATCGGTGGCAACGCCTTCAAGTGCATAGCGTGCCAACTGGTTGAATTTCTATAGATACTCATTCACAGAGCGGCTTCCTTGGCGTAGTGCTCGAAATTCCCTTTTCTTGAGAGTAACGGTGCCAGTGGGAACATGAGCTTTGCGGAAGTTCCGCCCGAACTCATTCCAAGTGATAGCTTGATCATTGGCATGGGCGGCGGTGTAGGTGTCCCACCATTGTAATGCTGGTCCGTGCAGCTGATGTGAAGCAAAAAAACCCTTTCACGATCACCACATTGGATAATATCCAGCTTCTTTCCTATGGCTCTGAGCCAATCATCCGCATCCATGGGTTCAGTGCTGCTGGAGAAGGTCGGGGGACGCAAGCGCATAAACTCCGATAGCCTTGATTGTGGAGCTTAGCTAGCACTAGTGGAGCATGTTGTGCAGAGCTGTTGATGGTCTATGTTATCAGTTGAATGAGCTGGTTCTGGTTTACCATCATCTGAGCCCAGTCAGGTTCATTTGCTCGAGGAGAAGTGGGAACGAATTGACTTCCTTGTATGCCATTGAGGTTGAGGTTGCCGTTGTTCCTTGTGTTCACAATCTGCTGGTTGTTTTTAAGAATTAGGAGGGAGGAGACTCAAGGCAAAGGAGGGATAGGGGATATTTTGCACAACCCAAAACAAAACTTCAACTTTAATAAAACCTTTATTAATCTTTTAATAAGTGCTAGTTACGGCTGCCGACAAAAGAGGAAGCTTGACAGCTCATAACAACATTTTTATTACTAGCCTAACAACTCATCCTAAATGGGTAAGGGGCCTCGGGGTCATCCTGCGTGGCTCTCGAGCTATAACTCGTGATCCCTCAATGCGGAGGCTGAAAAGGCGGCATAGACAAAGAACTGCTTTACGAGCAGCTTCTTGTTTGGCTCTGTCAAACGTGTATCCATTTCCCTTGAAAAGGAGACGCAAACCTCCTTGTCCAGTTTGCTTAGTAATGAGTAGAGTGAAGCGATGTCCCACTATCCGGTCTCCATGGCGATCTTGTTTATGCATGTAGATAGCTCGGTGTTGGAAACCTAAACGACGAAGCAGTCGATGAAGGCCCATACTCCATCCATCATTCGGTGCAACATCGAAAGTGTTCATCTACAATTGTTTGAAAGGAGAGAAGTCAGAAACGTGTTTTTGAATGATAGCATTAAGGAAGAGGAAGGGTTGAGGGTTGAGAGAAAGAAAAGGTTGAGGGGTAAGGATAAGCGTACATATATAGACATACATATATATATTTTTGAAAATATTGTTTAATAAAATAAGTCCTTACGGTCTGTCCATTCTATTCTACCTATGGTCACGTCTTAGTGTCGTCATGGCTCTGATACCACCTTTGTCGGAACCCGGAGTAACGACTCCTGGATCCTCTGTGTAAATCGCACTAGTCCAGGATCAGCTAGTGCACACAGTACAACAAAGATAAATACCAAGCACAAATGACTATCTTCATTAAATAAAGAGTACGGCCTCATGGCCAAGTCTTACATCAACGCCCATTGGCAAAAGTAAATAAAGCAAATAACTACGGAAGCAAACTGATAAAAGCGAAGCCCAAGCCTGCCCACAGGCAAACAACAGTAAGACGCGGCCTACTCGTCCAGATCTTCACCGTAGTCGACGACATCTTCCTCTATGTAGGGAGGGTGCAAGGTGAGTACAAACTTGTACTCCGCAAATCACACGAAGAAATGCAACATAATGATAAAGGCTTCAATGGAAGGCTTATAGGGTTAGTTTGCATAAAACAACATTTAATGAAATACAATAGATAGATTAAAATTGCTGAATTTTAATACAATAAGTAAAAACAGTAATTGTAGTTGAAAATAATGCCGTCTGTGCAGGCTCCGACCAAACACCAACCTATCCACTGGCATCCCACCCGGACCATCTTTTCCAAAAGATCATGTATGGATTCCATCCATCCACACGTTTCCAAACACTCGTGGATTCCATCCATCCACAAGCTTCCAATCTCTCTCATGGGTTCTATCCACCCACAAGGTATTCATTCTCTCATGGATTCCATCCATCCATAAGGTTTTTGAAAAACAAAGTCTAATCCATGAAAAACTTTTACTTAGCATGCCCATGACCGTGGGCATGGCTATCCAGGATAGATTATACACTCTGTAGAGGTTGTACATCTTTACCCACAAGACACGAACATCCCTTTGTACCACTGGATTACACACTTTCTTAGGTGTGCGGTGGGGAGTCATGACAAGGTCTTTACAATGCAAAGCCTTCAACCTGGCCAAGCCAACTCTAAGGTTTCACCCCAGTAAGGAATCCACCAGACCGAGACCCTCTCTTGAGTTTAGGGGAGACTTCTCATGGCTTAACCACACTTGCCCAAGTGAGACTTCACATGGCACCAACCACGCTCACTTTCAACCTACGACTTGACTCAGGTAGGGACTTCGCAAATTATTTAGCCAGGGCTGTCCCATACCAGCCATGTGGTAGTATGAAGGGCTTTGCAACAGTGGCTCACAGAGCAGTCCTTAATTGACTTTGGCCTAACCACATACTCCTGTGCACGACAGTCAACGTCTACGGCTACAACCAACAATGCATGCATGCACCCACCATGTAACCAATTGCCTAAGTCTAAACCAGGTTTTATATTTTGTTTTCAAAATATTTCATAAACCTCCTTGACTCACCAAAGTCAAGAGTAGCTTTGAAAAGCTTATCATTTTATGTGAAAAGGTTTGTCATTTCATGTGAAAAGGTATCCCAAAACATATATTATAACTAAGCAGGTCTAAGCATTTGATATAATATTCTCTAGCCAATACTAATGTACTAACTAGAGCTTGATCTAGGGTGACAAGGTCAGGAATTCAATAGCAATGGAGGAATTTAACAAGTAGGCAATAACTAAATTTAAAACTGAATTGAAATACGTTGAATAAAAATACCCAGCGGTCAGATCGGCTATTACCCAGCGGTCGGACCGGCTATTACCCAGTAGTCAGACCGGCTATTACCCAGCGGTCAGACCGGCCCTAGGGTTTTGTTGCAGGTTTTTTCTTGAGTGCTTTCTCCCTGTTCTTTTCCCTTGGTTGATTTCTCCATATTTCTAGAGAGCTTGAGGATATCTCTTCATAGCTTTGCTTCGTAGCTATGGAAGAAGATTTTGTCGTAGGTACTTGAGGGGGACGAATTTTTAGTAGTCGACATTCACCCCCCCTCTGTCGCCATTTCGGTCCAACAATTGGTATCAGAGCCGGTTAGCTCTAATTCATAGATCTTAACCGATCTCTAGAGCCATGGCGACGGACAAGTACTCCACCAAGCCGCCCATTTTTGATGGCATAGATTACCCTTTCTGGAAGAGCCGAATGGAGACATACATCCAAGCTCAGGGGTATGCCATCTGGCGGAAGGTGAAGGTGCGATTTGTTGTTCCTACCGATGAGAACACCAATGCCGGGAACATGGCTGATGTTGAGGCAAATAGGCAAGGAACATCATTATCCAGGGCTTGAGCAGAAGCGAATTCGATCGCATCTCTCACCTGTCGTCCGCCTACGATATCTGGGTGACCCTCGACGCATACCTTGAGGGCACCACCCAAATCAAGACGGTTCGACAGGATCAATTCAAGTGAGAATACAACAAATTCGAGATGCTTGCTGGTGAGTCCCTCGATGAGTGCTTTGCACATTTCCACAAGATCTTGAGCAACCTCCGAGCGGTCGATCTCACATACCCCGACTCAGACAACGCTCGTCAGATGCTCGCGGCACTTGATCTGCGTGTTTGGGAGATGAAAGTGACCACCATCAAAGACACGACAGACCTCTCGACCTTGACTCTTGACACGCTGTACTCGCGCCTCAAGACTCACGAGATTGACGTTGTCTCTCGTAGGTCGAAGTCACAGTCAATGGCTTTGGTCACCGATCCCGTTTCTTCTTCTGGTCTTTCTTCTGAGTCTTCTTGCGGTTTCTCTCTTGCTGCTCTCTGTGAAATAACTGATGATCAGTTAGAGCAGCTCGCGGATGAGCAACTGGCCCTCCTTGCTCGAAGATTCTCCCATGCTTACAAGGGGAGGAGGGACAGAAAGAGAGGAGGACCAGTGATTTGCTTCGAGTGTGGTGGCCCCAACCACATTCGTGCAAACTGCCCCAAGCTGGAGAAGGGCAAGAATGACTACGGCGGTTCGGGCAAGAATAACAACACCGACAAGAACCGCAACAAGAAGCCTCCAGCGCACCCTCAAGGCAAGAAGAAGTTTCGCGACTTCGGGAAGGCCAAGAAGCTCTTCCACCGCGTCCTCACCGCCTTCGATGACCTTGACCTCAGCGAGGTGGAGGGTTGGAGCGACGACGACGGGACGGGTGACCAAGACCCCAAGAACGGCGATGACTTCTCCGGAATGTGCTTCATGGCCCTTGAGGGCGAATTGAGTGACAGCGAGCTGTACTCCGACTCCGACCCTAGGGTTTTGTTGTAGGTTTTTTCTTGAGTGCTTTCTCTCTGTTCTTTTCCCTTGGTTGATTTCTCCAGATTTCCAAAGAGCTTGAGGATATCTCTTCATAGCATTGCTTCGTAGCTATAGAAGAAGATTTTGTCGTAGGTACTTGAGCGGGATGAATTTTTAGTAGTCGACATTCACCCCCCTTTGTCGCCATTTCAGTCCAACAGGGCCTTCTTCATCTACTACTGTTGAGGCTTTTTCTTGCACCTAGTGTGCGGATAAGGACAATGCGTTTAGAGGTCTTTATACCATGTTGCTCGATCTGCCCGAGACTTGTGAAAATTGCAATAATCTGAAGATGAACCTAAAATGGGCAGATCATAAAATTGCTGAATTACAAGCCTTTCTTCTTGAGCCTGTTGCTTCATGTGTGAATTGTCCCAAGCTTACTGCGGAGCTTGAAGTTGTCTCCAAACAGTTTCAAGAATTAGTTGATGACAACAATAGATTGGCTCAATATGCTTCTAAGGACCCTGTTAGCTCACCATGCATTAATTGTAACAAACTAAAATCTGATATAATTGCATTGGATGAGAAATGTGTGAAGCTGACTAAGGACCTACTAGAGAAGCAACCATCTGCTTGTACTGTGTGTGTGGGGAAGAAGCATGAGGGTTTGGTAGAGACGCCTAGCGACGTGAACCACATGGCTAGCAGTAGGACTGTTCCTTCTGAGTCGACTAAGCGTGCTCAAGCCATTCGTTCCTTTGCTGTTGGTTCTTCTTCTGCTTCCTTACCTCCTGCTGTCTCTTCTTCCCCCTGCTCTTCTTGCACCTCTCTCCTTCGGGAGTGTCAGTATCTTATGAACACTCTCGAGAGATTTATAGGAGGCAAGAAGAAGCTTAATCTTATTCTAGACCAATCTATGATTTGCAGATTTAATTAGGGTCTAGGATATGATTTCTATGAGGACATGAGGAAGCATCCACCTGCCGTGCTTAGACCCATAGCCGCAGGTGTGATCGAGATTGAGCCCAGGACCGAGAAAGTCCAATTTAAGTCAGCGGGCTTTGTCCAAGGGATTTCTTACAACAAAGTGAGTTCACTTGCTGCTTCGGCCTCTCAGAAGGCGAAGCCTCACCGTGTTACTTCTACCTCTCAGAAGGTGAAGTACCACTGCACCTTCTGTTAGAAGGATGGGCACTCAATCAAGCGATGCTTCAGGTGCGCCAAGATCGTGCGTAGAGACTGTGTTGCAGCTCTTAGGCATATTCAGGGTCAGCTGCAGACCTTGAGTGCACCTAGGACCAACACGAGGTCTAAGTCTGCTTCAGGTGTTTCTGATGGGTTGGGCAGCATCGAGGACTTGGTTTTTTCGAGTTTTCTGGTTTTCATCCTCATGCTCCCTTTGGTCGTGACTTCTGCCGTTCTGAGGGTAGATCTCATTTCCTCTATCGAGATGGCTACCCGCGGCGAGATCAGCGTGTTGCTGGTGTTCTGACTCGCTCTCCCATAGCAGTCGGACCCGGCCAGCGACTTCAGTCCGCTCACGGACCTTCCGCTTCTTTGAGCGGCGAGGCGTAGGGTAGTTAGAGGTCAGTTGTGCTTGACTACTTCTGCTGCTCGACGTGTTACTCAGTATTGGGTGCCAAAATCACTCTTGATTTATCCTAGTACTGAGCCTTTACTCTCTGTTTGACTCAGGTTCGCCGGGCAGGGAAGGGAGAGATTTGGCTTGTTGACTCCGGTTGTTCCCGACATATGATCGGAGACTCTCATTGGTTCTCTTCCCTAGCCCACGCTCCAGGTGATGAGACGATCACCTTCGGAGACGCCTCGTCTGGGCGCGTCATCGCCAAAGGTACAGTGCGTGTTAATAAGTCTTTTATGTTAAAAGATGTTGCCTTGGTTAGTATGCTGCATTATAATTTACTTTCAGTCTCTTAGCTTACCGATGACGGTTATGAGGTGAGCTTTAAGAAAAACAATTGCAAAATTCTTGATTCTTCAGGTAGTCTGGTTTGTGGGATTTCTCGTTATGGGAGGATCTTTCGTGCTGATTTTTCTGAGTCTTCTAGTGATCCTCTCCGATGTTTGGTTGCTTCTGAGTCCCGTGACTTGACTTTCTGGCATAGGAGACTTGGTCATATTGGATTTGACCATTTGACCCGAGTTAGCGGCCACGATCTTATTCTTGGTCTGCCGAAACTCAAGATGGTCAAAGATATTATTTGCGCTCCTTGCCGGCACGGCAAGATGGTTGCCGCTTCTCATCCTCTGGTCACAGTGACTATGACCGATGCACCAGGACAGCTACTCCACATGGACATAGTTGGACCAGCTCGAGTGCAGTCAGCAGGAGGGAAGTGGTATGTTCTTGTCGTGGTCGATGATTTCTTGAGGTACTCTTGGGTGTTTTTCTTAGCCTTGAAGGATGAGACGTTTACACATTTTTGAGGTCTTTTCAGTAGGCTTTCTGTTGAGCTCCCGGGTGCCTTACAAGTGATCCGCAATGACAATGGCACGGAGTTCAAGAATTCCTACTTTGAGAGGTTTTGCGATGAGACAGGTGTAGAGCACCAGCTCTCTTCTCCGCACGTCCCACAGCAGAATGGCGTCGTGGAGAGGAAGAACCGTACCTTGGTCGAGATGGCTAGGATGATGCTTGACGAGTATTCTACACCTAGAAGTTTTGGGCTGAGGCTATTGCGACCACGTGCCATGTTTCAAATCAAGTTTTTCTTCAGGCACACTTGCACCGCACTTCTTATGAGCTGAGATATGGGCGAAAGCCCAGCGTCTCTCATTTTCATGTGTTTCGTTGCAAGTGCTTTATTTTGAAGTCCGGGAACCTAGGTAAGTTCGAGTCACGTTCGTGTGATGGGATCTTTCTAGGCTACTAAACTTCTTCGTGGGCTTATAGGGTCTGGAACTGCGAGTCTAGTAAATTGGTAGAGACCTGTGAGGTGACCTTCGATGAGGTTAGTCCGGGGACTTGGCTCGATATCTCATGTCCTTTAGAGTAGTCCGAGCCCATCTTTGTGGATGATGAGGACGATGGAGATGAGGGTTGTTTATCCGATCCAGTTCCTCATCCTCCACCCAAGGTGTCGTCTTCCACCGCACCTCGAGGCGATCAGCCCATGCCTTCGGCTTCCTCTGGAGCTAGTGGCTCTGTTCCTATCTCATCAGCTCACGAGGTAGAGGCCACTTCTTCTTCTCATCCAGGACATCCCCGACATATCCAAAAATACCATCCTTCTGAGCAGATTATTGGAGACTGTTGTGGTTACAGACCAAACAGAGAAAGAGTGTGGTAGTGGAGAGTTGAGTAAAATGAATGGCTTAGAGCCTTCCTCCCGTGACCTATGCCACATATATATTCATATGGGGAGTGTTTGTACAGTTATACCCTTACACATGAGTATTCCCCTCGGGGGCTCTTTGTCATTATACATGTCCTGTTTCGGACCTAACAGGCCTACTGGGCTTAGGTGGGGGCCACCCCTACAACAGGAGCCTCTCATGGTGAAGGGCTTCATGGGCCGAAGCCATGCCGCTGGGTCCTTTGGCCCCCTCCGTCCCATCGGCCTGTGATGCTTTGATGACTGGGATAGTTCGCACGTCCACCTGTGCTTGTGCGAGGGCTGTCTTAGGGTCCCGAAGCTCGCGCGGCCTCGAGGCCGAAGGCGCCGGGAAGTCCGAAGGCTTCGACGGGGCTGAGGTCGTGCTTGTGCGAGAGCCGTCGCCCGCACCCAGGGCGGGCGCGGCTTCGAGGCTGTAACATCCTGATTTTCAGAGCCTTTTTGAAGCTTTTAAAATAAAATTCACCATTTGGATTTTTCTGGAATTAATTAAAGCTTAATTGGAATTTTCATTAATTAAAAAGATTTAATATGATTAAACTAAACATTAATATTTGCCCAAAATATTTTATTTGTGTTCCTTGTGTCACAAGGAATTTTCCTGTATTTTCTGAAATTTTTCAAAGTTTGTTTGAGCTCAATTTGAAATCTCCAAAAAAAAGAGGACCGCGCGGCAGTCTAGCTTCGATCGAACTCCTGTACGTGCATATTTCTTTCCTTTTTTTTTCTCTCTCTTCATAACTTCCAATCCGGACATTATTTGAATGTCTTCCCAAAAGGAAAGTTGTGCCAAATCACGCAAGGAATCCATCCCATCTGGTCTCTTTCCGTTTGGTTCATCCGTTTGCCTTTTATCTCCAATTTTCTGAAACGGACTCTAAACCGAAATCCACGGATTGGAGTCGGTTTCTACCTCTTCCAAGCCTATAAATACGACCCCTTGGCTCCCCTAAACCCATCCCAAGCCGTGCCAAGTCCCCTCAAAGCTCGGACGCGCCGTCGCACCGACGCCTTCGTCCCGAATTTGCTCGTCGTGTCTCGAGCAATCCGGTGAGTTTTTCCGTGATTCTTTTGCGTCACATTGTGCCATCATGTCCCATCTACCTTCTAGCCAAGTTAATTTGGTTTTGGTGCAGCCAATCTCCCGGAATCGAGTTTTCCTCAATCTAGGTCAAGAGCGCTTCCCGACGTCGATTCGTTGCCTCCGGTAAGCTTTAGCCCTTGCCGTAATTTTTCTTAGACTTGTCTCGCCGCGTTCTACGCCGTGCTCACTTCCGTTTCCCCGAAAAGCCTCCACAAATTTTCACCTCCGAACCTCGCCATGGCCGCCAATGGCATCTCGTGTCCCCCATATACCCGGTGATGTTTTCACCAATCCGTTCATGTCACTTTGTGCCAAACTATCCCAGGTAGCTACCCTCCAAATGGTTTTAGATTTCATTCACCGAGCACCAAGATATTAAGTTTTTCCTTTTTCCTTCCCGACGTCGTTCAAACGTCGATTGTGCCATCTCCGGTGGGTTTTTGGCCGAGCCGATAATTTTCCTAGCTTTTCCAAGCCGCGTTCTAGCCCGTGCTCACCCTACTTCTCCACGTTCCATGCCCGGGTTTTATTCCCCTCTCCTGCCCATGTCGTTGTAGCCGCCCGTGCCGTCATTGTGCTCCGTTTGGCGTGCCGTCGCTTCCTATATGTGCCTTAGGTCCCTAACAATCCATTTTGCTAGTTAGATTCATCTCCCATGCCTCCTCTCGCCAGCGCTAGCCTCCTTTCCAAAAAAACTCCTCTCGGATGAACAGTAACATCTGTGAATTTCCAGCATTTTCTCGCCCTAGCAAACTTTAGATCGCTCATTCTCCTTCGTCCGAACTCCGATTGACCCGATTCTTCTTCCTAAATTCATCTAAAATTGAGCTCTATCTTTTGGTTCTGGTTTTGCAGTTTTTGGAGTTTATTTGAATTTGTTTTGTGTTTCATTTTGCTTTCTCTCTCGTTAGATCACGCTTTCGAAGGAGCTGAAGCCGGATCCGAAGATCAGGAATTCCTAACTGAGCAAGGCCAAGACAAGTCGTGTCCTTTGATCATGTTGAACCCAGTTTTCAATCTATTATGTATTACTTTGTTTTAAATTATCATGCATTGCTACTTTATTATAAAACCCTTGTATTGGTAGTTATCGTCCCAATTGGTTATTTCCCTCCTTGATATTTTGGAATACCTTGATGCCATTGTCACATTAGGTTGGGAATTTAATTAGTGATGCTATGTTATTTGTCACATTGGGTTGGTACGATTAGAATGCTTAGTCTTGCTTATTTTGCGAAAGGGTTCATCATCACATGTGGTTAATTAATCTTGACTTAATGATATACTTGAATGTGGTGGTTAACCACGCTTATAAAACTTGTTGCCATGGCATGGGTAGTGTCATTGGTGTTGGTTATACAAACTGGGCTTTCACTTGGGCGATTGATCGTGCAGTAAAGGGGGTGCGAGAGGCACATGGGATGTGGATGTTTCGCCTGGGTAAATTTAAGGACTTAACTTTGTGCGCCATTGATCTGAGTCTTACCGTACAACCACATGTCTAGTATGGGATAGACCTAGCTGATTAACTTGCAAAGGTTTAGTTCAGATATCATCATTGGTAAGTGAGTACTAGGGGTACTGGATTGCTCACAGTGAGGAACAGGGTTACTGTCCTCATACGGCGCAAGAGGGGACTTCTGACTGTGGTGGTTAACCCTTCAGCAGTGAAACCTTAGCGGGTGATGTCTAACTAGACTGGAGCGAGGTAAAGGCTTTGTGATAATTTATCTGGGTCTCATGCCTAAGGAAGCATGCTGGCTATTAAGATGACTTATCTCTTGTGGGAAAAGTTGTGCAACCTCTGCAGAGTGTAAAACTATTCGAATAGCCGTGTCCTCGGTCATGGACAATGCTCGGTGATTTCACACGAGGGGTAGAGTTTTCATAAAAACCTGGTTGGGTTAAGTTGGAGAGTGAATGGTTAGTTCACTGGTGGTTCATTTCATGGATCTTGGTTCATGGTGGATTCCTTGGGTGAATGGCTAGTTCACTTGTGGTTGGTCTCAATTCCTTTGGTTACTTATTTATTATCATTTTCGAAGTTCGCTTTTCAATCTATTTATTGTATTTACTTTAAATTACTGCTTTCTGCAAAATTAACCTTTCAGCCATCCATTGTTAAGCCTTGCATACTATATTGCATTCATTTGTTACAAACGACTTGCTGAGTACCAATGTACTCACGGCTTTATGCCCTGTTGCTCAGTTGAGGAGGAGGAGTATCACCAGCAGGAGGTTCCAGAAGGAGAGTACTTCGATGTCTTCGTGGATTAGGCTTCGTTCTCCACTCGATAGCCTGTGGGCGTGTCGATTGGCTGCTGCGCTTTCTTTTGGATTTCCGCTGCTAGTTTTTGTTAAGCCCTTCGGGCTAGTTTATTGTAAGCTTGGCCATAAGGTCGTACTCTGATGATTATCAATATAATTTGGTTTTTCCTTAGAATATCGTGATGTGGATGATATTTATCTTTGTTCATACTGTGTGCACTAGCGTGATCCTGGACTAGTGCAGAATACACAGGAGAGTCCGGATTTGTATATTCGGGTCTCTACAGAGGCCGAAGACACTGAGTAGGCCGAGGGCTTCGACCGGGCCGGTGTTCGGGCATGCCCTACCTCGCGCTGCAGATATTGATGGGCGAAGCCGACTTGGTCGGCTGCCTTTGGCGGCCGTTTCTTGGGAAATGTGTCATGCGATGTGGCGCCAGCTCGGGAAGGTGGTTGCTTGGTCCGGGAATGCGATTTAATGACACCTGGAATCACGCCGGCCTTTGTCAGGGGCAGGCTGGCACGGCTGGCCCGCCTGCCCCACACTGGATGCGGGCACGTGGCCAGCTGTAATTGGAGCGTCGTGGGGTGCCAGCATTCCCACGACCACGGCCGTTCGCCTCTTCCCCAGGAAAAGTGGCCACGCGGCGGGAGTGTATGGGTGCATTGGGCACTAAGCAGCCACCTACCACCGCCTGCCGCGGTTTCCAGCGGTTGCACTGCCCGATCGTGGGTAGCCGAACCGCTGTCATTCTGTCGCTCGGTCTTCTGCCTGTGGGGGAGACGAGGGCTTTATAATCCGCCCCGGTGTGCATGCAGTCGTTCCCCTTGGCTGCTTGATTGCTTGTGTGTTCCTTACTATTCCTCTTGCACCTCCTGCTGCTAATCTTGCCTCCGCGCTTGCCCGCCGCCGTGAGAGAGATGGTTGCGCACGACGACATCCCAGTTAGCACGGGTGCCGCCCTTGACGATCCTGCGCGTCGCCTTAGCGAGAGTGCCTCGTCTATCCAGCGCTGCCTGACGCCACCACCGGTGGAGTACCGCCTGGTTTCACGCGACAGGAAGCAAACTCCTCAGCACTGGGATGCTGTGAAAAGGTCCAAGGGCCGCTGCTCCCGTGTGCTGGGGCGGAGCCGCATGACGGAGGAGACCCTCCAGACCCTTCTGCAGGAGAAGAAGCTGGAGGAGCGTGCCGGGGCTCGCCTACCCAGGTGTGACGAAGTGGAGCCGAACCCGGGAGAGTCGGAGGCGATCGTCTTCGTGGCGTTCTTCGACGCTGGGCTCCGGATCCCCGCGACACACCTTGTTCGTGAAGTGCTGCGAGCGTATGGGTTGGAGCTGGCGCAGCTGACTCCGACCGCGATCGTACGGTTGGCCACTTCACGTGGGCGATGCGGACGGAGGGTACCCGCCCCCGCGCCGAGCTGTTCGCCATTCTGCACGATGCGCGGTGCCACCCAAGGAGAGTAGAAGGGGGGCTTACTCGAACTTCGGCAGCGTGGACTTCGTGCTGAGGCCGGAGTGCTCGCACCTGTTTCCCGCGTTGGCTATGCGGGAAAAGTGGGAGACCGGGTGGACACGGCGGTGGTTCTATTACACCGTGACGAGCACGAGCGGCCTCCGGAGCTGTGGAGAGCTGACATCATTCGACCGCTGTCCGAATGTGACGCCTCGGCCTGGCGACGAGCAGTAGGCGCGGAGGCTTGCTGGGATCAGCTGCGCGTGGCGGACGACGCCAACGCCACCAAGGACGAGGTCATTCAAGTGCTGATGGCGGAGTGGGACGAGGCTGTTGCCGACGCACAGTTGGTGGGTAGGAACGCGAAGGACGCGGTAGTAGCTGCACACCTTGCGATGGAGGAGGCCCAGCGCGCCGCGACGGAGGAGCGGACCGCCCTTCTTTAGCAAATCTCCATGCTGGAGGCGGAGAAGGAACAGCTTGCCGCCTCCGTCGCGGCGAAGACGGCGCGGACTCATAGGAATAGCCAAGTGTTGGCGCATTCCACGCCACGCATGTCTGCTTCTGGAATGTAACTGTCTTTGTTGGGGCAAACAATGATCTTCCCATGCAGTAGTTGTTATGTAATATGCTGCCAACTGGTGGGTCGTGCAAGGTGCGGGTATCGTGTTGCCCCCCGTTCTGGTATGAGCAAACGGGCTTGCGAATACTGTGCAGCTCGGGCCCTAGACTGGCCGAGGTAGGCGCGCAAGCGCTCCGTCCCCTACCCTTCGAAGCGGTGGGAGCGGAGCTGGCGCCTAGTCAAAGTAGACGCGCGAGGTAGACGCGCAAGCGCTCTGTCCCCTACCCTTCGAAGTCGTGGCAGCGGAGCTGGCGCCTAGTTGAAGTAGACGCGCGAGGTAGACGCGCAAGCGCTCCGTCCCCTACCCTTCGAAGTTGTGGCAGTGGAGCTGGCGCCTAGTCGAAGTAGACACGCGAGCGCTCCGTCCCCTACCCTTCGAAGTGGTGGCAACGGAGCTGGCGCCTAGTCCAAGTAGACGCGCGAGCGCTCCGTCCCCTACCATTCGAAGTGGTGGCAGCGGAGCCGGGCGCCAGTCGGCAGACGCGTGAGCGCCCGTCCCCTACCCTTGGCGGTGGGAGCGGGCTGGCGCCAGTCGGTCGAGACGCGCGAGGTAGACGCGCAAGCGCTCCGCCCCTACCCTTGGTGGTGGCAGCGGGCCGGCGCCTGTCGGCGTAGACGCGCGAGCGCCCGCCCCTACCTTCGGTGGTGGCAGCGAGCCGGCACATAGTCGGCGAGACGCGCGAGTTAGACGCGCAAGCGCCCGCCCCTACCTTCGAAGTGGTGGCGGTGGGCGGCGCCTGGTCGGGCAGACGTCGAGCGCTCGTCCCCTATGCTTCGAAGTGGTGGCAGCGAGCCGGCGCCAGCGGCGTAGACGCGCGAGTGCTCCGTCCCTGCCCTTCGAAGTGGTGGCGCGAGCCGGCGCCTGGTCGGGCAGACGCGCGAGCGCCCGTCCCCTACCCTTCGGTGGTGGCGCGGGCCGGCGCCTGGTCGGTAGGCGACGCGCGACGTAGACGCGCAAGCGCTCCGTGGGGTGGGCGCAAGGATAGCATCCGTGTCTTGTTTATATACTCCGGAGGAGTGTGTGGGATATACATCCACGTCTTATTTATACTCCGAAGAGTACGCACTGGGGCAACACCCATGCGTGCGCGGGGTTCACGTCTTGTTCATACTCCGTAGAGTGCGCAGGGATAGCATCCGCGTCTTCTTTATACTCCGAAGGAGTGCGTGGGATATACATCCACGTCTTATTTATACTCCGAAGAGTACGCATTGGGGCAACGCCCATGCGTGCGCGGGGTTTGCGTCTTGTTTATACTCTGTAGAGTGCGCAGGGATAGCGTCCGCGTCTTGTTTATACTTCGGAGGAGTGCGTGCGGAGGCGGACCTCACGCTACGTCTTATTTAGAGTCCGTAGACTGCGCGCAGAGGCGAACCTCTGTGCGTTGCGGGTGGTGAAATTGCGTGCGGAGGCGGATCTCAACGATACATCTTATTTATACTCCGTGGTGTGCGTGCGGAGGCGGACCTCGCGCTATGTCTTATTTAGAGTCCGTAGACTGCGCGCGGAGGCGAACCTCAGCGCGTTGTGGGCGGTGAAATTGCGTGCGGAGGCGGACCTTGACGCTACGTCTTATTTATACTCCGTGGAGTGCGTGCGGAGGCGGACCTCGCGCTACGTCTTATTTAGAGTCCGTTGACTGCGTGCGGAGGCGTCCCCCCACGCGTCTTTATGCATGCTTATGCGTAGCGCACACGAAGGTGACCCTTCGCACGCTTTTAATACAAAAAACGGGAGAATTTGCATGAACGATGCACTTTATTAAATTCCCGTTTACGCGGGTGAGCGGTTACAAGGGTTAAGGCACTAACCGTTAGCCGCTTACGTCTGCCGAAGCCGGGGAAGGCCCTTAGCCTTATGTGCTTGACTCAGGCGTAATACCGCCGTAGCTTGTCCGCATTCCACGTGTGTCGGAGCATGTGCCCTTCCAAGGTGGCCAAGCGATACGCTCCCTTCTGCAGGGCCTCCGCGACAAGGTACGGGCCTTCCCACTTGGACTCGAGCTTGCCTACCATTTCCGTGTGGAGTGCCATCTTGAGGACTAGGTTGCCCGGTCTGAATTCGCATGGGTACAGTGAACGATTGCGACTGCGCACCATCTGTCGTGCGTATTTTATGACGTGCTGTGTTGCGCTGGCCCGGTCTCCGTCAAGGAGATCCACGGACAATTGGCGCTCCTCGTCTGGTGCTTGGACGAGGACCCGCCGCGAGCCCGCCTTTATTTCTTCGGGTGTGACCGCCTCATCATCGAAGAGGAGCTTGAAGGGCGTGAACCCTGTTGGGCATGTGACCGTTGTGCGAAGGGACCAGAGGATGCTGTGGAGCTCGCCCGACCACTTCCCTTTTGGTAGCTCGACGAGGCACTTTTTGATTGCGGCAGAGATGGCGCCGTTTGCCCGCTCCACCGCCCCGTTGGACTGTGGGTGGCCGACCGAGGCGAACCGGAGGGTGATGCCCATGTTGCCGCAGAATTCTTTGAATGGTGCTACATCGAACTACAGACCGTTGTCGACGGTGATCTCCCTGGGCACGCCGAATCGGCATATGATGTTTTGCCAGAGGAAACGCTGCAGAGCTGCCGAGGTAATCTTAGCCAGGGCTACCGCCCCCGGCCACCTGGAAAAGTACTCCACGGTGACTGCGATGAAGCGCAGGTCCCCTGGGGCCCTGGGAAGTGGTCCCACGATGTCGATGCCCCACCTCGCCAGCGGCCACACCGGAGCTATGGGGTGGAGGCTTGTCGGGGGCCTGTGGATAGCCCTTCCCATCCATTGGCAACCTTGACAACGGCGCACGAGGTCCTGGGCATCCGCGACAGCTGTTGGCCAATAAAAACCCTGTCTGAATGCCTTGCCCACAGAGACCTCGGTTGGAGGTGCGAGCCGTAGAGACCCGCGTGAATTTCTGCGAGGAGGCATTTGCCTTCTTCGCGTGGGAGGCACCGCAGGAGCGGTGCGCAGACCCCCTTCTTGTAGAGCATCCCGTCGAGCACCTGGAAGGACCTAGCGCAGTGTTGCAAACGCCGGAGCTCGGAGGAGTCATCCGGTTCCGCAATGCCTTGCAAAATGGCGAGAAGGGGCTCCCGCCAGTCGCCCTGCTGGGTGATTTGGTGGATGAGGGTCGCGTCCCGATTATCTTGTGCTATGGCGCGCCGGCAGGTCTCGTAAATGCCCTTCGGGGGCGGGAGCCTGATCGCGCCTTGGCGAGACGTCAGCTTGCTCGTTGTCCGCTCGAGGGATGGCCTTCACCGTGACACCCAAAAAGTGTCGTTCCTTCGCTCATACGGCTGCTAGGTACTTGGCTAGCTCCGGGTCCTTGGCTTGATATGATTTGTCCACATGGCCCGCCACTAGCCGGGAGTCAGTGCGGACGAGGACTCGCCTTGCTCCCATCGCTTTGAGCTTCCCGAGGCCGAAGAGTAGCGCCTCGTATTCGGCCGTGTTGTTCGTAGCCGGAAACGCTAGGCGCGCCGAGTAAAAAAGGTGCTGTCCTTCTGGGGTGATGATATGTCGGGACCCCGGATTTCCAAACCCGGACCCTCTGTGTATTACTGCACTAGTCCCAGATCAAAGCTAGTGCACACAGTTAAATAGAAATGATTCATGACCAACAACACATTTATTACAATTATAAAGAGTACTGACCACCAGGTCTCATTATTACATTGGAGGTTTCAAGACCTCGCACAAACAAAACACAGCGGAAGCAAAGTAAACTCAAAGTAGACCCATCAATATGCCACAGGCAGTTGACTGGGGAAACGCGACCTAGTCCTCCGGGAAGAATCCATCACAGCCACAAGTGAAGCAGTAGTCGTAAACACCTTCTTGAGCTTCATGTTCTTCTGAGGTTTATTTTAAGTGTAGCATGTGAGTACATAAAGTACTCCGCAAGTCTTGGGAAAAATGCATAGATGCAAGGCTTGACAAAGGAAGGCTATATGGTTCTTTTGCACAAAGCAACATTTTAAAATTCCATTACTACTAATTATTTTCGAAGGCATCAAGTTAATAAAGTAAATGTTTTAGCAGAAACTATCATTAACTTTCTAGTGAAGGTTCCATCTACCAACACTAGCTAACAACTTGAACAAGTTTAATACTGCGGGTTACATCCACCCTCTCTGGCTTCAACCGCCAGGATACCCTTCCGAGAGTTCCCTCCACTCTCGGAATACAAAACTTTTGATTTTAAAACAAAACCAGAAATCTACCATGTGCATGCATTCCTTGCCCGCCCTTGACCGTGGGCACGGCTATTCGAATAGTTTTACACTCTGCAGAGGTTGTACAACTTTACCCACAAGAGATAAATTATCCTAAAGGTCAACACGCTTCCTTTGGCCTGGATGTTGGACCTCGCGGATAACCCCCGCTCGAAGGAGCTTCGCCACCTCCACCTGGGCCGCTTGCTGCCGGTCCGCAGACATACGGCGAAGTTTCTGCATCGCGAGGTTATGCTCGATGAGGGTGCAGTCCACTCCTTGGATATCCTCCGGGGACCTTGCAAAGACGTCTATGTTGTCCTGGAGGACTCGGAGCAAGTCTTGCTCTACTTGCGGAGGGAGGTCTTCGCCTATGGATACGAACTTCCCTTCTGCTCGGAGCGGCACCCTCTTCACTCCGCCCTCCGGGTGGGGCTTAGGCGTCCAACCTGGGGCGGATGGCGTTGTGTCCGCCTGGTATTTGTTGAAGGCGTGCACCTTGCGGTGCAAACGTCCAGCTTCGGTTTTGATGCTCCGAGCCATATCCTGATTGCCGAAGATGGTGATAATGCCTCGCCGTCCTGGAAGCTTCATGCATAGGAATGCGAAGTGTGGGACGGCTTCGAAGGAGTTGATGGCGGTCCGGCCCAGTATGGCGTTGTATGGATATGAGACATCCACGATGTCGAAGACGACTTCTTCGGTCCTGGCATTGCCGGCCTGGCACAAGGAGACTCGGAGGCAGACCTGACCCAGAGCCTTCAGGGGTTGCCCTCCGAGGCCAAGGAGGGGGGCTTCCGAGGCTTTGAATAGACTCCGCGGTATCCCCATATGATCAAGGGCCTCTGCGAACAAAATGTTGGCGGAGCTCCCTCCGTCCACAAGAATACGCCTGACGTTGCATCCCACTATGTCGGCCTGGATGACCAAGGGATTTTATGGGGGAATTCTACGCCCTGTGCATCGGCTGACGTGAAAGTGATGCTGCAAGGGGATGCCCACCGAGGTGGTTGTGCCGAGGAAGCACTTGACGAAGAGCCTCCCTCGATGACATTAATGCCGCGGTACTGGGTCTCTCCGGGGGGTCTAGCGCGGGGGGGGGATGGGCCGCCGCCTGTCGTACTGCCGCGATTTTGGTGCATGCCCGTGTGAAATGGCCCCCGTAGCCGTGCACCTCACACCACCTACCGTATTCAAGGATTTCCTGCTCCGCGTGCGGCTTGGCATCGCCGCCTCCTTGGCGTCCTCCTGCGATGCGCGAGGCTGAGACGGCTCCCCGGGGAGTACCCTGCGTGGCCAGGATGTGGCGGGCCTTTTGGGGTCTTCGCTGATTGCGCCGGGGCTTGCGAATGTCGCCTGCGGCCACTTGCTTGTGGTCTGTCCTCGGGTTGTCTCTTGCGCTACCTCTGTGTGACATGCCCTCCGCTCACCTGGCGTCGGAGTCGTTGTCGTGGCACCTCCGCACGTCCTCTTCGGCTCGAGCGTACGCTTCCGCTTTGTCGAAGAGCTCTGCCTCCGACTTGAGCAGCTTCCGCGCGTGGTACTCAGCGAGTGGTCCCGGGCGGAGGCCTTGTGTGGCTGCGTTAATGACGGTCGTTTCATTGACGTCCCTGACCTGGCAACGCACTTTTGCGAAGCGCTTGAAATAATCCCGAAGCCTTTCGTCAGGTTTTTGCTTGACTACGAAGAGCTGGTCCGCATCGACACGCTCGACGTAGTTTCCCTGGAAGTTGCTGCAGAGTTGACCGCGGATCTGCTCCCACGCATGGATGGACTGTGGCGCGATTGAGAAGAACCAGGACAGTGCCACGCCTTGTAACGCGAGGGGGAGCCCTCTTGCTTTTGTGGTGTCGTCTCCGCCAGCGGCTTCGATGGCGGCCTCATACACGCGCATGAAGCCTCGCGGGTCAGAGGCACCCTCGTAGGCTTCGATGACGTTCGGGAACTTGAAGCCCGCAAGCCAGGCCGCCTGCTGCAGACCCGCGAAGAGCGGGGACTCCGGATCTATTCGCCGCGATGGGACGCGACTAGACGTAGGGGGTTCGGCCGCCACCGCCGGGGAGGGGGGTTGGCTCCGAGCCTCTTGCATGTCCCGCACAGCTCCGCGGAGGTCTGTTAGTTCCTGCTGAAATGCGCTGAGGGCCGCCAGCAGGGCCGACTCTGCCGCGGGCGCAGCCGGGGCCGTCAGTGCGCTTGGCGGCGCCACCGGTACGGCGGTGGTCACGACCTGCACTCCCAGGTTGCCCACCGCATTATCGCGGAGGTCCCTGGAGCTGTTCACCGCTTCTGCGCTGGGTGGAGAAATGGATGCGCCCGTGTTGCCACCGCCGAGGGTGGTCGTCGGGGGGGGTCTAGTGGGGTCGGTCGTCGCGTCGGTGGCGGGGTTGGTCGTCGCGTCGGTGGCGGGGTTGGTCATCGCACCTACACCGCTGCTCGTACCTACGGCTGCCGAAGCCAAAGCCCTTGTTCTGGCGCGAGACTTCGCCGCCTCCACCTTCTTCTTCCTCGCCGCTGACGGTGACACTTTCTTTGGTGCCATCCTCCTTCGGATCTGGAGGCTTGCTCTTGTCCTCCCCACGGACGGCGCCAACTGTTGTGGTTACAGACCAAACAGAGAGAGAGTGTGATAGTGGAGAGTTGAGTAAAATGAATGGCTTAGAGCCTTCCTCCCGTGACCTATGCCACATATATATTCATATGGGGAGTGTTTGTACAGTTATAACCTTACACATGAGTATTCCCCTCGGGGGCTCTTATGTCATTATACATGTCCTGTTTCGGATCTAACAGGCCTACTGGGCTTAGGTGGGGGCCACCCCTAGAACAGAGACCTTTTTGAGCGAGTCACTCACTCAAGATCCGGCATGTCTCATTTCTGTCTCCATTCTGCCTTTGTTGCCTCCTTTGAGCCCAAGGATGTTTGTCATGCTCTCTCTGATGAGTCTTGGGTCAATGCCATGCATGAGGAGTTAGAGAATTTCAAGAGAAACAAGGTCTGGTCGCTTGTTGAGCCCCCTCGAGGTCACAATGTTACTGGGACTAAGTGGGTGTTCAAGAACAAGCAGAGTGAGGATGGGGTGGTTATTCAGAACAAGGCTAGACTGGTAGCTCAGGGCTTCTCCCAGGTTGAGGGTCTAGATTTTGAGGAGACCTTTGCCCCTGTAGCTAGACTTGAGGCCATTAGAATCCTACTTGCTTTTGCGGCTTCTAAGGGTTTCAAGCTTTACCAAATGGATGTCAAGAGTGCCTTCCTCAATGGTTTTATTGAGGAAGAAGTCTATGTGAGACAGCCTCCAGGTTTCGAGAACCCCAAATACCCAAACCATGTCTACAAGCTTTCCAAAGCATTGTATGGACTTAAGCAGGCCCCTAGAGCTTGGTATGAGAGACTTAAGTCCTATTTATTGAGTCATGGTTTTGACATGGGTAAGGTAGATAAGACCTTGTTCATTCGCCGGCATGGCACTGACCTTCTGCTCGTCCAGATTTATGTGGATGATATCATCTTTGGTGGCTCTTCTCATACTCTTGTTTCACAGTTCTCGGATGTCATGAGCATCGAGTTTGAGATGAGTATGATGGGTGAGTTGACCTTTTTCCATGGCTTCCAAATCTAGCAGACTCGGGAGGGTACTTTCTTGCATCAGGGCAAGTACACTCGTGACCTGCTGAGACGCTTCGACATGAGTGATGGTAAGCCCGTGTCAACTCCCATGGCATCTTCCGCCACACTTGACCCAGATGAGGACGGCGAGCCAGTTGATCAGAAGGAGTATCGTAGCATGATTGGCTCCCTCTTGTACCTCACTGCATTGAGACCAGACATACACTTCTCCGTGTGTCTTTGTGCTCGGTTTCAGGCTTCTCCTCGCGTATCTCACCGTCAGGCGGTGAAGCGCATTCTTCGGTACCTTCGAGCTACCATTGACTATGGTATCTGGTACTCTTTGTCTTCCTGTCTTTCCCTCAGAGCCTACTCGGATGCAGACTTTGCTAGCTGTAGGATAGATAGGAAGAGCACTTCTGGTACCTGCCAATTCATTGGCACTTCTCTTGTTTCCTGGTCTTCGAGGAAGCGATCGGTGTTACCTGATCCCACCGCAGAGGCCGAGTACGTTGCTACCACCAGTTGCTGTAGCCAGGTGCTTTGGATGGTTTCGACCCTGCGGGACTTTGGGTTAGTTATCGACAGTGTTCCACTCTTTTGTGATAACACTTCTGCGATTAACATTGCTAAGAACCCAATGCAGCATTTTTGGAACAAGCACATTGATATCAGATATCACTTCCTTCGAGACCATGTGGAGAAGGGTGATATAGTGCTCCAGTTTGTGGAGAGTGACCACCAGTTGGCTGATATCTTCACCAAGCCTTTGGATAGCTCTAGGTTTTCAGCTCTGCGGGGAGAGCTTGGGGTAGTCTGTCCTTATGGACTGTTGTGAGGGGGAGCTTTGTGCTTTACTGCTTTATTATATTTATTATGCTCATGCTCCTTTCTGATTGCATTGTATACGGGTGCATTGTGCTTAGTCCTTCTAGCATAGGTTAGAGTGGTTGTCTTGCCGAGTTGTTTAGACTCTTTTCTCTTATCTTGTGATTCTAGGATGCTGTTTCTCTTCTCACTAGGTTGAGCTCAGTCACTGCTTATAGGTTCTAGCTAGGGTCAGGCCACCCTCGGGTAGACAGGGTACGTGTGATGTGACGATGGCCCGATCTTCCGAGAGGTACTGATAAGTCGATTGTGGAGATCTCGACGTTGATGATCCAAAGGCTCCAACCAAAACAGATCGAACCCCTCGCAATCACTACACCACTGCTCCATTGGTTATCAACCGTGCCGAACACGATTGACCTCGCCAAGAAGGCTATCTCCTGCAAGCGAATTGAGAACACAAGCAAGAGAGTACAAGATGCAATCTGAAATTGCAAATAAATATTAAGTTCACAAGTTGGGGTCTCACAAACCGATGAACAGCGAAACTGTTCAAAGACAGATTAATCTAAGCAAAACCCAAGGAAAACTAAAGGGGTGCGGTCTCCTTAAATAGGGGAGGGGGAAGCCACACTTATCTAATGAAAAGGGATGTGGTACTATTCCTAGTTACTGTTCACATGTGTGGTACTGTTCACATGAATAGTACCGGCCCAAATAGCCCAAGTTACAAGGCCTTCGGCCCACTTTGACTATAACTGGAAAAGTGATGTGACTTGTTTCGCAGTTTCTGATATGCTCGGGTGGAGTTTGGAGGTGAGACTAGATCCATCTGAAAGTAGACTCCAAGAGCTTTCCAACAAGTACTCACAGGGCCTGAGAAACCTTCTAGATCAAAAGTTATGGCCGTTTGAAGTTGGCCTGTCAGGCTGAATCCGAATTGATCTGGAGGCCGAATTGGATTCCAAAACCTGTCCAACTTGAACCCTTGCTTCAATTGGTTCCAAAGTGATGTGGTGCTACAAATATATATTTTTTCATCATTAGGTAGCATCATATTCTCATTTAAAATATGTTGAAGTTGAAGAAACGAATTCACCTTTAGTTCATTCTTGATATTGGCCGCTATGGTCGTACGTGTTGGTGGCGTGGTCACATCATCCCCCCCTTCTTGATGGAAAACCGTCCTCGGTTTTAACATATGTGTAGTGTCACGTATTGCATGATCTTGATCATAAATCTTGGTGTATGATAACAAACGCAACAAACTCTCATTATGTAATATCATAAGTTCTTTATCAAATAAAGTAAAATCTCTTTGAAACGAGCTCACCTCATAATTTAAGTGATGCGTTGGAGCTCTTGTAATTGTAACAACAAGTAGAGCAAATATGGTTGTATCCATAGGGTTCATGTTCTTATCATCCTCCCCTTCTTGCAAACAAAGCCATCCTCGGCTTTTGATAAGCTGAAAATATGGTAACAAAGAAGCCAAGGTGTATGCATGGTATATGTATATGTCATCCGTTTTAACAGTTCTTCGTTGTTGCACAATTAATGTTATAAAACAGCAATGATCATAAAAGCTCATTGTATTATTAACCCAAGAGTAATCATATATGTTAATGAGCAATTCAAAATTTCTCACACAGTAATTATTGCAACTTATTTTGCAAATGTAAGTGTTTACTTCCTCTCACATTCAACATGATTCAGCATACAAGAATTGTTGTCCCAAACAGCAAGTTTCAATTCATCTATGTGATCACAAGTTATGCATATTCGATATACAAGAAATTGATTTTCCACACCATAATCTCCAATCAAATTAAACTTATATCCAGGGTGTAGGTACTAAATAAGAATTTCGAACATGCAAGTTCGAAACTTTCTCCATAGCATGTGACAATTTCATAGGTAGATCCAACATGATGTAACACAATGAATTAGCAGGAGAAATTCTAGTCAAAACTTCTTTATGTGTTATTAATTTAACATGTGCAAAATTATGAGAATTTAGATCAGCACATGGTTTATTTAAGTCAACACAAGGAATATCAAAAGATTGCACTACAGCAGGTATATACTCACAAGGTTGCTCTATGTCTTGTTGTAGCACCAAATCAGTACCGTGAGCGATGATAGCACCATGTTCTTTACCTTTTTGTCTCCTCAGATGATGTAAGTGCATTCATCTCCTTATCTTCATTCTCAACCAATGGGGTCAACGATTCCATCAGCTCATGCTCCTCTTCGGCATGGTTCTCAACTACCTGCATGTTGTTAGTCACAGAAAAGGGCACAAACACAGATTTGTTCTCATGATCATCACCATTACCTGCAAGGTTAGCTGCAAGAGCATATTCATCCTCAACATCACTAACACTTACATAACCACCATCTTCTGTCGCAATGTACGCCCGCTGACTTGGGCAATCTCTCATGACGTGGCCCATCCCTTTACAACGGTGGCACACAATGCCCGTCGTACGGCCCGTGGAAGCAACCGATGAAGAGCTCTTTGCTGGTGTTTACACACTAGTATATTTGCTCGTCTCGGGTGCGCGTGATGGTGGCGGCGGTGCTGCTGAACGCGCCCTACTCTTAGAGGGGGCAGCAGCTCGACAAATAGGAGGTGGGGCTATCTTGGCTTGCCCAGGCATTGATCTCGATGTAGACGTACCTCCAAAGTTGCTCCTTGTCCTTTGTTGCCTAACCTGCAATTCTTTTCTGCAAGCATAGCAAGCTGGAACAACTGGTTGATGAGTAAAATCTTTATAATAAACAATGTCCTGAATTTCACGCCGTAAACCCCGTAAAATGACAAATCTTATCCTCCTCATCTTCTACAACATTACAACGCAACATGCCTATTTGTAGTTCTTGATAATATTCCTCGACAGATTTATTACCTTGGTCTAAGCACTGCAATTTCTTATGCATTTCATGTTTAAAAGCAGGAGGAACAAATCTAGCACGCATAGCTTCTTTTAACCGCTCCCATGTATCAAAGTTGTAGCGCATGGTACCCAGGTCATTCCACCAGATAATAGCAAAGTCCTTAAACTCACTAGTAGCTTGTCTAACTCTATGGTGCTCAGGAACCAAGTGAGAATTAAACTTCTGCTCTACCGTCATCTCCCAATCAAGATATATTTCAGCATCATAAAGACCAGAAAAAGATGGAATGGTAAACTTGACTTCAGCAAATGGGTCATGATTAGAACGATCATTGTGGTGCTGAAAATTATTACCTCCCATACCGTGACGGTTTTGATGTAGGCGGTGTCGTGGGCGTGTATCTTGGGCAGCAAATGAAGCATCGGCGTCGCGTTTTGTCTCTCATTATCATCTCCCTCCTCGAGATCTTGGCCTGCATAGTGATCATACTCGCGTCCATTGTTTGGCGGCCGATTCACCATTCTTTCAAGGCGTGTAGTGAGTGTTGCAATACTCTCATTGATGGAATCGATGGAGTGCTGAAATGTATCCGTCGAAGCTTGAAGCTTCCTATCGATGCGTGGTTCATCCAAGAGCTTCATGGACTCTCCCTTTAAAACACACTCTTGATCATCAGATGACTCACCTGTCATGGTTAGTAGAAAACAAAAGACAACACAAAGGTATTATCCCTATCAACTACTAGGTTGTGGAAGGTGGAACCACACATTCTCAAGCGTCTTACCACACTCTTATAAGTGTTCTTACCAATGCAGCAGGTGGTACAACCGGTGGCTGGTTCGTGATACCATGTCGAGCGTGGGTACGATTGCAAGAGGGAACCTGTTCTGATCAAGAGTAGGTGTAGCTTGGAAGGCACAATATGGTAGCAATGGAGAACAATCAGTTAATTTCAGAATTGCATAGAATTGAATTATAGTTCGTATCTAGCACTTAGCCTATGTTGCTGATCAACCAAGGATGGAAGAAGGCTAAAAAACAAGTGTATGACAATGTGTAGGAGTGGTAAATACAAGATAATTCAATCCAATGCAATCTGGAATTGAAGAACACAAGGATTGACCCAAAACTGAAAACTGAAGATTTCTGTCCACTGGACAGTATGTCGGTATTTTGGCCGTAACTTTTTGTCAGATGCCTCTTTTTCACTGATTCTTTTTTCTCTATTTTCTGACGGCTTTTCCTACATATTTTATTTTGGGGCCAACTTCTGAAACCCGACACAGAAATTCGTACAAAAATCACAACTGCTGACTGTTGCAGATTCAAAACAGATAATTGGGTCAACTTTCACCGCACATATATCTTAACTGGCTTGCTGGAATGACGTGAAATTTTACAGATAGATGGATAAGGGATTTTTGAATCTAATGGCGGTGGTCCCACTCAAAAATAATCTCGGAATCAAAAGTTATGACGTTTTTGGTGGCGGCTGCAGAGGAAGGAAAAATCAGCCGAAATTGGAAATTAGGGTTTGGGGTGGGGAATTTTTCTTTTGTTTGGATTTTTAACGGAACAAAGATATGACCAGCAACTAGACAATGCTATGACGGAGACAAATTCAATTTAGCAAACCAAAACTAACAGATCGAAAGGCACAACGGGGTTTGGACAGCGGAATTAACTCTTTTTGTGGGGCAAATTTTTTTTTCTGGGTTATAGGAAATAAAAACCAATCTACTAACTAGAGATACAAGAATTACCTCACGGGCAACTGTTGCTCTGATACCAACTGATGTGACGATGGCCCGATCTTCCGAGAGGTACTGATAAGTCGATTGTGGAGATCTCGACGTTGATGATCCAAAGGCTCCACCAAAACAGATCGAACCCTCGCAATCACTACACCACTGCTCCGTTGGTTATCAACCGTGCCGAACACGATTGACCTCGACAAGAAGGCTATCTCCTGCAAGCGAATCGAGAACACAAGCAAGAGAGTACAAGATGCAATCTGAAATTACGAATAAATATTAAGTTCACAAGTTGGGGTCTCACAAACCGATGAACAGCGAAACTGTTCAAAGACAGATTAATCTAAGCAAAACCCAAGGAAAACTAAAGGGGTGCGGTCTCCTTAAATAGGGGAGGGGGAAGCCACACTTATCTAATGAAAAGGGATGTGGTACTATTTCTAGTTACTGTTCACGCGTGTGGTACTGTTCATGTGAACAGTACCGGCCCAAATAGCCTAAGTTACAAGGCTTTCGGCCCACTTTGACTCGGACTGGAAAAGTGATGTGACTTGTTTCGCAGTTTTTGATCTGCTCGGGTGGAGTTTGGAGGTGAGACCAGATCCATCTGAAAGTAGACTCCAAGAGCTTTCCAACGAGTACTCACGGGGCCTGAGAAACCTTCTAGATCAAAAGTTATGGCCGTTTGAAGTTGGCCTGTCAGGCTGAATCCGAATTGATCTGGAGGCCGAATTGGATTCCAAAACCTGTCCAACTTGAACCCTTGCTTCAATTGGTTCCAAAGTGATGTGGTGCTACAAATATATATATTTTCATCATTAGGTAGCATCATATTCTCATTTAAAATATGTTGAAGTTGAAGAAACGAATTCACCTTTAGTTCATTCTTGATATTGGCCGCTATGGTTGTACGTGTTGGTGGCGTGGTCACATCAACGTGTTTGCTCCTTAGTCTGTTAGATGATCAGTTGATAGTCCTAGAATTATATGGGGTAGATGAGAGTCAGTGTGAGTCTTAGTATTCTCTATATCTTGTCTATGCTTTAAGGACTGCCTTTTCTGCTTTTCTTGCTAGCTTCTCGTTTTTATTGCTTTGGTTCAGGGGGAGTTCATTTGAGAGCTTCTGGAGCTTAATATTGACATAACTCAACTGGAACTAAAAGCTGCATCACATGTTGAGGGGGAGCTGGATTTTCTTGCATTTCAGCATTCTGCATTGTAATATAACTGTATGGAGCCTTGATTATTATCCTTTGATGACATGATTACAATGCATTACACCTTGCCATAACTTGTGCTTATTTGCTAGATTGATCATGACTTTATATGTGTAGTCAAGTCTTTGCCATGATATGTTGATTAAAACGCACAACTTTAATTAATTCATGTCATGTTAAAATTTTGAGACTAGTCTGCCTTTAGTTATCCTCTAGTCATGCCATGTCAAATAGGCTGAGTTGAGTCTTGAATCTTTGTTGAGCTTTAGATTGAGCTATTCTAGTTTCTTGATGACACATGAGTTAGTACAAGTCTTATGTTCATAAGAATGCAAAAAGATCTCTTCTATGCGAAAAAACTAATTTCACCAATTCTTTCTCATGAGACGGCTTGCCATTGCACAAGGCATGAACTCAAGGGGAGTTTTGGATGACCTAGACTATCTTCTTAAGCTTCTTGCTTGGAGTGGTCGCATAAGGCTTGAGATCTAGCGCATGACTACACAAAAATCTGATTGGAAACGATCATGTGATTACTTAAGTAAAATTATGTCACTTGTGCTCAATTTGCTAAAATTTACAAGTACTTGAACAAATGTCTCATTCTAGAACTTGTAGCACTCTAAGTTGATTCAATTCTAGCTTCTTGGTTTTGCTTAGCTTATTGACATGGCCTGCATCATCCTTGGATACCTCTAGCTAGACTATGATCATGAATGACTTGACATGCTAAGAATTTGCACTAAAATTTCAGATTGTGACTTCATTGGTTTAGCTGGCTTATATATATCTTGTCATGATCTAGATAGCATGTTTATGTGTTATGGCTTGATGTAATTCTCATATGGTCATTTTGGATAATTCTCACGGATCTACATGCTTAGAATAAACCAACTTCAGCCATTTCATCCATTCTTGTGACCTTTATTCTCTCTTTTGCATCCTTGATGTGTTTATTGCCAAAAGGGGAGAATAGTGGGAGAAAAAGCCATTTGGGAGCTTTCTAGTGCTTTGGAGAACAATTTGCTCTTTCTTTTGTAGCTCTAGTGTTCCTTTGTCGACATGGTCATGAGGCTCATTTGCTCTTTCCTTTGGACCATGTTTGACTTCTTTCTTGCATTTCAAACTCATCTTTGCGCTTTTTCTGGGTTTGTCAATATACTCATCAAGGGGGAGATTGAGAGACCATGTGGAGGTCATCCCATGTGTGTGATGAGTAATTGACATCGGTTTAGGAAAGTCGAGTTTGATTTGGATGGTTCGGACCTTGACGATGCGTGGTGCAATCGGGCTCGGTCGGACTTGGTCAAACCTGGTCAAAGTGGTTAGGATGCATATTATGTTGACTTGTCAGGTTTGGGCTATCTCATGCTTAATGTGGTTTCATTATTGCATTTATGCTTATATATGTCGAGTGGTGCTATTTGATGTGTTTCTTGTCTGTGATGGCTGCAGGACGTCGAGGCGGAGTCGTGGCGAGACACGAGGTGACCAGACTAGACACAGGCGGTGTCGAGGTTAGAACGGTCGGAGGTGTCGAAGACGGCAGAGACTCGAGGTGGTTGCGAGGCTTGGACGACAAGAGACGCGGAAGCTTCCCGGAAGCTGCAGGAGGGGCGAATTGGTAATTTTGCGAGGCTGCACAAGCGGGAGCTGGTTCCGTCGGATTTGGCGGGCGTAACGGGTTGGAGACCCGTTAGCCAAGGGCTATAAATAGGAGTGAGTGTTTGCATGTATTCCTATTGCTTTGGGAGAGAGTTAGGGTTTTTTTTGAGTCAAAAAAGCCTTTGGAGGTGGTTTTACTTTGAGGCTTTAGTGGTTGGAGAGTAGTTGAGGGCAGCAGTTCATGTCCCCTTCATAGCTTCTCCCTGTGTGTGTGTTCTTGTGAGAGGGAGAGATGAGTTCTTGATTTCTCTAAGCATGTATGGGGAAGTAGAGAGGATGTGAGTGGATTCTCCTATGTAATCATATATCTCCCTTTCTCAATATCAATCTGAGATGGCTTTGTTTGAGTATGACTGAGTTCTTGGTTCTGTGTTGATTATTTTCTCTCGATGCTCCTCTCTGTGTGGTTCTTGAGATTTTCTGTTTTGAGTTGTTTCTTGCTGAGGAGTAGCAAAATGGGTTGCTCTGTGATGGAATTATATTTCTAGACCCTTTGGTCAGCTAATTCCAAGAGCACAATTGTTGATTTGGAAGAATCAAGTTTCTTGCCTCCCTGTGCCCTGTTCATCATCTGAGTTTCTTTCTAGGGTTTTGGTGAGGTTCTTGTTTCCCTTCATGAGATGGCTTGAATCTTGGCATGTTAATTCCTGAGGCTATTAACTAGCTTTTCCCAAATTTTCATGGCCAAAGGTTCAAGGGTTAGATGGGAATTTGAGTTTTTGTGCTGCACCTTGAATATTTTCAATTTTTGGCTCAATTCTTGATTTCTTGTTTTTGAGTGGGTTTCTTTTGGTCACCTAGGCTCCTATGTCTATTTGGGGTGTTGTCTCTCTGTTCTGGGCAAAGAAATCCAGAGATAAACCTAAATTTGCTTTGCAGTTGGAAGTTTGCATTTTCTCTGAATTTTACCCTCTGCTGTTAGCCCTGAAATCCCGAGGAGCGGTCTGACCGGCGGCCATATGGCGGTCAGACCAGGCACTCAAGGCCGGTCAGACCGAAGGCTAATGGGCGGTCTGACCGGTGGTTTGGGAGCGGTCAGACCGGCCCAATAGCGGCGGTCTGACCGGCCCTTTGTTGCATGCGTCGTGTCTTCTGTTGGTTTTTCGTCTTGCGTTGTTCTCTGGTAGGTTGAGGTTCCAGTATGCACATGGCCTCTTCTTCATAGTTCCAGTAACTATTGAGGGAGATTTTCAAGTCCAACAAAACCATCCAAAGCACCTGACTACAGCAACTAGCGACTACAACATACTCGGCCTCTGCGGTGGACTATGCAATACTGGACTGCTTCCTAGAAACCAGGAAATAAGAGAAGTGCCAATGAATTGGCAAGTGCCAAAAGTGCTATTCCTATCTATCCTACAGCCAGTAAAATCTGCATCGGAGAAGACTCTAAGGGAAAGACAGGAAGCTGAAGAGTACCAGATACCATAGTCTAGATTTCTCAAATTCTTGCTGCTCTTCTGATGAGGACATCACTTCTTCGGATACATACAACACTCCTCCACTTGACATTCAAGGACCAATCACTAGAGCTCGCGCCCGACAATTGAATTTACAGGTGAGCTCGTTCCTAAGTACTTCCTTTTGTTCATTTGAGAATAGATTGCTACCTAATGATTTTTAATTATGATTAGGAACCATGGAGAGGACTTGGAAGTACTTGGAGAAGGGCTACAAGGCGCACAAGTCCAGCAAGGGCGGTCGAATCATGTTGGAGGCCCAATTCAAGCCGACTTCGAATCCAATTCGGAGTCCAGGACCAGTCCGCACTAAAATGGACGCCCAGATCACATCCGGACTCCGTTTTGGACGTTCTACATATGTATGGAAAGCTGAGAAGATGATCTTTCCAATGGCTCTGGTCCCATATCAAAATTCCTTCTGAGTAAATGGGAATCGTCGAAACAAGTGGGTGTTCAGAATCTGTCAGGGTGCTGCGCCACCGTCTTTTGGGCCTTTTGGCTTTGTATCGTGTTGGAGCCCATTAGGGCACGTCCAGGGGTTTTGCACGCCCCTAACTCTTTTATATCCAGCTGCCACCCCCACCATTAGGGTTGGGTTTTGCTTAGATTAATTCTGTCTTTGAACAGTTTCGCCGTTCATCGGTTTGTGAGACCCCAACTTTCGAGGGCTACATCAATACATCCGCAATTCAGTTGTGTTCTTCCTTGTTCTTGCTTGTGTACTTCAATTCGTAGGCGAGGATTAGCCTTCTTGGCGAGGTCAACCGGGCCGCACACGGTTGATAACCTGAGGAGACGTGGTGCTGCGATTGCGGGGTTCGTAACGTGTCGTTCGGAAGCCGGATCGATTTGTGTCGCGCCTCCACTAAATCGAACGTATAAAGAACCTGTTGGAAGATTGGGACCCCGTTCCCATCAAGTGGTAATCAGAGCTTCAGGTGTTCCTTCAGGTTTGCGTTACCCTCCTTTGTTGTTTTCAGTTTCATCCTAGAGTCCATGAAAAAGCCCTACAAAAAAAATTGTAGTCAAAGGTTGTTTCCTGTCCTAGATCTCGTTTAGCATTTGCACAATTTGATTCCAGAGTCCGTAGTGTTGAGTTCATGTCCTTAGTCGAGTTGTGTTGCTGGTTTAGATTGTGTTTTATTTCGGGTTGTCTTGCTTTCGCTTCATCCCATACAAACCCTAGCCGTCATCCATCGCGTATTCAACCCTCTGTTTTTGTTTTCCCACCCATATCCCACCCTCTGTTTGAGTCTTCCTTCGCGTCTCGTGATCACACAGCACCATCCCCCACCTTTTCCCGAGCTTCCGCGACCAATTTCCACCAATTCTCTCCACCCGATTTCGTTTCGGCCTCCACAGCAACCATAACTCGGAGGCCCATCTTCAAACGGCCATAACTTTCGCATACGGACTCGAAATCAGGCGATTTTTTTTTGAAATTGGGTGAAATTAAATTTTACATCCGATACTCTTGCACTTTGTCAGATTCGGCGATTTTATTTTCCCCAAATTCGGCCTGGAAAGTGCAGTACTCGAGCTCCGAAATTGAATCACCGAATTTCCAGCACATTCATTATTTTTTGTAGGCCACACCTTACATCAGATTGAGTTGAAACTTTGTGTGGTTCCTATTTCTGTGCTCTGCTCTGTGAAAAAAATAAAATTAAAAAGACACAAAAAAGAAAAATTTCGGCTTAGTAGAGAAGAGAGAGAAAAGTGCTATCCGTGGCAAAAAAGGAAAAAGAGAGAAAACCGACAGAGCACGCTTTAGGTGACAGAGCTTTATTTGTTTTGTGCTTATGCTGAATTAAGTTTCTCATTCCCTGCCATCTTTGTTGCTGTCTTCGCTACTTTCTCGTGTGATTCCTTGTTCATCATATCCTACCACTGATATAGGACACATTTAGGCCAGCAACTAGGACCAGTGCTTTGGACATTTATTCAGCATTACTATCTGTTATTGATTTGTGTTCCACTGACATATTTGGCCTTCCAAGCTCCATATATCTACTTTTGGATAGCACAGTTTTGACCCTTGCAATCGTACCCAATCTCGACACGGTATCACGAACCAGCCACCGGTTGTACCACCTGCTGCTTTGGTAAGAACACTTGTAAGAGCTTGGTAAGCCACTTCCTTTGCGAGTTCCCACTGCCCTTCATTTGTAGTTGATAGGGATAATCCTTTTTGTTTTCCCTGTGTTTTCCACTAACCATGCCAGGAGACGAAGGGGACGGAACACCGGGCGATTTCAACGAGTGTGTTAGTCGCGGCTAGCTACAAGCTGTGCTCGACAAACAAAATGCTTCACTCAGCGCAAGACTGGACACCATCGTCGCCGCCATTGCCCAGTTGAACACCACGGAAGGCATTGAGCGGGTGGAGCGGCGAATGGCTGACCTCACTGTTCGGATGGACAAATTGGAGGCACGCCTGCCACCTGTCAATGATGGCCATTGTCGTGATGATGACATAGTGTATGATGCAGATGGCAACATTGATCGGCGGGCGACACAAGATGCACGACTACGTCGGCGTCTTCAGCAAAACCGACAAGGTATGAGAGGTAATAACCAGAACCGACATGGTATGGAAGGTAATAACCAGAACCGTCATGGTAACGATGACCCTTTTGCTAAAGTCAAGTTTACCATTCCATCTTTTTTTGGTATTTATGATGCTGAAATATATCTTGATTGGGAGATGACGGTAGAGCAGAAGTTTAATTCTCACTTGGTTCCTGAACAACATAGAGTTAGACAAGCTACTAGTGAGTTTAAGGACTTTGCTATTATCTGTTGGAATGAATTATGTACCATGCGCTTACAACCTGATACATGGGAGTGGATAAAAGAAGCTATGCGTAATCGTTTTGTTCCTCCCTCATATAAACTTGAATTGAGAAAAAAATTGCAGCGATTAGAACAAGGTGATAGTTCTGTCCAGGACAATTATGCTGAGCTTCAAAAGGGTATGGTGCGTTGTGGGGTTGTTGAGGACACGGAGGATAAGATTTGTCGTTTCTACGGGGGGTTACGGTGTGAAATTCAGGATATTGTTGATTATAAAGAATTTACTACTGTCAACCAGTTGTTCCACCTTGCTATGCTTGCAGAAAAAGAATTGCAGGGATGCAAGGAATCAGCGAAGGCACGCACTGAACGTCCCTTCTACACGCCGCGAACGACTACATCGGCGGGACTGCCCAAGTCTTCTTCGAATTTTCGTTCTCCTCCACCACCTGTGAACAAGATTGCAGCAGTGCCACCGAAGCCACCTTCAAAAATTCTTTGCGTTCCAGCCAAGAGTAGTTCTTCTTCCGTGGCTTCAACGGGCCGCTCCTCCGACATTCAGTGCCATCGCTGCCATGGGCTTGGTCATGTGCAGAAGAATTGCCCTAGCCAACGGGCATACATCACCACAGAAGATGGAGGCTACATCAGCACTTCGGATGTCGAGGAGGATGATGATGTTGCTGCTGCCTCGGATGACAATGGCGATGGTGATGATGACCTAGTCCTTGGTGGGGCATCCATAGCGACGCTACGGAGCATCATTGTGCAGCGAGTCCTCAGCACACATGTACAACAAACCGACAAGCTTCAACGCCATAATTTGTTTCAGACTTTCTTCGCAATCAACAACCGGCGTGCACGTGTCATCATTGATGGAGGAAGCTGCAACAACTTGGTGAGTTCTGATTTGGTCAAGAAGCTTGGCTTGACCACGCGACCACATCCACATCCACACCATATTCAGTGGTTAAATGATTCTGGAAAAGCTAAGGTAACGCAAACATGCCGAGTACATTTTTCCATTGGTGGTTATGCTGATCATGTTGATTGTGATGTGGTTCCCATGCAAGCATGCTCTCTTTTATTGGGTCGACCTTGGGAATTTGATAATGATGCTTTACACCATGGTAGTAGTAACAAATATACTTTTATGCATAAGGGAAAGAAAGTTACTTTACTGCCTTTGACCCCAGCTGAGATTATAGAGGCCGATAGGGAAAGAGCTGCTGCTGCTAATGATCCAAAGGAACATGATAAATCTAAAAAACAGCAAGTAATCCATTTGAAAAATTCTGTTATGCTTGCCACAAAATTAGACCTTGCTGAAATTGATGATGTTAATGAGACATGTTATGCTTTTGTGTGCAAGGATGCTTTATTTTCTCTTGATAATATGCCTTGCACTTTGCCTGCTCCTGTCACTAACCTTTTGCAGGAGTTTAGAGATGTTTTCCCGATGAGATACCTCCGGGACTTCCACCCATTCGAGGGATTGAGCACCAGATTGACTTGATTCTGGAGCGAGTTTGCCAAACCGTGCGGCGACAGACCAATCCGAAGAGACTAAGGAGATTCAGCGACAAGTCCAAGACCTTTTGGACTGTGGGTATGTACGTGAGAGCCTTAGTCCTTGTGCTGTTCCTGTTCTTTTGGTTCCCAAAAAAGATGGTTCTTGGCGTATGTGTGTAGATTGTAGAGCATTAACAACATTACTATAAGGTATCGTCATCCTATTCCCAGGCTAGACGACATGCTTGATGAGTTGTGTGGTGCTATAATTTTCACAAAGATTGACTTGCGTAGTGGATACCACCAAATAAGAATGAAACTTGGCGATGAATGGAAAACTGCTTTTAAAACTAAGTTCGGCTTGTATGAGTGGTTAGTCATGCCTTTTGGTTTAACTAATGCACCTAGCACTTTCATGAGATTAATGCACGAGGTTTTACGTCCTTTCATTGGCAAATTTGTGGTTGTTTACTTTGATAATATCTTGATTTATAGCAAGTCCATGGATGAACATTTGAATCACTTACGTGCTGTTTTTAATGCTTTGAAAGATGCGCGTTTGTTTGGTAACCTTGACAAGTGCACCTTTTGCACGGATCGAGTCTCTTTTCTTGGCTATGTTGTGACTCCACAGGGAATTGAGGTTGATAGAGCCAAGGTGGAGGCCATATGGAGTTGGCCCACGCCCACGACGGTCTCCCAAGTGCGGAGTTTTCTTGGCCTTGCCGGATTTTATCGCCGCTTTGTCAAAGAATTCAGCACCATTGCGACACCGTTGATTGAGTTGACAAAGAAGGGCGTCGTGTTCCATTGGGGGCCATCACAAGAGGAGTCCTTTAATCTTTTGAAGGACAAGCTTACACACGCACCATTGCTCCAACTTCCGAATTTTGGTAAGACTTTTGAGCTGGAATGTGATGCTAGCGGAATTGGTATTGGTGGTGTTTTGATGCAAGAAGGCAAACCTGTTGCCTACTTTAGTGAAAAATTGAATGGTCCTGCTCTTAATTATTCCACGTATGATAAAGAATTGTATGCTCTTGTTCGTTCTTTAGAGACGTGGCAACACTATTTATGGCCTAAAGAATTTGTCATTCATTCTGATCATGAATCACTTAAGCATATTCGTAGTCAAACCAATTTGAATCGTAGACATGCTAAGTGGGTTGAATTTATTGAATCTTTTCCTTATGTCATTCAACACAAGAAAGGGAAGGATAATGGGATTGCTAATGCTTTGTCCCGACGCTATACCATGTTGTCTCAACTTGATTGTCGCATTTTTGGTCTTGAACCTATTAAAGCACAATATGCTTTTGATGCTGATTTTAAAGATGTGTTGTTGCATTGTAAAGAGGGACAAGCATGGAATAAATTCGTGATCAATGATGGGTTTTTGTTTAAAGCTAACCGCCTATGCATTCCAGTTGGATCCGTTCGTCTTTTGTTGTTGCAGGAGGCGCATGGAGGCGGTTTGATGGGACATTTTGGTGCTAAAAAGACGGAGGATGTTCTGTCCACACACTTCTTTTGGCCAAAGATGAGGCGAGATGTTGAGCGGTTTGTGGCTCGCTGCACTACATGTCAAAAAGCTAAGTCTCGTTTGAATCCACATGGTTTATATATGCCTCTTCCTGTTCCTTCTATTCCGTGGGCAGATATTTCTATGGACTTTGTTTTAGGATTGCCTAGGACTAAGAGGGGGAGGGATAGCATTTTTGTTGTTGTGGATCGCTTTTCTAAGATGGCTCACTTTATACCATGTCATAAAACCGATGATGCTGTTCATATTGCTGACCTCCTTTTCCAAGAGATAGTTCGTTTGTATGGTATGCCTTCTACTATTGTTTCAGATCGTGATGTCAAGTTCTTGAGTCACTTTTGGCGTACTTTATGGAACAAGTTGGGTACAAAGTTGTTGTTCTCTACAACATGTCACCCACAAACTGATGGCCAAACCGAGGTGGTGAACCGCACATTGTCTACCATGTTGAGAGCTGTTTTAAAGAATAATTTGAAGCTGTGGGAAGAGTGTTTGCCGCATGTTGAGTTCGCATATAATCGAGCGGAACACTCCACCACCAAGGTAAGTCCTTTTCAGGTAGTGTATGGATTCAATCCCCGTGCCCCTATTGATATTTTACCTTTGCCTACCAGTGAGAGAGTTCATAATGATGCTAAGGAGCGTGCTGATTTTATTGTCAAAATGCATGAGACTACTAAGGCAAACATTGAAAAGATGAATGAAAAATATAGGATTACTGGTAGTAAAGGTAGAAAGGAAGTTAAACTTGAACCGGGTAATTTTGTTTGGTTGCACTTGAGAAAGGATAGATTTCCTGAGTTAAGAAAGTTAAAATTGATGCCTAGAACTGCTGGTCTTTTAAGATAATTGAGAAGATAAATGATAATGCATATGAGCTTGAGTTGCCTCCCGAGTTTGGGGTTAGTCCCACCTTTAACATTTCAGATTTGAAACCATATTTGGGAGAAGAAGATGAGGCTGAGTTGAGGACAACTCCGCTTCAAGAGGGGGAGGATGATGAGGACATCACTTCTTCGGATACATACAACACTCCTCCACTTGACATTCAAGGACCAATCACTAGAGCTCGCGCCCGACAATTGAATTTACAGGTGAGCTCGTTCCTAAGTACTTCCTTTTCTTCATTTGAGAATAGATTGCTAACTAATAATTTAATTATGATTAGGAACCATGGAGAGGACTTGGAAGTACTTGGAGAAGGGCTACAAGGCGCACAAGTCCAGCAAGGGCGGTCGAATCATGTTGGAGGCCCAATTCAAGCCGACTTCGAATCCAATTCGGAGTCCAGGACTAGTCGCACTAAAACAGACGCCCAGATCACATCCGGACTCCGTTTTGGACGTTCTACATATGTATGGAAAGCTGAGAAGACGATCTTTCCAATGGCTCTGGTCCCATATCAAAATTCCTTCTGAGTCAATGGAAATTGTCGAAACAAGTGGGCATTCAGAATCTGTTAGGGTGCTGCGCCACCGTCTTTTGGGCCTTTTGGCTTTGTATCGTGTTGGAGCCCATTAGGGCGCGTCCAGGGGTTTTGCACGCCCCTAACTCCTTTATATCCAGCCACCACCCCCACCATTAGGGTTGGGTTTTGCTTAGATTAATTCTGTCTTTGAACAGTTTCGCCGTTCATCGGTTTGTGAGACCCCAACTTTCGAGTGCTACATCAATACATCCGCAATTCAGTTGTGTTCTTCCTTGTTCTTGCTTGTGTTCTTCGATTCGCAGGTGAGGATTAGCCTTCGTGGCGAGGTCAACCGGGCCGCGCACGGTTGATAACCTGAGGAGACGTGGTGCTGCGATTGCGGGGTTTGGAACGTGTCGTTCGGAAGCCGGATCGATTTGTGTCGTGCCTCCACCAAATCGAACGTATCCAGAACCTGTTGGAAGATCGGGACCCTGTTCCCATCATCTTCTCAGGTCAACTGAATAGGACTTCATCCTAAACACCAAACTAACCTCAGGGAGAAGAAGATGCAGACTCAGACCAATTGAAAACAGTGAATACTGTTTTTGCCAAGAAGAATCAGCAGGAAGGAACAAAATCCATATTTGTCATGATTCTTCGATCCTTTGCTCATGAAACTTTTGATTTCAATAGAGAACGACCTCACAGCTGGAAAACTCAAATATAAAATAAACATTTCACTGAGAAGCCAAGAAACCAAGGATCCTCTGCCTCCAAACCCTAGAAAACTGTAAATAGAGGAAACTTGAGTGCATGACAGAGAAATGAAAGAAATATTTGATTCATCCTTTTGCTCTTGGGAATGGATCGGCCAAGATGCCTTGAGGTTGATTCCTAGACAGAGCATCAGAAATCTATAGCTACTCAAACACAAACTCCAATCAAGATGAGAATAGGCAGAGAGGAACGAAGACCAGGAGAGAAAGAATAGAAACCAAACACATAATCAACATAACTAAGAAGGAACATCTCATAGATTGCTGAGAAGACATGAATGGTTACATAGTAATTCTTCTACAACCAAATCAACCCAGGTCTCTCATTTTGAGTATAACACACACCAACTCCCGCAGAAAAGAGAAAAGCAAATACTCTTACATGAGCACAGGCAGACAATGAGCCAAGAAGCTGCTTTGCCCAACTACTCACACATCGAAGAAGAAAATCAGTAAACCTGCACCCACTCCCACTACATGATTCACACACAAATGAGGCAAAGAGCCAAAACCCTTACAACGCAAGAAAGGAGGGAACCAGGATACCACCTCCAAACCCTAACCTCCTCTATTTATAGCCTCTACTACCGGGTTCCAAATTTTCTTTACCCGTTAGCACTAGAAAGCTCAGCCCTTTACCCGTTGTCTTTAACAATATCCGCTTCCATTTTGCAGCCTTGCGCATTTTACCGAAATGCCACTCCTGCACCTTCTTGGAAGCTTCCTCTTTTCTTGCCGTCCACGCCTCGCAACCACTTCGAGTCCTCGCCGTCTTCGACATCTCCCGACCGCTTCGACCTCAGCACCGCCCGTGCCTAGTCCAGTCATCCATACCTCGCCACGACCTAGCCTCAATGTCCTGCATCCATCACAGACAAGAAAACATCACATAGCACTGCTCGAAACAGTATTATCAAATATTAGCACCAGAAGAAGGTACTCAGGCATGGAATACCCAAAACAAACTCAAACTCTCTAAAACAAGTGTCAATTACTCATCACAAACATGGGGTTACCTCCACATGGTCTCTCAATCTCCCCCTTGATGAGTATATTGACAAACACAGAAAAAGCACATAAAGTTGAGTTTGTTTGATTCAAAATGAAAGAGAGTCACACATGGTCTTAAAAGAAAAGACAATGAAACTTATGACCATGTTGACAAAGGAGCAAAAACAGAAAATCTCCATTTTATGCCTTTTTCTCCATTATTCTCCCCCTTTTGGCAATAAAATCATCAAGAGGCAAGGAAGAAAATGAAGCAAGATTTAGATGAAATGGCTGAATTTTATGCAATCTAAGCAATTAAAGCCATGAAGATTATCCAAAATGACTTTTGAAGTATTACACCAAGCCATAACACATAAGAATGCTATCTAGATCATGACAAGACATGTATAATCAAGCTAAACCAAATAAGTCACAATCTGAAAAATTAGTCGAATTTCTTAGCATGTCAAGTTATCCAAGATTATAGTCTAGCTAAAGGTATCCAAAGATGATGCAAGCCATGTCAATAATCTAAGTGGAACTAAGAAGCTAGTATTGAATCATTTTAGAGTGCTACAAGTTCATGAATGAGACATTTATTCAAATACTTGGTCTTTTGGTAATGAAGCAAACTTAGCACAATTGTCATGTTTGTCTTTTTAGAAACTCATGGTTGTTTCCAACCAAAATTTTGTTTGATCATGTGCTAGATCTCAAGCCTTATGCGGTCATTTCAAGCAATAAGCTTAAGAAATGATCTTGGTCAACCAAAACTCCCCCTGAGTTCATGCCTAGTGCAATGACAGACGTACAATGATACTTCACCTTCTGGGTGGTCAAAGCAGTATGATGAGGCTTCACTTGATGAGAGGTTGAAGCACTAGGTGGTACACCCTTACTATCCGAAATCCACTGGACAAAGCCCGCAGACTTAAACTCAATTTTCTTGGATTCAGGTGCAACCTCGATCACACCTGCTGCTATAGTTTTGACAACAGCAGGTGGATGTTTCCTTACATCCTCTAAAAAATTATATCCTAGACCTTGATTAAACTTGCAAATATTGGATTTGTCTAGGATAAGATTAAGCTTCTTCTTGCCTCCAACAAATTTTTCAAAAGTGTTCATGAGGTACTCACACTCCCGAAAAAGAGAGACACCAGAAGAACAGGGAAGAGGAGAAGATGAAGAATCAGAAGGAGAGGGAGAAGAACCAAAAGCAGAAGATCCAATTGTGGCTTCTCTAGAAGATCCTTAGTTAGCTTCACACATTTATCATCCAATGCAATCAATTCAGATTTTAGTTTTTCACAATTATTGCATGGTGAGCTAACAGGTGCCTTAGAAGCATATTGAGCTATTTTCTTGTTGTGATCAACCATGTCTTGAAATTGTTTGAAAACATATTCAAGTTCAACAGCCAGTTTAGGGTAGTTGGCACAAGAAGCAATAGGTTCAAGCAAAGCAGCTTGCATTTTAGCAATTTTATGATCTGCCTTCTTTAAGTTAATCTTCAAGTTATTACAACTCTCACAAGTTTTAGGTAGATTGAGAAGCATGGTATATAGACCTCTAAAAGCATTGTCCTTATCCTCACATGAGGTGCAGTAAGTAGTCTCAACAATATCAAATGAAAGAGAAGCTACTCTAGTCATCTCTATCTTAGCTAACAGACTAACATTCTTGATGAGGACATCACTTCTTCGGTTACACACAACACTCCTCCACTTGACATTCAAGGACCAATCACTAGAGCTCGCGCCCGACAATTGAATTTACAGGTGAGCTCGTTCCTAAGTACTTCTTTTTGTTCATTTGAGAATAGATTGCTACCTAATGATTTAATTATGATTAGGAACCATGGAGAGGACCCGGAAGTACTTGGAGAAGGGCTACGGGGCGCACAAGTCCAGCAAGGACGGTCGAATCATGTTGGAGGCCCAACTCAAACCGACTTCGAATCCAATTCGGAGTCCAGGACCAGTCCGCACTAAAACGGACGCCCAGATCGCATCCGGACTCCGTTTTGGACGTTCTACATATGTATGGAAAGCTGAGAAGACCACCTTTCCAATGGCTTTGGTCCCATGTCAAAATTCCTTCTGAGTCAACAGGAATCGTCAAAACAAGTGGGCGTTCAGAATCTGTCAGGTGCTGCGCCACCGCCTTTTGGGCCGATCGGCTCTGTATCGTGTTGGAGCCCATTAGGGGCGCGTCCAGGGGTTTTGCACGCCCCTAACTCCTTTATATCCAGCCGCCACCCCACCATTAGGGTTTGGGTTTTGCTTAGATTGATTTGTCTTTGAACACATTCGCCGTTCATCGGTTTGTGAGACCCCAACTTTCGAGTGCTAAATCTATCCATCTGCAATTCAGTTGTGTTCTTCCTTGTTCTTGCTTGTGTTCTTCGATTCGCAGGCGAGGATTAGCCTTCTTGGCGAGGTCAACCGGGCTACGCACGGTTGATAACCTGAGGAGACGTGGTGCTGCGATTGCGGGGTTCGGAACGTGTCGTTCGGAAGCCGGATCGATTTGTGTCGCGCCTCCACCAAATCGAACTTACCCAGAACCTGTTGGAAGATCGGGACCCCATTCCCATCAAGTGGTAATCAGAGCTTCGGGTGTTCCTTCAGGTTCGCGTTACCCTCCTTTGTTGTTTTCGGTTTCATCCTAGAGTCCATGAAAAAGCCCTACAAAAAAAATTGTAGTCATAGGTTGTTTCCTGTCCTAGACCTCGTTTAGCCTTTGCACAATTTGATTCCAGAGTCCGTAGTGTTGAGTTTGTGTCCTTAGTCGAGTTGTGTTGCTGGTTTAGATCGTGTTTTGTTTCGGGTTATCTTGCTTCCGCTACCTCTCATACAAACCCTAGCCGTCATCCATCGCGTATTCCACCCTCTGTTTTTTGTTTTCCCACCCATATCCCGCCCTCTGTTTGAATCTTCCTTCGCATCTCGTGATCACACAGCACCATTCCCCACTTTTCCCCGAGCTTCCGCCCCCAAATTCCACCGATTTCCTCCACTCAATTTCGTTTTCGGCCTCCACAGAAACCATAACTCGGAGGCTCAACTTCAAACGGCCGTAACTTTTGCATACGGACTCGAAATCAGGAGATTTTTTTTTGAAATTGGGTGAAATTAAATTTTGCATCCGAAACCGACCTGACAACGTCGGGTTTCGACGAATTTATTTTGCCCAAATTCGGCCTGGAAAGTGCAGTACTCGAGCTCCGAATTTGATTCACCGAATTTCTAGCACATTCATTATTTTCTGTAGGCCACACCTTACATTAGATTGAGGTGAAACTTTGTGTGGTTCCTATTTCTGTGCTCTGCTTTGTGAAAAAAATAACAGAAAAAAGAAACAAAAAAGAAAAATTTCGGCACCTGGTTTTGCCTGAGAGCAAAGGCACCTGAGTTCCGTGCCTAAAAGAAAAAGAAAAAAAGAAAAAAAAAGAAAAAGAAAGAGCACAGTTTTAGGTGACAGAAATTCTTTTGTTTTGTGCTTATGCTGCATTAAGTCTCTCAGTGCCTGGCCATCTTTGTTGCTGTCTTTGCCTTACTATTCTGATCTTGACTCCTTGTTCATCATATCCTAACACTGATATAGGACACATTTAGGCCAGCAACTAGGACCAGTGCTTTGGACATTTATTCAGCATTACTATCTGTTATTGATTTGTGTTCCACTGACATATTTGGCCTTCCAAGCTCCATATATCTACTTCTGGATAGCACAGTTTTGACCCTTGCAATCGTACCCACGCTCGTCATGGTTTCACGAACCAGCCACCGGTTGTACCACCTGCTGCTTTGGTAAGAACACTTGTAAGAGCTTGGTAAGACACTTCCTTTGCGAGATCCCACTGCCCTTCATTTGTAGTTGATAGGGATAATCCTTTTGTTTTCCCTGTGTTTCCACTAACCATGGCAGGAGACGAAGGGGGCGAGACACCGGTCGATTTCAACGAGTGTGTTAGTCGTGGCCAGCTACAAGCTGCGCTCGACAAACAAAATGCTTCACTCGGCGCGAGAATGGACACCATCGTCGCCGCCATTGCCAAGTTGAACACCACGGAAGGCATTGAGCGGGTGGAGCGGCGGTTGGCTGACCTCACTGGTCGGATGGACAAATTGGAGGCACGTCTGCCACCTGTCAATGACGGACATCGTCCTGATGATGACATAGTGTATGATGCAGATGGCAACATTGATCGGCGGGCGACGCAAGATGCACGACTACGTCGGCGTCTTCAGCAAAACCGACAAGGTATGGCAGGTAATAACCAGAACCGACATGGTATGGAAGGTAATAACCAGAATCGTCATGGTACCGACGACCCTTTTGCTAAAGTTAAGTTTACCATTCCATCTTTTTCTGGTCTTTATGATGCTGAAATATATCTTGATTGGGAGATGACGGTAGAGCAAAAATTTAATTCTCACTTGGTTCTGAACAACATAGAGTTAGACAAGCTACTAGTGAGTTTAAGGACTTTGCTATTATCCGTGGAATGAACTAAGTAACATGCGCTACAACCTGATACATGGGAGCGGTTAAAAGAAGATATGCGTACTCGTTTTGTTCCTCCCACATATAAACTTGAATTGAGAAAAAATTGCAGCGCTTAGAACAAGGTGATCGTTCTGCTCAGGACTATTATGCTGAGCTTCAAAAGGGTATGATGCGTTGTGGGGTTGTTGAGGACACAGAGGATAAGATTTGTCGTTTCTACGGGGTTACGGCGTGAAATTCAGGATATTGTTGATTATAAAGAATTTACTACTCACAACCAGTTGTTCCACCTTGCTATGCTTGCAGAAAAAGAATTACAGGGCGCAAGGAATCAGCGAAGGCACGCACCGAACGACCCTTCTACACGCCGCGAACGACTACATCGGCGGATCGCCCAAGTCTTCTTCGAATTTTCGTTCTCCTCCACCACCGTGAAAAGATTGCAGCAGCGCCACCGGCCACCTTCAAAAATTCTTTGCGTGTTCCAGCCAAGAGTAGTTCTTCTTCCGTGGCTTCAACGGGTCGCTCCTCCGACATTCGGTGCCATCAACGCCATGGGCTTGGTCATGTGCGTAAGAATTGCCCTAGCCAACGGGCATACATCGCCACGAAAGATGGAGGCTACATCAGCACTTCGGATGTCGAGGAGGATGATGATGTTGACGTTGCCACTGACGACAATGGCGGTGGTGATGACGATCTAGTCCTTGGTGGGGCGCCCACAGCGACGCTACGGAGCATCATTGTGCAGCGAGTCCTCAGCACACAGTACAACACACCGACAAGCTTCAACGCCATAATTTGTTTCAGACTTTCTTCGCAATCAACAACCGGCGTGCACGTGTCATCATTGATGGAGGAAGCTGCAACAACTTGGTGAGTTCTGATTTGGTCAAGAAGCTTGGCTTGACCACGCGACCACATCCACATCCATACCATATTCAGTGGTTAAATGATTCTGAAAAGCTAAGGTAACGCAAACATGCCGAGTACATTTTTCCATTGGTGGTTATGCTGATCATGTTGATTGTGATGTGGTTCCCATGCAAGCATGCTCTCTTTTATTGGGTCGACCTTTGGGAATTTGATAATGATGCTTTACACCATGGTAGTAGTAACAAATATACTTTTATGCATAAGGGAAAGAAAGTTACTTTACTGCCTTTGACCCACTGAGATTATAGAGGCCGATAGGGAAAGAGCTGCTGCTGCTAATGATCCAAAGGAACATGATAAATCTGAAAAACAGCAAGTAATTCATTTGAAAAATTCTGTTATGCTTGCCACAAAATCAGACCTTGCTGAAATTGATGATGTTAATGATACATGCTATGCTTTTGTGTGCAAAGATGCTTTATTTTCCCTTGATAATATGCCTTGCACTTTGCCTGCTCCTGTCACTAACCTTTTGCAGGAGTTTAGAGATGTTTTCCCTGATGAGATACCTCCAGGACTTCCACCCATTAGAGGGATTGAACACCAGATTGACTTAATCCTCGGAGCGAGTTTGCCAAACCGTGCGCGTCACAGACCAATCCGAAGAGACTAAGGAGATTCAGCGACAAGTCCAAGACCTTTTGGACCGTGGGTACGCGTGCGTGAGAGCCTTAGTCCTTGTGTTGTTCCTGTTCTTTTGGTTCCCAAAAAAGATGGTTCTTGGCGTATGTGTGTAGATTGTAGAGCCATTAACAACATTACTATAAGGTATCGTCATCCTATTCCTAGGCTAGACGACATGCTTGATGAGTTGTGTGGTGCTATAATTTTCACAAAGATTGACTTGCGTAGTGGATACCACCAAATAAGAATGAAACTTGGCGATGAATGGAAAACTGCTTTTAAAACTAAGTTCGGCTTGTATGAGTGGTTAGTCATGCCTTTTGGTTTAACTAATGCACCTAGCACTTTCATGAGATTAATGCACGAGGTTTTACGTCCTTTCATTGGCAAATTTGTGGTTGTTTACTTTGATGATATCTTGATTTATAGCAAGTCCATGGATGAACATTTGAATCACTTACGTGCTATTTTTAATGCTTTGAAAGATGCGCGTTTGTTTGGTAACCTTGACAAGTGCACATTTTGCACGGATCGAGTCTCTTTTCTTGGCTATGTTGTGACTCCACAGGGAATTGAGGTTGATAGAGCCAAGGTGGAGGCGATATGGAGTTGGCCCACGCCACGGCAGTCTCCCAAGTGCGGAGTTTTCTTGGCCTTGCCGGATTTTATCGCCGCTTTGTCAAAGAATTCAGCACCATTGCGACACCGCTGATTGAGTTGACAAAGAAAGCCGTCGTGTTCCATTGGGGGCCATCACAAGAGGAGTCCTTTAATCTTTTGAAGGACAAGCTTACACACGCACCATTGCTCCAACTTCCGGATTTTGGTAAGACTTTTGAGCTCGAATGTGATGCTAGCGGAATTGGTATTGGTGGTGTTTTGATGCAAGAAGGCAAACCTGTTGCCTACTTTAGTGAAAAATTGAATGGTCCTGCTCTTAATTATTCCACGATGATAAAGAATTGTATGCTCTTGTTCGTTCTTTAGAGACGTGGCAACACTATTTATGGCCTAAAGAATTTGTCATTCATTCGATCATGAATCACTTAAGCATATTCGTAGTCAAACCAATTTGAATCGTAGACATGCTAAGTGGGTTGAATTTATTGAATCTTTTCCTTATGTCATTAAACACAAGAAAGGGAAGGATAATGTGATTGCTGATGCTTTGTCTCGACGCTATACCATGTTGTCTCAACTTGATTGTCGCATTTTTGGTCTTGAAACTATTAAAGGACAATATGCTTTTGATGCTGATTTTAAGGATGTGTTGTTGCATTGTAAAGAGGGACAAGCATGGAATAAATTCATGATCAATGATGGGTATTTGTTTAGAGCTAACCGCCTATGCATTCCAGTTGGATCCGTTCGTCTTTTGTTGTTGCGGGAGGCGCATGGAGGCGGTTTGATGGGACATTTTGGTGCTAAGAAGACAGAGGATGTTCTGGCCACACACTTCTTTTGGCCAAAGATGAGGCGAGATGTTGAGCGGTTTGTTGCTCGCTGCACTACATGTCAAAAGCTAAGTCTCGCTTGAATCCACATGGTTTATATATGCCTCTTCCTGTTCCTTCTATTCCGTGGGCGAGATATTTCTATGGACTTTGTTTTAGGATTGCCCAGGACTAAGAGGGGAGGGATAGCATTTTGTTGTTGTGGATCGCTTTTCTAAGATGGCTCACTTTATACCATGTCATAAAACCGATGATGCCGTTCATATTGCTGACCTCTTTTTAAAGAGATAGTTCGTTTGCATGGTATGCCTTCTACTATTGTTTCAGATCGTGATGTCAAGTTCTTGAGTCACTTTTGGCGTACTCTATGGAACAAGTTGGGTACAAAGTTGTTGTTCTCTACAACATGTCACCCACAAACTGATGGCCAAACTGAGGTGGTGAACCGCACATTGTCTACCATGTTGAGAGCTATTTTGAAGAACAATTTGAAGCTGTGGGAAGAGTGTTTGCCGCATGTTGAGTTCGCATATAATCGAGCGGAACACTCCACCACCAAGGTAAGTCCTTTTCAGGTAGTGTATGGATTCAATCCCCGTGCCCCTATTGATATTTTACCTTTGCCTACTAGTGAGAGAGTTCATAATGATGCTAAGGCGCATGCTGATTTTATTGTCAAAATGCATGAGACTACTAAGGCCAACATTGAAAAAATGAATGACAAATATAGGATTGCTGGTAGTAAAGGTAGAAAGGAAGTTAAACTTGAACCGGGTGATTTTGTTTGGTTGCACTTGAGAAAGGATAGATTTCCTGAGTTAAGAAAATCAAAATTGATGCCTAGAGCTGCTGGTCCTTTTAAGATAGTTGAGAAGATAAATGATAATGCATATACACTTGAGTTGCCTCCCGAGTTTGGGGTTAGTCCCACCTTTAACATTTCAGATTTGAAACCATACTTGGGAGATGAAGATGAGGCTGAGTTGAGGACAACTCCGCTTCAAGAGGGGGAGGATGATGAGGACATCACTTCTTCGGTTACACACAACACTCCTCCACTTGACATTCAAGGACCAATCACTAGAGCTCGCGCCCGACAATTGAATTTACAGGTGAGCTCGTTCCTAAGTACTTCTTTTTGTTCATTTGAGAATAGATTGCTACCTAATGATTTAATTATGATTAGGAACCATGGAGAGGACCTGGAAGTACTTGGAGAAGGGCTACGGGGCGCACAAGTCCAGCAAGGACGGTCGAATCATGTTGGAGGCCCAACTCAAACCGACTTCGAATCCAATTCGGAGTCCAGGACCAGTCCGCACTAAAACGGACGCCCAGATCGTATCCGGACTCCGTTTTGGACGTTCTACATATGTATGGAAAGCTGAGAAGACCACCTTTCCAATGGCTTTGGTCCCATGTCAAAATTCCTTCTGAGTCAACAGGAATCGTCAAAACAAGTGGGCGTTCAGAATCTGTCAGGGTGCTGCGCCACCGTCTTTTGGGCCGATCGGCTCTGTATCGTGTTGGAGCCCATTAGGGGCGCGTCCAGGGGTTTTGCACGCCCCTAACTCCTTTATATCCAGCCGCCACCCCACCATTAGGGTTTGGGTTTTGCTTAGATTGATTTGTCTTTGAACACATTCGCCGTTCATCGGTTTGTGAGACCCCAACTTTCGAGTGCTAAATCTATCCATCTGCAATTCAGTTGTGTTCTTCCTTGTTCTTGCTTGTGTTCTTCGATTCGCAGGCGAGGATTAGCCTTCTTGGCGAGGTCAACCGGGCTGCGCACGGTTGATAACCTGAGGAGACGTGGTGCTGCGATTGCGGGGTTCGGAACGTGTCGTTCGGAAGCCGGATCGATTTGTGTCGCGCCTCCACCAAATCGAACTTACCCAGAACCTGTTGGAAGATCGGGACCCCGTTCCCATCAATTCTCCACCTTAAGCAAATCTAGCTCAGAGATCACACTATCATGAGAGGTCCTCAGCTTCTCCATATCTTCCAGTACAGAAGTACATACATCACAATCGTTATGGGAAGAAGCAAATCTAAGTAAAGTAAGCTCCTGTGACAAACTCTCCACCTCCTTCTCTAACTCACCACACCTTACTCTAGACCTAGCATAAAACTTTCCTAACTTAAGAAAAGCATCATTGAGCTGATTGTAAGAGGGGCATACCTCATCAAAGTCACTGTAGAGGTTGTCATCGCTGATGTCGTTCTCATTAACCATGAAGCACATGCCAATGAAGTCGTCGCCATCCTTGGTGTCCTTGTTTGGATCATCCTTGCCATCGTCATCACTCCATCCTTCCATTTCGCTGAAGTCAAGGTTATTGAAGGCGGTGAGTACACGGTGGAAGAGTTTCTTGGCTTTTCCAAGGTTGCGATACGTCTTCTCTTTGCCTTGATCACGAGCTGGGGGTTCTTATTGCGGTTCTTACAAATGTAGCCATTGTTGCTCACTCTGCCATAGCCGTTCTTACCTTTCTCTAGCTTGGGATAGTTTGCTTGAATGTGGTTGGGGCCACCACACTCGAAACAGATCACTGGCCCACTCCTCTTTCTCTCCCTAGCCCTCTTGTATGCATGTGAAAATTTTCTGGCTAAGAGGGCTAACTCACTCTTTGGGAATTGCTCAAATTGATCATCACTCAACTCACACAAAGTAGCCAAAGAGAACCCAAAAGCATCATCAGATGATACTCTAGAAGCGGAGCCAGTATCAGTGACCAAGGCCATTGATTGTAACTTTGACTTGTGAGAGACAATGTCAATCTCGTGAGTCTTGAGACGTGAGTACAACACATCAAGAATCAAAGTTGATAAGTCTGTCGTGTCCTTGATGGTGGTCACTTTCATCTCCCACACCCTAAGATCCAAAGCAGAAAGCATTTGGCGAGCATTGTCCGAGTCTGAGTATGTAAGACCAACAGCTCGGAGGTTGCTCAAAATCTTGTGGAATCTACCAAAGCAATCATCCAAGGACTCACCAGCGAGCATCTCAAACTTGTTTTACTCTCGCTTGTACTCGTCCTATTGGACAGTCTTGATTTGGGTGGTGCCCTCATGGTATGCATCGAGGGTCACCCAAATATCATATGATGACGAAAGATGAGAGATGCAATCAAACTCATTTCTGCAAGACCCTGAATGATGATGTTCTTTACCTTAGCATTTGCCTCCACATTTGGCATATTCATCACTGTGATGTGTTCATCGGCAGGAACAACAAATCGTGTCTTAACTTTTCTCCAAATTGCATAGCCTTGAGCCTAAATGTAAGACTCCATTCTACTCTTCTAAAAGGGATAGTTGACCCCATCGAAGGTAGAAGGCTTGGTGGAATACTTGTCTATTGCCATGCCTCAAGACCGGTCAAGATCTATTGAAAAGAACTAACCGGGCTTTGATACCACTCATAGGACCGGACATGCAACAGAGGGGGGTGAATGGTGCCATCAAATTCTCCCTAAGTATTCACTTAACCCTATTCTCCGATAGCTAATAAGCTATAAAGACTAGTGTTGAAAACTCACTTGAAAAACCAGAACAATAGAGAAAACATAGTAGAGAACTAACTATGGTCGGAGACCAGCAACGTGGTCGAACTATGACAATGTGGTCATAAACACGACAACAAGGTCGAAAGCAAACAACGTGATCATAAACTCAACAACATGGTTGAAAGCAGACAACGTGGTCATAAACTCGACAACGTGGTCGGAAGCAGACAACGTGGTCAAACAATCAATGTTGTCGTAACCCACCGAGACCGTGGTCGTAACCAATGTAGTCGTAGGCCAATGAGTGGTTGAACAACCAACGTTGATGAGGCAATGGGGTCCCGATCTTCCGATAAGACGATGCAGGCTTCTAACCAGCAATGACTAGAATAGTAAGCAATCGCTAAACCACACTTCAAGTGGTTATCAACTATGCCAAGAATGTAGTTGACCTGACCACAAAGGTCTATTGCTGCATGCAACCGAAGAACATGCAAGAACAAGATAACAAGCAATCTGAACTGCAAACATATAAATTGAGTTCAAAAAGGTGATATTCCATAGAGATTTTTTACGGTTGGTCTAGTCGACACAAGCAAAGAATAAGAGTTTTCACAATGGAAAAACTAAGCAAACGAAATCTAAGAAAACTAGAAAGATGTGGCCTACTTAAATAGGGGAGAGAAAGCTGTTCAAAACTAAGAAATACGGGGTGGTCTATTCATGGAACTGTTCATGTGAACAGTACGACCATGAACAATACAGGCCTAGAGAGGGTGCGTCTTCCCCTTGGGTCCAAGCATTACATGGCCCAATTTGGCCTAAACAGGTGATGTAACACCTTCTTTTAGTTATTACGGTATGCACAGGAAAATTTTGAAGATGAGGCCATATCCATTAGAAGGAGGACGAGATAATATTTCCATCGAGTACTCATGGACCTCGAACAGACTCCGTACATGAAAGTTATGCACATTTGAAGTTGGGCCTATCAGGCTAAATCCAAATTGATCTGGAGGCTGAATTGGATTCCAAAATGCGTCCAATTGGAACTCTTGCTTGAATTGGTGAAAAAGTGATGTGGTGCTACAAAAATATATTTTTTTCACCATTAGGTAGTATCATATTCTCATTTAAAATATGTTGAAGCTGAAGAAATGAATTCACCTTTAGTCTAATCTTGATATTGTGTGTTGTGGTCATATGTGTTTGTGGCGTGGTCACATTATCCTCCCCTTCTTGACAGAAAACCGTCCTCAGTTTTAACATATATGTAGCCTCATCTATTGCATGATCTTGATCATAAATCTTGGTACAGGATAGCAAACGCAACGAACTCTCATTATGTAATATTATAAGTTCTTTATCAAACAAAGTAAAATCTCTTTGAAACGAGCTCACCTGATAATATAAGTGATGCGTAAGAGCTCTTGTAATTGGAACAACAAACATAGCAAATATGATTGTATCCATAGGGGTCATGTCCTCATCATTCTCTCCTTGAAAACAAAGCCGTCCTTAGCCTTTGATAAGCCGAAAGTATGATAACAAAAAACCAAAGTGTATGCATGGTATATGTATATGTCATCCATTTTAATAGTTCTTCGTTGTTGCACAATTAATGTTATAAAACAGCAGTGATCATAAAAGGTCATCGTATTATTAACCAAGTGTAATCATATATGTTAATGAGCAAATCAAAATTTATCATACATCAATTATTGTAACTAGATTTGCAAATGTAAGTGAAGCATTTCTGCAATTCAAATCACTGAAGATGTAAACTTGCAGTGCTGGCACATATGGGAAAGGCTACTGTTGTAGGGGTGACCCCCACCTAAGCCCAGCCAACCTAGTAGAAGGTTTTAAAGCCCAAAGTGGGACATGTATAATGGCATAAATGCCCTTGAGAGGGATATTTGGGTGTAAGGATATAACTGTAAAATACTCCCCATGTGAATATGTATAAGCGATCCAGGCCAAGGGGAAGCCCCCAGGCATTGCTCACCTAATTCTCCACTACCATAGTACCATCTCTTTGTTTGGTCTGTAACCACAACAGTTGGCGCCGTCCGTGGGGACGACAAGAGCAAGCTCCAAGATCTGAAGAAGGATGGCACCAAAGAAGGCTTCATCATCGGCGGCAAGGAAGAAGAGGAGTACGACGGGGGCCCTCATCGATGCCAAGGCTTCGTTATTGACCACGGGCGCAGATGGCAACGCTAGCTCTACGACTGCCGACGCCGACGCTCGTGGCGCGGCGGTCGGCCTCACTACTGGCGCGACGGTCGGCACTGGCGGTACCGATCGAGGCGTCGGAAGAGATGGCACTGATACCCACATCGCAGGCATGGCCACTGCCCCCGTGCCCAGCGCAGGAGTGGCAAGTGGTTCCGGTGGCAACATCGGCAGCGCTGGCCTCACTACCGACTCCGGAGCCCACTGTACCAATGCGCTGAGGGGCTCTAGGGTGCAAGCCGTGGTCATTGCCAGCCCGACAGTGCAACCCGCTGCTCCAACCGCTGTAGCCACATCGACGATGGAGAACGCCCTACTAACGTCCCTTGGCACGCTGCAAAGGGAGATGGCGGACCTCCGCGGAGCCGTGCGGTATATAAAAGAGGTTCGAAGCCAACCAGCCTCATCGGCGACCGCGCCGGAGCCCACACCAGAGCGGGCAGACAGCCGTGATGCCCCTACCTGCAGTCGCATCCCACTGCGGTGAGTGGATCCGGAGTCCCCCGCCTCCGCGGGCTTGTAGAAATCGGTGTGGCCGGAAGGCTTCAAGTTCCCCAACGCCATCGAGCCGTACAAGGGCGACACGGACCCTCGGGAGTTCGTGCGTGTGTATGAGACTGCCATCGAAGCTGCAGGTGGAGACGACACCACTAATGCGAAGGGGCTCCCCCTCGCACTACAGGGAGTGGCGCTCTCTTGGTTCTTCACCATAGAGCCAAGCTCCATCTATGCATGGGAGCAGATCCGTGACCGCCTCTACAACAACTTCCAGGGGAACTATGTCGAGCGTGTTGACGCAGATCAACTCTTCGCCATCAAGCAAAAACCATCGAAGAGCCTCTGAGGGTACTTCAAGTGCTTCGCTAAGGTCTGCTACCAGGTCAAAGACATCAACGAAACAACCATCATCAATGCCTCGATACAAGGCCTCCGCCCGGGGCCGTTGGCCAAGTACAATGCGCGCAAGCCAATCAAGACGGTTGCGAAGCTCTTCGATAAGATGGAAGAGTATGCGAGGGCGGAGGAGGACACGCGGCGACACAAAGGCAACGACTCCAACAGCAATCAAGTGGAGGACCCATCGAAGAACAAAGACTCATCGAAGGGAAAGCGCAAGCAAAAGTCTGCGAGGGCCGCCCCCAAGCTCAAGGATGCCAAGCACAATCAGGACTCGTCGAGCGACAAGCCCAAGCCTAAGCGCAATCAGCATAGACCTCAAAAGGCCCGCTACGTCCTCAACATCGAAGGCAGCTCTAAGGACACCGCCCCCGCCTTTCACGGACAAGGCCACAGAGGCCAGGGGTGGGGACACGGCCGGGGCCACAATGATAGACCCCGAGCAGAGTAGGAGGACCAGGACTACGGCATGTGGTGTGAGGTGCTTGGCCGTGGTGACCGTTTTACGCGGGCATGCACCACCATTGCGGCACTACGTCAGAGCGCCGCCAGGGATAGAGCCCTGGAAGTGGCGCCCCCCGTTGTGGCCCACGTGCAATAGCCACAAGAAGGCCCCCTGCGAATTCAGACCCCGAAGGGGGCCCAGTACCAGACCATAAACTTCATCTCTGGCGACTCTTCGCTGGAGCTCTCCTCGGCGCGACAGTAAATGGCCTACGTGCCAGTGTGCTCAGCGCAGGCATCGCCGGGGTGGGCGTAACACGAAATCACCTTCACGCCCACCGACGCCGAGGGCGTAGAATTCCCCTACCAAGATCCCCTGGTCATCCAGGCTGTCGTCGCAGGCTGCGACGTTAAACGTGTCCTGGTCGACGGAGGCTCATCCGCGGACGTCCTGTTCACGGTGGCCTTCAAGCAAATGGGGATCCCTTGGAGTAGCTTGAGCCCCTCGGGAATCCCACTGCAGGGCTTTGGGGTTAGCCGCTGAAGGCGTTGGGCCAGATATACCTCCAAGTCTCCTTCGGCCAGGGCGGCAACGCAAGGAACGAAGACGTCACCTTCGATGCCGTTGACATCCCGTACCCCTACAATGCCATATTGGGGCGCCCAACCCTCAACTCCATCGGGGTGGTGCCACACCATGGCTTCTAATGCATGAAGCTCCCAGGCCCGCAAGGCATCATCACCACCTTCGGCGACCAGGACCTCACTCAGTGCATAGAGCTTGGTGCGCGGGACCTGCTCTGCAAAGTGCATGTCCTCACTGATGATCTAAAGGCAGACACGCCCACCGCCTCGAGATGGACGCCTAAGCCCTGTCCAGAGGGCGAAGTCAAGAGGGTGCCTTTACACGCCGATGGACATTGCGTGTCCATTGGTGAAGGCCTCCCTCCCGAAGTCGAACAAGATTTGCTACGGGTACTTCGGGACAACACGGACGTTTTCGCGTGGTCCCCGAAGGACATCAAGGGCATGGACCGTGCCCTCATTGAACACAAGTTAGCGGTCCACCCCGACGCTAAGCCGGTCAAGCAGAGGCTGCAGCGCATGTCAATCGACCGTCAGCATGCGGCGAAGGTGGAGGTAGCGAAGCTTCTCCAGGCCGGAGTCATCTGCAAGGTCCAGCACCCGGACTGGCTTGCCAACCCGGTGCTAGTGAAAAAGGCTAGCAACGCCAGGCGTATGTGCATCGACTTCACCGCCCTTAACAAGGCATGTCCGAAGGATGACTACCCCTTGCCACGCTTGATCAGCTGGTGGATGCCACAGCGGGGTGCGAGCTCATGAGCTTTCTGGATGCATACTCTGGCTACCACCAGATCTACATTGCAAAGGACAACGAAGATAAGACCAGCTTCATCACGCCGGTAGGGACATACTGCTTTATCAGGATGCCTTTCGGCCTAAAGAATGAGGGGGCAACATTTACCCGCCTCGTCGCGCTGGCGCTGGCCTCCCAACTCGGGAGGAACGTGGAGGTGTACGTTGATGATGTGGTCGTCAAAACTAGGTAGCTCGCCTCACATAGTCAGTATCTCCAAGAGACCTTTGACAACCTCAGGAGAGCTGGCATCAAGCTCAACCCAGACAAGTGCACCTTCGGCGTGCAAACAGGGAAGCTCCTGGGCTTCCTTGTATCCGGACGCGGCATCCAGGAGAACCCCGACAAGGTTGACACGATCCTCACCATGGAGCCACCCAAAATGACGAGGGAGGTCCAGAGGCTTATTGGCCGAATGGCCACGCTGAGCTGCCTCTTATCCAGAGTAGAGGAGAGGGGTTTGCCATTCTTCAAGACCCTCCGCGGCTGTGACGGGTTCCATTGGGATGGCGACTGCGTGAAGGCTTTTGATGATCTCAAGAAGCACCTCGCAAGCCTTCCCACATTGGTCACCCTAGCACCCCTACTACTCTACCTTGCAGCCACAGTGACAGCGGTCAGCGCCATCCTTGTCCTTGAGGAGGACGCCCTCTAGCGGCTTGTGTACTTCATCTCCGAAGCCCTCCAGGGTGCCAAGACGCGGTATACGGAACTTGAGAAATTGGCTTACACGTTGGTCATGGCCTTGATGAAGCTTCGGCATTATTTCCTCGCCCATCCTATCACTGTGCCATCCTCGTTCCCTCTGGCAGAGATGCTACACAATAAGAGTCCACGGGGCGTATTGGCAAGTGGGCGGCTAAGTTCACGCTGTTCTCCTTGACGTATGCCTCACGAATGGCAATCACATCTCAAGTTCTAGTAGACTTCCTCATGGAGTGGACTCCGTCAACTCAACAAGTGCAGCAGCTAGAGGACCCGGTGTAAATGCTCAACACCGACGGGGCTTACGGCGCCCCGAGCGCTGGGGTCGGTGTAGTGATCTCCACACCGGAAGTTCACCATCTGATGTAGTCGGCGCGCATTGGATTCACGGCCACCAACAATGCGGCTGAGTACGAGGCGCTACTCTTCGGCCTCACAAAGCTCAAAGCTCTCGGCGCATGAAGGGTCCTTGTTCGCACCGACTCTCATCTGGTAGCGGGCCATGTTGACAAATCCTACCAAGCCAAGGACACCGAACTGGCCAAGTACCTGGCGGTAGGGGTGGAAAACGGTAACAAATAATTCGTTTTATCCGATATTCGTATCCGAGAGAAATCCGAATATGGTAAGCAAAATCCGTATTCGAAAATATTCGTATTCGTATTCGAGAATATTCGTATCCGTATTTGAGAGTATTCATATTTGCATTCGTATTCGAGAATATTCGTATCCGTATCCGTATTCGAGACTATTCGATTCATATTCGATCCATTTCTAGAGCCCATGAAAAACCGTACAAATTTTGTGATTCAAAACTTGAATTTAGGCGGTTTAAAACTGGTAACCGGTCAAAAACCGATGAAAAATCGGCAAAATCGTTAGGAATCAGTTTTATCCGATATTCGTATCCAAGAAAATCCATATTCGAAAATATCCATATTCGTATTCGAGAATATTCGTATCCGTATTTGAAAATATTCGAATTCGTATTCGTATTCGTTTTGAAAATATGGATTCGTATTCGTATTTGAGACTATTCGATCGTATCCGATCCGTTTCCACCCCTACCTGGCGGCGGTGAGAGTGAAGGAGTGCCACATCCTGGGAGTCATGGTCAAGGCTATCCCTCGCGCGGACAACGAACAAGCCGACGCCCTTACAAAGGCCACCAGCCAGTAGCTCCCACTCCCTGAGGGGGCATTTTATGAGGTCCTGCCTGCGGCAGCCATAGCTCAAGACAACCGTGATGCGGCTCTCGTCCATCAAATTGCCCAATAGGGCGACTAGCGTGAGCCCATTTAGGGTTTCCTGCAGGGCATAGCCGAACCGGATGACCCCTTCGAGCTGCGACGTCTACAACACCGCGCTAGATCCTTCCAGGTACTGGACAATATCCTTTACAAGAAGGAAGTATGTGCCCCTCTTATGCGATGTCTCTCACGGGACGAAGGAAAGCACCTGCTTGTGAAAATTCATGCGGGGCTCTGCGGCTCGCACATTGCGCTGAGGTCTCTGGTTGGCATGGCATTTAGGCAAGGCTTCTATTGGCCAACCGCCGTTGCTGACGCGCAAGACCCCGTGCGTCGGTGCCAAGGCTACCAATGGATGGGGTGGGTCATCGCAGACCTCCGACGAGCTTGCAGCCCATCCCTCTAGTGTGGCCATTGGCGTGGTGGGGCATCGACATCGTCAGGCCGCAGGAGACCTTCAGTTCATTGTGGTCGCCTTGGAGTACTTCTCCAGGTGGCCCGAAGCCATCGCTTTGGCTAGAATAACCTCCGTGGCCATGCAACGCTTCCTCTGGCAGAACATCATATGCCGCTTCGGAGCGCCTAGGGAGCTCACCGTGGATAATGGCCTGCAGTTCGATTCCACTCCATTCAAGAAGTTCTATGATAGTATGGGCATCACGCTCTGATTTGCTTCGGTTGGGCACCCACAGTCCAACGGAGCTGTCGAGTGGGCGAATGGCACCATCTCTGCTGGAGTCAAGAAGCGCCTCGTCGGGCTGCCAAAGGGTAAATGGCCAGATGAGCTTCACAGCGTACTCTGGTCCCTTTGCACGATGGTGACACGTCCGACGGGGCTCACACCGTTTAAACTTCTCTTCGGCGACGAGGCAGTGAGGCCCGAAGAAATCAAGGCTGGCTCGAGCAGGGTCCTCCTCCAGGCGCCGATAAAAGAGCGCCAATTGTCCCTCGATCGTCTTGATGGAGATCGGGTAAGCACCACCCAGCACGTCGCGAAGTACGTGTGCCAAATGGCACGCGTGCGCGACCACACCAAGTAGTCACGAGAGTTCCAGCCGAGAGATCCCGTCCTCAAAATGGTGTTTCACGCGGAGACGGTCGGCAAGCTGGAGTCCAAGTGGGAGGGCTCCTACATCGTCGCTGCATCTCTGCAGCGCGGAGCTTATCGCCTCGCAACACTGGAAGGACAGACTCTTCGCCACACATGGAATGTAGACAAGCTATGGCAATATTATGTATAAGACTGAAGGGACATCCGCAGCAAGGCTAGCACCCTACCTAGTGTAAATCGCTCGCCTGCACAAACGGGAGTTCAATAAAGTCCATCATTTTCAAAACTTGTCTCATTCTGTGTAAAGACCAGTATAAATAAGACGTGCGGAGGCACGCTGATGGGGACGGGGTCCCGATCTTCCAACAGGTTCTGGATATGTTCGATTTGGTGGAGGCGCGACACAAATCGATCCGGCTTCCGAACGACACGTTCCGAACCCCGTAATCGCAGCACCACGTCTCCTCAGGTTATCAACCGTGCGCGGCCCGGTTGACCTCGCCAAGAAGGCTATTCCTTGCCTGCAAATCGAAGAACACAAGCAAGAACAAGGAAGAACACAACTGAATTGCGAATGTATTGATGTAGCACTCGAAAAGTTGGGGTCTCACAAACCGATGAACGGCAAAACTGTTCAAAGACAGAATTAATCTAAGCAAAACCCAAACCCTAATGGTGGGGGTGGCAGCTGGATATAAAGGAGTGAGGGGCATGCAAAACCCCTGGACGCGCCCCTAATGGGCTCCAACACGATACAAAGCCGATCGGCCCAAAAGACGGTGACGCAGCACCCTGATAGATTCTGAATGCCCACTTATTTTGACAATTCCTGTTGACTCAGAAGGAATTTTGACATGGAATTAGAGCCATTGGAAAGGTAGTCTTCTTGGCTTTCCATACATATGTAGAACGTCCAAAACGAAGTCCGGATGCGATCTGGGCGTCCATTTTAGTGCGGCCTAGTCCTGGACTCCGAATTGGATTCGAAGTCGGTTTGAGTTGGGCCTCCAACATGATTCGACCGCCCTTGCTGGACTTGTGCGCCTCATAGTCCTTCTCCAAGTACTTCTAGGTCCTCTCCATGGTTCCTAATCATAATTAAATCATTAGGTAGCAATCGATTCTCATGTGAACAAAAAGAAGTACTTAGGAACGAGCTCACCTGTAAATTCAATTGTCGGGCGCGAGCTCTAGTGATTGGTCCTTAAATGTCAAGTGGAGGAGTGTTGTGTGTATCCGAAGGAGTGATATCCTCATCACACGCCTCCGCGCGCACTCTACGGAGCGTAAATAAGACACGCGGAGGCACGCCTCTGCGCGCACTCTACGGATTATAAATAAGACGCGTGCACTCTACGGAGTATAAATAAGACGCGTGGATGCACGCCTCCGCGCGCACACTACGGAGTATAAATAAGACGCGCGGGGGACGCCTCCGCGCGCACACTACGGAGTATAAATAAGATGCGTAGAGGCATGCCCCCGCACGCACTCTACGGAGTATAAATAAGATGCGCGGAGGCACGCCCCGCACGCACTCTACGAAGTATAAATAAGACACACGGAGGCATGCCCCCGCGCGCACTCTACAGAGTATAAATAAGACACGCGGAGGCAATCCTCCGCATGCACTCTACGGAGTATGAATAAGACGCGTGGAGGCAAGCCTCCGCGCGCACTCTATGTAGTATAAATAAGATGCGTTGAGGCATGCCCCCGCGCGTAATGTACGGAGTATAAATAAGACGTGCGGAGGCACCCCTTCGCGCGCACTCTACGGAGTATAAATATGACGCGCAGAGGCACACCACCGTGCGCAATCTACGGAGTATAAATAAGACGCGCGGAGGCACACCCCGCGCGCACTCTATGGAGTATAAATAAGACGCGCGGAGGCACGGCTCCGTGCGCACTCTACGGAGTATAAATAAGATGCACGGAGGCACCCTCCGTGCGTGCTCTACAGAGTATAAATAAGACGCGTGGTTGCACGCCCCCACGCGCACTCTACGAAGTATAAATAAGACGCACAGAGGCATGCCCCTGCGTGCACTCTACGGAGTATAAATAAGACGCGCGGAGGCACGCCCATGCGCGCACTGTACGGAGTACAAATAAGACGCGCGGAGGCACACCCCCGCGCACACTCTACAGAGTACAAACAAGACGCGCCAGCTCCGCCGCCAATACTTCGGAGGGTAGGGGACGGAGCGCTCGAGCGTCTACTTCAGCTAGGCACCAGCTCCGCTGCCACCACTTCGAAGGATAGGGGATGGAGCGCTCTAGCGTCTACCTCGATTAGGCGCCAGCTCCACTGCCACCACTTCGAAGGGTAGGGGACGGAATACTCTAGCGTCTACTTCGGCTAGGCGCCAGCTCCGCTGGCAGCACTTCGAAGGGCAGGGGACGGAGCGCTCGAGCGTCTACCTCGAGGAGGCACCAGCTCCGCTACCACCACTTCGAAGGGTAGGGGACGGAGTGCTCGTGCGTCTACTTTGGCTAGGCGCCAGCTCCGCTGCCACTACTTTGAAGGGCAGGGGATGGAGCGCTCGAGCATCTACTTCGATTAGGCGCCAACTCTGCCGCCACCACTTCAAATGGTTGGGGACGGAGCGCTCGAGCGTCTACTTCGATTAGGCGCCAGCTCTGCTGCCACCACTTCGAAGGGTAGGCGACAGAGCGCTCGAGCGTCTACTTCGACTAGGCGCCAGCTCTGCCGCCACCACCTCGAAGTGTAGAGGACGGAGTGCTCGAGCATCTACGGAGCACCAAGTCCGGTTAGAGGCAGGCGCGATCATGAAGAGCGCAGGGACACGTGCTCCAACCAAAGTCTTTATTGCATTCATAAAAGAATGATTACAGAGATTCAGCAATTACATTGGCGAAGAGCTAATGTTTACAAGTGCCTTTCGGGTGCCTAAGGTCACTATTGGTCCGGCTTCACCTTAATATACTTCCACACCGAAGTATCACCCGCTGAAGTCCGGGTCGCCTAGAAGTTTCGGGCGCTTTCTGCCCACGCCCAACGCCGAAGACGCTGTCGAATCATGCGGTCCGAAAGTAGTAATGGGCCCCTATCAAATATCTGCCCAGAGCAAAAATAGCACGCGTCATGAGAACACCCTGGTCAATTCCACTTTATTCACACAAAGGGGCAGGGACCATAGGGTGCTACCTTAGAAAAAGAGCGGATACATTGCCACGCACGCTTTCACACTAGACCCCGGCATCACGCCTGTGGGTGCGCGCCATGCCCCGGGATGGTGGCACCATCTTCATTGCACCGTGGAACTTCGTTGAGCCATTGGCCAAAGTTCCCCTCGCGATACAGCGTCCGCCGCAGCGCTACTTTTATTGCGGCCTCCCCGATATAGTCCCAGATTCGTTCGTGGAAGGCTCGAACGGCGGGGCGGACGGCGCGCACGGCGTCCGACATCACCCCGGCCCCGGTTAGCAACTCGAACTGGGGGTTGTCTAGCGCGTCGACATTCTAGCATCCTCAGTGGTGGAGCAGGGCGAAGGCGATGCAAGAGGTGACGAAGGAGCAGTGGTCGCCAAAGGCCTTGGCGGCTCGGAGGGCAAGATCGGAACCTTCTCCAATCCACCGAAGCGTCCACGTCAGGTCCTCGGGACTGAACGTCAGGGGTGCATGTCCATAGAGAGGTCCTTGAGGGCATCTTTCAGAGACTGCATGGCATCCCATGCTACCATAGAGGCGTCACCCAGAGTCTGGTCCCTCTCCCCAAGGGACGCGGCGAGCTGGGCCTTCTCCTCCTCCAGCATGGCAATCTGCTGGAGCAAGCTATCGCGCTCTTCGGTTGCAGTATGTTGGGCCTCCGCCGCTGCACGTTGCGCCTCCGCTGCCGAGTACTGTGCCTCCGCAACGATTATCTGCACATCGGAGATCGCCTTTGCAACCTCCATCTCCAGCAAACTGATACGCTCGTCCTTGGCGGTGTGGGCCTCTTCAGAAGCTCGAAACCGGCCCTCCAACACCCTCCACTCATGGACACGTGCCTCCTGCAGGGCCCGGCTGAGAGCAAGGGTATGCGTAGTGCGGCCATTAGCGAAGTCCCAGACAGCGGCATAAACTATGAAGTCAACCACTTACCCTCATCTCCGAGGCCTCCAGTGCACCCTCTAGCAGCTCCGGCCCGCACGACAACAGTGCTCGCCAATCCATGAGGGAGTCGGCTCACTCTGCGGCACCTTGGAGAGCCCACAGCATCTCCGATCGAGGAATAAAGTCGGAGACACTTGGACACGGAGCCTCCGCGCCGATGGCTTCGAGAGCACCAGGCGTTGACATCATGTCCTGGGTAGGAAGACCAGGGACTTCGTGGCTGTCTCCATTGTTCGATCCTTGGCCGCGTCCGGGAGACCTTGTCTCGCCTGATGTTGACGGCAGAATGAGTGAGTAGATCGGAGAGAGTTTCACGAAGTCACGGGGGGAGAAAGAGTTGCGCCTACCTTCGATACGCTAAGGTGAGACACGGGGAGATGTTTGCTCCGCCTAGGTCCGAACCGCGGGGGCTTCGTCTGTGTCGGGGGCGGTGAGTTCCCCTCATGCTGAATGGCCTCCCCGTTGGACCCTGGATCCTCAGCGACCCCGACCACCATGGCGAACCCCTCCTTCGCCCTCGGAGCCTAGTTGATGCTTGCTCGGCCTCGGAGGCTGGTGCGGGCGATGGGGCCTCGGTGGCTGGTGTGGGCGATGAGACCTCGCCCTCCTGCATGTCGGCGCCACGGCCTGTTTCTTCGACATCGCCCAAGGACCCCTCGCCGGGTGCAGCGTGCTCCGCCTCCACCTCCAAGTCCGAGTCAGCATACTTCGCCATGTCGAACCCGGTGACGGTCATGCCCTCGACCTCGGCAGCAATCCTCGGAGACGCGGCCAGCGGGCTCGGTACAGCAGTAGGAGACCCGGCCCGATGTCGGCGCTGTGCGCTCCGGCACGGGGATGCCTAGAGCTTCGCATACTCAATTTATCCGTCCCAGCTTCGCCGTGGCGGTCGCAGATTTGCACAGATCGTGCTCCTTGACCATGTATGGCCCAAGGAACACAACTACCGCACGCTGCGCATCTTCCAGCAGGAGGCCTGTAGGCAAAGCGGCGCACTGTTCATATAAAATTATTATAAACATATACAAATATGTACGTAGCCTATGGCCGAAGAGCGCACGAGGATCGGAGGGCTTCGGAAGTGAGGAACCGTCAGCTGAACACCATCCTGCCGAACAGGACCCGGCTGATGCTTCCACATGTAGGCAAGTGGCACCTCTTGAAACATAACAAACTCCTCGACGAGGTCACGCATGTTGAACCAGAGGGTAATACCCGCAATCCGCTGCGCCTACTGCTCGTCATCGAGTTTGGGACTCACATTCGGTGAGCTGTTGAAGGAGATTGGTCGTCCCCTGCACCAGAGACCGTTGCTGCTCGTCATGTGGTGGTAGAACCACCGCCGCATCCAGCCGGACCCCTACTTCCCCTGTGTCGAGTTGGCAGGAAAGATCTGCGTGCATTGCGGACTTAGTATGAAGTTGACGCTGCCGAAGTTTGAGACCGCACCCCCTTCGAGCTTCTTCAGCTGGCAGCGCGTGTCATGGAGAAAGGAAAATAGGGTCGCGCTGGGTTGGCTACCTTCCATCCGCATCGCCCAGCTATAGACAGCCAGGCGAGCTATCACATTCGGGGTCAGCTGCACCAACTCCAACCCATAAGTTTGAAGGACGTCACCGACGAACCTCGCCACTGGTATCTGAAGCCCGGCCTCAAAGTACACGATGAAGACAATCATCTTCTCCACCACCAGATGTGGCTCTGTCTCGTCGCTAGCAGGCAGGCGAACCACATCGCAGCCCGTCAGCCTCTTCTCCCGAACGAGAGACTGGATCATCTCCTCTATCACAAGACTCGGCCCCAACAGGCGGGAGTAGCGGTTTCCCACCTTCTCCTCAGCCGTCCATCGTTTGTCGGCCTGCAATGGGTCGCGCTCCACCAGGGCGTACTCCACCGAGGTCGACGACGAGCCGCGTCGGCTGGACGAGGTCTCACTGCTGGGCCAGTGAGCATGTTCTTTGTGGCAAGCCATTCTCCCCTTGAAGGCGCACGGTCAAATGTATGGGGGGCAATGGGAGATCGTGCCAGCAAACAAGACGGAGAAAGAGCGAAAGGGTAGCAAAAGAGCAAATGAGCGAGTGGGAAGAATGCTCGCGTGCCGGTGAGGAAGTATATAAAGCCTTCCCGTCTCCCCCCACGATCGAGAAGGGCAACTGCGGAAGCCCAACCGTTCGCCCCCCCACGTTCGGGAAGCGCGACCGGTGGAGACCGAAGACGTGCAGTTGTCTGGGCGCCCGACAATGCACGACGCGCCAATTACGTCCGGCCATGTGGCCCGCTCGCTCGGGAAGAAATGCACGGCCACGGTCGTGCGACTACCTGACAGTGTACAATTCGCCAATCCTGTGCCTCCACACGTCCGGACTTCTCAGAAAGGGACGTGCGACCGCGGTCGTGCGCTCGTTTTACAGTGCACGACGCGCTAATCACACGCAGCCACACATCCTGCCATACCAGGAAAAAGCGTGCAGCTGCTGACACCGCAAGATGCGCCGGTCGTGTACTGTCACGACGAGCAGATCATAACGCACGCCAGGCACCATTAAAGCCCTATCCTTGAGCCACGAGCCACCTGGCCGCACCTCAACTTTGACTCTGTACGGCAAATTCGGAGTCCGCGACGTCAAGCCCGCCCGACAACCCTGGGACACACTTCGACTTCGTGTCCGTAGGCTCAGTCGGCCCTCAGCCCGGCCTCATGAACAAGGGACGGCTCTGCATCCCGCTTCGCCCGCAAGTCCGCGGAGCAAAGTCGGAACCAAATTCGACTTCGTCTTCATCAGCCAGCTCCGCGAGAAGCGCACACCTAGTGACCAGGAGACGCCTTTGGTGGTACCTTCGACTTCGTGTCCTTGCCACTAGGACGTGCTGCGCCCGCAAGATCCAGTTTTGCCTGATATCATAGAAAGTCATAGGCCGCAGGGACGGAGGGGGCCAAATGACTCGGCAACATGGCTTCGGCCCGTGAAGCCCTTCACCATGAGAGGCTGCTGTTGTAGGGTGGCCCCCACCTAAGCCTAGCCGGCCTGGTAAAAGGTTGTAAAGCCCAAAATGGGATATGTATAATGGCATAAATGCCCTTGCGAGGGATACTTGGGTGTAAGGACATAACTGTAAAATACTCCCTATGTGAATATATATAAGCGATCCAGGCATTGCTCACCTAACTCTCCACTGCCATACTACCATCTCTCTGTTTGGTCTGTAACCACAACAACTACAACTTTTGGAATCAAGCAAAGTTCATCCATATAATCATATCTCAATCGAGCAATAGCAAATTCATCTAGCAAGGGTGAAGAGATTTGTAGGTTCTTCCATAATTCATCATCTTTATTCAGATTGTCCATACTAGATGGTACAAAAAGAAATGAACACATAGACATTGGATGAGTACTAAATATTACTTTTCTCTCATATTGAACAAGATTCAGCACACAAGAATTGTTGTCCAAAACAGCAAGCTTCAATTCATCCATGTGATCACAAGCTATGCTTATGCGATATACAAGAAATTGATTTTCTACACCATAATCTCCAATCAAATTAAACTTATACCCAGGGGTGTAGGCACTAAACAAGGATTTCGAATATGCGAGTTCAGAAACTTTTTTGTAGCATGTGACAATTTCATAGGTAGATCCAACATGATGTAACATAATAAATTAGCAGGAGAAATTCCTGTCAAAACTTCTTTATATCTAACCAAAGCCACATGATCGTTGTATGTGATAAATTCATCACATGAATCACTCAAAACAGCGGGCAATTTATTTATTTTATGACATGGTGCACTCAAGTCAATGCAGTCTGAATTATCTACTTGAAACATGTGCGTGTCAAAATTGTTTTCCATTAAATTTTGCTCTAAAATAGCATGAACAGTGGATAATTATAGTTCTTCACAAGCATACTCACCGTGAGTGATGATAGCACCATGTTCTTTGCCTTTTTGGCTCTCCTTAGATGATGTAGGTGCATCCATCTCCTCATCTTTGTTCTCAACCAATGGAGTCGATGGTTCAATCAGCTCATGCGCCTTTTCGGCATGGTTCTCAACTACCTACAAGTTGTTAGTCATAGAAAAAGGCACAAACACAGATTTATTCTCATGTTTCTTATCATCAAGTACTCTCAATTTCTTCTCAATCTGACTTTTAACCTTACAAGCAAGTATAAACAAATAAGGGAGAATTATATTCTACATGAATAAGAAGGTCCTGAATTTCTTTATTAAGCCTCCGTAAGAATCTATTCTCTATAGCTTCAGCATATTCCTCCAAGCCACAATGTAATAAACGAGTTTTTAATTCGTGATAATATTCCCTTACAGTTCTACTTCGTTGTTTTAAACATTGCAATCTAGCTAGCAAATAATCAGCATGGTTTTTAGGAATGAATTCATCTCTCATAAATTTTTTAATGCATTCCAAGTTTAAGGCACTTGACCATGTCTACCAAAATACTTCCACCAAAGTATTGCATCATCAATAAAAACACTAGTGGCAGCTCTAATCTTTTCCCTATCAAGCCAATCATAACATTCAAAATCTTTATCTATTGCTATCTCCCAGTCAATATAGGCATTAGGATCAAATTTACCAGCAAAGGATGGCAAAGTGATTTCAGTTTTACCGAATGTACTATCACGATCATATACCTCCCGTGGTGAAGAAGCTTGTCTCAAGTATGCATCTTCCTCACGAATTTTCTTGAGCTCCCATTCAATAGCTCGAAGAAGACATGGATCTACCTCATTATCATCCCGTGAACCTTCCATGGTTAGTAGAAACAAAGGAAAAAAAATCAAAAGTATATGCTCCTATCAACTATTAGGATCCAGAGGCTTAAAGTCACACATCTCTCAGACTCTTACCAAGCTCTTACAAGTTCTTACCAATGCAAACAAATGGTGCAACCAATGGTTGTTTCATGATAAACTTGACTCGAGTGATCAGTAAAGCGATTGTGAGGGATGATTTGACATGATCTGCTCAGTTAGCATAAGGTGTAGCTTGGAAGGCTTGATATGTAGCAATGGAGAACAATCAGTTAATTTTAGAAATTGCAGAAAATTGAATTATAGTTCATATCTAACTCTTAGCCTATGTTACTGATCAACCAAGGATGGAAGAAGGCTAAAATAAGTGGATAGCAATGTATAGGAGTGGTAAACACAAGATAATTCAATCAAATGCAATTTGGAATTGAAAAGCACAAGAATTGACCCAAAACTAAAAACTGATGATTTCTGTCAACTCGACAACACGTTGGTATTTTGGCCGTAACTTCTTTTCAGTTGCCTTTTTTCAATGATTCTTTTTTATCCATTTCGTGATGGATTTTTATACAACTTTTTTTTGGGGCCAAGTTTTGGAAACCGACTGAAAAATTCACACAAAAATCACAAGTGCCAACTCTTGCAGATTTAATTCAGAAATTTGGGTCAAATTTTACCACAGATTTCTTTTAATTGCCTTGTGGGAATGAAGTGTAATGTTAGGGCCAGATGGATAAGGAAGTTATCTATCTAATGGCACCCGTTTCACTTAAAAAGTATCTCGAAATCAAAAGTTATGGCATTTTTGGTGGTGGCTGCAAAGAAAGGAAAAGATTAGCCAAATTGGAATTGGGGTTTGGGGTGGGGAATTTTATTTTGTTTGGATTTTTATAGGAACAAAGATATGATCAGCAACTATACAATTCTAAATTGGACACAAATTCAATTTAGCAAACCAAAACTAACAGATTGAAATGCACAACGTGGTTTGAATAGCGGAAATTAACTCTTTTTCTGGGCAATTTTCTGGACTATGGGAAATAAAAACCAATCTACTAACTAGGGATACAAAACATTCCTACCTGTCAACTGAAGCTCTGATACCACCTGATGAGGCAATGGGGTCTTGATCTTCCGATAGGATGATAACTTCGATTTGGAGGAGAATGACTTTGATGATGCAAACTTCTAACTGGCCACGACTAGAACATCAAGCAATCACTAAACCATACTCCAAGTTGTTATCAATCATGCCAAGAACGCGGTTGACCTGACCACGAAAGGCTATTCCTGCATGTAACCGAAGAACACGCAAGAACAAGATAACAAGCAATCCGAAATTGCAAATATATAAATTGAGTTCAAAAAGATGGGATTCCGTAGAGGTTCTTTACGGTTGGTCTAGTCGACACAAGCGAAGAACAAGAGTTTTCACAATGGAAAAACTAAGCAAACGAAATCTAAGAAAACTAGAAGGTTGCGACCTACTTAAAAAGGGGACGGAAAGCCGTGCAAAACTAAGAAATAAGGGGTGGTACTATTCATGGTACTGTTCACATGAATAGTATGGCCATGAATAGTACGGGCCAAGAGAGGGAACACCTTCCCCTTGGTTCCAAGCATTACAAGGCCCAATTTGGCCCAAACAGATGATGCAACACCTTATGTTAGTGATTATGGTATGCACAGGATGGTTTTGGAGATGAGGCCAAATCCATTACAAAGAGGATGAGATCAGATTTCCATCGAGTACTCACGGACCTCAAACGGATTCCGTACGTGAAAGTTATGCACATTTGAAGTTGGGCCTATCAGGCTGAAGCCGAATTGATCTGGAGGCCAAATTGGATTCCAAAATGCGTCCAACTTGATCTCTTTCTTCAATTGGTGCAAAAGTGATGTGGTGCTACAAAAATATATATTTTCATCATTAGTTAGCATCATATTCTCATTTAAAATATGTTGAAGTTGAATAAACGAATTCACCTTTAGTCCAACTTGATATTGGGCGTTATTGTCGTATGTGTTTGTGGCGTGGTCACATCAAACGTGGTCGGAACCACTCTGCAACCAAAAAGATCATCGTGATCAAAATCGGTGCTATGTAGTCTGGAACTTGACCTTTGTCAAAACCAACGTAGTCGTAAAGCCGATTAACATTCCAGATTGAGGCTGCACCGACTACGACCGCTTTAGATCAGATTCTACAAAAGAAACAAAGAACCAAGATCTAAACGTGGTTGAAATGTTCTCGGAAGAACATAGGAAAGTTAGTGAGGTGCACGACCGCAAGATCCATATTTCGAATAACTCTTGATTCAAAGATCAACTGGCCGTGAAACATTGAACACAGTAGGAATAAGATGTCAAGAGGCTGCTCTAAGCTTTAATTGAAAACTTAGCAAGCAAAAAGAGATCTTTCTATAGAATCTCCAAGAATGCACAAAAGTGAAAGCGAGAGAGTGTAACATCAATCAGACTATGCTGTAGGGAGTAGAATAGCCAAGATGGCTTTGAGCATGATTTCCAAACACACAGCAAGCCAGATCATAGGCAAGAACGTTCTCTCAGTTCAAGAAAGAAAAGAAATGATCAAAGAATAGAGAAAACCAAGAAAACAGAGGAACAAGACCAAGCCAACCCAATACCATCCAGACAACAATACTCAAAAGATAAATCAAGAATAGATGTATTGCTCAAAGGATTGAGTCTACAGCCACTCTATCCAAGAGGACTAAGAGCACAAGTGCTCCACACAAAACCCTAACCCTAAACAAGAACACATGTAAGAAAAACCAGACAACCAGAGAGACTTAGGGATGGGTAGCCCTCCATCCCCTTTTATAGGCTCTCCTACCGGGGTTAACCTGTTATTTATAGGCTCTCCTACCAGGGTTAACCTGTTATCCCCCTACCTACCATCGGGTTTTCTCAAGCATGCTCCTCTACCACCTTCCTAGAAGCTTCCTGCTTTCTTGCCGCCCACACTAGCAACCACTTTGCAAGCCTCAGTCATCTTCAGTGTCTCCCTGACTGTTCTGGACCTCAACACCTCCCTGTGCGTAGTCCCAATTCTTTCACGTCTCACCATGACCTAGCTCCAAAGTCTTGCAACCATCACCAATAAGCAAAGAATCACATAACACCGCACTATAAATGAAGTTCATCAATTTGCATAATCAAAATGAATTCCAGAGAACAATCTTAGTAAACCAACTGTCTAATGCAATTTACGACTACACTGATGCACAAGACAGAAGTACTCATAGCCCATGAAGTCCCACCAACAGCCTAAGACAACTCAGCAAGTCATTACGACCATCGCAAAGGTTGATATGACCATGAAATAGGTGCTATGACCATGTAGCAGGCGCTATGACCATGGCTCATAGTGGCTATGACTTTACCAAACCTGGTCACTATGACTTACAACCACACTCAGGAGAAGCTACGACCAGCAGAAGCTACGACTATCGATCACAACCAGTAGAAGCTACGACCATTGATCACAACTAGCAGAAGCTACGACCACCAAGTCTTATGACTTCTTGCCGATCACCAAGTCATAAAACCGACTAGCGACCACCAAGTTGTAAAACCAACTGCTGACCACAAAGTCATAAAATCGACTTTCGACAATCTAGTCGTAAAATCGATTACCGACCACAAAGTCGTAAAATCGACCGCCAACCACCAAGTCGTAAAACCGACTGCTGACCACAAAGTCGTAAAATCGACTGTCGACTATCAAGTTGTAAAACTGACTACCGACCACAAAGCCATAAAATCGACTATTGACAATCAAGTCATAAAATCGACTGCCGACCACACAGATGAACGCAGAGGTCGTAGAGCCAGGAAACTTCTGCACGGACCTCAAAAACCAAACTCAACCTTAATACAAACTCTAATCCAAAGGTCAATTACTCATCACAACCATGGGGTGACCTCTACATGGTCTCACACTAAATGAACAAATCTTGAGTTGGAAGAAATCAACTCCCAAGTTAAGGCTGTGTGCGAGAAGGCTCCATCACTTGAGGTAGGGGCCCCTCGTATTCTGGTGGTCGTATCCACCAAAGAGAAAGAAGAGTGCTTAAAGGTAATCGAATAACTGATTTTGTCTTCAGGCTTACGTAGTCATAGGGAGCGACTAAGTAGCATTTTCTCTTTCGTAGAGTGTAGGCATGAACTACTGTCAAGACATCCAAGGAATCAAATTGATGGTGGTTAGAGAAGTAGAGAATGCTAAGGCATCTCCTTCCAAGAGATGTCAACTGATTAAGACAATCGATAAGGACAAGGGGAGCACAAGTGCAGTTGTTCCCCTTGCCGTTCTTCCCCCGGCTGCCTCAAACGCTTCTATTCGACAGTTCATTGCAAGTGAGATAGGGGAGGCCGTACTAGAGCAATCGACTCTTAAGATTAAGGTACCCTTCTATTATGGTACTAAAACTCATTCAGTAAGCACATCTCAAGGCTTTATCAAGTGACATGAAAAGGAAAATTAGAAGAATTTCATTTCTTTTGTGAAGGAGACTGCACGACAGCTGATCCTGTGATCGAAAAGGAGGCTGCCCCAGTGGTCAAAACTAACATCGATCATCAGGAGGGGCAGGTGGGAGAAGGAGCAGCAGCTCTTGCTCTAGACCTTAGATCAGATATAGTCGAAGGTGCATAGGACTTTTGACCAGACGTGATCAAAGAACCACTCTCTGAAAGGGGTTCTTTTAAATTCACACTCAAGGTTATGAAGCTAAGGTATGAAAATACAAGTATAAATATTACATTTTACCTTTATGTCTCCTCGTATGCTGACTCACTTTTCACAATACTAGCTCGGCTTCTCCACTGCCTAAGGAAGCTTCCACCGAGAAGCCCCCCATGGCTCTGCCCACGATCAAAGACACGGTGGAGAAGGTGGTCGAGGGAATGACCACTGTAGCAACAGAGGTTGCTGCTAGAGCTACAAAGACTATGACCACAGAAGCGGTCATAGCAAAAGGAATACAAATGGCAGATGAAAGGGTAGAGGTACTTGATCGAGGGATTGGAAATCCATTCGATCGTTGCATCGAAGGGGAGGTCATCGAGGATGTTCCTCTTTGTTTTTCAGAAGGTACGGCTGGAGAAGAAGAAGAACAACAAACTAACTTCTTCTCTGCATTTTTAACCCTACATTTGTAAAGGGACCTTCTTCTGGTCAAGCTCCAATCCAGGTCCCACACCACGAAGACCTTCCTGACAAAGGTAATATTTTTTACGATGAGCATCTCGAAAAGGTGTGGTGGAGAAGGGTTGAACAACTCAATTAGCTTAAAGATTCTTGATTGGTTATTGCTACATTTCAACTATTTATCCAGCCTTTCATGTCTGCTTTTAGTACTTGTAGGTCTAAGCTTGACGCAAAATTTTTGGCTGCTGTGATCAACAACGAGAAAGCCAATTCACAAAGGTTAAAGATGGAGAATGCTGACTTATCAATAAACCTTGTGAAGGTAACTCTGCAGTCAAGGCTTTAAATAAGAAAATAAACAATAAGTTTTGAAACTTAAGACTATTCATTTATATATCTTTCTTGCTTTCCTTTAATCTTTTCCCTTAGCAAAAACAGAGACTGAATCGAGTAAGTTCCACACTGAGGTTGAAGAGAAGGCCAAAGTGATCGTAGAACTTACTTGTCTCAATAAAAAGAAAGATGAGATAATAAGGCTGCTCGATACTCGACTATCAGGTATGAAAAAAGATTACCTTCGACTGTTTCTTTAAACAAGTTTCTTGATGAGTATCATCTTGACCACCTTCGACTCTTTTGCAGAGGCTATGGTCGAAATGAACAATCTTTCTGAAGCTACGACTCGTAGCCAAGGGGAGATCAAGTCAATGAAGGCAATCCTTCAAGACAATGGTGAACTTCTCAATGATATACTCAGTGGGTTTGGTACAGAGAAGATGAGTCCTTCTGAGGACACCATTATTAACCATATGAGTATGATCGAACTACAAGTCAAGGCTTTGAAGAAGCACCTATCAACTCTGAAGTCTAACCAGGCAGAGTCGATTCGGGATGCGGTGAGGGGTGTTGTAAGCTATGTCTTGGCAAAACTCAAGGCATGCGATCAAAACCTCAACTTGCACCCAATCGAGCACGATTTCAGCTGCTCTTTGGAAGAAGTGGCTCAACTGGTCGATGAACTAGAGCCAACCAAACAAAAGATTGCCAAAGAAATGCAACTTGGCTCTCCTTCTTCAAAATGATTTTGTAAATAGTAATTTGTAAAGACTTACTAAATGAAAGTGTAGGATCGGAAATGGCAACAGAGGGGGGGGTGAATGGAGCCTCTTTAAAAAAACAATCCCCCAAAAGTATCCACAATGAAACCTCCTCCACTAGCTATAAGGAGCTATGAAGATGATTCATGAACTCACTGGAAATTCCTGACGCAGAAGTGACAGCGGCAAGAAATACCACAGGGAAAACACAGTGGCCAGCACAACACATGAAATAACAGAGACACATGAAATAACAGAGGTGATAGGAGTAGGCCGGTCTGACCAGTGTTGATGGGCCAGTCAGACCGCCTTTTCAACGTCGGTTGGACCGCCCACTTCATGCCGGTCTGATCGCCAACTCAGGTGTGGTCTGACCGCCATGAGGGGTCCGGTCAGACCGGCCTCCCGAGAGCAGTGCAGGCAGCAAGCAGAAATAAAAGCTGAAACTTCAGGTTTTGGCCATTTTAATGTAATTCCATGAAATCTTGAGAGCTTACCAAACCAACAAAGGAGGAACTTGAATCAAATAGAGATAAGACCCTAAGAATCAAAATAACTCACATAAAGAGTAAGAAATCAAGGGTTGAGCAAAAATCTGAAAAAGTGAATTGAGAATGAACTGATTTTCAGATTTCTCTCAAATCTTGAATCTTTTGCCCATGAGCTTTTGCATTTCAGTTACACATGATCTTAAGGTAGTGCAGCACAAATATCAAGTCATCTAATGAAGGGAAACACAAGAAACCAACCTCCTCTGCCATGGATTCCTAGCTACATTATAAAACAGAGGAAGAAGGCAAAATGGAATCTTTGATTTTTCTCCATTGAACTCTAGGGAAAAAGCTGACCAAAAGGTCTAGAAATATCATCCCATCACCGAGTATTCCATTTTGCTACTCCAAACTCAAGGAAACAGCCCAAACATCAAAATGAGGAAAATGGCAGAGAACAGCAAAAACCTGAAAATGAACTGGAAACACTCAAGAACTCAAATGTATTCATTGGAATAGACATGAATGATTACAAATAAGAGTTCTACATCCCCATACATGATTGATACAAGGGATTACACTACATGCTTGAGAACACACACAGTAGCTCACTTCTCTCCTACTGCTCAAGCTCAAGCATGCTACAGACTTACTCCATTTCTTGTTTCCACTCGTGAGCTCTCTCTCTACAGAATGGAGTCACAAGGAATGCCTGAATGGATGCCCAACACTGCTGCCTTGCCTCTCCTTTTAACCCCCAATACTCACACCAAAAGGGGAATTCAAGAAGTGGCATACTCCACCCACTCAAACCTCACACCACAAATGAGGAAAGTGGGTCAAACCAGATTTTTGGAGGGAAATCTGCCTCCACCTCCATTGCTTAAGTCAAAATACCATTTTGCCCCTCAAGCACCTTCCCGGAAGCTTCCTGCAACCGGCGCCATTGACCGACTGGACCTCAACTCCTCCCTGAGCCTAGTCCTGGTCTGTTCCATCACGTATGACCGCAATCGACATCAACCGTTCTGGACCTCTGACTCCTCCCTGAGCCTAGTCCCGGTTCTCTCGTCGTCGCTCGTCGTGTCCGTTACCGGTAGCTCCAGCTCCGGTTCCTTGTCTCCCGACTCACAACCACCTCACTAGCCTCGATCATCTTCGGCATCACCGACCGTCTAGACCTCAACACCTCCTGTGCCTGGTCCCGGTTCTCCTCGCCTCACCATGACCTAGCTCCGAAGTCCTGCAGTCACATAGACAAGCAAACCATCACATAGCACCACACGAAACAGCATATCAACAATAGCATATGTAAAAGGTACTCAACCCTAGAATACCCAAAACAAACTCAAACTCACTAAACCACCGTCAATTACTCATCACCAACATGAGGATACCTCCACATGGTCTCTCAATCTCCCCCTTGATGAGTATATTGACAAACACGAAAAAGCATAGAATTGAGTTTGTTTGAAGTCAAACATGGTCCCAGGAAGGGAATGAAACTAATGACCAAGTTGACACAAGGAGCAAAAGAAAGAGCAAGTTTTCCTCAAAGCTCCCAAAACTCCCAAAATGTGGCTTTTTCCAACTATCTCCCCCTTTTGGCAATAAAGTCATCAAGCAACTTTGGAGGAAAATAAGGCATGATGTGGCTGAAATTTATTCATGCTAAGCAAATAGAGCCATGAAGATTATCCAAAATGACTATCAAGTATTACACCAAGCCATAAAGCATATGAAAGCTATCAATATCATGACAACATATGCATAATCAAGCCAAGCCACATAAGCATGAATCTGAATATTAGATGAAATTTTGAGCATGTCAAGCCATTCAAGATCAAAGTCTAGCTAGAGGTATCCAAAGATGATGCAAGCCATGTCAATAATCTAAGTGGAACCAAGAATCTAGAATTGAGCCATTTAGAGTGCTATAAGTTCAAGAATGAATCAATTGTTCAAGCACTTTAGTCATTTTGTATTTAAGCAAATTTAGCACAATGAATACATTTTTCTTTGAAGCTCATGGTCGTTTCCAACCAGAATTTTTTTGTCATGTGCTAGATCTCAAGACTTATGCGACCATTCTAAGAAAGAAGCTTAAGGAGATGATCTTGGTTATCCAAAACTCCCCTGAGTTCATGCCAAGTGCAATGGCAAGCAGTCTCATGAGAAAGAATTGGTGAGATCAGTTTTTTCGCACATAAAAAGAGATTTTTTTGCTTTAAACGGTTGTACTAACTCATGATTTATCAAGAAACTATCATAGCTCAATCTAAAGCTCAATTAGAGATTCAAAGCTCAACTTAGCCTATTTGACATGGCATGAATCATAAGATGATAACTAAAGACAGACTAATCTCAAGAAGTAACATGACATGTCTTAATTCAAGTTGTGCAATTTTAATTAACTCATCATGGCAAAGGCTTGACGACACATATAAATTAATGATAAATCTAGCAATTAAGCATAATCATGGCAAGATGTAAAACATTGTAATCATGTCAACTAAGAATAATAATCAAAGCTCCATGCAATTATAATGCAAAATGCTAGAAATGCAGAAAATCCAACTCCTCCTCAATCATGTGATGCACTTTTAGTTCAAGTTGAGTTATGTCAATATTAAGCTCCAGAAGCTCCCAAATGAACTCCCCCTGAACTAAAGCTATAAACTGAGAAGCTGGGAAAGAAATCAGAAAAGGCAGTCCTTAAAGCATAGAGAAGATACAGAAGATACTATGGCTCACACTGACTCTCATCTACCCCATATGATACTAGGACTATCAACAGTCCATCTAACTCACTAAGGAGCAAACACGTTCCCTGTCTACCCAAGGGTGGCCCGACCCTTGCTAGAACCTATAAGAAGTGAGTGAGCTCAACCTAATGAGAAGAGAGACAGCTAATAGGCAGCATCCTAGATCACAAGATGAGAGGAAGAAATCTAAGCCACTAGACAAGAGAATCACTCTAATCTATGCTGAGAGAACTAACCCAAATGCACCCAAATGCAATGCAATCAAAATGAGAACAGGAGCATAATATACAAGATAAAGCAGTAAAGCACAAAAACTCCCCCTCACTACAGTCCATAAGGACAAACCACCCCAAGCTCTCCCCGCAAGGCTGAAAACCTAGAGCTATCCAAAGGCTTGGTGAAGATATCAGCCAACTGGTGGTCACTCTCCACAAACTGGAGCACTATGTCACCCTTCTCCACATGGTCTCGAAGGAAGTGATATCGAATATCAATGTGCTTGGTCCAGGAATGCTGCACTGGGTTCTTAGCAATGTTAATAGCACTAGTGTTGTCACAAAAGAGTGGAACACTGTCTATAACTAACCCAAAGCCCCGCAGGGTCGAAGCCATCCAAAGTACCTAGCTGCAAAGAATCGTTTGCGCAACGTATCACCTCTGCGGTGGATCAGCAACTCGGATCGCTTCCTAGAGGATCAAGAGACAAGAGAAGTGCCAATGAATTGACAGGTGCCAGAAGTGCTCTTCCTATCTATCCTACAGCCGGCAAAGTCTGCGTCCGAGAAGGCTCTGAGGGAAAGGCAGGAAGAGGAAGAGTACCAGATACCATAGTCAATGGTAGCTCGAAGGTACCGAAGAATGCGCTTCACCGCCTGGCGGTGAGATACACGAGGAGATGCCTGAAATCGAGCACAAAGATACACGGAGAAGTGTATGTCCGGTCTCGAGGCAGTGAGGTACAAGAGGGAGCCGATCATGCTTATGTACTCTTTCTGATCAACTGGCTCGCCATCCACATTTGGGTCGAGTGAAGCTGTAGAAGCCATAGGAGTTGACACCGTCTTACCATCGCTCATGTGAAAGCGTCTCAGGAGGTCACGAGTGTACTTGCCCTGATGCAAGAAAGTACCCTCCCGAGTCTGCTTGATCTGGAAGCCAAGGAAGAAGGTCAACTCACCCATCATGCTCATCTCAAACTCGGTGCTCATGACATCTGAGAACTGTGAAACGAGAGCATGAGAAGAGCCGCCAAAGATGACATCATCCACATAAATCTGGACGAGCAGAAGATCAGTGCCATGCCGGCGAATGAACAAGGTCTTATCAACTTTACCCATCTCAAAACCATGACTAAGCAAGTAGGACTTAAGCCTCTCATACCAAGCTCTAAGGGCCTACTTAAGTCCATACAAAGCTTTGGAAAGCTTGTAGACATGGTTTGGGTATTTGGGGTTCTCGAAACCTGGAGGCTGTCTCACATAGACTTCTTCCTTAATAAAGCCATTGAGGAAGGCGCTCTTGACGTCCATCTGGTAAATCTTGAAACCCTTAGAAGCTGCAAAGGCAAGCAGGATTCTAATGGCCTCAAGTCTAGCTACAGGGGCAAATGTCTCCTCAAAATCTAGACCCTCAACCTGGGAGAAGCCCTGAGCTACCAGTCTAGCCTTGTTTCGAACAACCACCCCATCCTCACTCTGCTTGTTCTTGAGCACCCACTTAGTCCCAATAATATTGTGACCTCGAGGGGGCTCAACAAGCAACCGGACCTTGTTTTTCTCAAAATTCTCTAATTCCTCATGCATGGCATTGACCCTAGACTCATCAGATAGTGCATGGGTAACATCCTTGGGCTCAAAAGAGGCAATGAAGGCAGAATGGAGGCAGAACTGAGACAGTCCAGACTTTGAGCGTGTGACATGCTCAAAAAGGTCTCCAATAATCTGCTCGGAAGGATGGTCTTTTTGGATGTTTCGGGGAGGTCCTGGATGAGATGAAGAAGTGGCCTCTACCTCATGAGTTGATGAGGTAGGAACAAAGCCACTAGCTCCAGAAGAGGCAGAAGGCATGGGCTGATCTCCCCGAGGTGCAGTGGAATTAGGCACCTCAGGGGGTGGAGGATGAGGAGCTGGATCGGGTAGACAACCCTCATCTCCATCGTTCTCATCATCCATAAAGATGGTCTCGGACTGCTCTAAAGAACCTGAATATCTGGCCTAGTCCCCGGATTGGCCTCATCGAAGGTGACCTCACAGGTCTCTACCATTTTACTAGTCTCGCAGTTCCAGACCCTATAAGCCCGTCAAGAAGGCGAGTAACCTAGAAAGATCTCATCACAAGAATGTGACTCGAACTTATCTAGGTTCCCGGACTTCAAGATAAAGCACTTGCATTCAAACACATGAAAATGAGATACACTGGGCTTTCGCCCATATCTCAACTCATAAGAGGTGCGATGCAAGTGTGCCCTGAGAAAAACTCGATTCGAAACATGGCATGCAGTGGCTATAGCCTCAACCCAAAACTTCCTTGGTGTAGAGTACTCATCAAGCATTGTCCTGGCCATCTCAACCAGGGTACGGTTCTTTCTCTCCACAACGCCATTCTGCTGAGGGACGTATGGAGAAGAGAACTAGTGCTCTACACCGGTCTCACAGCAAAACCTCTCAAAGTAAGAATTCTTGAACTCCGTGCTATTATCACTGCAGATCGCTCGTAAGGCACCCGGGAGCTCAACAGAAAGCTTACTAAACAAACCCCGAAAATGGGTATACGTCTCATCCTTCGAGGCCAAGAAAAACACCCAAAAATACCTCGAGAAGTCATCGACCACGACAAGGACATACCACTTCCCTCCTGCTGACTGCACTCGAGCTGGTCCAACTGTATCCATATGGAGCAGTTGTCCTGGTGCATCGGTCATAGTCACTGTGACTGGAGGATGAGAAGCGACAACCATCTTGCCGTGCTGGCATGGAGCGCAAACAAGATCTTTGACCATTTTGAGTTTCGGCAGACCACGAATGAGATCATGGCCGCTAACTCGGGTCAAATGGTCAAATCCGATATGACCAAGTCTCCTATGCCAGAAAGTAAGGTCGCGGGACTCAAAAGCAACTAAACACCTTAGAGGATCACCAGAAGACTCAACAAAATCAGCACGAAAGATCCTCCCATAACGAGAAATCCCGCAAACCAGAGTACCCGAAGAATCAAGAATTTTGCAATTGTTTTTCTTGAAGCTCACCTCATAACCGTCATCGGTAAGCTGAGAGACTGAAAGCAAATTATACTGCAGCTTACTAACCAAGGCAACATCTTTCAAAATAAATGAATCATTAACGCGCACAGTACCTTTCGCGATGACACACCCAGGCGAAGCATCTCCAAAGGTGATAGTCTCATCACCTGGAGCACGGGCTAGGGAAGAGAACCAACGAGAGCCTCCGGTCATATGTCGAGAACAATCGGAGTCAACAAGCCAAACCTTTCCCTTCCCAGCCCGGCGAACCAGAGTCAAACAGAGAGTAAAGTCTCAGTAATGGGATAAATCAAGAGTGATTTTGGCACCCAATACTGAGTAACACGTGGAGCAGAAGAAGTAGCCACACACGACTGACCTCTATCTACCCTACGCTCTCTGTTACTCAAAGAAGCAGAGGGTCTAAGTGTAGACCTGAAGCTGTTGCTGGGTCCGACTGCTACGGGGGAGCGAGTCGGAGTACCAACAACACGCTGATCACGCCGCGGGTGGGCATCTCGATGGGGGAAATGAGATCTACCCTCAGAACGGTGGAAGTCACGACCAGGGGCATATCGCGGACGAAAACCAGACAACTCAGTAAAACCAAGTCCTCGATGCTGCCCAAACCCATCAGAAGCAACTCTAGACCTTGTGTTGGTCTTAGATGTACTCAAGGTCTGGGGCTGACCCTGAATACGCCTAAGAGCATCAACACGGTCTCTACGCGCAATCTTGGCGCGCCTGAAGCATCTCTCGACCGAGTATCCATCCTTCTGACAGAAGGTGCAGTGATACTTCGCCTTCTGAGAGGTACAAGTAGCACAATAAGGCTTCGCCTTTTGAGAAGTCGAAGCGAAAGGTGGAATCACCTTGCTGTCAGAGATCCCTTGGACAAAGCCTGCTGATTTGAATTGAATTTTCTCAGATCTGGGCTCTACCTCGATCACACCCGCTGCGATGGGTCTAAGAATAGCAGGTGGATGCTTCCTCATATCCTTAGAAAAATCGTATCCTAGACCTTGATTGAATTTGCAAATCTTTGACTGGTCTAGAATAAGATTAAGCTTCTTCTTGCCTCCTAAAAACCTCTCGAGAGTGTTCATAAGGTACTGACACTCACGAAAGAGAGAGGTGCACGAAGAGCATGGGGAAGAAGAGACAGCAGAAGGTAAGGGAGTAGAAGAAGAACTAATAGCAGAGGAACAAATGGCTTGTGCACGCACAGTCGACTCAGAAGGGACAGTCCTACTGCTAGCCAATTGGTCCATGTCACTAGGCATCTCTACCAAACCCTCATGCTTCTTCCCAACACACACATCACAAGCAACTGATGGTGGCTTCTCTAGTAGGTCCTTAGTTAGCTTCACGCATTTTTCATCCAATGCAACCAAGTCAGATTTTAGTTTGTTACAATTATTGCATGGTGAGCTAACAGGGTCCTTAGAAGCAAACTTAGCCAATTTGTTATTGTCATCAACTAATTCTTGAAACTGCTTAGAGACAGATTCAAGCTCAGCATTCAGCTTAGGACAATTCACACATGAAGCAATAGGCTCAAGTAGAAAAGCTTGTAATTCAGCAATTTTATGATCTGCCCGTTTTAGGTTCATCTTTAAATTATTACAACTTTCACAAGTCTCGGGTAGATCGAGAAGCATGGTATAAAGACCTCTAAAGGCATTCTCCTTGTCCTCACATGAGGTGCAAGAAGTAGTCTCAACAATAGAAGATGAAATAGTAGCAGTTCTACTCATCTCTAGTTCGGCTAAAAGACTAACATTCTCCACCTTAAGCATATCAAGCTCAGAAGACAAACTATCATGCGAGGTCCTTAATTTCTCCATGTCACCAAGCAAAGCACAGCATGTATCACAATCGTCACGGGAGGGAGCAGATATAAGTGAAGTAAGCTCCCGTAACAATCTCTCTACTTCCTTCTCTAACTCGCTACACCTAGCTCTAGATCTAGCATGAAATCCTCCTAGCTTAAGAAAAGCTTCATTAAGTTGATCGTAGGAGGGGTATACCTCATCGGAGTCGGAGTAGAGCTCGCTGTCGCTGACGTCGCTGATCTCGCCCTCAAGGGCCATGAAGCACATGCCGCTGAAGTCCTCGCCATCCTTGGGATCTTGCTCATCCTTCCCATCGTCATCACTCCACCCCTCCACCTCGCTGAGGTCAAGGTCATCGAAGGCGGTGAGAACGCGATGGAAGAGCTTCTTGGCTTTGCCAAGGTTGTGAAACTTCTTCCCTTTGCTTGCGGTCTTCTTGAAGCGGTTCTTGTCGGTGTAGACGTTCTTGCTCGAACCGCCGACGTCATTCTTGCCCTCCAACTTGGGACAGTTTGCCTGAATGTGGTTGGGGCCACCACACTCGAAGCAAATCACTCGTCCTCCTCTCTTTCTCTCTCTAGCCCTCTTGTAAGCATGAGAAAATTTTCTGGCCAAGAGAGCTAGTTGGGTCTCCAAGAGCTGATCTAGATGCTCATCATCAATATCACACAGAGAAGCTAAGGAGAAACCCAAGAGAGTGTCAACAGAAGAACCAGAAGCAGGACTGGGATCGGTGACCAATGCAATTGATTGTGACTTCGACTTGCGAGAGACAATGTCAATCTCGTGAGTCTTGAGGCGTGAGTACAACGCATCAAGAGTCAAAGTCAAGAGGTCCGTGGTATCCTTGATGGTGGTCACCTTCATCTCCCACACACACAAATCCAAGGCCGAAAGCATTTGACGAGCGTTGTCCGAGTCGGGGTATGTGAGACCGACCGCTCGGAGGTTACTCAAAATCTTATGAAATCTCGCAAAACACTCATCAAGGGACTCTCCAGCGAGCATTTCAAACTTGTTGTAATCTCGCTTGAACTGGTCCTGTCGTACCATTTTTATTTGGGTGGTGCCCTCATGGTAAGTATCGAGGGTCTCCCAAATATCAAAGGCCGACGAAAGATGAGAAATGCGATCAAACTCGTTTCGACTCAAACCTTGGATGATGATGTTCCTTGCCTTAACATTTGCCTCAACATCAGCCATGTTTCTGGCATTGATGTTCTCATCGGCAGGAACAGCAAAGCGAACTTTGACCTTGCGCCAAATCGCATAGCCCTGAGCCTGAATATAGGTCTCCATCTGACTCTTCCAAAAGGGATAGTCCATCCCATCGAAGATCGGGGGCTTGGTGGAATACTTATCGGTTGCCATGGCTCACAGACCGGTTAAGATCTATTGAAAAGAGCTAACCGGCTCTGATACCAATTGTAGGATCGGAAATGGCAACAGAGGGGGGTGAATGGAGCCTCTTTAAAAAAACAACCCCTCAAAAGTATCCACGATGAAACCTCCTCCACTAGCTATAAGGAGCTATGAAGATGATTCATGAACTCACTGGAAATTCATGACGCAGAAGTGACAGCGGGAAGAAATACCACAGGGAAAACACAATGGCCAGCACAACACATGAAATAACAGAGACACATGAAATAACAGAGGTGACAGGAGTAGGCCGGTCTGACCGGTGTTGATGGACCGGTCAGACCGCCTTTTCAACGTCGGTTGGACCGCCCACTTCATGCCGGTCTGACCGCCAACTCAGGTGCGGTCTGACCCCCATGAGGGGTCCGGTCAAACCGGCCTCCCGAGGGTAGTGCAGGCAGCAAGCAGAAATAACAGCTGAAACTTCAGGTTTTGGCCATTTTAATGTAATTCCATGAAATCTTGAGAGCTTACAAAACCAACAGAGGAGGAACTTGAATCAAATAGAGATAAGACCCTAAGAATCAAAATAACTCACATAAAGAGTAAGAAATCAAGGGTTGAGCAAAAATCTGAAAAAGTGAATTGAGAATGAACTGATTTTCAGATTTCTCTCAAATTTTGAATCTTTTGCCCATGAGCTTTTGCATTTCAGTTACATGTGATCTTAAGGTAGTGCAGCACAAATATCAAGTCATCTAATGAAGGGAAACACAAGAAACCAACCTCCTCTGCCATGGAACCCAAGCTACAGTATAAAACAGAGGAAGAAGGCAAAATGGAATCTTTGATTTTTCTCCATTGAACTCTAGGGAACAAACTGACCAAAAGGTCTAGAAATATCATCCCATCACTGAGTATTCCATTTTGCTACTCCAAATTCAAGGAAACAGCCCATACATCAAAATGAGGAAAATGGCAGAGAACAGCAGAAACTTGAAAATGAACTGGAAACACTCAAGAACTCAAATGTATTCATTGGAATAGAGATGAATGATTACAAATAAGAGTTCTACGTCCCCATACATGATTGATGCAAGGGATTACACTACATGCTTGAGAACACACACAGTAGCTCACTTCTCTCCTACTGCTCAAGCTCAAGCATGCTACAGACTTACTCCATTTCTTGTTTCCACTCGTGAGCTCTCTCTCTACAGAATGGAGTCACAAGGAATGCCTGAATGGATGCCCAACACTGCTGCCTTGCCTCTCCTTTTAACCCCCAATACTCACACCAAAAGGGGAATTCAAGAAGTGGCATACTCCACCCACTCAAACCTCACACCACAAATGAGGAAAGTGGGTCAAACCAGATTTTTGGAGGGAAATCTGCCTCCACCTCCATTGCTTGAGTCAAAATACCATTTTGCCCCTCAAGCACCTTCCCGGAAGCTTCCCGCAACTGGCGCCTTTGACCGACTGGACCTCAACTCCTCCCTGAGCCTCTGTTCTGTCAGGTACGACCGCAACCGACATCAACCGTTCTGGACCTCTGATTCCTCCCTGAGCCTTGTCCCAGTTCTCTCGCGTCGCTCGTCATGTCCGTCACCGGTAGCTCCAGCTCCGGTTCCTCATCTCCCGACTCGCAACCACCTCACTAGCCTCGATCATCTTCGGCATCATTGACCATCTAGACCTCAACCCTCTCGTGCCTAGTCCCGGTCCTCCTCGCCTCACCATGACCTAGCTCCGAAGTCCTGCAGTCACACAGACAAGCAAACCATCACATAGCACCGCACGAAACAGTATATCAACAATAGCATATGTAAAAGGTACTCAACCCTAGAATACCCAAAACAAACTCAAACTCACTAAACCACCGTCAATTACTCATCACCAACATGGGGATACCTCCACATGGTCTCTCAGAAAGACTTACCTTTAGGTGATAAAAAAGCTTCTATATTTTCCTGAAATTCATCTCGTAGAGCAATTAGTACTCGTAAGATGAAAAAGAACATGAAAGAGAACGGATTTTTGACTAAGAAATAAAGTTATGCTGATAACTCTATCCTAGCCCCCAACTATTTACTTAGTTTATATGGATAAACAAAGCAAATAGTATAGAGTGAATTATGTAAAGAGCAGAGTGGTTCATCTAACCATCATTATTGAATTCGATCACATATACTGGCAACAAAGAGGAAGAACAAGTTGATGCTAGGAAGTTCCTTCTAGTGGGCAGGACCACGTGTAGAAAGGAAATACTTTGACTAGGTGATGTTGCTTACTTTTGACCAGGTGAATGAAATCAAAGATAAGAATTTGACAAAAACTAATATTCATGCAAAGAGGTGAAAGATTTCTAAATTGCTCATCAATTACTCAACCTCTGTTCATGAAACTTTGCAACCAAGATAGCAATAAACTTAGGACATACTAGCAAGAAACTTAGGCCATCTCCCAAAGAGAATCAAAAGATCCCATTTTCTTCTCCTTGAAAACCCTAGAACTCACAGTGTAGAGAAGCATATGACGAGGGATCAAGAAATCACAAAAAAACATTGGATCCTCAGTTTGATCTCAAAAATGGATTGGCCAAATGGCCTTGAGTCTTTCTCATCATAGAGAAATCAAGAAACAGCTGGAGGATCAAAGATTCAACTCAAGAACTCAAGAAAACGAAACAGGAACAGAACATTGCAGAAAATGAAATCCACCACAATAATGCACAAATTCAGACCCTTTCCATATATGATTGCAAGAGATACCAAGAGCTACGTCCCCATACGCAATTACAATCAGAGGAATGATTACAGGTGGTCTCAATCCATCCTCACCCTCTCTCAAGCTCAAGAACTCCAATTCATGAACACATAGAGGAAGCTACGAAGGAGACATGCTCTGCTGCCCTCAACTACTCACCAACCACTAAAGCCTAAAGCAAAACAACCTCTCCAAAGGCTCTTTTGACTAAAGCAAAACCCTAACTCACTCCCAAAGCCATGCACTCCCTCTCACAAGACTTCCATGCACATGAGAATCCCTCTCCTATTTATAGCCTTTGGCTAACGGGTCTCCAACCTATGCACTTGAGAATCCCGAATGGAACCGCTTCCACCTATGCAGCTTTGCACTTTTACCGAAACGCCCCTCCTGCACCTTCCGGGAAGCTTCCACGTTCCTTGTCGTCCAAGCCTCGCAACCACCTCGAGTCTCCGCCGTCTTTGACACATCCGACCGTTCTGACCTCGACACCGCCTGTGTCTAGTCCGGTGACCTCGTGTCTTGCCACGACTCCGCCTCGACGTCCTGCAGCCATCACAGACAAGAAACACATCAAATAGCACCGCTCGACAGATGTAAGCATAAATAGCATTAATGGACCAACTTACGCATGAAAGAGCCCAAACCTGTCAAATCAAGAGAATATGCTTCCTAATCACTTTGACCAGGTTTGACCAAGTCCGACCGATACCGATTGCACCACGCAACGACATGGTCCAAACCACACAAACCAAACTCGACTTTCCTAAATCGATGTCAATTACTCATCACAAACATGGGGTCATAACCACATGGTCTCTCAACTGTCGTTGACCAGAAATTAAGTTCTTAAGGAAGCATGGCTTCTGCTCTAAAAACTAGGAAAAATGGAGTTTCTCCTATCATCCAAATAGTAGTCATGCAAATTGCCCATAATCGCCTCTTGTCTAGAATCTCCACCTTTGGGGGAGGCCCCCTCATCTGAAGAATCGTCGAGCGAGATTGCCTCACGGCCTGGAGTAAACCCCACTAGGTAGGGGAATTTTGGGTTATAATTGTCCCCAGTCTGATCTATTCCCTGTGAAAATACGGGCGAACGTGAAGTTTGCCCACCCATTCTATTTGCAGATTCGACCGGAGAGTCACCACCACCAGTTGGCGATGGATTCCCAAATTGGAAACTTCCAAGGCTCACTAAAACTGCTCAGGGTGTCACCATGGAACTCGAATGCTTGGGAGCGGGCCCATTGTCACGTTGTGAGTCCTTATCATGGTTGGGTTGACCCTTGCCACTTGGGGGAAGTGAGTCCTGCATTGAGTGTACTGCTATGGGGCATTTAGATCCCTCATCAGCCTTTCCTGCAGTGGGATCTCTGAGGTTTTGTGACGGATTTCCAAGGAGACTCTAACCGTCAGAGGGTTGCATCATCTGCTCGAAGTCGCAGCAGGCATCCATGTCAAGGTTTGCATATTCGGCCAAGTCAAACCAGTTCTCCTCATTCCACTCTCTTGCGATGAGGACATCAGGAGAAAGAGAACTTGCAGGCCAGAAAATTACTAGGATCTTGGAAGAAGATGATCCCCACGGATGGTGCTAATTGTCAATGTTTTAATACCAATCTTATGTATGATTTGTTTAGATGATTTGTTTGGATTCGGGGGAAACTCTTATCACTAAGATCTGGTAATACACAAGGAAAACATGGGAATTTTTATACAGGTTTGAGCCTTCTCCTGGGAGAATAATAACTCTATGTCCTGTATTGCTATTGCTCAGAGAGAAAAATTACAAAGTGTGTAATGAAAAATGCCTTGCAATATCTCTTGCTTGGATCTGCCTCCTCCCTTCTATTCTTCGATGTAATCCTTTATATAGTTGACCAAATAATGATAGTTGTCTTGCACAAAAAGATGTCTCATCGGTTTAGAAGAATCATGCAATGCTAAAGATTAGTCAATCGAAGACTGGTTAACTAGGTTCAATGACAGCATCCTCAAACATAAGGAGATGATCGAGGCTTATGAGGAGGAAAACCAAGGTAACTGATCATTAATCCGATCAGTTTGTTTTGTTTCTAACTTGTCTTAATTAACTTTAACCTACTTCTATGGAGCAAACTTTGAAGCTTTAAGAACTAGAAAAAGCTCTTGGCATCGAGGGGGACAAGAAAGAGATTCAAAGAAATCTTCAAGAGAAGACATTCTTTTCAAAAACATGCTTATCGAGATAGGCATGGAAGCACTTGCCTCCTCCTCAGAGGAATCGGTCGAGAAGGTAGTTGTCTTAGTTGACAACTTAAAACCCTTTAAGACCTGTTGGCTACTTCTAGGAGCAACCATGAGTGGACCATGAGAATGCTATTGCGAATGAAGTCAACTTTGCCTTAGCAAAGCTTAAGGCCTTTGACCCTTCTCTCAATCTTCAAGCACTTGAAGCAAAATTCAACTACTCAGAGGAAGAGGCAACCAAGTTCTTTGAAGAGGTAAAGCCCTTTAGGAACAAGATTGTTGAAGAGATGAAGGTCGGGTCTCCATCGGACAGTGGCCAGTAGGGAGGCTCCGATGAGTAGTTAGCAATTATGTAATTTATATGCATTATGTGTATATGTAAAAACCTTACCTTTGGTAGTAATAAAGTTTATATCATTTCTTCATATTTTGAAGAGTGATCGTATCTCTCCTAGCCTTCAACTACTTGCTTGGTAGTATAACATACTAAGTAAGCAGTAGAGAAGAAAAGAAGTAATGTAGTTTCCTCCGATCAGTAGACTAAGTATATCAATATACTTTGATTATGATTTTGAAATGATTGATCAATTAGACTAAGGAAATCATGTTCGATAGAGATAGTGGAAGATTTTGACTTGTCTTAGATGCCTTTGCCATAATCGTGATATAGCACAGTCATAAAATGACCAGATAGATACTATTACGTAAATTTGTTGATTTATATATGATAAGAAATTATGCAAGAATGTATGCAAAGACAAGTATTTTTATTTGAAATCGTTATCTGAATTGGTCATAAGATAGTCAAGGATGAAAGGCATGAACAAAACTTCTCAAAAAGTATTCAATCATGAGTTTTAATTGGTAGCAAGGATCGTAGGAAAAAAGGCCATCGATAGAAAACTCCTTCTAGTGGGCATGACCACATACAGAGAGGAGAGATTTTGACTAGGAGGTTTTTCATGTCCCGACAAGGTTCAACAAGAAAAGAACAAAGTGAAGAAGAAAAGACTTTGTTAGTTATCTCTTTTCACTACTGGATTCCGACCCTTTAGCCACGAAACGCATCGCAACGATACTAAATTAGTTGCAATAGGTATGTACTATTGCAACGTTTTGCCAAAATCGTGGCGATATGTGCACAGTATTGCCTCTAAAATATTGCGTTATGATAGTCATTGAATTCGTTGTAATAAGGTGGCTTTATCGCCACCATTTAGAAAATGGTTGCGAGTAGTATGACTTTATTGCCACGGTTGTCTTGCGTTGTGATAATATTGAGTTTTGTTGCAATAGTTAGGAGGTATTGCCACCTTATAGAATTTCGTTGCGAGTGGGTGACAATATTGCCACAATTTTATTGCATTGTCATAGTCATCAATTGCGTTGAAAAAGGTTCCTATACAATGCGTATGAAATGAGTTTGTATTGCCACGAAATAAATTTGTTGCTATATATGATGATTGTTCATCGCAATAATCTGTTATTGCAACGCTTTGTTTTCGTGGGCCTAACTGCTCAACGCAAGGGCCGAATTGGTGTGGAGGAATTATATTATCTATAGTTATTAATTGCTAGAGGAGATAAAAAAAATTGAAAAGTGACAACTAAAACGCAGTTGAGGCGGTCTCACTTGACAAAACAGGAGAGGATAAAAATTAGAATAGAAAAATAAAAACAAAAACCATGGGGTGTGGAGGAATCGAACCAACAACCTCCTAGCTCGAAGGCCAAGGCGTTTACCACTGCACTATTGTACCCCATCACAATTATAATTGTAAATTTCTATTTATCTAAGCATGGTAAGCACTGTCATATAAAACCTTAGGCACCTCCCACCGCACGCCCAGCGCCACCCGCCTCCACCATCCGCGCCACCGTGCAAACGCCGCTACCTAGCGATCGCCCGCCTCCACAGATGACGGGATACGCCATGTCTTGCACTTCTCAGTTAAATATATTATTTAACTGGAAGGAATTATTGAGCCACATTAAATATTATCATGTGAACTCTAATTTAATTGGGTCTTTAATTATTATATTTAGAGATATAGAGTTACTACTATTTTATTTAATTATATACAGGCCTATACTCGATCTGTACAAGCCTAAAGTGAAGATGCGTTTAGAAGGTCTCGTCGACATTAGTCCATTGTCCATCATTTCGAGTGTACATGATAATGAGGACATTCTAATCGGACTGATTATGTGAGCACGAGCTAAAAAGATTAATCAACAGGTGAACTCGCTCCTAATTAAATTTAGCTTAAATTTACATGAGAATTGGCTACTACCTAATGTTAGTACTTTAATTGGTCACAGGTTTGTGCATGAGGAGATGTTGAGATGCCAAAGCCAGAAGAAATCAGCCGAGCAAGAAAATCATGCATGTGCATGTGAGCCATAAAAAAAAAGAAGAAATGCACATATGTCACAAAGGAGATGGAAGAAGCTTCATATGGGACTAGCAAAGAGAAAAGAAATGCATGTATGCATGTTTCATACGTGACTCGCTAGAAAAATGCTTCATGCATTACACGAGTATTACACGTTTTGTTTTCGAGACGGACATTAGTATTACACGTTTTGGCCGAGTTAGTCACGTATAATGGAAAGAGAACTTTTCTAGCCGAGTACTACTTGAACTTCTTTTCTAAGATGAAGTCGGCCGAGTTAGTCACGTATTGTGTTTTTTTATTTGAGTTTGACACGTGGAAGACTGAAAAAATCGGAAGCGTAAAAAGAATTTAAAAACCCATGTTATGAAGGATTAGGATTTTAAATAGAGATTGAATAGGAGAGGGAGTTGGTTGTATAAAAAAGATAGAGACGCGTGTGCTGTGTTGGCCATTTTTTGAGCGAAGAAAAAAAAGAAAGCGGCGGCTTGTACGTGAAAAATACGGGTGTGCGGCGGCTGACTCATACGAGAGAAAAATTAGAGCGACGGCCGTGTTTTTGGTAAATAGTTTGCTGCCATAAGGGATTTGGACTTTGTACATTCTATTGATGACCTCCTGATGTGTACCTTCCTTGAACTTCAATTGATGCATGCATGCTGAACATATCTTTACTATTATAAAAGAAGGAGTTGGTGGTTGGTCCGGCCTCCCTCACCCCTTCTCAGAAAAAAAAACTGTGCTGACATGTGGACCCAACCGACAAAACATCTGCCGATTGGCTTCTCTCATTCCGCCCAATCTCCCCCGTTTCCCCAAGTTCCCCATGTTCTCCGCCCAAACTTCTGCCCCGTATTCCCCACGTTCTCCGCGCCGCCGTTCTCCGCCACTCTGCCCTTGCCTCCTCCCCTCCCTTTGCCGCCGCTCCGCTGCCTCCTCCTCTCCACCCGCACGCCTCCCGCTCCTCCGCTCGCGCCGCCTCCTCCCGCTCTCGGCTGTCGTTCATCTCCGCTCGCCGCTAGGCTGGGCTCCGCGGTGGCATTAGCGCGGCGAGGCCAAGGTCTCGCGAGAGATTGTTCCGGCAGACGCGAGGGGAGGAGGTCGACGAGAGAGGTGGTCACGGCTGCTGCTGGAGCTGCTCACTGAGATCGTGCGGTGCGTAGACGCCAGCGTTGAGCGGTGGCCGCCACGCCGCGACATGGTGTCCTGCGCGTGTGTCTACCGACGGTGGCGTGACGCCACCATCTCAGTCGTGCGGGCGCCGCTCGAGTGCAGGAGGATCACCTTCCCTTCATCGCTCAAGTAGGTGAGGCCCCGCCAAACCCTAACGTCTTACCATAACTTGTCTCGATCTCGTTTTGTAGGTCACTTTTGGCTACTCTGCTCGTGAATCGATGTGTAGTTCGAGAATTTTGGGGGTGTCGATCCTATCAGTGACGTCGATTTGCCGCTGTTGATTGAGGAAATGTTTTTAGCGTCCTTCACTTATGCAGTTTGATTCGATTTTAGGTGATTTATGGGGGACAATTATTGGATGAATTCTTGTTCTATTTTATAGCCTACCGATGGTCAGAGTCTGATTTGTTACTGAAATTGAAAAAAATGGAAAATTTTGTCTTCAATTAGTACATGTGTCCGGATGTGTAAAAGGATCGAGCAGATCGATATTAGTAGCCTAATGATCTTTAAAGCTCTTTTTTGGTTGTAATGATCTCAATACAATGTAAGGATTTAGAAGTGAAAAACGCATGTTTATCTTATCCTCATTGTTTTCTTCATTTGGTTACATGACACTTTACTTTTGGTGACCAGTGCTAATAAAGTGAGGTAGTAGGGGAAGTTAGTACAAAAATACAGAACTTTCATGTGTTCATACATGAAAGTTGCTAATTGTGACGATTGGTTTTTTATTCTGGCCTGTTAATAAGGGTATATTGATGCCTAAAAGCTTTACTTTTGTTTGGTGATCTATATATTGATTTAGTGGATGCCTGTGTTTTTTGCACAGCCTGGACCAAGGGATGCACCGATGCACTGCTTCATCAGGAGGAACAAAAAAACTCGACTTTCCATTTCTATCTCAGCTTAAAGCAGGGTAAGTCAATATGCATAATTTGTGCTGGTTCCTTCATGCTTATTACTCCATGGTATTATGGAATTGGTGCGGCTTCATGGACTATGATAGGGGTTCCACATCTTCCTTTTTATTTAATAGGTAGTGCCAAGTAAGCAACTAAAAAGGCTACTAACTGACTTTGCCAACATCCCTGTTCGACCTGTGATATGTGGCATTGCAATCTTACAATTTTACCAAATCTTGTTTAGAAAATGGCAAATTTAGTAGGCATTGCAAATAAGCAGCAAATACATCTACTAACTTTGCTGAGGACTTGTGACGTTGCAATTTTCTTACAACTGTATCCAGTCTTGTTTAGAAAACAAGGAGGTACTTTCTTCCTGTAATCAGGCATAACTTTCTTATACCATTGTGACAAAGACCCTTACAACTACTTTGCTGTCGCACCTACATTATATAAAGGGGACTTTCTAAAATCGAAATAGAATCCTATCAAGGAAGATTTGACTTGGGTAGTTGGTTGTTGACACCTAATTTCAATTGAATACATTCCTAATTCCCTGTAGCGACGACTTGTCACCTACTTGATATGATCTCAAGTTCTTCATGGCCAGCACAGGCTGAGTATCCATGGTGCATCTCCAATTATGTAATGAACTCAATGTATGGTCTGCCAAAGCATAAGGATGTAAAAAGTTGCCATGTTTAGATCAGGTCATTCTTTTGGTTAGGTATATCGCCCCTCTATTGTTGTATTTCTTATTGTCCCTGGCTTCTCCTGTTGATTGTTGATAGGAGATTAGTAAGATGTTGGTGGATAAGCAACTAGAGACAAGGAATAAATGCATCACTGTTTGGGTTAATAGTTCTGAGAATTATTAATCAAGTTTCTAGGCTTCTAGCAAGACAGAAGATGATTAGCTAGCCTTCGGGGTTACATCTTATGGTATTGTTAAGTTGCATGTTTTTAAGGTAAGGTGTGTGTCAAACCATTTCGTATAAGTATAGTGTGTATGGTGTTGTTGAAAGACATGGTTCTTATTAGATGGATGCTTCTGAATATTCGAAGGTTATGGATGCCTATGTTTTATTGGTAGGTTCAAATTGTAGAATGAACACAACAGACATTCTTATTTTCCTCATTTATATTTTATTTCCTAGATTGTCAATGATATGACATGCTTTAGATTATGGCAATGAAAATCGTAATGCAGTCCTGAGTCCTCTAATGTTGCTGGCTGCATGAACACTTTTTTTTGTTGAATGCTTAAATACATATCAAAATGTTGTACTCTTTTGACAGCCCTAACGGATAAAGGGAAGTTTCTGTTGGCTGCTCAAAGATTCAGAAATGGGGCACATACAGAATATATCATCTCGTATGACTATGATGCTCTATTCCCAGGGAGCAGTTCATGTGTTGGAAGATGAGGTGAGGTCTAAATTCCATAACTTCTTTAGTTTCTACTAGCTGATTGGTGGATTATGCATAATCATTTGGTTACTAAGTACAATTTTTTGATTAAATGTTACCTGAGGAGTCACTATAACTATGATGTGGGCATAGAGACATAGAAAGCAGGCATTATGTAGACATGTTTTCTTTTTATGTGTTGCTTGTTCATTCCTTTCAATCTTGTTTTTATTGCTAATATATTCCTCCCAATAATCTTATTATTATTTGAATAGTATACTGTTTTGGCACCTATGAAGCTTCGTTATGCATTAAAATCTATTTGCATCAAAGAGCTTTGCAATGACAACAATTAACTTCACATTTTATCAACATGTGATGTCCTTTTTCTTAGGAGGTTGTTATGGGCTCATTTACGTGAATGTGAAAAACAAAAAAACTGAGAATTGTATGAGCTGATGTGGTAATTTGTGTGTTATTGTATGCAGGTTCAGGTTGTATCACTGAATCAAGTTATGTCAGAAGGTGCATATATGCTATTCTACTTGAGGTACATCCAACCTGTGATATGTGCACATCTAAATTGGCAGTTCGAATTATTTCTGTGTTTGCAGCAGTCTCATATTAATAAAACCTTATTCAACTCTTTTCCTCGCCCACCGAGGATATACATTGAAAAAGGTCTGTTGCCTGTGCCAACATCTGCAAAGCGCCATTCATCAAAATCCTCCAAGGGCTCTAAACAAGAGCAGAAGTAGACAGAATTACTCTTTGCTTCCAATGATAAACCTATGGTATTTATGATTTTAGACTAGACGGGGATGGGTACATACACGATCAGCATGCTAAGTTGAGGTCCAGAAATTTCTATTATGTGGATGATGTTTTTGCATCAAGTTAGCAGAGACTTCTGAAGCTACGCTAAGTGAATGGACGCTGGATTTTGTCATATGTAATGGTCTATTTGATAGTTTTAGCTGGAGCACGGCAGCTATGGTTAGCACTGCCGTTAATATCGCCTCATGTTCTTTTATTTCAGATGAGGCATATTTAATCATAGCCGCATATCCTAGAGGTAGTTTTGTGGTTCAGTGGAGCATAGTAACTAGATTCTTGATTTATTTATGTATTGGTTTGTTATTCTCCAAGACGGTCTGACAGTTATTTATGTATTAAGTGTACTACAGAAAAATATTGTTTACTACTATTTTTGTACATATTATTGTATGTGGTGCTTATTCTATCTGCTTCACTAATATGATGGTTGATTTATTTACGAGTATGAACATGTATGTTTTGCTTGATACATGATGACGTAAGATAAAATTGATGTTTATTATGTAATTTGAGATCATGTTTGATAGTATGTATCACTTTTATTTGGTACTCCGTTGCAACGCACGGGTACTTTACTAGTTTTAATAGTAGTACACATCAGGATGCTAATATTTTTTATTCTAAATTTTAGATTTGCAGAATGACCCAGCAAGCATCCTGACCACACAAAAAGATGCTAGGCCACCTATTCGCATCACTCGAGCTTCTAATCTTAACCGAAGCCTCTTCCAAAATGTCGCTGTTAATAATGGTTCATCGAACTTCATTCCTCCACAACAATGGAAGAATACTGCTATAACTTGTTCGAAGAAAAGGAGGGACCAGCAGGTATGAAATGAAAATGTGACTAATCTTCATCTGTCATTGTTCTTATGTCAAATATAGCATACTGTTCTAAACTACTAGAAAATTATGCCAGGTGAAGTAGGGCTACTATATATCGGTAAATGAAATGAAATTAAATAATTCTGCTGGAATCACTTGCTAAATACTTTGCTACGCAACTGAACTAGAGAACTCAGGATTGCTATTTTCAGTTGTAACTCGTATCTCTAAACTTGCACTATAATGTACTTAAGTATGTGTGCTGAATAATACTCACATTAAGGTCCCTCTTTATTGTTCATGTTCTATCAGGATGAAACAATTTGATCAGAGCAAACAGAGTCGTGGCATCGTCGAGTCAGGAAATTCAACATGGCAAAGAAGCAAGGACAAATGTAATGGAAGTGATAGTACTTTTGTTATTAGTTACAAACTTTGTAGTTTAAGTTTGGAGATTGATATGTAATTCCTGCATGAGTGGTGGCACTTTTAAATTATTATGTGTTGAATTAATATATGTGTTTTTGATCCAGTCGTGTTCCTAATTTGATTATTAATTTGTAACAACAAATTATAATAAAATATCATATGCTCAATATGCTACCACAAATTTTACCGTTGCGATAAACCTGTATGCAAAATTGGTATTTCGTTGTGATAGGTTGTTGCAACGCCGCTACTATGTTGCGATTCCACTATATGCCATGAACAATGTTCGTTGCTATAGGATCTATTTGTCACAAAACATATTTTGTTGCAATAACTTTATGGCAATGAAATGCCTTCTGTGGCAATAAAACATATTGCAACGAAACACCTCCTGTGGCAATTTAACCTGCTGCAACGAAACGCCTCCCGTAGCAATATATCCTGTTGCAACAAAATACTCTCCATGGTAATAGGTTCTATTGCCACGAACCATTGGCGTGGCAATAGAACCTATTACCACGCAATATTTTTGTGGCAAATGATACTATTGCCACGACCAAACTTCGTGGCAAAAGAAGCTATTGCCACGGAGTCAGCCGTGGCAATAGCCTATATCGCCACGACATCATTCGTTGCAACAACAAACAATTGCCACAACACATTGCATGACAATAACCATAGGTATTGCAACGAAACCACAATCCGTTGCACAATCTTTTAAGCACGCAAGTACTTGCCACGCTTGCCAACGGAAGTGATGTGTTGCAATAGGTACATATTGCATCTATTTTGGCCCTATTGCAACGATTTCGCTCCGTTGTCCTAGACTTGAAAACTTGTAGTGTTTCATTCTTACTTGTTTTTCCTTGGAGAAAGACTGCAGATTATCATATGAACCTCAGCTGTGAAGGTTACAATAAGGATCTACATGGCATTCAACAAAAAATGTCAAAGCTAATAAAGTAAAATTTTCCTAAGAAGGCAGTTTGAGAGAAATATGAATATTTCTTTGAGTAGTTTAGACAACAATGATAGCTTGTGATCAGAATTGGGATAATGAGGTACAAATAAAAATACTCATCAGAAAAAAGATAGAATAACAATGGAACTTTATTGAAATACGGAAATAAAGAAATACATTATATGTAAAACTTACGTAATTGATCGATGTTCTAAGAATTTGGAAGAACACGCCCATCTAGCATAGCTAGTTGTACCGTGCCTGGTCTGGTGACTTCGACCACAGTGTAAGAATCTTCTCATTTAGGTGAAAGTTTATTACAATTTGCCTAGCTTTGAATTTTCCTGAGAACCAGGTCTCCCATAGCTAGGCTGTGAGGCTGTACTTTATGACTGTGGTACTTTCCTATGGCATGTTGGTAAACCATCGATCAGGTTAGGGCTGCATATCTTCATTCTTTAAGGAAATTAGTATCATCAACCTGGCAATCTTCTTGATTATTATCATTATAATGATCTATTTGAGAACCAATTTTCAATTCCAGAGGAAGCATGGCCTTTGCTCTGTAAACTAGAAAGAAGGGTGTTTCTCTAGTCGCACTACTAGTCGTGGTCCGAACAACCCATAATACAAAGAGAAGTTCTTGTACCCAAGCTCCTAACCATTGTATTAACTGGTCGAACACTCGGCACTTAATCCCTTATATTAATATGTCATTGGCTCTTTCTATTGCCCCATTACTTTGTTGATGAGCTACTAAGGCATAGCATATCTTGATACCTAGATTTTCACAGAATTCCTGAAAATTTTTGCTTAAAAACTAGGTACCGTTATCTATTATTATACGACTAGGAATACGGATCATGTAATCATATGTTTTAGTTATGAATTTCTTAGCTTTTTCATTGCTATTTTAATAACTAGCTTAGTTTCTATCCATGTTTTGAATGTATCAATCATTACAAAAACCGGGTTGTGACAGGCCAAGAAAGTGGTATAGTTTGGAGAGCTTGTGCAGGTTGATGTACTTGTCGGCTATGAAACTGATATTGTACGCACTTTGACAAAATTTATTTTGCATCACTGAGGGCAGTTGGGCAATAGTATCCTTGTATGAAGGCTTTATCGACCAGTGTTTTGTAGGAATGATGTGCTCCACAAACTCCCTCGTGTATGTTAGATTGTAAATGTAAATCATCCTTTTGAGATATACATCTCATCAACACTCCGTGAGTTCCTCATTTGTAGAGTATACATTCGATCAAAGTGTATGATTTAGACTTTTGAGCTATACAACCAGCCTCTACATCATCTTCAGGAAGTGTGTCATGCTGAAGAAATTCATACATCCAACCATTTTTTGGGTCGATTTGAGCAACCTCTATTGGAGCATCTTTAGAATGTTTGATCATGAGGAAGCCATCCGTATCAACTGATCTGCTAGAAAGTTTGCCTTTCTAGGAATGTGTTGGACTTCGAATCCAAAGAAATGTTTATCTAGTTTTCATGCTTCTGCAAGATAAGATGACATCACAGTACTTGAGAATTGATACTCTTTCCCTATTTAATTCGCTGCTAGTTGAGAATCACATTTCACTAGTAATCTATGAATCTCGAGCACCTCTGCTACTTGGAGCCCTGCCAAGTAAACCTTCACACTCTGCTACATTGTTTGTGTTGGACCCAAAGACAACACATCTGGATCCTCTGTGTAAATCGCACTAGTGCAAGGATTAGCTAGTACACATAGTGGACAACAAAGATTCATATCATCCATAATGATATTTATTAATTAACTAAATATAGGCCTTATGGCCAGAGTTTACATCCACAGCCCATAAGCCAAAAATAAATACAAACAGCGAAAGATAAAAACAACTTGAAGAAACTCATCCATTCTACCCCACTGACAAACGACTGTGGGATGTGGTCTACTCGTCTTGGTTCTTACTAAAGTTGAAGTGTACTTTCTCTAAGCAACAGTATTTAAGCAAAGGTGAGTACAAAATGTACTCCATAAGTTACATGGGAAATACAATATTAATGCAAAGTTAACAAGTGAATCACAATAGGGTCATTTGAGCATAAAGCCAAATTTGAAAAGTTAATAGCATAAATAGATGTAAATTGTTGAATTTAATACAATAATAATAAATAATAATGTTGTAGGGGTGGCCCCCACCTAAACCCAGCAGGCCTAGTAGGAGGTTATAAGGTCCAGTATAGGTCATGTGTAAGGACATAAGTGCCCCTGGAAGGGGTACTCAAATGTAAGGGTATAATTGTAAAACACCCCATGTATATATATAGAGGCCATGGGAAGGGTCGAGGGGACTCATCTCCTCACTCTCCACTACCATCTCTCTCTCTGCTTGATCCAGAACCACAACAGCTTGGCGCCGCCCATGGGGAGAACAGAGTAAGCCTGAAACCTGAAAAAGGATGGCACCAAAAGCTTCGTCGCCGGCGGCGAAGGAAAAGAAGGCGGCGGGTCGGGCGTCGCATGGGTACCGTGGCTTCGCAGGCGGCGGCGCGGTGCGACGCAGTGCGGCGGCAGAGGATGTCGACGTTCGCGCGCGACGATCGACCCGCCATCGAACCGCGATGATCGACCCGCCGTCGGCACCGCGACGATCGACCCGCCATCGGCACCGCGACGACCGACCCGCCATCGGCACCGCGACGATCGACCCGCCGCCGGCATCGCTGCGGCGCCAATCCCGGCGACCGTACCCGCGCCGACCCACTCGCGGGGTGCACCGGCGGTCCCGCCGGCGCCGGCAGTAGAAGGCGCGCTACTGGCGGCCCTCAGCGCGGTCCAGCGGGAGCTAGGGGACCTTCGCGGAGCTGTCCGTGACATGCAAGAGGCTCGAAGTCAGCAGGCCGCGCGAGTGGCCACGCCAGAGCCCGCGCCGGAAAGAGCGGACAGCCGCGACGCCCCCACGTCCAGCCGTGTGCCGCTGCGACGCGTTGATCCAGAGTCCCCGTTTTCGGTAGGACTGCAGCAGGCAGCGTGGCCCGAGGACCCCCTGGGAGCAACAGCACCGGGAAGCCGGAAGGCTCTCCAATGAGCAGACGCAAGCCCCGACGTCACCAGCGCAGACCACCAAAGGCTCGCCATACCTCCGCCATCGAGAATGCCCTCCGAGGACGCGCAGGCGAGCTCGACCGTGATAAGCGACCCCGAGCGGAGCAAGAGCAACTCTATTACGGTAAATGGTGCGAAGTGCACGGTTATGGTCATCACCATACGAAGACGTGCACCGTGGTCGTGGAGTTGCGACGGGCGATGGCCGCATCTCGGGACTCGCCCCTTCGGCTCCCTGCCGAGGTCCAGGAGCGGCATCCGAGGGGCAGCCCCTCGCCAGCTTCAGCCAGGAAAGACGCACGGAGCACCGCCGTCAATGTCATCACCGGAGGCTCCTTATCAGGGGCCCCCGTCGAGCAGCCGCAATCGTGGCTGACGCCCCGCAACATCACCTTCACCATGAATGACGCCAGGGGCGTGGAGTTCCCTCATCAAGATCCTCTGGTCATCCAGGCCCACATCGCGGGTTGCGACGTCAGGCGCATCCTTGTCGACGGGGGGAGCTCTGCGAACATCCTGTTCGCAGGGGCCCTCGATCGTATGGGCACCCACCGAAGTCGCATGGAGCAGGCGGGAGCTCCGCTTTAGGGCATCGGAGGTCAGCCGCTGCAAGCCATAGGGTAGGTGTCCCTCCCCGTTACGCTCCGCCAGGAGAGTAACATCCGGACCCACCATGTCATATTCGACGTTGTGGACATCGCACACCCCTACAACGTCATATTGGGGCGGCCCGCCATCAACTCTTTCGAGGCGGTCCCGCACCACACCTTCTTATGTATGAAGCTCCCGGGCCCGGAGGGTGTCATCACCGTCTTCGGCGACCAAGACCTTGCCAGGCGTATCGAAGTCGGCAGCCAGGATCCGCATCGCCCGGTGCACGCCCTACCGACGCTTGGTAGCGCGCCTCCGCCCGGGTGGACGCTAAGCCTCGGCCCGAGGGCGGAGTCAAAAGGGTGCCGCTCCAGGCGGAGGGGCAGTTTGTCTCTATCGGTGAGGGGCTCCCCCCGGAGGTCGAGCAAGATTTACTCCAAGTGCTTCGAAGCAACACCGACATCTTTGGATGTTCACCGGAAGATATCAAGGGCGTGGACCGCGTAGTAATCGAGCACCGCTTGGCGGTCCGCCCCGACGCCAAGCTGGTCAAGCAAAAGCTTCGCCGCATGTCCATGGATCGGCAGTAGGCGGCCAAGGTGGAGGTGGAAAAGCTTCTTCGAGCCGAGGTCATCCGCGAGGTCCACCATCCAGAGTGGCTCGCCAACCCAGTATTGGTCAAGAAGGCTAGTGGGGCCTGGCGCATGTGCGTCGACTTTACAGTACTCAACAAGGCGTGCCCAAAGGACAATTACCCTTTGCCACGCATCGATCAATTGGTTGATGCTACCGCGGGGTGCGAGCTAATGAGTTTCTTAGATGCCTACTCCGGCTATCATCAGGTATACATGGCGGAAGACGACGAGAGCAAGACTAGCATCATCACACCGGTCGGTACCTTTTGCTTCATCAGGATGCCCTTTGGCCTGAAGAATGCGGGCGCTACCTTTACCCGCCTCGTCGCCATTGCCCTGGCCGCCCAGCTCGGGAGGAATGTCGAGGCCTACATCGATGACGTGGTAGTCAAAACCCGGCAGCTCACTTTGCATGGCCGGGACCTCCAGGAGACCTTCGACAACCTCAGGAAAGCCGGCATCAAGCTCAACCCCGACAAGTGCATCTTCGGCGTGCAGGCGGGCAAACTTCTGGCTTCCTCGTGTCCGGGCAAGGCATCCAGGCGAACCCTGATAAGGTTGACGCTATCTTGGGTATGGAGCCGCCCAAGACGACGAGGGAAGTCCAGAGGCTGGCGGGCCGCATGGCAGCCTTGAGCCGCTTCCTTTCCAGGGCGGCGGAGCGAGGTTTGCCATTCTTTAAGACACTCCGTGGGTGCGACGGATTTCGTTGGGATGGTGATTGTGCGGAGGCCTTCAACGCGCTCAAGAAACACCTGGCGAGTCTCCCCGCCCTGGTCGCCCCAACACCAGAGGCTCCTCCCGCTCTATCGGCGCGTCGACCACAGCGGTCGATCTTGTCCTCGTCCTAGAGGAAGGTGCCGTACAGCGGCCGGTATACTTCGTCTCCGAAGCCCTTCAAGGCACCAAGACGAGATATACAGAGCTTGAAAAGCTTGCTTACGCATTGGTCATGGCCTCCAGGAAGCTCCGGCATTATTTTTTGGCCCACCCAATCACAGTGCCTTCCTCATTCCCGCTGGCGGAGATAATGCATAACAAAGAATCCACAGGGCGTATTGGCAAGTGGGCCGCCGAGCTCGCCCCGTTCTCCCTGACATATGCCTCGAGGACGACAATCAAATCTCAAGTTCTCGCCGACTTCCTTGCGGAGTGGACTCCGTCGGCCTAGCCTGCCCAGCAGCATAACGACCCGGTTTGGACACTCACTGTCGACGGAGCCTACGGCGTCATGGGCGCGGGCGTAGGAGCGGTAATCGTCACGCCCGAGGGGCAGCGCCTGCTATACTCAGCGCGCCTTGCCTTTCCAGCTACCAATAACATAGCCGAATATGAGGTGTTGCTCTTCGGCCTGGCAAAGCTCAAGGCAGTCGGCGCACGGCGGGTACTCGTCCGTACAGACTCGCGTTTGGTGGCAGGCCATGTCGACAAGTCCTATCAAGCCAAGGATCCTGAGCTGGCCAAGTACCTCGCCGCGGTTAGGGCAAGGGAAAGGCACTTCTCTGGCATCACAGTCAAGGCCATTCCTCGCGCGGAAAATGAGCAAGCCGACGCCGCAAAGGTGGCGACCAACAATCGCCACTGGCCACGATGGAGCATTTTATGAAGTACTATCACAGGCGGCCATCGCGCAGGACAACCGAGACGCCGCCCTCATTCACCACATCGTCCAACAGGGCGACTGGTGAGAGCCCATCTTCAACTTTCTGCAGGGCATCGCCGAGCCGGAGGATCCCACAGAGCTCCGGCGCCTGCAACACCGTGCCAGGTCCTTCCACGTGTTCGAAGGGATACTCTACAAGATGGGGGTCTGCGCACCGCTCCTGCGCTGCCTCTCGGGCCAAGAAGGAAGAACCTCCTTGTGGAGATCCACGCGGGCATGTGCGGGTCCCATCTGGCGCCGAAGTCATTGGTCGGCAAGGCGTTCAGGCAGGGTTTCTACTGGCCGACTACCATCACGGACGCCCAGGACCTCGTGCGTCGGTGTCAGGGGTGCCAGTGGATGGCACAGATCATCCGCAGACCCTTGACGACCCTCAACCCCATTCCCCCGGTGTGGCCGCTGGCGCGCTGGGGTGTCGATATAGTAGGACCACTTCCACGAGCCCCAGGAGACCTGCGATTTGTGGTAGTCGCGCTGGAATATTTTTCCAGGTGGCCAGAGGCAGTGGCCCTGGCTAAAATAACCTCGGCGGCCATGCAGCGTTTCCTCTGGCAAAACATCATATGTCGCTTTGGCGTGCCCAGGGAGCTCACCGTGGACAACGGCCTGCAGTTCGACGCCACCATCTTCAAAGAATTCTGTGAAGGCATGGGCATCACACTTCGGTTCGCCTCAGTTGGGCACCCCCAGTCCAACGGAGCGGTGGAGAGGGCGAACGGCGCCATTTCCGCCGCCATAAAAAGCGCCTGGTCGGAGGGCCGAAGGGCAAGTGGCCTGGCGAGCTTCACAGCGTCCTCTGGTCCCTTCGCACAACGATAACATGTCCAACGGGGTTCACGCTTTTCAAGCTTCTTTTCGGCGATGAAGCAACAACGCCCGAGGAAATCAAGGCTGGTTCGCAGAGGGTCCTCGTCCAGGCACCTGACGAGGACCGCCGCGTGTCCTTGGATCTCCTCGACGGAGTGCGGGCAAGTGCAGCTCAACACGTTGAAAAGTACACGTGGCAGACAGTGCGTACCTGGGACCGGTCCATATACCTGTGGGGCTTCAAGCCTGGAGATCTCGTCCTCAGAACGGTGCTCCATGCGGAGACCGTCGGCAAGCTGGAGTCCAAGTGGGAGGGTCCATTCATCGTGACGGAGGCATTGCAGAAGGGAGCATACCGCCTCGCCACGCTCGAGGGACAGACTCTTCGTCACACGTGGAACGCGGACAAGCTACGGCGATATTACGCCTAGAGGCAGAACAAAAGTTATAGCGGCATCTGCCCCCTATTGTATGATGCTCGCCCGCGCAAACGGGAGTTCAATAAAGCTCGTTGTTCGCACAAAGTACCATGGTCTGGCCGCAGTATGCAGAGTCTACGGACTCTAAATAAGACGTAGCGTCGAGGTCCGCCTCCGCATGCGAGAGTCCACGGACTATAAATAAGACGTAGCGTCGAGGTCCGCCTCCGCACGCACCAGTCTACGGACTCTAAATAAGACGTAGCGTCGAGGTCCGCCTCCGCACGCGAGAGTCCACGGACTATAATGAAGGAACGCGCGTAGGCTACGATAGCAGAAAATAAAAATTTCTACCGCGCACACCAGGACATCATGCTAAGGAGGGATCATAGATCGTTACCACTAGACGTGCAGCGCAGCGGAAGAAGAGTTGGAGAAGCCGATCCAACCACGCGCGTCGAGGTAGTAGTGGAAGTAGCCGATCGTCCCGAACAGATCGTCTCCTCCACGCGATCAACCACACCACGAGCAGATCCAATCTGTAGTTTGTTGATGCCGATCAACGCCGCAACGAGCAGCGCCTCCACCGTATCCACACGTCCGGGTGGGCGCGCCGATCGCGAGTGTACCAAAGACTCGCGAGCGGCTAGGGTTTGGCTCGGGAGGTGGCGGCTAGGTTTTGCTCGGGAGGAACAGGCGTGTGTACATCCTCACCCCCACCTCCATATATATAGACCTCCTCACTTGGGCCTCGTGGACCGAGGCCCAATAGTGTGTCTATCCGATCTCTATCCGAATTGAGCCCACATCCGAATCACATTCGAATTAGTGTTCCAACCCGTTAAGTGTGCGACCACAGAGGTTCACGTATACTTGGTTGCGACCGAAACGCCTTTCCAGTCACCTGTTAATAGCGGCCTCTAGCAAGACATATTAACCCCAAAGTATACGTAAAGATCATATCGGTGAACTCGTAATGTTCTCATGTACGAATCCCTTTGCCTCACGATATAGATTAAGCTCAAGGCGAGACTGTGTCATCCTCTTAATAGCTCAATCACTCTCTCGATTCCGTGATGGATTATAAACTTGTGATTGACTCCTCAATCACATTGGCATGGCCATGCACTTTCATAATCCATTACATCGAGGGCCCGAGATATCTCTCCCATAAGGAGGGGCAAATTCTATCTTGATCATTCACATCCCACTACATGTTTCACAAAGAAACCCGAAGACTACTTTTATGACTACCCGGTGACGGAGTAGTGGTTAGTAGTCCCAAAATAGGCTACTACGCATGTTGGGAACCATGATGATCTCAAGTCTAAGGATTCTACATAAACACTACTTGAGACCAACTAATGACACATGGAATCTCTGCAGTTGTCTCATGGCGGGTCTATCCAACATATGTTCACTAACACATGTCCATATTATTGATTTGGTATCACCATACCATGATCCATGAGACATGATCATCAATCAATACATATGCTGATCTTTGAATCATATTTGTTCCTCATATGATATATGATCGGGATCATTTAGAAATAGCAACATTTAAGCATTAAGAGTCTCATGAATAAGTCACATACTCATTGATCAATAATGATAATGTCTATTTCAAGGAACAAAGTAATGCATCATAAACATAGTATGTGATATATTCAACATCTCCATGTTGCCTCTAGGGCATATCACCAACAGTCTCCCACTTGCACTAGAGTCAACCATGTAGGTATCTAATACCCATTGCCCTAGTGTGAGCCTCATGCTTTGGTGGGAAGCGGCTTTGTCAACGGATCTGCAATGTTCAAATCTATTTGTACTTTGCATATCTTCACATCGCCTCTCTCCACAATCTCGCGGATGAGATGAAATCGCCGTAGAATGTGCTTGGACTTTTGGTGCGATCTAGGCTCCTTGGCTTGCGCAATGGCCCCACTATTGTCACAAAGAGGTCCATTGGGCTGGAGGCACTAGCCACCACACCAAGCTCAAAACAAATTTCTTGATCCAAATAGCCTCTTTAGCAGCTTGAAGCTGCTATGTACTCGGCTTCGTTGTAGAATCAGCAACCGTCTCCCGCTTGGAACTCTTCCACTCACCGCACCGCCATTCAGCAGAACACAAAACCAGATTGCGATCTAAAATCATCTTTGTCGGTTTGGAAGCTAGCATCGGTGTAACCATTTACAACGAGCTCTTCCTCACCCCATAGACGAGGAACACATCTTTAGTTCTTCTCAAGTACTTCAAGATGTTCTTTACGGCAATCCAGTGACTTTCACCGGATCTGATGGTATCTACTTGTAGCACTTAAAGCATACGAGACATCCGGGCGTGTACAAAGCATGGCATACATAATGGATCCCATAGCCAAAGCATATGGAATCGCATTCATTTTATCCCGCTCATCGGTGTACTAGGACACCGACTCTTGCTAAGATTTATACCATGTGACATAGGTAGGAAGCCTTTCTTGGAATCCTGCATGTTGAACCTTTTCAACACCTTGTCAATGTACGTATCTTGGCTTAATCCAATTAGCCTTCTTGATCTATCCCTATAGATCTTGATGCCTGAATATATGCCGCCTCTCCTAAGTCTTTCATAGAGAAACTATTTTTCAATGAAGACTTAATGATTCGAGCATAGGAATGTCATTTCCGATCGAATATGTCATCCACATATAAGACCAGAACACGAGTGCGCTCCCACTAGCCTTTTGTAAACACAAGGCTCTTCTTCGTTCTTGATGAAACCAAACCCTTTGATTACTTCATCAAAATGAATGTTCCAACTCCGAGATGCTGCTTTAATCCATAAATGGATCTTTGCAGCTTGCATATCTTTCCACTGATTGCGGATCGACAAAACCCGTGGGCTGTGTCATGTACACATCCTCACTCAGATTTCCATTAAGGAAAGCTGTTTTGACATCCATTTGCCATATTTCATAGTCGAAATATGCAGCAATCGCTAGAATGATCCGAATAGACTTTAGCATTGCGACGGGCGAAAAGTTTCATCATAATCAACACCTTGAATTTGTTTGAAACCTTTGGCCACTAATCGCGCTTTATAGATGTGAACATTTCCATCTATGTCTATCTTTTTCTTGAAAATCCATTTGCACTCAATGGTTTTAACACCATCAGGAGGATCAACCAAGTTCCAAACTTGATTACTGTGCATGGATTCAATTTCGGATCTCATGGCTTCAAGCCATTTCTCGAGTCCGGTCCCACCATCGCTTCTTCATAGGTCTTAGGCTCATCGTTGTCTAACAACAATATGTCCCGTTGTTGAGTAGTCAAGAACATGTACCTCTCAGTGCACGACGTGACCTCTCGACCTACGTGGTGCCGGTGTGTCCACAACAGGTTCTTCAACGCTTTGTTCATCCCGTTGTGGTTCTCAGAGGAGCTGAAACGTTTTGGTGTTTCTCGAATTTCTTCAAGTTGCACCGTGCTCCCACTATCCCTTCTTGAGAGAAACTCTTTCTCTAAGAAGACACCATGCCGCGACAAACACTTTGCCTTCTCCTTGATTATAGAAGTAATATCCTTTTGTTTCCTTAGGATACCCGATAAAGAAGCATTTATCGATTTAGGACTGAGCTTATCAGATTGTAAACGCTTTACATAAGCCTCACATCCCCAAATCTTAAGAAAAGACAAGCTAGGGCGTTGTCCCGTCCACATCTCATATGGTGTCTTTTCTACTGATTTTGATGGAACCTGTTTAGTGTGAAAGCGGCTGTTTCAAGAGCATACCCCAAAAAGACAACGAAAGATCACTTTGGCTCATCATGGAGCGCACCATATCTAATAAGGTGCGATTTCTCCGTTCGATACCCCATTCCATTGAGGTGTTCTGGCGAGTCAATTGTGGAACAATTCCACAATCCTTCGATGATTGCCAAACTCATGGCTCAAATACTCGCCTCCACGATCGGATCGTAGAAACTTGATTGTCTTGCCTAAATGATTTTGCACTTCATTTTGGAATTCTTTGAACTTTTCAAAGGATTCAGACTTATGCTTCATCGGTAGATATACCCATATCTACTAAAGTCATCGATAAAAGTTATGAAGTACTGAAAACCCCTCGGCTATTGAGCTCATTGGTCCACATACATCGAATGTACGAGTGCCAATAAGTCACTTGCCCGCTCACCTTGACCGTGAAAGGTGCCTTTGTCATCTTGCCAAGTAAACAAGATTCGCATGTCTCAAATGATTCAAAATCAAATGAGTGCAGAATACCATCTCTATGGAGCTTCTCCATGCGTTTCTCATTTATGTGACCTAAGCGGCGATGCCAAATAAACGTGGGATTTAAATCATTCGAACGTTGCCTCTTTGCATTAATGTTATAGACCGGTGACTCTTCAAGAGTAAGAACATATAACCCATTCACCAATGGAGTATGACAATAGAACATATCTTTGAAATAAAGAGAACAACCATTGTTCACAGATCTAAAGTCATAACCTTCGCTTGCAAACATGAAGCGAAATAATGTTCTTGGAAAGAGATGGAACACAATAACAATTATTCAATTCCAAAACTAATCTCGAAGGTAAAGACAATGGCATGGTGCCAACAATGACCGCAGCAACTTTTTCTCCATTGCCAACGCGAAGATCCACTTCGCTCCTCCTCAAACTTCTACTTCTTCTTAGCCCCTGCAACGATTTGCATAAGTGAGCAACCGATCCGGTATCAAATACTCAAGAATCAGTGGATGAAGTAGCAAGATTGATTTCTATAACATTTATACGGAGGAAGTCGTACTTCCTTCTTCTTCTCAAGATCCTCCAAGTACTTTGGGCGCCTTTTCCAATGCCCCGATTGCTTACGAGTAACAATCGCATTAGGAGCAGCGCCCTTCTTGACTTGCTTGGCCTTAGAACTGCTCGCGATCTCATCGAGCTAACTCTTTGACCGCGCCTTTCTTGACATTGGGCTTGCCCTTGCCTTTCTGCATCATCATCACATGATTGCTGCTTTTCTTAATGCTTTCCTCGGCAGCTTTTAGCATCCCATGCAACTCGCCAAGGTCTTATCCATGTTGTTCATGTGATAGTTCAATATGAATGGCTCAAAGCTCGGGAGCGATCGGAGAATCACATCGTAGCCAACTCTTGGCTAAGGGAAAACCAAGCTTTTCGGACTCTCAATGTAGCCAATCATCTTAATCACATGAGGGTGACGGATTCCTTCTCAAGCTTTGCACGCAAACAAGGACTTTGAAGTGTTGAACCTCTCACCTTGCTTGGTTCTCAAACATACCACGCAACCCCACAATGATATTGTAGGAATCTGTGTTCTCATATTGCTTCAAGCTCGAGAGGACATTGTGGCAAGCATGAGACAGCTCACATCAAGGTAATCATTCGTTTGCTTCTCATAAGTTCTCCGTGCAGCCGCAGAGCATTATCGTGCAAGTCATCAGGGTAAGGAGACTCAAGGACATACTCCTTGCGCTCTTGCTTGAGAACAATTCTCAAGTTGCGATACCAATCCATAAAGTTTGTTCCATTGAGTTTTTCTTTCTCAAGAATAGATCGCAAATTAAAAGAACTGGATGCGGCATTAGTTGACATGATCTACAACAAAGAATATGCAAAGTTTAGCACTATGTTTATGTTCATCTTTTATTAAACTATTTAACAAAAGACTCCCACTATGTGTTTTGCAACAAAACTCCCTCTAAGTTACATAGTGGGTCAAGATCCTCATTTCACCAATTCCTAGTGAGCTTTGGCATCACGGCTAGAAAACTAGTGACATGGGTAAGCAACACCTTGCTAATCACATCCCTATGTGACTCTTGCTTGTTGGGTGACATCAATATGCCCTGCCCCAACCTATGCCCCAAGGTCCAAAACTGTTTTGATAACCTTGTTAAGTAAACCAAATGCTTCCGCATGTAGATGTCCAACATCTACCCCAAATAATGATGATAACCGACGGCACTCTACTTTGGTAGACCTACCATGCGGTGATCATTATCTTTTGGTGCAACATATGGAAGGGCATGAACACCTAATTTTATGAGGGATTCTATCCTACCAAAGCAACATATCACAAAAACATTGCATAAGAATAAGATAGATAATATCACAGATAAACACATTTAACTGTGAAGTAGTATGGCCCAAAAATGGTGATCTCCATCTCCATGTAGGTGTAGACGATCTCCAACCTCCACAACACTCCTTTAGGCCACCATGCTTGAAAGCTTGTAACCTCAAAACTAGGCTACTACCTATAATAGCTAGAAATTGAAGATTACAAAGATAGATTCAAGCATTAAGGTCGACATGCAGGTCGTTAAATACAATATAGACAGCTAACAATAGCTGAAATAATCATGACACGCAGGCCACGAACGAATGTTACATGCATCACATACATCTCATACATTCCAATAAGATATAGGGCCATACTATTCACATCATTCTCTGCAAAAACAAGTTAGACGTAGAATCGTATTCTACCTAACGATGTGAACCCATGACGCTATACAAGGCGGGTACGCACGGCGGTCCGAGAAATCGCAATCTATGAAATCGCAATGGAAAAACTATTCGGCACAACCACCTTATGCCGATCCGAGACATTCTCTAGGAAGCTAGTTTTTCCACTGGGCCGAGGCCATCAGATCCGTAACCTACTAGTATTCGACATAACCACCTTATGCCGATCCGAGACATTCTCTAGGACACTAGTTTTTTTTATTGGCCCGAGGCTTATCAGATTCATATCCTACTAGTATTCGACATAACCACCTTATGCCGATCCGAGACAATCTCTAGGGCACTAGTAGTGATACAATCTGCGCCTCATCTAACCCCGATTCACCGATTGATCTCATCAACCCGTGCTACCATTGATTCATCACATGAACCGATCGATCTAGACTATAATAGATCCAATCTACTACAACCGCATATCAACATATGCGCTGATCCGATCGCAAACTAAGCAAGATGGCTCGATACCATCGAAAGGAGCGCGTGAGGCTACGATAGCGAAAAATAAAAATTTCTACCGCGCACACCGGACATCATGCTAAGGAGGATCATAGATCGTTACCACTAGACGCGCAGCGCAGCGAAGAAGAGTTGGAGAAGCCGATCCAACCACGCGCGTCGAGGTAGTAGTGGAAGTAGCCGATCGTCTCGAACAGATCGCTCCTCCACGCGATCAACCACACCACGAGCAGATCCAATCTGTAGTTTGTTGATGCCGATCAACGCCGCAACGAGCAGCGCCCACCGGTATCCACACGCCCGGGTGGAACGCCGATCGCGAGTGTACCAAAGACTGCAAGCGGCTAGGGTTTGGCTCGGAGGTGGCGGCTAGGGTTTTGCTCGGGAGGAACAGAGCGTGTGTACATCCTCGGCCCCACCTCCATATATAGACCTCCTCACTTGGGCCTCGTGGACCGAGGCCCAATAGTGTGTCTATCCGGATCTCTATCCGAATTGAGCCCACATCCGAATCACATTCGAATTAGTGTTCCAACCCGTTAAGTGTGCGACCACAGTAGGTTCACGTATACTTGGTTGCGACCCGAAACGCCTTTCCAGTCACCTCATTAATAGCGGCCTCTAGCAAGACATATTAACCCCAAAGTATACGTAAAGATCATATCGGCTGAACTGTAATGTTCTCATGTACGAATCCCTTTGCCTCACGATATAGATTAAGCTCAAGGCGAGACTGTGTCATCCTCTTAATAGCTCAATCACTCTCTCGATTCCGTGATGGATTATAAACTTGTGATTGACTCCTCAATCACATTGGCATGGCCATGCACTTTCATAATCCATTACATCGAGGGCCAGAGATATCTCTCCCATAAGGAGGGGCAAATTCTATCTTGATCATTCACATCCCACTACATGTTTCACAAAGAAACCCGAAGACTACTTTTATGACTACCCGGTGGACGGAGTAGTGGTTAGTAGTCCCAAAATAGGCTACTACGCATGTTGGGAACCATGATGATCTCAAGTCTAAGGATTCTACATAAACACTACTTGAGACCAACTAATGACACATGGAATCTCTGCAGTGTCTCATGGCGGGTCTATCCAACATATGTTCACTAACACATGTCCATATTATTGATTTGGTATCACCATACCATGATCCATGAGACATGATCATCAATCAATACATATGCTGATCTTTGAATCATATTTGTTCCTCATATGATATATGATCAGGGATCATTTAGAAATAGCAACATTTAAGCATTAAGAGTCTCATGAATAAGTCACATACTCATTGATCAATAATGATAATGTCTATTTCAAGGAACAAAGTAATGCATCATAAACATAGTATGTGATATATTCAACATCTCCATGTTGCCTCTAGGGCATATCACCAACATATAAATAAGACGTAGCGTCGAGGTCCGCCTCTGCACGCACCAGTCTACAGACTCTAAATAAGACGTAGCGTCGAGGTTCGCCTCCGCACGCGAGAGTCCACGGACTATAAACAAGACGTAGCGTCGAGGTCCACTTCCGCACGCACCAGTCTACGGACGCAGGTGCGGAGACCCTGATGTCCTCTCCAACTCGTGCGGACGAAGCACACGAGCCATGCTTGCTCATGGGCCATGCTTGCAACGCAGCCTGGGTGCATATATGTGACGAGTGCATACGCCTCGCACACATACGCCTGGACTTCGGGAGCTCGACAGAGACTTCAGAGGGTTCGGCGAAGACCACTCCGATCGTGGCGGGGGCTTCATCAAGGTCAGAGCAGACCTCACAGGTGTATGCCGCATCAACACATGCATGCACGCATGGATACACGCATGCATACACGTGTACTTGTAGCCATACATGCACGTAGTGCCTGCAGAGTCGGCGATGCGCAGTGGAGAGTCGTGCGGAGCCGGCAAAACGAAGGTCGAGGACGCACGGAGACAGCTCTTGGCATGAAGGCGCAGAGGACGCGGAGTCATGGACTCCAGTGAAGCGAAGTCCGAGTGCGCGGTTGCAGCAACTAGGCCTTCACCAAGGTCGGAGTGGACCTCGTCATGCGATGTCCCTGGCCTAGCTCGGTGCATGCATCGCCGATGTGGATCGCGGAGTGAGCTTCATTGGCGCGGAGACTGATGCGGAGTCTGCGATCGACTCGGAGAAGAATTCGCAGGCGCGGAGGCTTCGCGAAGCTCAGGCATACATCGCAAAGGCCGGGTCTCTGCTCCTGAGGTCGAAGAGGAAGGCGTCGTCGTCCGAGACGACTTGGGGTTGGTGCCTTCGGTAGAAGACGGGAGAACAGAAGGAATCGCGCCACTACGCCATCGTCCGCGGACTCCAGGAGGCTGCTGGGACTTTGCCGATGGCGGGGCATGGCGCGGAGACATAGGCTGCTTCGGAGGGGACCTCGACGATGATGACGAGGGAGCCGCACAAGGCGTTCTCTGCGCGAGGGGAGCGCGCACTCCGCGCGCACGTCCCCGGGGTCGTGGCGGAGCGGCCAGGGTCGCCTGCTGACGTCACGCGCTTCCCGGAGCCGCACGAAGTTCATGCAGGACCAGCATCACTCGCACGCGAAGAAGAAGGTTGGAAGGAGGAGCAGGCGTCGTGTTGGTGGAGTTCGAGGAGGACGAAGCGATCCTTGATGATAGCTCGTACGCAGTGGAGCTCGCCCAGGGCCAACTCCGAGCTTCCGCGCGGAGGTGTGAGCGTTGGTAGACTGGGGGCACTGCGCGGTTCGGCGCGGCGGAGACCTCGACGACATGGAGGCTCTGTAGACGCTCGAAGACGTGGGGACTTCCGAACGGCGAAGCGCTCGTAGACTTCGGAGGTACTTCGGAAGTGAGGCGCTCGTGGACTCGGCGACGCGGAGGCTTCTGAGACGAGGTCTGGAAGCAGGCGCGGAGCCATCGGAGAGGCCGGGCACAGAGTTGGCGACACCGCATGACTGTGCTACGCCGAGGCCGCGATTGCGGGAGACTTCGACGCCGAAGAGTCGCAACCCCGCCTGTGCGAAGCCACGGTCGAGGAGGTCCAAGTCCTCGTCTGTGTGGGGACGGGCTCGTGGCAGAGACGAGTCGACGCGACCTGCGGGCTTGTCGGGCGAGGTGTCCCCTGCGCGGAGTCCAGCATATGCGAGCTGAAGGCGCGCAGGCCAATCCGCGCGGAAGCCGAGACGTCATTTTCCTGGGTGAAGATGCCGTCGCCGAGGTGCCGTGGCTCACCAACGATGCGGAGGCCACCACCTGGGCCGGCGTCGCTCTCCTACGGTCATGCTCTTAGCGGAGCGCGAGCGGAGGTCGGTGCCCCCAGCTCTGGCAGCGCGGAGGCTAGGGCGCAGGTACGGGTCGGAGTGGTGTAGCGCTCGGAGGCTTCATCGCGAAGGGCTGCGACCCTAGCTCGGCGCAGAGGCGACGAAGCCGCAGCTCGGCGAGCAGCGTAGCACTTTGCCTTGGGGCTGTTAGCCCAGGAAAAAATCAACAAGCAAAAACAATACACACGCGAGAAGAAATGGAGTAAGAACTCAGAATATTTCCGTTGGCCAACTCTGATAGCCAATCTTCTTATGCTTTTCTGTTCTTCTCAACTCAAACATACGGTGCAGGATATATAAAAGAACTCATACTTGCATGCATCTCTGCGTTAACGACCCACTACTCGCCACGATCCGGACTGTGCGCGCATGACTCGGCCAACTAAATAACCGGTTCTCACGGCATGATCACGACACTGGTACAACACTTATTCGGAGTGTGCAGCTACATGCAAACTATCCCGATTACAAGCCATGATGCTAATGACCGGACTACTAGCTCTCCGCTATATCCTATCACTACACAAGCGATCGCTAACACATACATGCTCGCACGATTATTGCATAGGAACTAAAATAAATTAACAAGATTAATCTAACATTTTTTTAATCAAGATTAGTGTCTAACATTTTCCCCCCTAATCTTGATTTGCCATGTTCCACACATCATCAAAGCAATGCTGGTTCGTCGTCGGCATCCGCCTCAATGAGATGCGCCTGCGCTTTCTCCCTCTTATTTGGTTTCTGGCAATCTGAAACAAGGTGCCCATAATCGTTACAATTAAAACACCTTACTTTTGATTTGTCGATTCGTCGGTATCGACGTCCACCGCCGCCACCAAAACCACCTGAGGAGCCTTCACGTTCACGCTTCGATGATCGGGCCTCCCATTCTGCGCGCGTCAGGAGCAAGTGCTCCTCGTCGTCGTCGTTGTTGCCGTAGCGACGTTCTCCCTCTTCCTGCGTCTTCAAGCGGCCGATTAGCTCTTCGATCGACATATTCTTTATGTCACCGAATTGCTCAATCGTGGTGACGACGGAGAGAACTTCTTCGACGCGCACGAAGAAACTTCCGCACGATGTAGGACTCCTCCATCTTTCGCCTAGACCTCGAATCTTGCCGACGATTGTCGTCAACCTCATCGCGAAGTCATCGATCTGTTCGGTGTCCCTCATGCGCAAGTTCTCAAACTCGCTTTTGAGGTTTTGTACACGCGCCTCCTTGACGCGATCGGCACCGAGATGCATCACCTTCGTGGTGTTCCAGGCCTCCTTTGCGTCTCCTTCTCAGCTAGGAGCAGCAGCACGCCTTCCGCACCGCGAGGAAGATTGCTGTGAGCGCCATTTGATCTTGCCGCTCGTTCACCTCTTCATCTACGATTGCGTTCCACACGCCCTGAGCGCATGAACACCTTCATCTTCACGGCCCATGTTGTGTAGTTGCTCCTCGTGAGCATGGGATACGGGAGGAGATGCTGCCCTCGCGCCCGGCGCGCTTCGCACGCTCCCATCGCCGCCGACATGGATGAAGATGTACACGAACACAAGCTCTGATACCAATTGTTAGCCCAGGAAAAATCAACAAGCAAAAACAATACACACGAGAAGAAATGGAGTAAGAACTCAGAATATTTCCGTTGGCCAACTCTGATAGCCAATCTTCTTATGCTTTTCTGTTCTTCTCAACTCAAACATACGGGTACAGGGATATATAAAAGAACTCATACTTGCATGCATCTCTGCGTTAACAGCCCACTACTCTGCCACGATCCGGACTGTGTGCGCGCATGACTCGGCCAACTAAATAACCGGTTCTCACGGCATGATCACGACCTGGTACAACACATATTCGGGAGTGTGCAGCTACATGCAAACTATCCTGATTACAAGCCATGATGCTAATGACCCGGACTACTAGCTCTCCGCTATATCCTATCACTACACAAGCAGTACTGCTAACACATACATGCTCGCACGATTATTGCATAGGAACTAAAATAAATTAACAAGATTAATCTAACATTTTTTTAATCAAGATTAGTGTCTAACATTTTCCCCCCTAATCTTGATTTGCCATGTTCCACACATCATCAAAGCAATGCTGGTTCGTCGTCGGCATCCGCCTCAATGAGATGCGCCTGCGCTTTCTCCCTCTTATTTGGTTTCTGGCAATCTGAAACAAAGTGCCCATAATCGTTACAATTAAAACACCTTACTTTTGATTTGTCGATTCGTCGGTATCGACGTCCACCGCCGCCACCAAAACCATCTTCCTGCGTCTTCAAGCGGCCGATTAGCTCTTCGATCGACATATTCTTTATGTCACCGAATTGCTCAATCGTGGTGACGACGGGAGAGAACTTCTTCGGCACGGCACGAAGAAACTTCCGCACGATGTAGGACTCCTCCATCTTTTCGCCTAGACCTCGAATCTTGCTGACGATTGTCGTCAACCTCATCGCGAAGTCATCGATCTGTTCGGTGTCCCTCATGCGCAAGTTCTCAAACTCGCTTTTGAGGTTTTGTACACGCGCCTCCTTGACGCGATCGGCACCGAGATGCATCACCTTCAGGGTGTTCCAGGCCTCCTTTGCAGTCTCCTTCTCAGCTAGGAGCAGCAGCACGTCTTCCGGCACCGCGAGGAAGATTGCTGTGAGCGCCATTTGATCTTGCCGCTCGTTCACCTCTTCATCTACGATTGCGTTCCACACGCCCTGAGCGCGCATGAACACCTTCATCTTCACGGCCCATGTTGTGTAGTTGCTCCTCGTGAGCATGGGATACGGGAGGGAGATGCTGCCCTCGCGCGCCGACGCCTTCGGCACGCTCCCATCGCTCGCCGACATGGATGAAGATGTACACGAACACAAGCTCTGATACCAATTGTTAGCCCAGGAAAAAATCAACAAGCAAAAACAATACACACGCGAGAAGAAATGGAGTAAGAACTCAGAATATTTCCGTTGGCCAACTCTGATAGCCAATCTTCTTATGCTTTTCTGTTCTTCTCAACTCAAACATACGGGTACAGGGATATATAAAAGAACTCATACTTGCATGCATCTCTGCGTTAACAGCCCACTACTCTGCCACGATCCGGACTGTGTGCGCGCATGACTCGGCCAACTAAATAACCGGTTCTCACGGCATGATCACGACCTGGTACAACACTTATTCGGGAGTGTGCAGCTACATGCAAACTATCCTGATTACAAGCCATGATGCTAATGACCCGGACTACTAGCTCTCCGCTATATCCTATCACTACACAAGCAGTACTGCTAACACATACATGCTCGCACGATTATTGCATAGGAACTAAAATAAATTAACAAGATTAATCTAACATTTTTTTAATCAAGATTAGTGTCTAACAGGGGCGGCGTAGGCATCGCTCTTACGGACGGGGATAGCGACCGACGCCGAAGAGCCGCAACCTCACCTGCGCGGAGTCCGCTTCCTCGTCTTCGGTAGCGTGGAGGCACTTGTGCTTTGCCGAGGCCTCCGACGACGCGGAGCCGCAGCCTCGCCTGCGCGGAGTCCACTTCATCTTTGCGGAGTCCCCGGTGGAGGAGGCCCTCGTCTTCAGCCGCGCGGGGGCACTTGTGCTGTGCCGAGGCCTCCGACGCCGAAGAGCCGCAACCTCACCTGCGCGAAGTCCGCTTCCTCGTCTTCGGCAGCGCGGAGGCACTTGTGCTTTGCCGAGGCCTCCGACGACGCGGAGCCGCAGCCTCGCCTGCGCGGAGTCCCCGGTGGAGGAGGCCCTCGTCTTCAGCCGCGCGGGGGCACTTGTGCTGTGCCGAGGCCTCCGACGCCGAAGAGCTGCAACCTCACCTGGCTGCGGAGTGGACGAGCCACCGACCCAATGCGTGCGCACGGTGCAGAGGACTCGCGCTGCTGGCTGCGAAGTGCGAAGCGGAGTCTCGGCGGAGGCTAGAGTGGCGCAGCGCGTCCTGCGTTGCTTGCTTCACTGCTCGACGAATAGCCAGCCGCCACACGCTGCTCCGACGCGCCAAATTTCCGCCAGCGCTTGGCCGTAATCGACGAATTCGTGGCGGAGCCGGGGCGGGGTAGGCCATCGGAGAAGCGAAGCGCAGAGCCGGGGAACTCCGCCCGTGCTGAAGTGGCGCTGCATGCCGACGTGCGGAGTCGTGCGGCGCGGATGATCTGCGGAGGCCGGAGTTGCGTCGAAGAAGACCCCTCCGCGTTGACGTACCGACGGAGTTCACCACGTGAACCAGGGAGGGAGATGGGCGCAGAGACGATGTCGCTGGTGCCAGACACGGAGTCACTGCCTGCGAAATCTCGTGTGCTTTTTCCCTGCGGCCGGCTGTCGCTGAGGCAATATTTAATAAAATACTGGCAATAAACTCCGGCCTACGGAGGACTATTGGGTGGATGCATGGATATGTGAGTGGGTGCTTTTGAGTGCAGGCATGGATGGGTGGGACTTACGTGGATACCACACACTAGAAGTCTACTTCGAGTGCTTCGTGCCTGCATGGGTACGTACATGCATGGATGGATAGCTCGGATGCATGCCTGAAAGAGTGCGGATGGATAATTTACATGCACGCGTACGCGAATAGATACGAGACTCCGTCCACCGCCGGGAGTTTCCGCAACGGGGTTACGTCCCAATGGCGGAGTCTCGCGGAGGCTCCGAGGCGGTCTTCGACGGCACAGAGTCCACGACCGCGCGGGGACAAGCGGAGACCAAGACACGAAGCTTCGACGCTACGCGGAGGTCGGAGCCAAGGAGGCCGCGGGCCCGGAGACCACGACGACCCAAGTGCCTGGGCGCAGCCTTGGGCGAGGGCCAGCGCGACGCCACGTTGGTGGAGACCCAACCAATCCATGAGGAAGTTCATGTAACTAGATCTTTTACACCCAAGGGCCTATCCAACTGCTACAGAGCCGACTACCACAGATCTATGTGCATGCGTCGAATGCGGTCACATGCCACAGAGACGCTCTCGCGTAGTGTACATGTGTATCAAAGCGAATAGGCTAGCATCAGGATGAACTTATCTGCTGCGCTCATGGCAATGGATCGATGAATTTTTGGTGGTGTCCTCTGTCCCATCCGGACGGGATCCAGCACGCAAGACGTATCCCTGCCCAGCCATGGTGGCTCTTCTTTGCGCGACTTCTTGCCCAGTCCCCACGGACGGCGCCATCTGTTGTGGCTACAGGCCAAACAGTAGAGAGGGGGACTAGTAGAAGAGGAAGAGGAGAGCCAGATCTATGGGGAGTTGGTAAGAATGAGAGGATGTCCCTCCTTTGCCCCTCCTGGGGGTTTATATATATGAGTGGGGTAGAATGGGAAATCTCCATTCTACCCCTTAGTACTTACAAAGGATGAGGGTACATTGGTATATTTACACTGGTATATTCCTCTACACTATTGGGCCTATTACATGTTGGACTAGTTGCATGGCCCAGTCGCGGGGGGTTGGGCCACCCCCACAACAGACATAAAAGGAATTTGAAGAAATTCACCAGAGTGCTCAGAACAAGAGTTGGAGAGATGAACACTAGCGAGAATGATGGGCTCTCGATGACGGCGGAGTTTTGGGTTTGAGGAGGCTTGGCAAAGATTGGAAAGGATTGAGAGGGGTCACGATGTCATATATAAAGGCTCATAAGAGATGGAGACTGATGAGGCAATGGGGTCCCAATCTTCCAATAGGATGATAACTTCGATTTGGAAGAGAATGACTTTTATGATGCAGGCTTCTAACCGACCATGACTAGAACACTAAGTAATCACTAAACCATACTCTAAGTCATTATCAACCGTGCCAAGAACGCGGTTGACTAGACCACGAAGGTCTATTCTTGCATGGAACCAATGAACATGCAAAAATAAGATGACAAGTAATATGAAATTACAAATATTTAAGAACTACTGGTAAGTTGGGATTCCGAATAAGGATTTTGACTGGGTGGTCTAGTCGACACATGCAGAAGATATAAGTTGCAACGAAAGCAAACTAAACATAAATGAAATCCAAAGAAATTAGAAGGGTGCGGCTTCCTTACATAGGAGAGGGAAAGGCATGCAAAAATTTGAAATAAGGGGTGGTACTATTCACAGTACTGTTTATGTGAACAGTATGGCCGTGAATAGTATGGGCCAAGAGAGGGGGCGCCTTCCCCTTGGGCCCAAGCATTACAAGGCCCAATTTGACCCAAACAGGTGATACAACACTTTTTTTTAGTGATTGCGGTATGCACAAGAGGAATTTAGAGGTGAGACTAGATCCATTGAAAAGATAATGAGAAAACCTTTCCAACAAGTACTCGTGGAACTCAAACAGACTTTGTATGTGAAAGTTATGCATATTTGAAGTTGGGCCTGTCAGGCTGAATCCAAATTGATCTAGAGGCCGAATTGGATTCTAAAATGTGTCCAACTTGAACTCTTGCTTGAATCGGTCCAAAAGTGATTTGGTGCTACAATAATGTATATATTCATTATTAGGTAGCATCATATAGTTCATATAATATAAAGGCACTCCTAAAAACGAGTTTACCTGATAATTTAAGTGAAGTGTATGAGCTATTGTAATTAGAATAGCAAGCATAGCAAATATGGTTGTATCCATAAGGATCATGTCCTCATCATCCTCCCCTTCTTGAAAACAAAGCCATCCTCGGCTTTCGATAAGCTGAAAGTATAATAACGAAGAAGCCAAGGTGTATGCATGGTATATGTATATGTCATCCGTTTTAACAATTCTTCGCTATTGCACAATTAATGTTATAAAATAGAATAATCATATACATTAATAAGAAAATTAAAATTTCTCACACAGCAATTATTGTAACTAGTTTTGCAAATGTAAGGAAAGCATTTATGCAATTGAAATCTCTGAAGTTGTAAACTCGCAGTAGTGGCATATATGGATAAAGTTACAACTTTTGGAATCATTCAAAGTTCATCCATATAATCAGATTTCAATTGAGCAATAGCAAATTCTTCTAGCAAGGGTGAAGAGATTTGTAAGTTCTTCCATAATTCATCATCTTTATTTAGATTATCCATATTTGATGGTGCAAAGGGATGAACAAATTGTGAAGAAATGGGAAGGAATGGATTCCTAGAATGATTTGGAACAACTTTCATTTTGGTAAGACATAGAGATAACGTTTGGTTGAAGAGTTGGCTTGGGAGGGGCATAGGGCACCGTTGCTCTCTTTCTGCTCGGTCTATTCAGCCAAGGCTTTAAGATGAACCGTGTTCAATGAACAGTACCTGATGGAAGAGAGAGAGAAGTGAAAAGGGGAAAAGAAAAGAAAGGATGGGTCAAGAGAAATATGTTGCACCTAGAAAAATATAATGGATATTTTTCTAGATATTTAAATTTTTGAATTTTGGAATTTGAATGCGAATTTAGAATTTTAGACTGGAATTGGAATTTTGATATTACCTTCCAGGATTACACATAAAATCCAAATAAAAACCAAATGTTTTTAATTAATAAATATGAAATTAATTTTTACAGGAAACTAAATTACTCTTTGTTTATTTTAAATTTTTTACTCATAAATTACTTTAATTAAATTAATTAATTTTCTATTTTTGAAATAAAACCTAGGCTGTGACAATTTGTAGCGGAAAAATTTTACTGGATGGCATGTTTTAAGTTTTCTCTAGTAGGAGAGACCAGGACTACTTTATCCCCTAAGCCCTTTATCATCAAGGACCTGTCGAAGTGTGTAGTCCATTGGTCGTGGTTTTAGTACTCGAGCCATTGGATGGGTTCATGATTTGCCCACTCAGTGATGAATTTTGCTAAAATCTGGGACTTAATGGCTATTCATGAAATAAAATGGAGATCAAACTCCCGAAGTTCAATCACTCATTTCACTATACGTTCCGATGATTCACTATTTTGGAGAACTTGGCCTAGAGGATACCCAGTCAGCACCACAATTTTATGGGCCTAGAAGTAATGACTTAGCTTCCTCAAAGTCATAAGGAGGGCCTATAATAAGTTTTGTATTTTTGGATATCTCTATTTTGGTCCATGTAAGACTTCACTTACGTAATATACTGATCATTGGATATTGTCGCATCAATGACTAGTACCATACCCATTGCTTATGGCATATCAGCCAAATATAAGACTAAGATCATCCTACTTTTGGAGAGACTAAGAGTGGGGCACCTTTCAAGTATTTCTTGACTTCTTCAAAGGCCTTATTGTCTTCTTTGGTCCATTCAAAACTCCCATGTTTCCAAACAAGCTTGAAGAAAGGTGTAACAACCCCATTTTTAGAAACAGGGCTATCGTACGTCCCACAATAGCTCAGGAGTTCAGTTGCAGACAGAAGGAGTATCATGCCGACTCACGAACATTTCAAAAGCATTAATTTGATTAAAATATGACCTATCGGTCAACTTTTAGCAACTTTACGGGCATCCAAGCATAAAACCTAACTTACATTCAGAAGAACCGAAGAAAATTTCCACAAGAATGCTTGAGTACAGCTATAACCCTAACAAAAAACTTATAACATCCCTTTATTCTTTTGATTTCTATTTTGGTGCAAAAATATAACAAGAATGACTACAACCAACTATACTCAGCAAGTCCCATGGGGATGCACTATATAACTACTTGCCAGGATTTTAAAGAGATGACGTATAGTGGTTTTATGAAGGTATTTGTGGATACAATTTTATTTGTAAACATGTTTAAATTAATAAATCAAAGTAAGAACTTCTTAAGAGATTGGGGTTTCAAAATTTGATTACCTGGTTACAACATTACCAAATCTACTTATGCTATTGGAACCACCTATTAAACACAGCTTCATTTACTAGAAGCACGGTGTATTCATTTATAATTGACTCTGCAGAGTTGCCTAGATTTACCCATAAATGTTCTCACTGTCACAATGTCATGCAATAGACACACAATAGTTAGCATGTGACTAAGGTGAGAAAACAAGGTATTTCACTTCTCATCTCTTTATAGGGATTAGGTAACACAGGCAATCGATATTCCACTGGCCAACGCAGAAAGCGTGTGACCTGACTCCTATGTAATCCTACCATTGTTAAGTATTGTTTTACTGTTTCCATACCACCCCCTTTTATGCATGTGTGCTATTCCCTTCTAGAACCCCAACACCCTATAGATATTTAATTGAGTTGAATAGCTACTAAACCATGTTTGACACGTCAAAACTTATGGTTGGGTGATCACTATATTATTTACTTAACATAAGGTTATAGTCCTTACTTTTTACCGAGGCAACTTCCATCTACAAACCAATATTCCAATGCTCTATGGCATTGCCACCCATCTGATCCAAACCTCCTCCCTAGGGTAAGATCACAAAACCCAACCATCCAGTGACTTCCTATGATGCCCCTTACCCTAGTACCATTTTTATAATTCTACCAGCAAAGTGCCATGTCACTTAGTAGTTTGAAATAAATGAGTTCCTAATCTACCATGGATATTTAAATAGTACATTTAGTATTACTAGGGTTTGTCAAGGTGAATATGGCCATCAAATTAAATAGGGCTTTTTCTATGGTAGGATATAACTAAGTATCATATCATTCTAAACATTTATTGTACATAAAATAATAGTGTGTAAATAAGAATAATGAAAATATTATAAACAAACAATTAAAATAGTGTGGGTTCAACTTGATCAAAAACATGTAGTCTCCTGGTTAGACACTGACTTCAATTACTCCCGTAGCTCTTCTGCTGACTGGTCGGAGTGCAACTGGCACAACCTTTGCTTGAGTTTTTTGTCAGGTCAGAGTGCTAGCCTATGCTCAATCACCTCCTAGGGACACTAGGCATGTTAATGTTTATCATGCGAATACATCTGAGTTTGCTTCGAGGAAGGAGACGAGCGACTCTTCCTATTTAGGATTGAGTCATGTCCCAACTTTGACAGTTCTTGAAGGTATATCCTTGTCGAGAGGTATCTCCTTGACTTGGTTGGAGGGTTTTGGAGCCACTTTTGGTCTTAAGTGCTTCACTTGTATAGAAGACATGTTACCATTCCTGATCGGTAATTCATTTACCAATTCAAGAGACTTACAATCACAGGCATATGCCATCAGTCCCCTCGAACCATTATGACCCCTTTTGGCCATAGCATTTTGAGACTTTGGTAATCATAATGCGTGGCTACCAGAAACTTGGCTAAAACTGGTCGGCCAAGGATCCTATTGTATGCAGTTTCAAAATCTACTACATCAAATGAGATCCTTTCCGTTCGGAAGTTATCAGAACTTTTGAACATAACCAATAGGGACACCTGCCCAATCAGTTTATTCAGAGATCCCAGAACTATGCCATGAAAGGCATACTTCACAGGTTTTATTTTTGACTTAGGAACTTGCATTTCATCTATAGCTCTCGCAAATAAAATGATAAGAGAACTACCTCCATCAACTAGAACTCAATTAACCTTAAAGTTATGCATAGTAGGTTCTACAATCATAGGAAACCTACCTGGTTGAGTTAAAGGGGTGGAGTAGTCTTCTCGGCTAAAGGAGATGGTTGTTTCTCACTATCTTGATGGCTTGACAATGACTGGTGCATTGGCGAGGTTCACGTCACGTTCCATGGTCTTCAGTTGTCATCTGGACTTGTAGGAGGAGGATCTACCAAAGATCACATAAACAGTGTGATCTGGCTCCTAGTACTCCATTTCTTCACCACCATCTATACCTTTTTTGGTGTTCGGTTCTTTGACCTCCTGTATAGAAGGGACAAGATCCTTACTCAAGTAGTAATCCTCAAGCTTCTTTTGCCAAGCACGGTAGTTATGGAGATCAAGCCCTATCATTTGGTGGAGTGGACACCACATTTTATTTCTCTTGGACTCATCGATCAGAGCCTTTCCTTTATTTTGACCAGAATGATCCTTTTTAGTCTTGGCATATTTCTTTGGAATCACAAGGACTTCTTTGGTATTGGGCTTACGATTCTTGTTACCATTTGGTGATTTCTTGAACTTTTTCCTTCTTCTCCAGGCCTAGTTGAATAATCTTCTCTATCTAATTGATGGTCTTATTCCATTTGACTACTTCGCTAGTGGCAGCGTATTTATCGGCCATATCGAATAGCTCGATGATTGTCCGTGGAGAGTTCGTTGTGATGCCCTCCATAAACCGTCTGTTCCTAGTCTAGTTTTGAACACATGGATAACAGAAGAATCTACCACCTCTAAGATAGAGCACGAACCTAACTAAACCTTTTGATGTATTGTCGCAAGGTCTCATTGGGGTCTTGTTGGATCCAACGAAGGTCATCTTCCTTCCTAGGTCAATTGTACGTCCCATGGAAGTTGGCAATCGATAGGTCGCAGAGTTGTTCCCAACTTTAGATTGATCCTGCCAGTCGATTGAGCAACCACGAACAAGTAGAACTCTCATGAATTATCAACAAATAATTTGCCATCACATTGTCATCACCTTCCTCAGCCCTAATTGCAGTGGTGTAAATCTATAGAAATTCCAACGTCTTTTGCTATCCATCACATTTCTCAAGATTTGTTGGTTAGAAGCTTTTCGACCAGCATACTGCTTGAAGGCCTACCAAGAAAGCCTGACAACATGTGATTAGGCCGTGGCGTCTTCTTTGGAAGGCACTAGAATGTAGTCCATTGGAGACCTATTTCTCCAATAGTCATAACGGGGAGCTGGTACCTCTATCCGATTGTGGACACTCAAATGGTGTCTCTAACTAGATACATAGTTTAGATGATGGCATAGATCATTTGGACCGTATCCCTGATTTCATATTTCATGATGAGGGGGAGGAGTTGCTTTATTTTCAAAGAGCCTTTTTCTCTCGTGGCTTCCTTGTCAAAACCTTTTTAGCGGGTCTTGTTCCTACTGATGGATTATTATCAACTCGACCATGTTGGCTTCTGCCATGTGAGGAATACATAGATGAGGTGAACATTTGGCTCTGAGATTGCCTTTGCTCTCGATACATCTCTATGTGTGGCATGGTTTGTGGGAGGATCTTCAATACCTGACCTGCAACTTGAGCATATCCCAAGGTTTCTGCCAGAGCAGTGTCTAGGCTATTAAGAATATCATGCATACATTGTAGGTTTTGAATAGTTACTGAAGGCCTTGGAGCATTCCTATCAGCATAAGGAATATGACGACTTAAGTTTTTCCTTGAGTTCCCTGCTCGCTCCATGCTACTTAGCAAGCGCAGAGGGGTAGAAATAGGCAGATTAGATGATCGTTGTCCACTAGTTCCATTATTTTTGACTCCTTAGGGTGATGCCAGAGCATTCGTACCATTCTGACTAGCGAATTGTGGGGGAGTCTGTCATGAATAACCATGCATGGCATCTATAGAGGTATCTCTGATTGTGTTAACTTCATGCTTCCAGTAGAAATCTCCTGATGAACTCCCATTGAAGTTGAGGGAGAGCCTTCCATTGCTTCGACAAGTAGTTTTCATGATGGAGAACAATTGGAGACCATCGTTTTTGGATGGCTGTGTAGTAGACTCAATCTGATCTAGTGAATTTTTGATCGAATGATGAATGTTATTATCTTCGCCTGACTTTTTGCCAAGGGTAACTTCATCGACAATGTGACTAGGTGTTGATCAGCTCCCGTAATATGTAGGAACTATTGGCTAATAGTGGTCACCCACGACTACATTGAAAGTCCTTTGACCCTCGGATCATGGTGTCATACTCTTGTTGCCATATTTGCTGATCGAAAGTAACGGGCTTGCCACGGTACCTGTGCATTCTAACAAGGCCAGAATGTCTGATTCCCCTAGTAATACTGATGACAGGGCAGCTCCATCTGGTCAACTTCGCTGGTCTCAAAGACTAGTGAGCCTGGAATGGAGGATGAGGAGGAGGCATCATCTTCTATGGCGTGAATGCATGCATCTATGTCGAGGTCGACATACTCTACCAGATTGAAACAATTTTCCTCATCCTAGGTTTCTTCCATGATCACATAGGCGATGTGATAGAAACAAGGGAGGATGATGCTTGCTAATGAGAAAGTTCGAGGACTCAGTGCCTTGTTCCTCATGAATGGTGCCAGCTACGGACAGTGAAGTCGCCGACCTTACAAAATGTGAGAAAAAAGGTTGAATTCCTTGGAAGGATTCAGGAGGAGAATAGGGATGATCTTTACACTACTACAAGAGAGGCTATACTGGATGGCTACATCACAGACGGTTCCGTGTGAACCATCTGTGATTAAACTGTCACAGACGGTTTATACTGGCAGCCGTCTATAATATTTTCATAGACGGTTATTAACACGAACCGTCTGCGATAATTGAGACATCACAGACGGTTCGTATTTAAGAACCGTCTGTGAACTTTTACAGACAGTTCTTAATATGAACCGTCTGTGATAATCTGGACAACACAGACGGTTCGTGTTAATAACCGTCTGTGAAACTATCACAGACGGTTCTTAATACGAACCGTCTGTGGTAAACTTGACAGACCATTTTCGTATGAACTACAGAAGCTAAACTGAGACGAGAGTCAAATTCAAGGCAATTTTATTACAAAAGTGCAAAAAAAAGGGATTCCCAGATTTGAATCTTCTGGGCTTCATATGCTTCTTCGCCGACTTACGGAGTTGGAGGATCACCATTGTGTTCTCGAATGCCGTCAAGATTGTCCTTGCCCTCTCCACTTCCTCCTCAAGCCTGGACAAATCATTAGCATGTTCCATAATCTCAAACAGGATGCCATGATAAGCTTCCTCAGAATCGGCCGATTTTGCTTGATCGGCAAGGTTATCCATGTGTGTCTGCACTGCCGCATGATCTTCCTCCGTTTTGCGCATATTGTAGAGAAGAACGAGGCTGAGGGCGGTTTCCCTATCCTGAGTGGCAACGATACACCTCCGTCGACGGCGGATGATGAGGTCCAGCTGACGGATAGAAGCGAGTCGAGGAAGGAGAGCAGGGCGTGAGCGGAGGAGCTGCTCCAGACGTAAATTGTTGGCCGCCTGTGTAAGGTTGCGTCCGAACAACTCATGATGGATAGATGAGAGGAAGGACATCAAAAGAATTTTAGATGTCATTATTTAGAAATCTGGTGATGAAGAAAATGAGGAGAGGACGTACAGTGTGTAGAAGAGCAGGATTAGGGCGCGCATATTTAAGCATTAACATAGACAGTTCGTATTCCAAACTGTCTCTGATATTAATATCACAGACGGTTCGTATTCCAAACCGTCTCTAATATTAATATCACAGACGGTTCGTATTCCAAACCGTCTCTGATCTATCACAAACAGTTGGTATTACAAATCGTCTGTGATATTATGGCCATCACTGACGGTTCGTGTTAATAACCGCCTGTGATGATTACATGTCACCGATAATTGGCGTATACCCAGGATTTCGATCTCACCCGTCCATTCTCTCCACATCGAATGGCAGGCAGCAGTTCCTCCCACAGCTCGGCCCTTATTAATAACCCCATCTACCTTTCCACCGGTACTAGTCACGTGTGAGTTCATCCACTACCTAGCTTCCTTCATGCATCTCCCCTCCGCTATGAGCTAGTGCTTCCATCGCGGCACGGCGGGTGGATGGACAGTACACTCTTGCTGTAACTGTCATAAGTGTGTCTTGTTCATCCTCACCGTCGTGCCATGAAGGGTTCGTTAGCTTGTTATCCTGTAATAGATCTGAATGTGTTGTTGTGCTTGCCTCTGTATTTGCTTGTTCCTCCACAACGCCGACTACTGCCGTGAGTTAGCACCTCCATCGCGGCACGGCGGCATACTAGGCAACACACTCTTGTCGTAAGTGTCGTAAGTGTGTCTTGTTTAGTGTGACCGTCGTGCCACGAAGGGTTCATTAGCTGTAATAGATCTGAATATGTTGTTGTGCTTGCGTCTCTATTTGCTTGTTTTCAAAGACCATGGGACATTATTTAATTTCTTGAGGCTAGCCAAAAAAACTGAAAAAATTTGACGTATAGAGTGATCTATCACAGATGGCTTGTGGTATAAACCGTCTGTGAAGGTCTATCACAGACGGTTCTATTTACGAACCGTCTGTGATAAGCACAATCACAGACGGTTAGTAACACGAACCGTCTCTGATAGTATGCATCACAGACGGTTCGTGTTAATAACTGTCTGTGATAAGCAAATGTTACCAATAATTGGCGCATACCCAGGATTTCAATCTCACCCATCCACTCTCTCCACATCGAATGGCAGGCAGCAGTTCCTCCCACGGCTTGGCCCTTATTAATAACTCCCCATCTACCTTTCCAGCGGTACTAGTCACGCGTGAGTTCATCCACTTGCTAACTTCCTTCATGCATCTCCCCTCCGCTATGAGCTAGCGCCTCCGTCGTGGCACGGCGGGTGGCTGGACAACACACTCTTGCCGTAAGTGTCGTAAGTGTGTCTTGTTCAGCCGCACCGTCGTGCCATGAAGGGTTCGTTAGCTTGCTATCCTGTAATAGATCTGAATGTGTTGTTGTACTTGCCTCTATATTTGCTTGTTCATCCACAACGCCGACTACTGCCAACATACTCTTGCCGTAAGTGTGGTAAGTGTGTCTTGTTTAGCTGCACTGTCGTGCCATGAAGGGTTCGTTAGCTTGTTATCCTGTAATAGATCTGAATGTGTTGTTGTGATTGCGTCTGTATTTGCTTGTTTTCAGAGGGCATGGGTAACATTATTTTATTTCCTGTTTCCGTATACAGTGAACTATCACAGACGGTTTGTAGTGTAAACTGTCTATAAAGGACTATCACAGACGGTTCTATATACGAACCGTCTGTTATACTCACCAATCACAGACGGTTCTTATTACAAACCGTCTATGATATTATGGACATCATAGACGGTTCGTGTTAATAACCATCTGTGATAATGTAGACTATCACAGACGGTTCTTTATACGAACCGTCTGTGATAAGAACCAATCACAGACGGTTATTAATATGAACCGTCTGTGATATTGTTGGTATCACAGACGGTGCGTATATAGAACCGTCTATGATAATTCACAGACGGTTGTTAACACGAACCGTCTGTGATATATTCTTTTCACAGACTGTTTGTGGTTGGAACCGTCTATGATATTCTGCACACTATTAATTACTTGGCGTACTTGCTCGATGTCGACACAGATCTGTCTTCATTGCACTGCATCGGTGGAGCAAGGCGGCTGGCTTTAGGGAGTTAGGGGTGAAAACATATCACTGTCTTCTTAGTGATCTGATCAGAGGTTAGTACTCAATTACTTAACAATTTTAGTGATCTGATCTGATCACCGTCTTTTGTTTAATTTAAATCTAGCTAGCTAGCTAGCTAGGTTTAGAAAGATAATGTTAGTTTGCTGGATTTCAGAATGGGTGGCTAGCTAGCTATATACCTACGTAATATATATAGATGTATGTCATGTACATGTAAGTATGTATAGCTAGTATGATTTGCTATGTAGTAGTGGTAATAATCATTTTTGACACCCATTTGTTACTTATGTAGCGTAGATGGACCGAAACTGGATGTACATTGAGAACCGTGTGAGTGAAGAATACATTAATGGCGTGTCTGCTTTTAGAAGGGCGGCCGAGCTGGATATGTTGAAGAAGGGGATGAAATATATGTATTGTCCATGCATTTATTGTGATAATCTCAAGATGTTTAGCAACTCAAATACAGATCGAAGCTCACTTGATTGAAGGGTTTCGAAAAAGGTACAAATGTTGGACCATCCACGATGAAGAAAAGAGTACACAAGAAGGTAGTTATGACATAGTCGAGGGAGACAACGATATGCCAGATGTGGACTGTTCTTTCGATCATGAGGATAGGTCGCAGGATGACAATCTGGATCAGATGTTACGTGATGCGAAGGAACTATAGTGAGAGAGTTTGGTAAATTCGAGGGCTTGATGGAGGACTCGGAGAAACCTTTGTTCCCGGGCTGCAAGCCGCAATACACGAGGTTGTCATCAATTCTAGAACTGCTGAAATTGAAGGCAAGCAATGGTTGGTCCGACAAGAGTTTCACGGCATTGTTAGGTCTCCTAGCGGACATGCTTCCAACGGGAAATGTGTTGCCGAGAACCACCTACCAAGCCAAGAATATTCTTTGTCCATTAGGAATGGAAGTAGAAAGAATACATGCATGTCCGAATGATTGTATCCTGTACCGTAAAGAGTATTCTAGCTTACATGTTTGTCTGGTGTGCAAAGCATCTCGATACAAGCGTAAAAATGACTCTGATGATGGGAAGGGCATCGAGGTGAAGCAAGGAGCTCCTGCTAAGGTGATGTGGTATCTTCCTGTAATCCCCCGTTTGAAGTGTTTATTTGCAAACCGCAAGGATGCAAGATTGATGCGTTGGCACTGGGAGCAGCGTAAGAAAGACGGAATGATAAGACATGTTGCTGATTCTGCCCAGTGGAGGAACATCGATAGGATGTTTGTAGATTTCGGTGTGGAACCGAGAAATATAAGGTTTGGGTTGAGTACAGATGGAATGAATCCTTTTGGTAACATGAGCAGCCGATATAGCACCTGGCCCATGACTCTGTGCATGTACAACCTTCCTCCTTGGCTGTGTATGAAGCGGAAGTATATTTTGATGTCACTACTTATCCAAGGGCCGAAGCAACCTGGCAATGATATTGATGTGTTCTTAGCACCATTGGTGGAAGATCTTGTAATACTGTGGAACGAAGGGGTACATGTATGGGATGCGGACAAACGAGAGAACTTCACTCTATGCACCATGTTGTTTTGCACCATTAATGATTTTTCTGCCCTTGGTAACCTGTTAGGGTTGAGTACAAAAGGAGCCAAAGCGTGTCCGCACTGCTTAGATTATACCGAGAGTGTGTGGTTGAACAACTCGCGCAAAACTATGTACATGCGTCACTGTAGGTTCCTTCCAAAGTATCACCCATACTGCAAGATGAAGAAACAATTTGACGAAAAAAAAGAGGATGACTCAGTACCAAGACCTTTTAGCGGGAAAGAGATGTATGATATGGTCAAGGATATAAACGTTGTGCTTGGAAAGGGACGTAAATTGAGGAAGAATATGTGGAAAAAGAGGTCAATATTTTGGGACTTGCCTTATTGGGAGCACTTAGAAGTTCGCAATTGCATCGATGTCATGCATGTAAAGAAGAATGTATGTGACAGTTTGATTGGTCTCTTACTGAACATTCTTGATAAAACAAAGGATGGTGTTAACGCAAGGCGTGACTTGGTCGCTATGAACATCAGGACCGAGTTAGCACCGATAGAGACCGATAAAGGCCGGACGTACCTTCCCCCAGCTTGCTACACTCTGTCTAAGTTCGAGAGAACTGAACTGTGCCAGTCCTTACATGGTGTGAAAGTTCCATCTGGTCACTCCACCAGCATGAAGAAACTTGTTTCCATGGAACATTTGAAATTAATTGGCATGAAGTCTCACGACTGTCATGTGCTAATGACACAAATGCTACCTGTTGCAATTAGAAGTATTTTGTTGAACAAGGTTTGAGTGACAATCATAAGGCTATGTTATTTCTTCAACGCAATTGCTCAGAAGGTCATTGATCCCGATGGACTAGATGATCTGCAAACCGAGGTGGTGACAACTCTATGTCATCTAGAGATGTATTTCCCTCCATCATTTTTTGATATCATGGTCCATCTCATTGTGCACTTTATGAAAGAGATAAAAATATGTGGCCCCGTATTTTTACGTCATATGTACCCTTTCGAGAGGTACATGGGAATTCTGAAGTCCTATGTACGCATTCGATCTCGACCGAAGGGTAGCAATATCGAAGGTTATACAACAGAAGAGGTCATTGAATTCTGCATTGGCAACATGGCTCAGGTCGAGCCGATAGGTGTACCTCTATCTCGTCACGAGGGGAGGCTAGAGGGTATCGGGACTATCGTAAGGAAAGCAATAACTCTGGATCAAAATACGTATGCTCAAGCCCATTTCATGGTTTTACAACACATGACTGAAGTGACCCCATATATTGAAGAGCACAAGGACATGCTACGTCAGGAGAATGCAGGCCAGTCAGAAGTTTGGATCACGAGACAACACAACCGTCAGTTCAACAAATGGTTGAAGGCGCAATTGACTAGGAGGTCGTCAAGTGAAACACTACAATCATTGGCAAAAGGGCCAAAATTTACAATTGTGACATGGCAAGGATACGACATTAATGGCTACACATTTTATACAATGGTCGGGATAGAAAGAGCACAAAGGCGAGAACTCGGTGTCCGCATAGATGCCTATGATGCGCACGTCAGTACCGCTGGCCGAAGCTCATACTATGGGCTTGTAGAGGAGATTTGGGAGCTTGACTATGTAATTTTCAAGATTCCTCTATTTCGTTGCCGTTGGGTCCAACTCCCACGGGGTGTAAAGGTCAACAAGTACGGCGTCACTACCGTGAACCTCGAATGTGTAGGATACAAAGACGAACCATTCGTACTCGCAAGGCAAGTTGTTCAAGTATTTTATTTAACCGACCCGGCAAATAAGAAGCGCCATGTAGTTCTTCAGGGAAAAAGAAGGATTGTCGGGGTTGAGAATGTTGTGGATGAGGAAGAGTACAATCAATTTGATGATTTGCCTCCATTCGGTGACGGCATCAGGCTCGAGGAAGAACAAGGCGATGAAGCAAGCTATATGCGTGTCGATCATCGTGAAGGGCTTTATTTAAAATGAAATAGCCAAGTGTAATAAAAGTAACTATGAAATATTTATATTTATGGTTATGCTCACATTTTTCATAAATGTAACTATGTTCCATTGTAATTGTAAAATGACTCAGGAACTAAGAAATAGTTATATTTATGGTTATGCTTGCGTTTTTCATAAATGTATCTATGTTCCATTGTAATTGTAAAATGACATAGGAACCTAGCTAGCTGCTGGTATTTATATTGAACTATTACAGGCGGTTTATTGAAAGAAACGTCTGTGATAATACATCACAGACGATTCTATAAATAGAACCGTCTGTGATAATATGATATCACAGACGGGTTTATACATATAACCATCTGTGATAATATGCATATCACAGATGGTTATATAAATAGAACCATCTGTGATAATATGTATATCACAGACGGTTATATTTATAGAATCGTCTGTGATACAACTATCACAGACGGTTCGCTTACGGAACCGTCTGTGATAGATTCCCTATAAATACCCGCGGAGTCGACACTCGCGCACTCTCTAGTCTCCACTGTCCAGTGCCCCTGCTAGCTAGGTTTTGGTCCCTCCCGCTGCCATTCCCTCCCGACGCCCCTCGCTCCCACCGCCGGTCCCTCCCGACGCCGCTCCCTACCGAAGCCGCTTCCTCCCGACGCCGCTCCCTACCGATGCCGCCGGTCCCTCCCGACGCCGCTCCCTCCTGACGCCGCCGGTCCCTCCTGACACCGCTCCCTCCCGAGAAGTATTTTATGATATATGCTTGCATTTTAGCTTTATGATATATGCTTGACATGTATTTTACGATATATGCTTGACATGTTAGCTTTATGATATATGCTTCACATGTATTCTATGATATATGCTTGATATGTATTTTATGTTGTATGCTTCACATGTTAGCTGTATGATATATGCTTCACATGTATTTTATGTTATATGCTTGACATGTTAGCTTTATGATATATGCTTTATTAGTACTTTATGATATATGCTTCACATGTTAGCTTGCTAAATTGTAGCATATAATATATGTTGCACTTGTTTAGCTCACTGCAGTGATGCAGTCACTTCAGTTAGTCAATTGTTAGAACTTTGTCAAAGGGCATGAAGCAAGTGACGCACTCTAGTGTATCCTGTTCAATGAACTTGATACACTGGTTTGTGTCATTTGCTTCATAGAACTTTGTTTAGGCCCATACCTCACTGCGTCCACACAGTCGTCCAAAATTTTTTAATATATGCCACATAGACCTTCAAAGGGCATGAAGCAAGTAACACATTCCAAAGTATCCGGTTCAATGAACTTGATACACTGGTTTGTGCCATTTGCTTCATAGAACTTTGTTTATTAGCTACAAAGTCTATTTCGAAGGCCCATAGCTCATGGCGGTTAGTTTTTCTTAGAAGAGAGATGGCATCCACACAGTCTTCGTCATCGTCATCTGGGTCTCACACTCCCAAGATTGCGAAAACTAAGCGTGGCCGAGGAGTATCGAAAAGGCCAGAGGGCCAAATGACCATCACGGTGGTCTCTCTGAATGGGGTCCCTCTGGAACCGGCGAAAGCAGCGTCATGATTTTGAACTACCTGCGGGATAATAGGAAGGCAACGGGTCCCCATCACCATAGCAAGCTGGAAAGATTTGACAAAGGATCACAAAAATCAGCTATGGGAAGAAATTACAAATTCGTTCGAGATCCCAGCAGAAGTACAGGGACTCATGCAACGGCAGGCGCTCCTCACAATGGGAAAAGCATGGAAGAATTTTAAGAGCAATCTTGTGACGCATTACATGGCCAAGGATGTCACGCCCTTCACAAAGTATCCTTTCGTGTCGCCGGAAACATGGGAGGCCTTTGTGCAGATGAAGACAATGACTGAATTTCAAGAACAAAGTGCGGCGCACAAGGCTCTCCAGTCACAAAACACTCACCCTCACAGGCTCGGCACCGCTGGGTACGCGGGTAAAATCTCGCAGTGGAGGATGCAGGACGAGGCCGCAATCCAATCGGAGGCCTCCCCACCATTTGTCGGGATCGCAAACGAGCACGCTCGAAACTGGTTGAGAGCGAGGTCATCAACCACATCTTCGGGTGTCTCTTTAAAAAACCTCGCAGATGAGGAAGTGTCCCAACGCCTAGTAAATATGTTAAACTACATAGTTGTTAACACCTCTTGAACTTCATGGGTTCAAAAATAACATGATTAATTGCCTCTTGCTGCAATCATTGACTACCGAATCTTCTCGTGGCTCATTTGAAGAATATAGGGAGAGAGATTTACTATCACAGGCCTTGGAAACAAAGAGCACCCAGGTCGCACACGAGGCATGGGGGTTTATGTATCTTGGAGGCACGGATTTCCAGATTACTTCGAGACATATAGGAGTAGGAAGAGATCCAAGGTGTACCGCAACGAACAAATAAAACATGAGCTTCATGCTCAACTTGAGGAACAACTATCTGCTTCACTTCAAGAGCAGACTGCCTCACTTTGAGGAGAGATAGATTCATTGAGGGAAGAACTGAGACAAGTCCGCAACCAATCACAACCCACCCCTACTACTACGGTACCCAGTCCCCCTCAACGTCGCAGTAGCTGCGCGTCCACACCAATTACTGAACATAGCAATGCCCGCTTACCTATCGATGACATTCAGGTAATTTACCTCTTTAGAATGGTGCATAGATCTCTCTGGTGGACGCCTTAACTCATCTTGTGTCGTTATGTAGGAGCCCATGCCTTGCATCCTCAGAGTCAGGCTTGTTGGCTCTATTCCCGTTGACGCTGGGCACGGCATGGCGTATCCATTGCTGCCAGGGACACTGGTGCACGGTGTACAAGTAGACACCGGTTTCATAAAGGTCTAGGTGGACATGATTAATGATATTTTTAAGACCGTCCCTCTTGAGAAGCCCCAACGAAGAGATTAAGACATTAGGGGATGCCGTCCACACATTCATTCAGTGGCCCAAGAGGGACATCGCCCTCGACTTGCCCGTGCCACAATCTCCACATCCAGTGGCCCAAGAGGGACGTCACCCTAGACCTGTCACATCAGCTTCGGTGGCTCCACCTCCACCTCCAAATCCAGTGAAGTTTGTTGCATCGGCTCCCGCCGAGACGCCACCGAAAACATATCATAAGCGAGGCTCCAAGGCCTCCAAGGCTCATGCGAAGAAAATTAAGCCGCATCCCGGGCCATAGAAGTTCATTCTAGGAGTGTCGTTGGTGCCCGAGTCACAATTACCCCGGCTTGGTTTGGTTTGCAATACATTGCATGCCTGGTACATGGACTAGTCCAACATGAAGCCAAACCGGCAGAGTGCATTCACTCTGAAATATAAGGAGACGCATTTCCTTCACGACTCGGGCTACATCGTCATGACATTTGAAGACTTATGCTTACTATTCAATCTCGACGAACTCGACGCCTCACTTCTACGATGCTGGACACTGTAAGTGTACTGTACAATGAAGTTCTACATTCACGTTATACAGATAAATGTCATTACTCTTTCTTTATGTATAGATACATGATCCAATAAGTCCGACGATCACGACAACCGGTGGGTTTCCTCGACCCTCACTTGTTCTCCGAGAAATCTATCAACCAAGATGCATCCTTCGTGCAAGGTTACATAACGAGGAGATTGATTGCTCACAGCGAGAAGGAGTACGTCATGGTACCCTTCAACCAAGGGTAAGTACTTTTCACTAGTTGCCACACATATGTTTCATTTGTACTTTACATGCAGCATGAACTTAGGATTAATCACTATGGCGACACACATGACTAGGCATCACTGGATTTTGATTATGATTGTACCAAAGTGGAGCAAGGTAATATACCTTGATTCCCTACTTAGGAGCAACCACGACTTCAGTCGTGTACAAGAAGTAATTAACAGGTAAACTCATTTCCTCCATACATAACTCTATTGTAATATTTCCTTCGTTTGCAACGGCCTAGGCTAACTTTTTTGAATCACGTAGGTCGTTTGCTGTTTATGTTGCCCTAGAGGAAGACACGACAAATCCAGTGACAAGCTGCGACACAACACGCGATTTCCGGTACCCGCTACGACACAACAATCCTATATCACACTTTGTTATAATGCCTCTAGAATTGACAATACCTATGTATGTAATTCTATTTTTGCAATGCCACCAACAGCTACAGGGTAACGTATGTGGATTCTACGTTTGCCGCCATATGAAGGAAATCATGGATACTAAGATCAATGATCCAGAGGTTTGTCAGGTCTTTCCAATAATTATTATTTTCTGATTATATATATGTATATATATTTATACACACATGCTAATTAATGGCTTAACATTGCTCCTACAGATAAGTCAAACAATTCCTTCAATTTAATTCATTTGTCAGATCTGTGTAACGATTTTCATTCTATATATGTATGTGATCTGCTGGCCATTTGTTACATTCATCTATGTAGCGAATTTTGTTATAATTTACTTTGAGTTGCAATAAACTTATCTGTCATTTATCTATAATCTGCTTGCTTGCTTTCAAAGGGCATGGCTAGCATATCCTGAGGCTAGCCAAAAAACCGCAAATAAAATAGCTTATGCACTTGCTATCACAAACGGTTCGTTGTTAAAAACCGTATGTGATATTGTATCACAGACGGTTTCAAAGACTGCCGTCTGTGGTATGAATGATATCACAGACGGCCTTTGTTACTAACCGTGCGTGATATACACAATATCACGAGCGGTTTTATTTTGGAACCGTCGTGATATGATTATATCACGAGCGGTTAGTAACAAAACCGCTCGTGATATTGTGTATATCACGACGATTTTGTATAAAAATGCGTGATAGTCGAGTATCCTGACGATTTTTATAAAAAACCGTCTGTGATACTCGACTATCACAGACGGTTTTTTATACAAAATTGTCTGTAATGTGAGTTATCACAGACTGCTCCCACCTATTATCACTTATACCTAAACACTGATGGTTCAGGAACCGTCTGTGATGACGGTTCCGAACCGTCTGTGATAGGTCTATCTGTAGTAGTGTTATTGTTATGAACTAGTTACAAGAGGTGCTACTAGACCTAGCCTTTGCAGTGTCCTATCTTATCTGGTTGGAGCTCTTGATTGATCTTCTGAGATTGGGCCTCTGTTGTTGCTCAGTTGTGTTGTATTTGCTTCTCTTATCTTTTGTCCTCTCTTATCAACCCTTAAATAGCACTGAAGGGGCATCAGTTATCCCTGTGGGTTGGTGTCTTGTTGAATCATCCCGTCTGGTCGAGTGGATGGTTGCTATCAGAGAGAGAGATCTAACAATAACTAATATTCGATTATTGTTAGTGGGAGAGAATCATGGAGACAACTCATGGCTATTATTGTTAGAGACGCAGGGTTGAATCATCGTGCTATTTGGAGCGAATAAAACAGGTGTTTTATTCGTCGCACGAAAGGAATTGTCTAAAGGCCGGTCCTTATAGCAATTCGTGAGATCTCCTAGTAGTCTACTGGTTGGGTAAAATATATAGCAAACCTTCTGTAACATCCTGATTTTTAGAGCCTTTTTGAAGCTTTCGAAATAAAATTCACCATTTGAATTTTTCTGGAATTAATTAAAGCTTAAATGAAATTTTATGAATTAAAAAGATTTAATACGATTAAGTTAAACATTAAAATGTGCTAAAAGTATTTTATTTGAGTTCCCTGAGCCTCAAGAGCTTTTCTGGCATTTTATGTGATTTTTTCTGGATTTATTTGCTATTTTGTAGAGCTCAAAAGTATTTGTTTGAATTTCTGGAAAAAGAAAAAGAAAAGAAATCCTAAACCGACCAGTGGGCCGAAACCCACCAGCCGGCCAGCCCAGCTCGCCGCGCCGATCCGCCCGCCTGCCCCACGCCACGCGTCGCCGATCCGCCGCTCCCCGCGCCCGCCTTGCCCCTTCGGATGTGTGCCACGTGTCACCCATCCACCCGCTGCCGCTCGTGCGCATCGCAGCCGCCTGCTTTTAGCAAGTCGTACTCGTTTACGAGTGGGACTCTCAGGTCGTATCCCACCCGGACTCGTACTCGTGGCCGACCAGGACACCTCTACGACCGGGTATAAAAGGGCCGAACCCCTGGTGTCTCCCTCGTCCGAAGTCAAGCCTCGCCTCCGAGTTGAGCCGCAAACCGAAGTCGTGCCGCCCGCCGCCGTGGTCATACGCGTAGCCGCTGCCATGGTCGTGCCGGAGCCTGAGATCGTGTCGTCCTCGCCGTCGTTTCGCCTTCGCCGATCCGCCGTCGCCGGTGAGTCCCGTCGCCATCCGTGGTTGTAGATCCGTGTGGTTGTAAGGTTCTACGACTACGTTGTAGAGCCTTAGTCGTAAGTCGTAAAGCCACCGGAAAGTTCTTCGTGGTCGTAAAGTTCGGCTGTGGTCGTAAATCGACCACGTGGTCGTAACCCTCCAATCGCGTTTGTCGTGGTCGTAGTCCCTCCGATCGCGTTTGCCGTGGTCGTAACCCTCCGATCGCGTTTGCCATGGTCGTAACCCTCCGATCGCGTTTGCCGTGGTCGTAACCCTCCGATCGCGTTTGTCGCGGTCGTAGTCCCTCCGATCGCGTTTGCCGTGGTCGTAACCCTCCGATCGTGTTTGTCGTGGTCGTAGTCCCTCCGATCGCGTTTGTCGTGGTCGTAGTCCCTCCGATCGCGTTAGCCGTGGTCGTATCCCCCTTTTCGACCACGTTGATTCCCGAATATGACTTGTTTTCTCTAATTTAAAACTTCCCAGAGCCCGTTCTCCCTCGTCCTAGCTCCGATTGACCCGATTCTTTTTCCTAAATTCATCTAAAACTGAGCTCTATCTTTTGGTTCAAGTTTGAGAATTTTTGGAGTTCATTTGAATTTTATTTGATTTTATTTTGTGTTTCGATTTGCGTTCTCTCGTTAGATCACGCGTTCAAGGAGCGGAAGTTGGATTTGAAGATCAAGAGCCGTCAACTGAGCAAGGCCAAGGCAAGTCGTGTCCTTTGATCATGTTGAACCCAGTTTGTAATCTATTATTTAATTAGTTTGTTTAAAATTATCTTGCATCGCTATTTTTATTCAAACCCTTGTATTGGTAGTTCTCGTCCCAATTGGTTATTTCCCTCCTTGATATTTTGGAATACCTTGATGCCATTGTCACCTTAGGTTGGGAATTTAATTAGTGATGCTATGTTATTTGTCACATTGGGTTGGTACGATTAGAATGCTTAGCCTTGCTTATTTTGCGAAAGGGTTCATCATCACATGTGGTTAATTAATCTTGACTTAATGATATACTTGAATGTGGTGGTTAACCACGATTATAAAACTTGTTCCCATGGCATGGGTAGTGTCATTGGTGTTGGTTATACAAAATTGGTTTTTACTTGGGCGATTGATCGTGCGAAGAAAGGGGTGCTGAATGCACATGGGATGTGGATGCTTCGCCTGGGTAATTCTTAAGGACTTAACTTTGTGCGCCATTGATCTGAGCTAAGTCGTGCAAACCACATGTCTAGTATGGGATAGACCTGGCATAATAATTTGTGAAGTCTCCACTTTGGTTTTGCTACCGATGTTGTTGTGGCGTAAGAGGGGCAATTATCGACTAGGGGTTACCCTACTCGACGCGAAACCTTAGCGAGTGGGATCGGTGGAGATGGATCATTGTAAAAGCCTTGTTGTGATTATCTTTAACGTGAGGATTATCACATCGTGTGGGTACAGATTGTGCAACCTCGTAGAGTGTAAAACTATTCGAATAGCCGTGTCCTCGGTCATGGACAACGCCGGTGATCTCACACGAGGGTAGAGTTTTCATAAAAACCTGGTTGGGTTAAGTTGGGAAGTGAATGGTTAGTTCACGGTGTTCATTTCATGGATCTTGGTTCATGGTGGATTCCTTGGGTGAATGGTCAATTCACTTGTGGTTGATCTCAATTCCTTTGGTTACTTATTTATTATCATTTACAAAGCTTGCTTTTCAATCTACTTATTGTATTTACTTTAAATTGTTGCTTTCTGCAAAATTAACCTCTCAGCCATCCATTGGTAAGCCTTGCATACTATATTGCATCTTTGTTACAAACGACTTGCTGAGTACTCTATGTACTCACAGCTTTATGCCCCTGTTGCTCAGTTGAGGAGGAGGAGAATCACCAGCAGGAGGTTCCAGAAGGAGAGTACTTCGACGTCTTCGCGGATTAGGCTTCGTTCTCCACTCGATAGCCTGTGGGCATGTCGATTGGCTGCTGTGCTTTCTTTTGGATTTCCGCTGCTAGTTTTTGTTAAGCCCTTCAGGCTAATAATTGTAAGCTTGACCATAAGGTCGTACTCTGATGATTATTAATAATATTTGAGTCTTTTCTTAGTAAATCATGATATATTCGATATTTCATATTTGTTTATACTGTGTGCACTAGCGTGATCCTGGACTAGTGCAGAATACACAGGAGAGTCCGGATTTGTATATTCGGGTCTCGACAGAGATGGTATCAGAGCTATATCGACTGTAGGACGGAGCCCTAGTTAGAATGGTCGAATTAGTCAAGATTTCAAAATTTATTTTCTAAATCAAATCAACCAAATGATTATATAGTAATTCTTTATTCGTACCTCATTCTTAGGATTCATTCTCCTTGCCTCCTCTGAAATAGTGTTTTCAAATTTCAATTTGACTTCTTATCCCCATAATGTCCATAGATGTCTCGAGTGTCCCTCGATCAAAGTGAAAGTTGGCATGGAATTCTTCAAGCTGTGCAGTGAATTTTGGATCAAGGAAGCATCCAATATGTCAAGAAAAGATTGGGAATGTTCGGGAAGATTAGGAGCCATTAGCTTTGAACCTTGTTATAGTTTTAGTATCGTGTAGATCGTCTTGCTTCTTATTTGCCGTTGGGTGTGATGTGAGCTGCAGTTTTGCTTCTAGCATTATGATGCAGTCATGTCAAAAGTCTTTTTGTGGAGTTTATTGCTTCTTTTGTTAGCCTTTTCGGCTAAGTGTTTGCTTAGTTTTAGGATTGCCATTAGTTACCCCTTAGACGAGTTTACCACTTACCTTTGCTTTTCCTCTTACCTATTGAGCCTTGAAGAGTCGGTTCTCAACAAATGGTCTTTTCCTTGAGCAGAGCGAAAATGGTTGACACCGGAGCTCGCAGACGCGGTCAAATGAACCAAGATCCGAAGGCGTAATGGAAACCAAGCAACTCGAGCAGCATGCGAATCCGGCTGGTTTAGATCCGACCTTGAGTCGGTTCATGGCTGCCTGCACCCAATTAATGAATACCATGATGCGAGAATATGAACGCAATGATGAATCGGCAGAATCAAGAAATGGCAATGCCCCAACCAGTTCGTCAACGGTCTAAATTTGCGAAATTCATGAGGACAAGGCCACCCACTTATTCACGATCTTGAGCCTTTGGAAGCCGATGACCGGATGCGCTCAACGAAAAAGAAGCTTAATCTTGCCCGTTATACGGACGCGAGAAGGTTTTGTATGCCGCCCACCAGCTAGAAGGCGCTGCGGTGAATGGTGGGAAAACTCTGTCGTGCTGCTCATGAAGATCAAGATAGCATCGCAGGCGGAGTTCTCCGCACTTTTCGTCATACCCATGTTTTGGATGGAGTGATTGAGATGAAGAAGGAGGAATTCGGAGTTACAGAGAAGAACATGTCGGTGAGTGAGTATCTCCATAAATTCACCCAGCTAGCCCGTTATGCCCCGGAAGATGTCGCTACAGATGATGCCCATCAAAAGAGGTTCAAGAAAGGACTAAACCCCGGTCTGAAAGTTCAAGTGGTGGGAAATGACTACGCCAGCTTTCAAAACATGGTGGACAAAGCGATGCTCATTGAGGAGAGTCGTCGTGAGTTAGAGGAATCCATAGCGGAGGATGATGCAGCAAGGATCACAGATGCACCAGGCTCAGAGGACCCGCTTCAGTACGTTTCAGCCCGCTCGTGTTCCACAGCAGTCAGGATTCAAAACACCTGCACCAGCTCCTCGCCAGTTCTTATCAGGACCAAGGCCAATTCCAGTTGGAAGCCAACAGCAGAGGATCACCAAGCCCATGACAGCAGTTACCTGTTTCAAATGCCATGAAACGGGACATTATGCCAACAAATGCCCGCAGAATCAAGCCTTGACACCAGTTCGTTTCAACTTGGGCTCTACACCAGATCGGACTCCGCGGCAGGGTCAGGACGCGAGCACCGCAAACATCAAGTCAACCCAACAGAGGATCGCAGACCGTGCTGCGCGGCCAGGTGAACCATGTCACCATGGAGGAGGCTCAAGCAGCACCAGATGTTGTGATCGGTAAGTTTCAAGTAAACTTCGCCTCCTGCAATGCTTTTGTTCGATTCGAGCTTCACATTCGTTTGTGTCCCGAGTTTTGCTCTAAAGCATAAATTGGAAGTTGTTGCTCTTGGTTCTATTTTCTTTGGTTCAATCCCTGCTCGAGATGAGTACCAATCTAGGATGCCCTAGAGTTAAAATAGCCATCCAAGGAATAGAGTTCTCCGCTGATTTGGTAGTGCTAAATATCCGGTCTTTGGATGTGATTCGGTATGGATTGGCTCAAAAAGCATCAAGCAGTGTTGGAATGTGGAAGTCGAGCCGTCACCTTGGTCGGTTCAGATGGAAGTAAAGTTAGATTTGAAGCCAACATGAAGCAGCCAGAAAAAGTGATGGTATGCCAAAGCAAAGGGATCATGATAGAGGAAGTACCAATTGTACGAGAATATCCCGATGTATTCCCGATGATCTTCCGGGATGCCACCCGACGAGAGAAGTAGAGTTCGCAATTGAGTTAGTACCGGGTACATCGCCTATTTCAAGAGACCCTATCAATGCCCGCCAATGAATTGGCAGAATTGAAGAAACAAATACAAGAGTTGTTGGATAAAGGCTATGTCAGGCCTAGTACCTCTCCGTGGGGAGCACCAGTATTGTTTGTCAAAAAGAAGGATGGTAGCCAGCGCATGTGCGTGGATTACCGAGCTCTCAATGAAGTTACCATCAAGAACAAGTATCCCTTGCCCAGAATTGATGACTTGTTCGATCAACTAAAAGGAGCCGGAGTGTTTTCCAAGATTGATTTGAGGTCAGGTTATCATCAAATGAAGATTCGACCAGAGGATATACCTAAGACAGCATTCTCAACTCGTTATGGTTTATACGAATTCTCAGTAATGTCTTTTGGCCTAACCAATGCCCCAAAGATACTTCATGTACCTGATGAACAAGGTGTTCATGGATTACCTGGATAAGTTCGTTGTCGTGTTTATCGATGACATTCTGATCTACTCCAAGAATGAGGAAGAACATGAAGAGCATTTGAGGATGGTATTGCAGAGGTTGCGAGAGCATAAGTTGTATGCCAAGTTTAGCAAATGTGAATTTTGGATGAAGGAAGTTGCGTTTTTGGGCCATGTGATGACCGCAGAAGGAGTAGCAGTTGACCTCGGGAAAGTGAACGATGTACTCACTTGGAGGGCACCAACGTCAGTAACTTAGGTCAGAAGCTTCCTGGGAATGGCGGGTTATTACCGCCGTTTCATTGAAGGATTCTCCAGTGTAGCGCGCCGCTCACTCAGTGTTGAAGAAGGAAAAGAAATTTGAATGGACGCCGGAGTGCGAGAGGAGTTTTCAGAAATTAAAGGAGAGCCTAACAACAGCGCCAGTACTAATTCTACCCGACATCAAGAAGGACTTTTGAGATCTACTATGATGCATCCCGCAAAGGTTTGGGGTGTGTGTTGATGCAGGACAAGAGGGTGGTGGCTTATGCATCACGCCAGCTGAGACCACACGAAGAGAACTACCCCACGCATGACTTGGAGTTGGCGGCGATTGTGCATGCCACGAAAATTTGGCGTCACTATTTAATGGGTAACCAAGTGAGATCTACACGGATCATAAGAGCCTGAAATATATTTTCACACAATCGAGCTCAACCTAAGACAAAGAAGATGGTTGGAATTAATAAAGGATTATGACATCGGAATCCATTATCATCCGGGAAAAGCCAATGTAGTGGCGGGCGTTGAGCGAAAGGTGTATTGCAATACGGTGATGGTCAAGGAAAACCAACCACTCTACACGAGGAATTTGAAGCTTAGTTTGGAGTTGGTTGAGGAAGGGATGTTAGCTACCTTGGACTTGCAGCCGACCACTGGATAGTCGATTCGTCACGAGCAACCGGGGATGAAAATATCCAGAGAATCAAAAAGGTTTAAAGGAAGGCAAGGCACGGCTTTGTGGAAGACGATCATGGAATCATGTGGTATAAGACGCGTTTGTGCGTACCAAACAAGGGGAATCAAGAAGTTATTACTTAAGGAAGCGCATGAGTCCTTATATTCAATCCATCCGCAGATACCAAGATGTACCAGATATTAAAGACAAATATTGGTGGCCAGGTATGAAGCGCGAGATAGCCGAGTATGTAGCACTTTGCGATGTGTGCCAAAGAGTGAAGGATGAACATCAAAGACCAGCAGGTTTGCTGCAACCCTTGAAGATTCCTGAATGGAAGTGGGAAGATGTGGGAATGGACTTTATTACAGGCTTACCCAAGACTAAAGAGGGCTACGACTCAATATGGCCATATTGAGTACTGGGTACCCAAGACTTGGGTACCCATGGGTAATTGTGGATCGACTAACGAAGGTCGCTCACTTTCTTCCGATCAAAACAACTTATTCTGGTGATAAATTGGCCGAGTTATACATGTCCAGGATTGTGAGTCTTCATGGGGTGCCCAAGAGGATAGTATCGGATTGTGGGTCGCAGTTTACTTCACGATTTTGGAATAGCTTTCACGAGGCAATGGGTACTCACTTGAGCTTCAGTACAGCATATCATCCGCAAACTGATGGCCATCCGTGGTCGTAGATCCGTGTGGTCGTAAGGTTCTACGACTACGTTGTAGAGCCTTAGTCGTAAGTCGTAAAGCCACCGGAAAGTTCTTCGTGGTCGTAAAGTTCGGCTGTGGTCGTAAATCGACCACGTGGTCGTAACCCTCCGATCGCGTTTGTCGTGGTCGTAGTCCCTCCGATCGCGTTTGCCGTGGTCGTAACCCTCTGATTGCGTTTGTCGTGGTCGTAGTCCCTCTGATCGCGTTTGCCGTGGTCGTAACCCTCCGATCGCGTTTGCCGTGGTCGTAACCCTCCGATCGCGTTTGTCGTGGTCGTAGTCCCTCCGATCGCGTTTGCCGTGGTCGTAACCCTCCGATCGCGTTTGTCGTGGTCGTAGTCCCTCCGATCGCGTTTGTCGTGGTTGTAGTCCCTCCGATCGCGTTAGCCGTGGTCGTATCCCCCTTTTCGACCACGTTGATTCCCGAATATGACTTGTTTTCTCTAATTTAAAACTTCCCAGAGCCCGTTCTCCCTCGTCCTAGCTCCGATTGACCCGATTCTTTTTCCTAAATTCATCTAAAACTGAGCTCTATCTTTTGGTTCAAGTTTGAGAATTTTTAGAGTTCATTTGAATTTTATTTGATTTTATTTTGTGTTTCGATTTGCGTTCTCTCTCGTTAGATCACGCGTTCGAAGGAGCGAAAGTTGGATTTGAAGATCAAGAGCCGTCAACTGAGCAAGGCCAAGGCAAGTCGTGTCCTTTGATCATGTTGAACCCAGTTTGTAATCTATTATTTAATTAGTTTGTTTTAAATTATCTTGCATCGCTATTTTTATTCAAACCCTTGTATTGGTAGTTCTCGTCCCAATTGGTTATTTCCCTCCTTGATATTTTGGAATACCTTGATGCCATTGTCACCTTAGGTTGGGAATTTAATTAGTGATGCTATGTTATTTGTCACATTGGGTTGGTACGATTAGAATGCTTAGCCTTGCTTATTTTGCGAAAGGGTTCATCATCACATGTGGTTAATTAATCTTGACTTAATGATATACTTGAATGTGGTGGTTAACCACGATTATAAAACTTGTTCCCATGGCATGGGTAGTGTCATTGGTGTTGGTTATACAAAATTGGTTTTTACTTGGGCGATTGATCGTGCAGTAAAGGGGGTGCTGAATGCACATGGGATGTGGATGCTTCGCCTAGGTAATTCTTAAGGACTTAACTTTGTGCGCCATTGATCTGAGCTAAGTCGTGCAAACCACATGTCTAGTATGGGATAGACCTGGCATAATAATTTGTGAAGTCTCCACTTTGTTTTTGCTACCGATGTTGTTGTGGCGTAAGATGGGGCAATTATCGACTAGGGGGTTACCCTACTCGACGGCGAAACCTTAGCGAGTGGGATCAGGTGGAGATGGATCATTGTAAAAGCCTTGTTGTGATTATCTTTAACGTGAGGATTATCACATCGTGTGGGTACAGGTTGTGCAACCTCTGCAGAGTGTAAAACTATTCAAAAGCCGTGTCCTCGGTCATGGACAATGCTCGGTGATCTCACACGAGGGGTAGAGTTTTCATAAAAACCTGGTTGGGTTAAGTTGGGAAGTGAATGGTTAGTTCACGGTGTTCATTTCATGGATCTTGGTTCATGGTGGATTCCTTGGGTGAATGGTCAATTCACTTGTGGTTGATCTCAATTCCTTTGGTTACTTATTTATTATCATTTACAAAGCTTGCTTTTCAATCTACTTATTGTATTTACTTTAAATTGTTGCTTTCTGCAAAATTAACCTCTCAGCCATCCATTGGTAAGCCTTGCATACTATATTGCATCTTTGTTACAAACGACTTGCTGAGTACTCTATGTACTCACGGCTTTATGCCCCTGTTGCTCAGTTGAGGAGGAGGAGAATCACCAGCAGGAGGTTCCAGAAGGAGAGTACTTCGACGTCTTCGCGGATTAGGCTTCGTTCTCCACTCGATAGCTTTGTGGGCATGTCGATTGGCTGCTGCGCTTTCTTTTGGATTTCCGCTGCTAGTTTTTGTTAAGCCCTTCAGGCTAATAATTGTAAGCTTGACCATAAGGTCGTACTCTGATGATTATTAATAATATTTGAGTCTTTTCTTAGTAAATCATGATATATTCGATATTTCATCTTTGTTTATACTGTGTGCACTAGCGTGATCCTGGACTAGTGCAGAATACACAGGAGAGTCCGGATTTGTATATTCGGGTCTCGACACCTTCGACCAGGGGTACTTGGGTAATTGCCTTTGGAAGCTTATGACCGCAAGGGTCTTGAGGCCTTAATTGAGTATTAAAGTTGTATTTAATGGATTATTTAATCCTCGTCAGTTAGGGTTATGGTGGGAGGTGGTATGGGTGAGTTATATAAGTGAGAGAGGGAGAGGATCTGAGCCACAGGATCTTGATCCAATAGTGGGAAAAATTGACTGTGATTTAAAACATTCAAACAACTATATAATAATCGGCTCCTTTTTTGTTAACTCAAAGATCGTATTTGCCTATTCTTTAATGCTCCATTGTGTTTCCTAGTTATAGTTCATGTATTACTATTGATAGTGTAGAATTGCTATATATCATTCGAATGATAATTTTTTAAGCAACTCATTGAATTTCTAACCTTGCGATTTGCTTAGAGATTCATGCTCCGACCGGCAAGGTCATCTTGTTTGGTGAGCTTGTCATCCTCCTCCGCTCTGGCGCCGTCGTCTCCCGCCGATGCCACCGGTTAGGGTTTAGGGTTCATTGAATCCCCTGAGCTTAGAGAGAGACCTAGACGATGGTGGGTGGCAACGGCGGTGGTAGCGCCGCCTTGGCAACGGGATGGAGGAGGGCGGTAGTGCCTCCAGGGATGGGGAAGAAGGCGGATTAACAACGGTGAAGGAGGAGGCGGGCGGCGGCGAAAATGGCTGTGGGAAGCAGAAGCAGCAGGGGGAGGGGCTTGCCGATGTCGGTGATAACTCAGGTGAAACGATGGGAAGGCAACGTGGAGGTAACTAGGTAAGAGTGGTAGGGTGGCAGCTTGCATGCTAGGGGTCGGCTTGGGTTGAAGGCCAGGTAATAGTCAAGTTCTTTTCGACTTATGACTTATTGTTTCTCTCAAACAAATAAATAAGACGGTTTCTTTGCCGTTATTTCAATGTAACTTATCGGGACAATCTTTTTAAAATAGCTTATCAGTATTCAGTTTGTTCACAAAAATAATTATGCTAAAGTAAAAAAATCATAAATTATAATTATAAGTCGTAGTTGAAAAGAATTCATCCAATATATAGAACGGCCGTTGATGTGGACGGTTGGGTGGACAAGCGTTCGCACGGCCGGTTGATGTGGACGGTTGGGTGGACAAGCGTTCGCGGCGTGGGCCAAAAAGAAAAGAGGGAAAACTAGCCAACCTTGCCGGCCGGGTTACTTACATTACATGCCAACCTTGCCGTCGATCTGAGATCCGTGCTCAGGTCTCGTCCAATCGCCACTTGCCAACTCAGCATTCACACCGTCTCTTCAAAGTTGGCAGGAGTACTCTTAAGACACACAATCTACCAGCTCCGGCGGTATGCATCACAAGTTCCTGGAGCGCACACACAAGCTCTCCTCTCTCCCTCCCCTTCTCTACATATCGAGATGGATCTTTACTTAGTGTTTCATAGCGTGCTGATGCATGTCAGTGCTACGCTGATCGTCTTGATATACATCCCTCTCTCTATACCTGTGAAGCTCTTCATATGGGCGTTCGTGAAGCCCTTCAGGAAAGAGGACCTGAGAGGGAAGGTCGTGCTCATCACCGGCGCCTCCTCCGGCATCGGCGAGGTACGTACGCTCGCCAGTATCGCCATCCCATGTATGCATGCACATGAACACGTATGACCTGTCCGCCTATTATCACTTCTTGCTATATTAAATAGCTTTTAAATAGCGTGATTTAAGACGAGGTCTACAGATAGATTATAGTAGACATTGCACTAAGTTCAGATATACCAGTCAAAATCACTTGTAACTATTTTCCTCTGCGTACTGTCTCTCGCGAACAGCCAGAATTCATAAATCATAAACTATAAGATATAGCCACAGCCTAAAAAGAACGGACCAACTAGTACTATTGGTTTCTTTCAAGTAACACTGCAGTGGTAAATTAGGGATTAAAACAAATATATAGCAACTTTTGGTATGGTGGTAAGTTAATCATCTTAGCCATGCCCGGCAGCAACAAGGGACCCCCTCCTAGATAGTTACGTTGGTGCTTGTCCCAACCAATTGGCCAGTTAATAATGCAGTGTTTGGTGAAGGAATAAAATTAAGGGCGTAATAATGCAGTGCTTGGTAAAGGAATAAAATTAAGGGCATGGCCGGCAGCAGCAACAAGGACCTCCTAGATAGTTACGTTGGTGCTTGTCCCAACCAATTGGAGTTAATAATGCAGTGTGTGGTAAAGGAACAAAATTGAGTGAGCTACTGGAGCGACTGTTCAAGTCCCGGATCCAAATTGGCTAAACTTCAAATCCCATAGTAATCAAGAAAAATTTCCGCGTTCTAGACAGACAGCGTGCAAGTCAGTGGCCGCATGAGTCTGTTACGGTGGGGAGTAATCATTTGGCACGACACAACAAAACGAGTGGCGGTAGTAGGCTGGCGACTGAGCGGGCGTCGGTGTGGCATGGCAAGACCCAGCAATTGAGGACGTGATCTAGATTTTTCCCTCTATTATTGCCGTAGCAGTTCAGTATTAAACTAACGTAAGCCTGGATCACGAGCTCTTAGATTAAACGCTACAACAAGCTGGCACCAACAGTGTTTTGATTCTTTCTGCATGGTGCCGCTGCCCCTGACAACAAATTACTTAGTACAAATGTCTCCAAGATTCAATGGAAGGCACATGCAGTGTGCAAAGGGCAATTCGTTCGAATTTCTGACTTGTTTTTTACTATTCTTAATTTCACCTTTTCTAATTTTGTAGCTTTTTAAAAACTTTTTTGTCTGTTCTTTTTTCCGTATTCGTTTGCATTGTCTGTGATGGGCTAATATGTTTTTTCTATTTCTAAATTTTTTTTAAATTTAGTTACACCAAATAAGCCACTATCAACAACAGTGTAATTTTATCTAGCTATAATACAATTTCAGCCCTAAACCAGCTTATTTCAGCCAATCGAATGGTACCTAAAAAGCAGCAACTCTTCGCTCGTTTGTGCATGTCAACGCATGATCTGACGGTGGTGCGAGTACCATTGCACGCATGCTGTTGCAACCCGAACGTCTTATTTGGATGCGATAGACAATACGCATGATTTGTAATGTGTACACGTAGATCACGTAACCGACGGTTGAGATTAAAGGACAAAATAGATAAATATGTGTTGGAAGTTCGAACTTCAATATAAACAGTTAAACACTGGAGCTAGCCAACGAGGCGAGGATCGGGCGTGCTCCACCAAAATGGCGATATCGCTGCTTCCAAGATAAGCACGATCGATATTTCTCACTGTTGTGCGCTTGTGACATAGGCCCTGTTTGGATACGCTTAAAATTCGATTTAGGGTAGAATTAAGCGAGAATCCCACCCAAACGCTTTGATTATTTTTCGATTCTTTCAACCGCCGCGGTGAGAAAAATCAGCATTTGCACTGAGAATCCAAAATCCTGTACCGCAAGCCCCATCAGGATTATTCAGATTATTCAGATCGCAGATTCTTCAGATCGCGACTTATCAGAAAATCTTGATCAAATTAAAATCGATTCTCAGATAAGCGTATCCAAACAGGGCCATACATTAGTAGTAGGAGCATATGATTGGACCGATGCTAGTCATGGCCACACCTACGTTTAGAATTCGAGGCAAGCAGGTCTGAAATATCTCAAGCATCATCAATGATTGGTGTTAGCGTTGTGTAGCTAGGCATCGATAGGCAAAGTTTGCACCTTGGATATACCTGTATCTGAATTAACTTGCCCGTTTGTCTCACCTTAATTAATTAGGACCATAAATTCGGATTCTCGAGCATCATCAATCATTGGTGTTAGCGTTGTGCAGCTAGGCATCGATAGGCAAACCTTGCACCCTGGATGATATATCTGTATCTGAATTTACTTGCCCGTTTATCTCACCTTAATGAATTAGGACCATAAATTCCGATTTCAGCTTTAGGTTCGTAGATTTGCTTACCTGTGTCACTTAGAGCATCTCTAATAGTATGAGCTAGTTACTAGCTCTAAGACAACTTCTCCAATAGTACTAACTTTTAGCACATAGCTCATAACATAAATAACCTCACATGACACTCTCATATAATATTGGATTGTGTGTATGAGACTAGCTCTTGATCAAGAGCTAGCTTTTCTCTCTCTTCTATTAAAATATGAAATAATATGCTTAGAGCTAACTCATTAGTCACTATTAGAGATACTCTTAGCTAGGTTCACCTGTGGGATTCTTGCAGATACGCCATTTGTAATTAAACGGTTCAGTTTTCAACGTGCCATATGCATGCCGCGCGCGGAAGATATAATCTTACACGCATATAATAGATTAATTTGCTAACTCGGCCAACGATTGCACAGGTACTTGCCTACCAGTACGCGAAGAAAGGGGCACGCCTCGCGCTGGTGGCGCGTAGGAAGCAGGCGCTGGAGGGCGTCGCCGCGGCCGCTCGAGAACGCGGCGCGCCGGACGTCCTCGTCCTCCCTGCCGACGTCTCCGACGCTGACCAGTCGAGGCGGGCCGTCGAGGAAACCGTCGCGCACTTCGGCAAATGTGCAGTAGTCATTGATCATTCTCTCCCTCCCGTTTCCTGTACATGGGTTAGCATTGGACGTCGCACGTGCTAACGAGAGCGTTGTCTTGATCATGTATATATATTATTCTCTATGTCCTGCATGCAGTAAATCATCTGGTTGCCAATGCCGGGATCTGGTCCACCTGCTTCTTCGATGAAGTCACCAACATAACTGCGTTCACCAAAATGATGGTATAATTAAGCGCAGCTAACAAATTGAGGTCCTTTTTTCAGAAAAAGTTACAATATTTGAAGCAGTAAAATAAGGTGACCTTTTGAACATTTCAGGATGTGAATTTCTGGGGCTCTGTGTATCCAACCTACTATGCCCTGCCACACCTCAAGGCCAGCAAAGGAAAACTCATCGTGTGCTCCTCCGCAGCAGGAACGGCGGCTACATCAAGAATGAGCTTCTACAATGTAAGCAAAGAGGAGACACAGCAATCTACATACCAGTACCACAAATCATTTTATTCTGAGGCTTTCTTCATCTTTACGACAGGCAACCAAAGCAGCACAGCTCAGATTCTACGAAACACTGAGAGCCGAGTTTGGCTCCGAGGTAGGAGTCACCATACTCACTCCCGGGTACGTCGAGTCCGAGATAACCATGGGCAAAGGGATCCAGAAAGGCGGCGAGATCGCCGTCAACCAGGAGGCCAGAGATGTAAGTTGCAACCTGCAACCAAACCAGATTCAGTTTCCTACATTCAGATCTGCTCACTTAGATAAGTTTGAGCGAAAACTGCATGCTGAACAGAGCAAAAAATGTTCGAATTGCAGGTGCAGATTGGGGTGTTTCCGGTGGGCCGTGTGGAGACGCTCTGCGAGATAGCCCTGGACAGCATCCGGAAGGGCGATTGGTACGTGACATGGCCGTCGTTGTACCGGCCGCTGCAGCTGATTGCTTGCCTTGCCCCTGAGGTCCTAAACTGGGCATCCTACACGCTGTACAACACGAGCGAGGGGAGCCGGCCGCTCGGCCAGAGGATACTGGAGGCCACCGGAGCCAGACGGCTGTATCCGTCGGCTCTCCGGCATCCGGGCATCAAGACGGAGAAAAGCAACGGTGAAGATGCAGCGTGTAATGTGTAGGACACTTGCAAAAATAAGTGGAGAATAATCAGGGCGAAATGCTATTAATGGATGGGATTACAAAGAAGATACTCATTAATTTAGCATGAAAAGTTCGTTGAAAAATGCATGAAAAGGATGCAGGGAGGGTGGGTCCATATGTAAGCCGTACTTGTATGCCTCTATTCCTTTCAACATAACTTATAGATTCTCTCGAATAAACAAACGAAATAATTTCTCCGCGTCTTTTTGAAACGGCTTATCAAAATAGCATTTTCAAAGTAGTTTATCAGTATTCAATTTATTCGTATAAGTGTTAATGCTAAAACTAAAAGCCATCAATAATAGCCATGAGCCACATCCGAAATGAATCAATGTAAGTTGAGTGGTGTTGGGAAACTAGAATTGTGCTGTAATCTGCACCTAGACGCAGAGCCATTGATCATTCATCGAGATTTATGCGGTTGGCCCGATGTAATGGTATATATCACACGTATTTAGCATCTTCCCACTGTATAGAGCATTTTTGTGGAGCTGAAATGTCCCATCATTTGTGGGGGCCGCTACACATATGGAGAGAGATAAGTTATGCATATCTGTCGTCGTCGTAGCCACTTTATTTCAAATTTGCTCCCACCTATTTTTACAAATCTATTCGTTTTTTCTAGTTAGATAGGTATGGCAGGTGATATATATCGCCTACCACTCTACCATAGCTCAACAGGAGGGCATGACTGTAGGTGGACGAGCGAGCTCAACAAGACAACGACGAGCGTGACATACGACGAGCTCCATCGGCCTACCGCGCCTAGGATGCTCGGTAACACCTACTTTGCTCAGATAGACCGAGAGCGGAGGAGGGAGTCAATAAAAAATCTAAAAAATAAACTGGTTGTGCAACGTCGATCCGAAAGCTAGGTCCATCCAAGTATAGGACCCATATGCAGGTGGCGCATAACTAAAATGAACAGTATATAACCCGGTACTTTTTCCATGGGACGCGGTATCTCTCTCCAACTACTTTTTTTTTCAGAAATCTGTCTCCGACTAAAAGAAGATAAATAAGAGGTGGGTGGACTTTGTAACATTTTATGATACATATTTTTGAAGTTTGCAACCCTTTTTGGTACATACTTTTGTAGTGTGTATATTTTTTTTGTTACATATTTATAGAGTATGTAACATTTTACGTAAATATGTTTGCAGTTTGTAATGTTTTATGGTACGTATTTTTGGACTTTGTACAATTTTTGGTACATATCTTTGCGTTTTGTACAATTTTCGATACATATCTTTACTTTTTGGTACATATTTTTGTAGTTTGCACCTTTTCTTTACATATTTATGGAGTATGTAATATTTTTTGGTACATATTTTTGTAGTTTGTACATTTTTCATACATATTTTTTGGAGTTTGTAACATTCTTGGGTATATACTTTTGGAGTTTGTAACTTTTTTTGTACATATTTTCGAGTTTGTATATTTTCCGTACATATTGTTTTTGGTGTTTTTAACCTTTTTGTGGTGTTTGTTGTACAATTTTTTGGTATATCTCATCTCTAGTTTGTAACATTTTTAGGTACTGACGAAGATATAATAATTCTCAATTTACTATTTATCTTTAAATAATATTATTATGTCATTCTATTCTTTAAGTATATCTCTTACATTCGTAAGGGAGAGATCAAACCATGTGGTCGTAAGTCTTTCCGCAACTACTCCATGGTCATGAGCCTTTCCATGACCGCTCCAAGGTCATAAGCTCTTCTACGAGCATAACATGGTCACAAGTTGTTCTACGAGTATGACATAGTCATAAGCCGTTTTACAACCACCCTGTGGTGTGAACTCTTCTATGACTAGCTTGATTTTGACCACCTTGCCTATGACAACCTGTTACATTTTGTACACAGTTGTTTTCTAAAATAACTGCTCGTAACTTCCCTATGCCTTTAGTGATAACCAGCTGGCGATGAAGAGGTACAACATCACTGAGAATAACCTCCACAAGACGGTTCCTCATTTGAAACAACGAGACGCCTCTTGACATGGAGCAACTGTCTCTCATTGCGCACTATATAAAGGCTGATGTTAGGAGAAAAAGGGGCGAGAGATGTAAGAGAAAAAGAAGTGCAAGATATTCAGTATTGCTCATTCTCTTGATTGTAATCAGTGGACTCAATATAGAAGTAGAGTTATTATTCTCCTTGGAGAAGACTCGAACCTGTATAAAATCTCTATGTCTTTCTCTGTGTAGTTAGGTCTTTGAGAGATCTCTTGAATCCAAATAATCATACATAAGATTAATATTAAAACACTGACAGGTACATACTTTTGGAATTTGTAACATTTTTTATACATATTTTTGTAGTTTGCACATTTTTGTATAAACTTTTGGAGTTTGTAACTTTCTGGTACATACTTTTTGGAGTTTGTACAATGTTTGCATTTTTTTTGTACATGTTTTTGGAGCATATAACCCTTTTTGGTACATATTTTTGGAGTTTGTATTTTTCTTTGCATATATTTTATGCAGTGTGTAACATTTTTGTACATAGTTTTGTAGTTTGTACTTTTTGGAGTTCGTAACATTTATTTACATGTTTTTAGACTTTGTAACATTTTTGGTAGATATTTTTGAAGTTTGTAACATTTTTTACATATTTTTGTAGTTAGTGCATTTTTCGGTACATATTCATGGGGTATATAACATTTTTAGGGACATATTTTTGGAGTTCGTAGAATTTTTTGGGTACATAGTGGTACATATTTTTGGAGTCTATAACGTTTTTGGTACATATTTTTTTGGAGTCTGCACACTTTTTGACACACTTTTGGTGTTTGTAACGTTTTTGGTACATATTTTTTGGAATTTGTAAAAAAATTATATTTTTTTGGAGTTTGTACATTTTTGGGTACATATTCACCTTTTACATCCATCTTGCATACATTATCGCATATGTGATCTGTTATCAAAAAATAACTCAAAACTACATAGACCTACCGATTTCTAGCAAGAATCCAAGAGTGGAGCTAATTTAAATGCAATCCGCATCCGATAAATTTTCACAAACTTGTGTACGGAGCCACCAAGAACTCATTAAGAATATCTCTACATAGCCAAGAAACTAACAAGAATTTATAAAAACATTTCTTGGATCCAGGCCAAGAACTCATCAATATTTTTGTTTGTTGTACCAGACTGGTTTTCTTGTTACAATAAGGTGTTGATTTGTTGAGTTATTTTTGTTTTGTGATGTATCTATTGCAACCGTACCAGGCAATTGTTGCAATGCGAAGAAACCATTGTTGGAGGTGTTGGAGCTAATCTTGACATTGGTCGGCATCCAGTACATTAATGTTGGGTGGGATCTTGATTTGGCGGCGGAAACTCAAATTTTTGGATCAGTTGAAACTCAATTTTTTAGTGGATGTTGTGAAGAAATTTAGAAGAATGAGTGGGCAGGGGATTGCTGCTTCACTGTGATATAGGAATCGAACAGCTCATGTTGCTTCCGCTAGGAAGATCTAACGGCAACTGAGGTGGCCAGAGCTAGATCTGGGTGATGATATATATATATATATATATATATATATATATATATATATATATATATATATATATATATATATATATATATATATATATATATATATATATATATATATATATATATATATATATATATATATATATATATATATATATATATATATATATATATATATATATATATATATATATATATATATATATATATATATATATATATATATATATATATATATATATATATATATATATATATATATATGGAGTAAGTCTATATAACACTTTAAGCTTTGTTTAAAAGTCCGTCTGACACCCCGAACTGTAAAACCAAATATTTAACCCTCAAACTTTGCAATCCGGTCTAAATAACACACTGACCTGGTTTCGTATGGTGGTATTGCTGGCGTGGCATGATGAGTGGAGGGTATTGCCACGTAGGGTGACATGTGGGCCAAGTTGGATAAATGACATGTACGACCCACATTGGTTTCTCCTCCCACTGAGCTCCCAGCTGCACTTCCATGACCACCGTCCCCCTATAGTTCTCTGCCTCTTTGTTTCTATTTGGGGGAGAAGACCCTATGGGCTTCACCCGTTATTCATATAAACTTAACTAGCATGTCATCGTACATGGTAAAACCACCAACTCATTGCACCACGTGAACAACACCACCATTCAAAACCGGGTCAAAGTGTTATTTGAACTGGATTACAAAGTTCGAAGGGTCAAATATCTAGTTTTATAGTTCGGAATGCTGGACAGATTTTTGAGCAAATTTCAAGATGTTATATGGACCTTTTCTATCTATATATCTATCCAAGCCACCAAATAGGAAAGAAAACAAGATTAGGCTCCAATCTTTGGAAACCACCAAGCAAGGGAGGGGTAGAGTGTGATGTGACCTTGGGCGGTAACAAGACTGGCTCTATGCAACTTGGACAAAGGTGAAGTGTTGCGACCTGGATTTGATAATCCGAATCTTCTGTGTATCCTGAGCTAGTCCATGGATCAGTAGCTAACTCACACAATATAACATTGGCAAATATCACATTCATACATGCATGTGAATAAAATGAATACTAGATATTACATAAGCATTTATAAATAAATCTTACGATCAAGTTTTACATAAAAGGGCTGATAGGCCAAATGAGATTGTTCATAACAAGCGGTGAAAAGTAAGTAAATTAAAAAGGCCTCCATGATCTGCCACAGTTAATCAACTAGGGCTAAATCTAGTCCTGAAATTCATCTTCCATGCCATATCTGGAGGCATGGATGTATTTATACATCGGGTCATCAATTCCACTATCTAAAATCACATATTAAGCAACAATGAATACAAAAGTACTCAGCAAGTCCCTATAAGTGTAAGTATATAATTCTACATGCTAGGCTTAACCAAGGAAATGTCGTATCTTTCTTTTAGCATAAAGCCACTTTGCCAAACATACTATTTTAGTTAGTTTCCAAACCTATAACTTAGCCATTTTTAACTAAAACCAATATCCAGTTTTAACTCAAGTTCATTGTGAGAACAAAATCCCTCCGCTTTCATTTCCATTTCCATATCAAGTTATCATAGCCATTTCATTCATAACCACCATTAATTTATGAAAACTACGCAAGTGTGTCACTTCTACACTTTTCCCATTTCAGAAAGCACGGCTATTAGAATAGATTTTTAACACTCTGTAGAGGTTGTATAGCCTTACCCATAAGATATGATTAACTCATAATATCAGCCACTACATGTTTTCGTAGTGTTCAACTGAGAAAATCATAACCAGGTTTTTACAATGCTTAACTTTGATACTTCCTTCCACTCCAGAGTGAATCCTCAACGCTGGTAACAGTGACTGTTCCCATCCTGTATTATACCTCACCCTAGAATGTTCCCATCCTAGGCTACATTTTTAATGAGGGACCCCATTGTGAGGTAGTCTACGACCCTTCTCGACAAGAAATCCATGAGGGCAATGACCGCTACGGGCTACTCCCATCCATCACAATCGAAATCTAGAAATCCACCTACCAATCTAATGCTCAAGATTCACACTACAGCTAAGCAAATTAGTATGCTAGGTCTATCCCATAACTAGACTTGTAGTTGCACGATTTAAGTGTAGAAAATAGTAGCACAAGATTCGGTCCTTAATCGACTCAAGCGAGACCAACAATAAACCTAGAGCTCGTGCAATCCCTGCACAGCTATTCCAATTGACTCGTGCAGTCCCTGCATAGCGAATTTATTCAATATGTGAAATTCCTACACCAGTGTCATACCATCCACTCACCTAAGTCTCTACCATTTTATAAATATCTTCCTATCTCCATTGGTAACCTCCATTCCATTTCCATTATCATGTCTTCAAATTTCAGTTGGCAATTTCATCTTGTATTCGATTTCAACACTAGAGCATTTCTAAGCATAGCCATAATCTAATAAAGGTTTAACCAAAAGTAGAGTTATTACTATTATAAGTAACCTAGGGCAACATGGGGAAGACATTATCAACAAACAAGGAAGGGGATTAATAAATATCAATTGCATGGTGTAGCTAAGCAATCAATATTTAACATAGCATTTAATTAAATAACATTAATAACCATGCACTTGTATTTGAAGGCAAAATATTTGCATTTGAAAATTAGGTTCAACATGATCAATTATAATGACATGCTTTGCTTAACAATTGATAGCGTTGGTTCTTGATCGGCAGCGACGAGGTGTCCGTAGCATCAAATTCTATAAACGCAAAAGCATCCATATTCAATATATATCCAAATAAATTTCAAATAAAATTCAAATGAACTCAAACAATTATGATTTTGGTTATGTTGGATATATATTGAATTTAGAAACAAAAATCAACTCATTTGGATTTAAAATGAGGGAGAGCGAGTTCTTTGCATTTTAAACTAAGAGGAAATTCTAGAAAAACTAAAATCTCTAACAGGTGGGGTCAGCCATGATTTCGTTTTTCTTTTTTAGTTATTTTCCTAAAGAAAATAGTCTAGCGACTAACATGTGGAGTCCAGTTGGGATTTAATTTTTTTCTATTTATTTTCTTTAAACAAAACATTAGACAATGATAGGTGGAGCCACAGTTCATATGGACTCGGTCCATGCAATGGTTTACGGGAGATGGGATCCACGTGTCAAAGATAGTGGTCCACGGACTGGGTCTACATAGCAGTTTTAAATGGACGGGGCACACATGTCCGTGACACCAAACTTAAATAGGGGTTTAATTAGATTTCTAATTAAACAAGTGATGAGCGCAAGAGGAGTATCGGCGGTGCTATGGCTTCGGTTCACCTTTTACAGAGCATGGTTCCAACCACCATATACTATAGTTGTTTCTTAGGTTCCCACCACCCTTTGTAATCACTGGGTTCCAACCACCCAGGGGAAATTAGAGTCAGGGTTCCCACTACCCTTTATAATCACTGGGTTCCAACCACCAGGGGAAATTAGAGTCATGGTTCCACCACCCTTTTTGTTTTTCATCCCAACCACAAATATCATTTTATAAATAAGCACTAACTCGAGTAAGTTCCCATGCTCGCCCATGATCGTGCTCCAACCGCACCAATACCTCTTACCATCCGTCTAGATATGTAAAGCAAATCTTAGGATTTTGGGAGCATAAAATATTTGAGTTCAACATACTAGCCACTTCCCATCAGTGGCCGACCAAATTAAGTTTTCATGTTTGAAATGATGTCAGGGCAAATTAATGCCCCTAAGTATCTAAGCAAGACTAAGCATGGCTCTTAGATACAGACTTGTATCTAGCATGTTTCACCGTTAATTCTAGGGCGACAAGGGTTTATGTGCAAAGCCAAGGAGTAGGGTATAAGTAAGCAATTATCCATAGGGGCTTAACTATGAACTAGTGTGAATATAATTTGCATAACAAAGTAAAGCATGTAATTTGATATTTTTAAATAATATAATTTGCATTTAAAAGGTAGGTGCAATTATGATCAAAGTGATGACTTACCTTGCTCAATTTATCACAACCTTGATTTTATTCAAAGCCTTCTCAGTCAAGGGTCTTGAACTCTTGGTCTTTGTCTTTATCTGGATCTTGATCCCGCTTGAGTTGTTGCTTCTTCGGGACTTCAACTTCTAATTATGTGATAAATGATCAAAATCCAAAGAACTTAAAAAGTCCAAATAAATTTGAAATTAACTTAAATGAGTTTTATTATGATTCAGGTGGTGATATGAGATAAGGTTTAGCGAGTATGGGATGTTCGACAAAGTCAAACGGAGTTTGAGAGAAAGGGGGGAAATGGCAGAAAAACTCTGCCGAGAAGGTAATAAAAGAAGGATCAATGATGAAGAAATATTCATGGGAATATTCCACTTCAGATTTGAAGATGGCTAGACATAGCCGCTTGCGGAATATCATGGATCGATCTTTAATTTAATAGCTTTTTTATTATTTTATATTTATTAAGGAAGTTCCATGGGTTAAGTTAGACCTACAGACAGATGTAAGAGTTTATCCAGGGCACTGGGTATCATTTTGTTGAGTTTTAATATTTTCATATTGTGGCACAAGTTCTACAAGCGATGTGTATAACTTTAATTTTATCAGATTAAATCTTATAGTTTGTATTTCTGGTAATTGAAGATGTAATCTTATCTAAGGTTTCAATTGCCAATTAACTGAATTATTAATTAAATAATTAATTAAAATGTGGGGCTTGGTTATTTAACCAATTATTACTGTGCATAAAATTTATCTAATTATTGGTTAGTAAAATTGTTATTGATGACAAATGGTCCACGCGTTAGTGGAACAATGAGTTAAATTTTAACATGCTTCTATTTTAATCTTGTGTCTTGAATTGTTGGTACATTATCATTCTTAATTTTCATCAGTGATTTTAAATTAGGAGATGATGATAGGACAATTACTATTTAGGCAAGATTTTATTTTATATTAACCCTTAGTACCTTTGATTATTATTGACATTTATAAACTTATATTTTTTACCATCACTTCTGATTTAGATTTGTATTCTAATTTAAGTGGCAAACACATATTGGTTAATTACCTTATTTCTAAGTTAATTGTTATTTACACAAAGTTATATATACCAATAATGTCTTATATTAGCATTTGGATTTGAGATAAATGTTAATGACACACTAATTATTTTGGGAATTTTCTAATCATATACAAGGTAATCTTTAATTTAAATCTTGGTATTTACAGTTTAGTATTAGTGACCGAATATTGAAATTAGTTACTAGAATTACTTAAGTATTATTTGAAAAGGGGATCCTTCTAATTTTTGAGAATAGAAATAATATTAATTATATTTACCAGGCTTATTCTTACACTAATTTTTCATATTTAATGATGAACTTGCTAATCTTTGTTGACATGCAATTATTCAAAATTTAATCCCTAACATTTTTTATTTCCATAAATCCAAATTCCAAATCTATAATTAAAATTCTATCTATATATTTTATTCGTTGCTAAATTATTTTACTATTTTATTTTGAATTTTTCTTAAATATTTGCATTCTAGAGTGGATCACATACACATATTGATTTGTAAACCTTCTTGAGTAGTTTTTGTTTATATGTGGCCCACCAGTCATTGAGTGAGCAAGACAGAAAAGCAACAACAAACAATAAAGGAGAGGAGCCAGCGCTGAGCTGAAATAGAGCAGCGGTGGCGCTGAGGTGGGTGAACTCACTGACGAGGACTGGACCATGATGGGGCAAGGCCAACCACAAAGTGGTTCGCTGGGACGAGGGAGGAGCTGAGGGAAGTGGCTTCACAGCTCAGGGCGGTGCCATGGGTAGCTGACGATGGCTTGGGCTGCCGTACATGGGGAGGAGAATGGCGAGAAGCAGCGCCAGAGTGAGAGGAAAAAGAAGGAGGAGAGCACAAGCTAGAAAGGAGTTGTAGGAAGCTTACCAAGCAAGCCGTGGAGGTGGAGGAGCACCAGAGAAGGCAGGCGACATGAGGTCGGGATGGCACGAGTTGGCAGCGTCGAGGCGGCACCCAAGTGAGGGTAGCTCGATTCAATGGCTAGGGAAGGATGGTGGTGGTATGGAGATGCTTCTAGAGGGTGAATCGAAGGGAGGTTCACCGTAGTAGGGACGGCGATGACGATGGCAATTTTTAGCTACATTGGAGACTGAGATGGCATGGCGGGCTGCTATGATGGAACCTTGAAATTGATTTAGGTGAAATGAAATTGGGGTTGTGGAACACAATGTGATGTGATCACTTTTGGGAAAAGATCACCGGAGCGTCTAGACGCGGTGATGGCTTGGTTTAGGGAAAAGGGGAGGAAGGGGGCCATGGAGGGTGTGGAGGTAAGCCTGGGGGCTACTTATAGCCGGAGTACGCAGCGTGGTGTTGATTTTTGATAGTGGAGGGTGGCACGACTTAGGGGCCCGTGGGCATGGCCTGGTGGCATGGGGCAGCACGCGTGCGGCACTAGGCACGTGCAGAATAGGGAGTAAAGGAAGAGAGAGAAGGGGGAGAAGAGAAGAAAGCAATGGGGCACACGACAAAGAGAGAAAGAAGAATGGCTAGCAAAATTGAAATTTTTGACTTTTGATTTGAGTTTCCATTTTTGAGATTTGAATTTGTACTTAAGTTCAAATTTGAACTCTTGGCTCAATTATTTGGATGTGTATTTTAGTATTACTTTGCTTTGGTTTTTAATCAATTTTGATTTTAAATTTTGTTTTCTAATTTGAATTTCAAATTCAAATTTTGTTTAATTCAATGTCCAATTGCTTTGGTTCTTGATCCTTAATTCTTATTTTTATCCTTACTTTTTGTATTTGTTTGGCAAAATCCAAATCAAGATTCTCAAATAAACACCAAAAAATTTGAATAACACCGAAATGCAATGAAAAGTTTTATGTTCTTCTCATTTTCAACATTTCCTAAATTTGGGACGTTACATAAACCTAGTCCCGGCCTTCATCTTCCATGTTATATCTGGAGGCACGGATGTATCCCTACACTGGGTCATCAATTCTATCATCTAAAACTACATATTAACCAACAATGAGTATAAAAATACTCAGCAAGTCCTTATAGCAGAATGCAAGTGTGGGTATATAATTCTACATGCAAGGCTTAACCATGGAAATGTCTCATGTTCTTTTAGCATAAAGGCAATTTGCCTAATATTCTATTTTAGCTAGTTTCCAAACCTATGACTAGCCATTTTTAACTAAAACCAATATCAATTTTTTAAGTCAGTTCAATGCGAAAGTGAAATCCCTCCGCTTTCATTTCCATTCCCATTTCCATACTAAGTTGTCATAGCCATTTCATTCATAACCACCATTAATTTATGAAAACTATGCAAGTATGATATTTCTACACTTTTAACCATGTCCAAGGCCATGACTATTCAAATAGATTTTTAACACTCTATAGTGGTTATACAACTTTACTCATAAGATATGATTAACTCATAATATTAGCCATTGTACTTCTGTAGCACACGAATTACAACAAGGCTTTCACAATGCTTAACTTCACTGCTTCCTCTCACTTTAGGGTGAATCCTCAACACTGGCAATAGTGATTGTTCCAGAGGAAGGGAAGGGAAAAAGGGGAAAAGGGGAAAAGGAAAAGAGAAGGAGTTCATGGGGTGCTCTTCATGATCTACAGCAGTTCGTCAATGTTAACCCCTGCTTTCCGCCAATTAGATGCATATTTTAATCGTTGTAGCAATGTCGGTATTTTGGACTGCCAGGACAGATTGTGTTAGACGATCGTTTTGGGGTAGTTCCGTGGGTTTCAGCTCTGGACACCTCCTAGAGTTTTGTAGAGGACGTCGCCATATTTCCATGAAGTGCTAGAACGCATTGTTGGACCACTGTAGCAGAAGTTATGATTTTTCTAGCGGAACTGTTCTGCAGATCGAGAGTTTTCTATCAGGTTTTGGTAAATTGAGTTGGGCAACTAGAAAATGGAAGAATTAGAGGAGCTCAGTATTATAAAAGTTGTAGATAACTTCCTTAGCTTTCCAGAAAGGTCAAGAAATCATGAATCGGACAATCGTGCTGAAAGTTATGGTATTTTTAGTACTCTGTCCTGAGAACCCGATGTGAAATTGATGTTTTAGAAAATTGACGGGTGCGGGTAAAAGTTGGCCGTTTCAGGGAGGCTCACCAACTAGGTTTAGTTGGGGAATTTTATTATTTTTTTCCGAAAGTCTAAGAACACCTTATTGGACTCCTGTACCAATAGATATGAATTTTTGAAGTTGACTGTCCACAGAGGGGGGCAGGATGACCTGTAGGAATTGGGGATTGGAACCGAGTTAGACGTTTTTGGCTAGTTCGTGATTGTTTTTACTTGATCTAAGGTCCACTACTGTTATCTTAGCATATAATATAATTATTATTCAGGTGGTGGATTGATCCCGGGGGCAGCACCTTCTGCACGTCCCTCGTTCTCTCGCGGTTAAGGCAAGTATAATGATGGATTTAATTGATATTGTGGAATGTCCGTGTTTATTTTTATTGTGAGCATTCGTGTTCACGGATGTGGTGAAGGCGTACCAGTGATGTTCATGGTTGTTTGTGAGTTATGGTTTTTGTGAGTATTTCTTGTGTATAGTTATTGTGGATGCAAGTTTGATTAATTTGAGACCTTCACACATATGCATCATGTTGGCTTATTGAAGACTTGGTCATAGGATGATCAAGCATTTGCTGAGGTCCCCATCATGTTGATGACGGGCTAAAGGTCCCCATACTTATGGAGTATGGGCAATTGGTCCCTGTACCAGATGGTACAGGCATGGGTGTGCATCGACGGATGCACACTTTGCATTACCGGTAAAATGCAAAAGAGATAGAGATAAAGATATTGTTGATCATATTGCATAGCATGGTTTATTTAAATGGCTGTTGGATGAGGTTATGAAGTGATGCTCATGTATGATCTTGTTGCCTTCTATTATATTTGCTGAGTCGTTGGACTCATCCTTGTTGTTTGTTGTGTTTTTTAGGTACCTTTATGAGATCGACATGCATGAGGAAAAGGAAAGATTAGTCTTGACGCACTTTGCACGATCTACACTTAATGGAAAGAAAGGAACAAAAATTAAATACTGGATGCACGAACTACTTAAGTACTGTTTGCTTATTGCTTGCTGGATTTAAATTGTAATAAAGGATTAGAATTTTTATGATGCTCCTGTTCTTTATCTAGATATTTTAACTATGGATGTTTTAGTAATCCTTTAGCCAATTTTGCTTAGTCTTGATCATAGTTCATGTTGATTATCTATTTCTAATTATTCTGCTTGTGGAAAACTCTAACTTAAACAACTGTACAAGGGAGGTTCTACCGAAATTTTGTGAGAAGTAGTTAGTTATCCTTGTTTCATTACTAGTTTGGTAGCATTCCAGACCTTTGCATGGCTGGGGTGTTACAGTTGGTATCAGAGCGGGCTGTAGGTCCGTGGTTAACGAAATATTAATTTTGACACACTAAGCACTGTAGGTGGGAATGGGGTTTGCATTGCATCTACGTTTCCGTCGATTATCATAGTTGAATGTGTGCTTAATGTTTGACTTTGTACGTGTTATGAGATGATCTTTTGTGCCTACGATTTGATTATATGATTATTATGTGTGGTGATAATTGATGTCGAGAGATAGAGATCGCGATGTGGCCATTGGCATGGCTAGGTCATATCACTATTCGTGGTATTGAAATGGTGAAGGATTTTTCCTTGAGCAACTTAGTTTCAGAGGTTAGGAATGAGTTCTTTAGAAAAGTTTCTCTCTGCCTTGAGTTGAATTCGGTCAATTCTTATCCTGCGGTGGTGGATGAATTTATCTTGGGCTCGTGGTTCATTGCAGTTGAGGGTTTTCAATTGGTTTCTACCTGTTCTTTGAAGCAATTATTGTTTTTCGGACTATTGAGACACTTTTGCTACTTGTGAGCATTGTGGATTTGCAAGGTTGGTCCCTTCGTGGGAGTTTTGTCTTATTATGAAACGTGTCTCATTTGTTCGCTTGGTATTCTTGTTAATGAAAGTTTTATGTTGCAAATTCTTTAACATGTGAAAGCTTTGGCTTTATGTAATTCTTTTGGATTATTCTAAGTGTTGAAGTTTAATACCTCTCTTTTCTGAAGGGAGGTGTTAAAATCTTTTTGTGATGTCTTGTTATGGTTAAGTCAGAGATTGTAATCAAATAAATTGATATGGTATGAGTATCCTTGGAAGTGAAACCGAATAAGTTGATGTTGTCTTCTTGTAGTTGTTCATGAACTGTGTTTATGAATAGGGCTATTCCTAATGGAATCAATAAAGTACTAAGAGGTGTGGAACTTTGATGAACTGGTTGATCAATAAGAGAGACAAAATTAGTAAACTTTTGGGATAAATTGTATCAACAGATCTCAATGGATTAATCTAACCGTTTAGGATAGTTAAATTCAGAAGGTGTTGGATTACTGTATTAGTGGATATTAATCCTGGAGTTATCTTTGTGGATACTTAGTATTCGTATGTAATTGCTAAGTGCAACTGTTGTGTAATGAAGTTGGGTGTCGCGTATCAATAAGAGAGCAATGGATGGGGTTTAAAAGGTGATCTATATTTAAATGATGGTGCGATTGTCAGATGGTAGAATCACTAAAATTGTGTAGTAGATCTCCTCTAATTTAAAGCGGTTGTCGTAGTGAGGTTGTAAGATTTTGAAATACTTTCAATTTGAGGATGGGATGATAAAGTAGCATGGAATTATTTGATGAGATTTTGGAGGGCTTTATAATGGAAGGGTAGACGATAACGATTCTTGTTAAAAGTGTATTATCCTTGATGTTAGTAAGATTGTTGCAATCTTATTGGAAAAAAATATTTTGAAATAAGTTATTGTGTTCTTTTGGAAAGGTTTATGATGCGCTGGTAGGCTATGATGATTCATGCTAAGAATATATAATGATGAGGTTAGTAAAACTGAGTATGAGATGTTGAGGGTAGTGTTGATTCTTTTAAAAGTAAAGGAATTTGTTCGTCTTCCCTGATGTCAGCTAAATGAAATGTTTGGAGTTTTGCATCCATGATCCTATGGGAGTTCATGAATTATTGTGGTATCTGAAATTAGTTTGCGCAAAGTGACGTATTGGAAGGTTCTATCGGTTCTTAAGTGATTCATGTGATTTGAGCTTAAAGGATCGTTTGCTTGAAGTTGGTAAAGTGATGTTTCCATTAAAGAAAATTATGTCCTTTGTTAAATTGAAGGGTGTAGTAGAGGTATTCGCGGTTGGATTCAAGTTTAATTTTGTACCTTGCAACTTATTGAAGCGTGCTTAACCTTGTTGGTTTGCCACAAAGGAATTTCTCAAGTTTCCAAAAGCAGTGCTTTATTTATTTATTTATTTATTTTCGGTTGAAGTTTGATATTCTCTTCTTGTGGGACTTGTGCACTCAACTGTGGTCTCGTCTCCTATTTTTCCAAGATATTGGCTATTGGACTTTTTTTCCTTGGTCTTGTGTCTATGGCGAGTGGTAAATGTTTTTCTATGTGCTGAAAATTGTTTCTATCTATATCTTCTTTTGAGGAAGGATTAACCAATCTGTGTTGCAAAGCCTTTTAGGTTGTATAATGGCAACTTGATAGTGGTGGTCAAGTAGATGATTTTGGTGAGATTGTAGGTGTCAAGTTGTTTGAGATTCATTGAGTGATAAATTGATTTCTTGGAATAATTCTCGATGAGGATTTGATTTAAATAGAATGTTGTCTTGGGAGCTAACTGATTTCATGGTTGCAATTAGTAGGACCAATAGTAGATTGTGGTTCAGGAATGTTTCGATCATTTTGATGGAACATTAGAATTATCAAAAGTATGAGAATCTTGATCAATCATATTAGAGTATCGTGATTGGGCACTTTGCAAGGTTTAGTAGGAGAATTATGGTGGTGTAGTTAATGAGATTATAATTGTGAAGAAGTCTAACCGTTACGGGAATCATTAGGATAGTAGGGATTGTTGAATTATTGCCATGCATGACTTGGCTTCAGTGAGTAACCCTCTAGGAGTTAGAATCTTCCTAAAGATAATTAGGTTGAGAATATGTTTTCATGTGATTGTTAATGATTGAGTATGTTTGATTGTGGGAATTTTAGTCACCAAATTCGAGAATCTCCGTATCAATTATATCGAAGTACATATATAGGAGCCCCGGAGATGGAAAATTTTGGTTTGGTGTTTTATGCTAGAACCTTGGAGGCTAATGATGTTGTGTGGGAATATTGGAACAAGGGAATTCTAAATAGTATGATGCTCCTTGATAGTGTCCTTTGGGTGAGGGGACTGAGTGTGTGTGCTGAGAATTTCAAGTTGCTTAGCCTTAAAAGATTGTGGTGAAGTGATTGTGGGTGAAAACAATGACGATGTGTATTGAAAATTAGTTATCAAAGTAACTCCGTTGGTAGAGGAGTTGGCTAGAGTATGTTATTGTGAGGTCAGTAGAGTCTCTCCACAAAGGGGTGATTGATGCACTCGGTTTGAGCATAGTGTTGATGTTGCCAATTTAAGAGAAAATGAGTTAGTGTGGTGTGTGATGATTTGGAATCTTATGATTTAAGAGAAAGTTTATTCCTAAAAGAAAATAAAACAAAATGTTCTTGCGTAGTAAAATGCTCTCTTGATTCTTGTTTGAGCTTTGTGATGGCAGCAAAAGTGTTTTGTGGTTTGAGTTGACTTTATTTTGGCATGTGTGGTTTTTTCGGTTTAGGAAAAAAAAAGGTGTTTGGCATTGGAGTGATTCTCCTCTAACTTATGTGTTGTTTATTTGCAAATTACCTATTTGGAATGTGGAGAGGTTCTCATGTTGAATCCTTGATTTTTAGATTTGATTCTTTTGGTGGGGAGATGGTGAAGCGTGTCGTGATGAGAATCCTTTATTTTCAGTTGGATTCTGGTTGTAAAAGAGGTTGTTTAGAACGAGCTCTGTTGTGCGTCCGGGGTTAAAGGAGATGCTCCTGGTTAAGGTAAAGAGATCGATTGGGGAGTTGGAACAAGAGTTTCGTTTGTTGTGCAGGTTGTGTGGGTTGGTACCAAAGAGAATGATAACCGGAGATATATTTAATCGCATCTGTTAGTTGTGAGGATTTGGAGGGTGGTGTATCGCTAGGACCGCCTTGGGTCCTAGAGTGGGGTACACAACGTTTTGTATGACCCGGTGTTGAGGAGGTACCTGTGAGATCCGGAGCTTCATATTACACTAAAACCGTTAATACTTGAACAAGATCTGTCCTTTGAGTCCAACCCAGTACAAATTCGGGAAAGATCAGAAAGGGCATTGAGGAATAAAACTCTAAAGTTTGTCAAGGTTCTCTGGTCGCAGCAGACTGAGAGGGAGGCCACTTGGGAATTGGAGTCACGCATGCGTGAGCAATATCCGGAATTATTCACAATAGGTGCGTGTTTTATGATTAAGTTTAGTTGTGATTAATCCTTGGCGTAAGCATGGAAAGAATTCGGGGTCGAATTCTGTTTAAGGGGGGTAGAATGTAATATCCCGAAAATGATTCGAGAGATAGTCGATTAAATGGAGGGAGGGACCTTATAGGAGAGAATTAAATAAAGATCTTTTTTAGAGGGGAATTTCTGAAAATTTCTGGCAACCTGGGCCTGGGCCTTGGCCCAGGGGAGGCCGGCCAAAATGGGGAGGCGCCCACCCCACAACCCTAGCCGCCACCTCCCCTCTCCCCCTCCTCTCCCCCTTGCGCCGCCCCTCCCCCCTGCCCTTGCGCCTCCAGCCGCCTCTCTCCCTCCCCTCTCCTCCATTGAAACCCCTTCTACCGGTGAAAAAGATTTCCCTTTTGCTGCCGGTCGAGTGGAGGAAGGAGATCAGTCACAGCGAGGCGTTTAGATCCAGAGGAAGGGAAAAAGGGGAAAGGGAAAAGTGAAGGAGTTCATGGGGTGTTCTTCGTGATCTATAGCAGTTCATCAAGGGTAACCCCTGCTTTCCCCTAATTAGATGCATATTTTAATCGTTGTAGCAATGTCGGTATTCTGGACTGCCAGGATAGATTGTGTTAGACGATCGTTTTGGGGTAGTTCCGTGGGGTTTCAGCTCTGGACACCTCCTAGAGTTTTGTAGAGAATGTCGCCATCTTTCCGTGAAGTGCTAGAACGCATCGTTTGGACCTCTGTAGCAGAAGTTATGATTTCTCTAGCGGAACTGTTCTGCAGATCGAGAATTTTCTGTCAGGTTTTGGTAAATTGAGTTGGGCGACTAGAAAATGGAAGAATTAGAGGAGCTCAGTATTATAAAATTGTAGATAACTTCCTTAGCTTTCCAGAAAGGTCAAGAAATCATGAATCGGACAATTGTGCTGAAAGTTATGGTATTTTTAGTACTCTATCCAGAGAACCCGACGTGAAATTGATGTTTTAGAAAATTGATGGGTGCGGGTAAAAGTTGGCCTGTAGAAAGTTGAGGTTTAGTTGGGGAATTTTATTATCTTTCCAAAAAGTCTAAGAACACCTTATTGGACTCCTGTACCAATAGATATGAATTTTTGAAGTTGACTGTCCACAGAGGGGGCAGGACGACCTGTAGGAATTGTGGATTGGAACCGAGTTAGACGTTTTTGGCTAGTTCGTGATTGTTTTTACTTGATCTAAGGTCCACTACTGTTATCTTAGCATATAATATAATTATTATTCAGGTGGTGGACTGATCCCGGGGGCAGCACCTTCTGCACGTCCCTCGTTCTCTCGCAGTTAAGGCAAGTATAATGGTGGATTTAATTGATATTGTGGAATGTCCGTGTTTATTTTTATTGTGAGCATTCGAGTTCACGGATGTGGTGAAGGCGTACCAGTGATGTTCATGGTTGTTTGCGAGTTATGGTTTTTATGAGTATTTCTTGTGTATAGTTATTGTGGATGCAAGTTTGATTAATTTGAGACCTTCACACATATGCATCATGTTGGCTTATTGAAGACTTGGTCATATGATGATCAAGCATTTGCTGAGGTCCCCGTCATGTTGATGACGGGCTAAAGGTCCACATACTTATGGAGTATGGGCAATTGGTCCCTGTACCAGATGGTACAGGCATGGGTGTGCATCGACGGATGCACACTTTGCATTACCGGTAAAATGCAAAAGAGAAAGAGATAAAGATATTGTTGATCATATTGCATAGCATGGTTTATTTAAATGGTTGTTGGATGAGGTTATGAAGTGATGCTCATGTATGATCTTATTGCCTTTTATTATATTTGCTGATTCGTTGGACTCATTCTTGTTGTTTGTTGTGTTTTTTTAGGTACCTTTATGAGATCGGCATGCATGGGGAAAAGGAAAGATTAGTGTTGACACACTCTGCACGATCTACACTTAATGGAAAGAAAGGAACAAAAATTAAATACTGGATGCACGAACTACTTAAGTACTGTTTGCTTATGGCTTGCTGGATTTAAGTTGTAATAAAGGATTAGAATTTTTATGATGCTCCTATTCTTTATCTAGATATTTTAACTTTGGATGTTTTAGTAATCCTTTAGCCAATTTTGCTTAATCTTGATCATAGTTCATGTTGATTATCTATTTCTAATAATTCTAATTGTGGAAACCTCTGACTTAGACAACTGTACAAGGGAGGTTCTACCGAAATTTTGTGAGAAGTAGTTAGTTATCCTTGTTTCATTACTAGTTTGGTAGCATTCCAGTCCTTTGCATGGCTGGGGTGTTACACATTTCCATTATCCCCTTCAGAATATTTTTCCTCAAGTTTGTCCCAGAGTTGCTTGGCATCTTTGAAGTTAACAAATGTGTCGAATAGCCGGTTGGATAAGATAGCTAACAAACGGGCTAAGACTGAATTATTTGCATCCTCCCACTACGTCATTTCAACGGTTTCCAATTGGAACACTAAAGGATTCAAAATAACCCAAAAAGGATTGAAGTCAGTCAGCCATAATTTTGTTTTAGCCTGCCAACATTTAAAATGTCCAATACGTCCGACTTAACGACATCAGACGAGAAAGCCATTTCTTTAAATATTGGTTTTCTGGATTGTTGGATAAATTGCATTTTTAGCACAAATTCAGTTTTAATTCCATCAATAACTGCTATAAATAAAGCATATTTTTAGCAGCATAAAAATGTCACAATTAACATGATCACATGTAAATACTCCAAGACAATTAACCTGGACAGTATTCTCAATGCATGGAGCAAGTGAATTATTAAAACCAGCAACAAGCTCATGTTTTAATGTTGTTTGTTGCTCTCAAATGCAGAGTTACTCAAGATTAGTTCTTAGCCTTCTCAATACTTTGTCTATACTCTTCACGAAATAGAAATGACAACTAGAGTTTAGATTTTGAGCTCTAAGATATGCTTTACTGAAATTTTTCACAGAACTTTGCAATATCACACAAGGCACCAATTACTATCGGCTAACTAAATAATATCAAAGTAGGTTGAGCTCAATACAGTACTCCAGATAGTCAAAGAAACTTGATTGACATTCAAACAAAAGGATCACAGAACCTTAAAATTTGTAAGGATCCCTTCTGATGGCCGAACAAGCAATAGAAGACTGATACAAAAGAGACCACATAACTAAATGATACAGTACAGCCTATTGTCTACAATATTAGAAATCAAAAGACAGCAGTAAGCATCGCCACTAGAGCTTGAATCTAAGCTAGTTAATCAAATCACTTTCAGTATTAGACAATTATCATCATGGAGCATCTGAGAGACCATGTGGAGGTGTCTTCATGTTTGTGATGAGTAATTGACCCGGTTTCTGGAAAGTTTGAGTTTGATTTGGTTGGTTCGCGTCGAGTCGGTGCATGGCGTGGTCCGGTTCGGTTGCTCTTGGTCGATCGCGGTCGGGAGTGCTTAGGACGCTTGTTTTCCGTCTCGATCGGTCGATTTGGGTATTTCATGCTTAAGTACCTCTTGTTAATGCTAATGTTGTTTATACTGTTTCGTGCGGTGCTACGTGATGGTTTGCTTGTCTGTGTGACTGCAGGACTTCGGAGCTAGGTCATGGTGAGGCGTGGGAGGACCGGGACTAGGCACAGGAAGTGTTGAGGTCCAGACGGTCGGAGACGTCGAAGATGATCAAGGCTGCTGAGGTGGTTGCGAGTTGGGAGATGAGGAACCGGAGCTGGAGCTACCGGAGGTGGACATGACAGGCAACGGCGAGAAGGATCGGGACTAGGCTCAGGGAGGAGCTGAGGTCTAGACGGTCAGGAGGCCGGGTGCGGTCGTGCGAGCAGGAAGTTTCCAGGAAGTTGCGATAGGGGCATTTCAGTAAAATGCACGAGGCTGCAAAATTGGAAGCAGGTTCGGTAGAAGATAACGGGTTGGAGACTCGTTAGTGGATGACAGTAGATTTGTTAGGGTTTGGAGTGAAGTGGATGTTTCCCTCCATTTTCTTGAAGCTTTGATTTTTTGCCTCATCTGTGTGAGAGGTGGGAAGTGAGCCTTGGACTGCAATTCTTGATTTGTAATTTGAGTGGGAGAGCTCTTCTATATAGAAATGGAGTTGGCAGTCCAGAGAAGGCATTGGGTGTGTAGCAGCTCATGTAGTGTGTGTTCTCTCGAGTGTGCTCAGGAGGAAACATGTAGTGAGTTGGGTGTAACCATTTGTAATCATTCCTCTTATTAATCATTCATGTCTCTGCATTCCCTTGAGAAATCTTGAGTTTGAGATGTTGGTTCTCAGTTTTTCTCTGAACCTTGTCTCTGTTCTTTACTGCCCTTTTGAGCTTTGTTTGATTTCTTGGGTTTGTAGCTGCAAAATTTCTTCTCTGAACTGGGAATCACCTCAAAGTATCCTTGGCTAGCATATTCCCTTGAGGAAAGATCTCAAATGCAGTCTCTCTTCCAAAATGCTCATCGGGCAGATTTCCCCTGTTTTGAAAAATTAGGGTTTGTAGCCAGAGCATGCATGGATTCTTGTTCTCTCAAAGAGATGATGGCTCTAGCTTCATACTTTCTCATTTGAGATTGCTCCTCCGTTGTTTTTCAAAGTCCAATGAGCAAAAGATTGAGAATGGCAAGTAATTTGAAAAACAATCTCCCTTTTCGGTTCAGTTTCAGATTTCTATCCAGACCTTGATTCATTGCCTCTTTGGTCTGAATTTTCTTGCTCTTGAGTGGCTGCTGCTATTTAGTTCGAGTCTCTATTGACTTAGGCTGGGAAGAACAACACCAATCCGAAAGTTTCCTTGTTTTCAGCTAGCTGTGCTGTTTTCACTGTTTGCTGATTTTTAGCAGTGTCAACTCTGCGGTTTCAGATTTTAGCCGAACTGATAATTTCTCTACTTGTTTCAGCAGCAAGTATTAGTAGTTTCAACTGCTCTTTTAGTTGTATTCAGTCTGCACTTTTTGCTGTATTTCTCATGTATGTTCGGCAGTCTGCAGAGTATTCAGTTTTCAGATTTCGGCTGTGCCTTCCTTTCTATGCTGCAGTTTGTGAATCTCGGTCTGCTTTTTCCCTGGTAGTTGCTTTAAGTCTGCATCTTGCTGCTGCAATCAACCAAACAAAATATAGTAATCAGCCGAACAGATTGTTTACTTTTTGTCTTCGGCAGTTAAGTGTGTTTGCTGATTTGTTGTTCGGCTCTGCTGATAAAAGCTTCCTTGCTGCACTTGGTCTGTTCGGTTAGCATCATTTTGTGCTTCTTCTTCAGTCTGCATTTCTCTTTTCTAGCTGCCATGATGTATTTTGTTTTGCCAAGCTGTTTGTTTTCAGCTTTTCAGTCTAACAGTTAGTAGCCTGCAGTTGCTTCTCTCTGCTTGTAGTTTTCTTGGCTTAGGTCTAATATCTGTTTACCCATTGTCAACACTATGTTCAGTCAGGAAAGAGTCCAGTCGGCCTGCTGATTTAGTTGAAGTTTTTTAGTTCTCCTGAGAAGCTCAGTAATCATGCAGTCTTCTATTTTTTGTAGCTTCTGAACTCTAAACATTTTCGGTCAAGTATAGTTCTCTCAGTTCTTCAGCAAGAATAACATGGAGCATCTAGTTTCTTCAGTTTTTGGCAAGACTTAATCTTTTCAGTCAATCGGCAAAAATGTTTTCAATTCTTCCAGTGAGCATGAATCTTACTTCATAGCTTCTATAGCTATCGGAGGAGAAACTGCGGATACTTCGGGGCGATTTTTGAAAGCACCATTCACCCCCATCTGTTGCCATTTTCGATCCTACAACATCAAACCTGCAGCCCACAACATTCTGGTTGAAACTTAAACTAGAGGAGATATCAACAATACTCATAGAATGTTAAACTAACTAGAATAAATCAAGAGTAATATGGAGGAGAACGACTGATGAGTAATAAATCAAGAGTAATACTCATAGCCACTGATGAGGCGATGGGTCCCGATCTTCCGATAGGATGATAACTTCGATTTGGAGGAGAACGACTTTGACGATGCAGGCTTCTAACCGGTCACGACCAGAGCACCAAGCAATCGCTAAACCACACTCCGAGTCGTTATCAACCGTGCCAAGAACGCGGTTGACCTGACCATGAAGGTCTATTCCTGCATGCAATCGAAGAACATGCAAGAACAAGATAACAAGCAATCTGAAATTGCAAATATTTAAATTGAGTTCACAAAGGTGGGATTCCGCTGAGGTTCTTTACGGTTGGTCTAGTCGACACAAACGAAGAACAAAAGTTTTCACAATCGAAAAACTAAGCAAACGAAATCCAAGAAAACTAGAAGGGTGCAGCCTCCTTAAATAGGGGAGGAAAAGCTGCACAAAACTAAAACAAATGAGGTGGTACTATTCATAGTACTGTTCACATGAACAGTAACCGTAAACAGTATGGGCCTAGGGGGCGCCTCTCCTTTGGGCCCAAGCATTACAAGGCCCGAGTTGGCCCAAACAGGTGATGCAGCACCTTTTTTTGAGTGATTACGATGTGCGCAGGAGGAATTTGGAGGTGAGGCTAGATCCATTGGAAAGAGGACGAGAAAATCTTTCCATCGAGTACTCATGGGCCTCAAACGGACTCCGTATGTGAAAGTTATGCATGTTTGAAGTTGGGCCTGTCAGGCTGAATCCGAATTGATCTAGAGGCCGAATTGGCTTCTAAAACCTGTCCAACTTGAACCCTTGCTTCAATTGGTTCCAAAGTGATGTGGTGCTACAAAAATATATATTTTCATCATTAGGTAGCATCATATTCTTATTTAAAGTATGTTGAAGTTGAGGAAACGAATTCACCTTTAGTTCAATCTTCATATTGACCGCTACGGTTGTATGTGTTGGTGGCGTGGTCACATCATCCTCACCTTCTTGACCGAAAACCGTTCTCAGTTTTAACATATGTGTAGTGTCACCTATTGCATGATCTTGATCATAAATCTTGGTACATGATAACAAACGCAACACACTCTCATTATGTAATGTCATAAGTTCTTTATCAAATAAAGTAAAATATCTTTGAAACGAGCTCACCTGATAATTTAAGTGATGCGTAGGAGCTCTTTTAATTGGAACAACAAGTATAGCAAATATGGTTGTATCCATAGGGTACATGTTTTTATCATCCTCCCCTTCTTGAAAGCAGAGCCGTCCTCGGCTTTTGATAAGCTGAAAATAGGATAACAAAGAATCCAAAGTGTATGCATGGTATATATATGTCATCCACGCTTCTCCTATTTAGCACATCAATAACATCCGAAGGTGTAGTAAACAAGGAGAACAACACATATGCATGGTATATGTATGAATCAATGATGGTGTTAGTCTCGTTGTTTTGCACAAACCATTTAGCACAACAGCAGTTGTAAGATGTATACATTGTAATATTGTCATTCACATCATTCTCTCTTCCAAAAAAATTATCCTCGACTTTTCTAAGGACATAGACAAGATATTAAAGGTCATAACTCGATCAAGTTGTTCAAATATGGGGGAGAAAATTTTTAATGCTTTCCATGCTTCAACTGCGCTACTCTGATCACTTGTACATGATTGTACATCAAAGGATGAATAAGTAGGATTATGAAATCTTTCTAAACAGTAAGGACTATTGTTGAGACTCAACACATTGTGATCATGACATGGAACCAAAAATTTTTTATCTAAAACATGCAATTTCAATTCAGCAAGCTTGTCACATGTAATGCATATTCGATAAACATAAAACTTGTCATCTACACCATAATCTCCAATCAAATTGAACTTATATGTGTAGGCATAAGTACTAACTAATGATTTTAAACATGAAATTTCAGCAAGGTTCCCAATCACACTAGATAGCTCTATAGGATTATTGAACATAATATAGTATAAAGAGTTATCAGTAGATATTCTAGTAAGAACTTCCTTATGAGTAATCAATTCCACATTGTGTAAATTGAGCAAAACAAATTCAGAACATGGAATTTCTAATTGAATATATGAGTTCTCACAATTACTCACCTTTTCACATTTAAATTCAGCAATATGGTTATTACCTTTGTCGACCTTCTTAGTTAATGTAGGTGTTGTAGGTGTCAAATCTTTATGATGAAACAACGGGGCAGCAAGCATTTCATCTCCGACCATGGTTATCTCCTCATCTTTTTCTTTTAGTGTATCTCTCTCACACTCAATTTGAATGCTCTCAATCTCACATGTTGTGGAAACACACAGCTCAGTCTTTTCTTCAACATGGTTCTCAACTTCTTGCAAATTGTTAGTCACAGAAAAAGACACGAATATATGTTTGTTCTTATGTTCCTATCATCGAGCACTCTCAATTTCTCAATCTGACTTTCAACCTTACAAGCAAGTATAAACAAATGAGGGAGAGAATTATATTCTTCGTGAATAAGAAGGTCCTGAATTTCTTTATTAAGCCCACGTAAGAATCTATTCTCTGTAGCTTTAGCATGTTCCTCTAAGCCACAACGCAACAAACAAGTTTTTAATTCATGATAGTATTGTCTTACTATTCTATTTCGTTGTTTTAAATGTTGCAATCTAGCTAGCAAATAATCAGCATGATTTTTAGGAACAAATTCATCTCTCATAAGTTTTTTAAATGCATTCCAAGTTTGAGGCACTCTACCATGCCTACCAAAATACTTCCACCAAAGTCTTGCATCATCAATAAAAACACTAGTTGCAGCTCTAATCTTTTGCCTATCAGACCAATCATAACATTCAAATTCTTTATCTAGTGCTATCTCCCAGTCAATATAGGCATCAGGATCAAGATCAAATTTACCAGAAAACAATGGCAAAGTGATTTTAGTTTTACCAGACGTACTAACATGATCATATACCTCCCGTGGTGAAGAAGCTTGTCTCAAGTGTGCATCTTCCTCACGAATTTTCTTAAGCTCCCGTTCAATGGCTCGACGAAAATGTGGATCTATCTCATAATCATCCCGTGAACCTGCCATGGTTAGTAGAAAACAAGGAAACAAATTACAAGAATATGTTCCTATCAACTACTAGGATCTGGAGCTTAACAAGTCACACATCTCTCAAACTCTTACCAAGCTCTTACAAGTTCTTACCAATGCAAACAAGTGGTGCAACCGGTGGCTGGTTCGTGATAACTTGACTCAAGTGATGTGTATAGCGATTGCAAGGGACGGTTCGACGTGATCTGCTCGGTTAGTATAAGGTATAGCTTGGAAGGCTCGATATGTAGCAATGGAGAACAATCAGTTAATTTCAGAAATTGCATAGAATTGAATTATAGTTCGTATCTAGCACTTAGCCTATGTTGCTGATCAACCAAGGATAGAAGAAGGCCAAAATATGTGTATGGCAATGTATAGGAGTGGTAAATACAAGATAATTCAATCGAATGCAATCTGGAATGGAAGGACACAAGGATTGACCCAAAACTTGGAAACTGAAGATTTCTGTCCACTGGACAGCACATCGGTATTTCGGCCGTAACTTTTTGTCAGTTACATTTTTTTCAATAATTTTTTGTTTTCCGTTTCTTGACGGCATTTTCTAAAACTTTTCTTTTGGGGCCAAGTTCTGGAAACCGACCGAAAAATTCGCACAAAATTCACAAGTGCCGACTGTTGCAGATTCAATATGGAATTTTAGGTCAACTTCCACCGTAGATATCTCTTAACTGTATTACTGGAATGATGTGAAATTTTACAGATAGATGGAAAATGAAGTTTTTAATCTAATGGCTGTGGTTTCACTCAAAAGTAAGATCGGAATCAAAAGTTATGGCATTTTTGGTGGCGGCTGCAGAGGAAGGAAAAATCAGCTGAATTGGAATTAGGGTTTGGGGTGGGGATTTTTTTGTTTGGATTTTTTTTGGAATCAAGGACATGACCAGCAACTAGACAAAGCTAAAACGGACACAAATTCAATTTAGCAAACCAAAACTAACAGATTGAAAGGCACAACGGGGTTTGGACAGCAGAAATTAACTCTTTTTGTGGGGCAATTTTTCTGGACTATGGGAAATAAAAATCAATCTACTAACTAGGGGTACAAAGAATTCATACCGGTCAACCTGAAAATCTAATACCAACTGATGATGCGATGGGGTCCCGATCTTCCGATAGGATGATAACTTCGATTTGGAGGAGAACGACTTTGACGATGCAGGCTTCTAACCGGCCACGACCAGAACACCAAGAAATTGCTAAACCACACTCTGAGTTGTTATCAACCGTGCCAAGAACACGGTTGACCTAACCACGAAGGTCTATTCCTGTATGCAAACGAAGAACACGCAAGAACAACATAACAAACAATCTGAAATTGCAAATATTGAAATTGAGTTCACAAAGGTGGGATTCCGCTGAGGTTCTTTACGGTTGGTCTAGTCGACACAAGCGAAGAACAAAAGTTTTCACAATGGAAAAACTAAGCAAACGAAATCCAAGAAAACTAGAAGGGTGCAGTCTCCTTAAATAGGGGAGGAAAAGCCGCACAAAACTAAAACAAATGAGGTGGTACTATTCATGGAACTGTTCACGTGAACAGTAACTATGAACAGTATGGGCCTAGGGGGCGCCTCTCCTTTGGGCCCAAGCATTACAAGGCCCGAGTTGGCCCAAACAGGTGATGCAGCACCTTCTTTGAGTGATTACAACGTGCGTAGGAGGAATTTGGAAGTGAGGCTAGATCCATTGGAAAGAGGACGAGAAAAGCTTTCCATCGAGTACTCATGGGCCTCAAACGGACTCCGTATGTGAAAGTTATGCATGTTTGAAGTTGGGCCTGTCAGGCTGAATCCGAATTGATCTAGAGGCCGAATTGGCTTCCAAAACCTCTCCAACTTGAACCCTTGCTTCAATTGGTTCCAAAGTGATGTGGTGCTACAAAAATATATATTTTCATCATTAGGTAGCATCATATTCTTATTTAAAATATGTTGAAGTTGAGGAAACGAATTCACCTTTAGTTCAATCTTGATATTGATCGCTAAGGTCGTATGTGTTGGTGGCGTGGTCACATCAGCCACCATGAAGAAAACTGGGCAAGGCACACCTAAAAGCTTTGTCCCAAAAAACCAATCACCCCGCTATGCCGTGTAGAATGGACGAGGTCATCGGAGATACAATGCCCAAATTTGCAAATTGGGACACACCAATTCACAAATCTAAGGTACAGGGAATGCCGCACAAGACCAAAGATGCATTGCCCAAGTACACCTATGAAGCTGAAGGAGCCGAAGCCTTCTTCCACCTCCAAATCAACCCACGGGCAACACCTCCCATTAGAGCAAATTCCGCACCACAATCACACAGATCAGGGCACACAGGGAACCGACAAGAATTGCTTAAAGGGGATCAAGACCTTGTCACTGATGACTTAGAATCGGCGACACAAGCACTCCAAATCCCTCCAAAACCTGAAGTCAAGATCAATCAGAGGAGGAAACGAAAGGGGAAAACTCACTAGATTTTCATTCTACCCATGCAAGAAGAGGCTACCTTATATAGAGGAGGCTTCAGATCTATGACATGGTGGCTACAAACAGCCAGCTCTGAGGATCGTTTGTTGGAATAGGTTCTTGATATGCTAGAGTTGATCCCTACAAAATTTCATATCATTGGATCTATAGATCAAAAGTTCTCTCACTTTTGGTTTCTGAAATCGAGTTGAAAACACTATTCATTGCCCTAATTTTACTGTAGCAATGGTTAGACCACCCTTGTACTAGCAGTCAGACCATCCAAGCCGGTCAGACTGCTAAGAAGGGTTAGGTTCCAATTTTTGTTGACTTGAGCTAGTTGGTTTGATTTTTAGCTAAGGATTCTATGTTCTATGTGAGATGAGCGATGACCAATTCGAGCAGTTTTCAGATAGTGACCTAGCTCTCCTAACCAGAAACTTCTCATGTGCATACAAGAGGGTTAGAGAGAGGAAGAGAGGAGCTCCGGTGATTTTCTTTGAGTGTGGTAGCCCCAATCACATTCGAGCGAACTACCCCAAGCTAGAGAAGGGCAAGAATGACTACAATGGCATGAGCAAAAATGACTATACCAGTAAGAACCGCAATAAGGAGCCCCCAGCTTGTGATCAAGGCAAGGATAAGAATTACTGCAACTTTGACAAAGCCAAAAAGCTTTTCCATCGTATCCTCACCATCTTTGACAACTTCGACTTCAGGCACATGGAGGGCTAGAGCGACGATGATGGCGAAGATGATCCACAGAAGGACACCAAGGATGGCGATGACTTTACTAACATGTGTTTCATGGCTGATGAGAACGGCATCAACGATGATGATCTCTACAACAACTTTGATAATGTATGTCCCTCCTATCACTAGCTCAATGATGCTTTTCTCAAGTTAGAAAAGTTTCATGCTAGGTATGGTGAGTTAGAGAAGGAGGTAGAGAGCTTATCATGGAAGCTTACTTCACTTAGATTTGCATTCTCCCATGATGATTGTGATGTATGTGCTTCCTTTTGGAGATATGGAGAAGCTAAGCACCTCACATGATAGTATGATTTCTGAAATAAAATTGCTTAAGGTGAAGAATGTTAGTTTGTTAACTGAATTAGAGATGTCTAGAGTTACTCCTTTATATTCTGATTCTGTTGAGACTATTTTTTGCACCTCATGTGAGCATGATGAGGATGCTTTTAGAGGTTTTTATACCATGCTCCTTGATCTGCCTAAAATCTGTGATACCAACTTGAAGATTAATTTAAAGAAGGCATATCATAAAATCACATAATTGCAAGCTACCTTGATTGAACCTATTGCTTCTTGTGCCAATTGCCCAAAATTAACTGATGAACTTGAATCTGTTTCCAAGCAATTTCAGGACATGTGTGACCACAATAAGAAGATGGCTCAATATGCTTCTAAGGCACCTATTAGCTCACCATGCGGTAATTGTGAAAAACTAAAATTTGAATTGATTGCATTGAATGAAAAATGTGTAAAGCCAACTAAGAATCTACTAGAGAAGCCAAAATCTGATAACTTGTTTTGTGCTGAAGTTAGGGAGAAAATGGAGGATATGCAAAAGACCTTTAGGGAGAGTTATGAAGCCCAGATGGTTAGAATTAGAATTGCCCACTGTGTGCCTTGCGAAGCCCTCAAAGTTGAGGTAGCCATGCACAAGGAGACATATGCATGTGCTATTCGATCCTCTCCTTTTGATTCTTCATCCTCTCCTTCTGGTTCTTTATTCTCTCCTTTTGGTTCATCATCCTCTTCTTCTCCTTATTCTTCATGTGCTTCTCTTTTTTGGGAGTGTGAGTATCTCATGAACACTCTCGAAAAATTTGTTTGAGGTAAGAAAAGGCTCAATCTTATCCTGGACAAATCTAAAATTTGTAAGTTTAATCAAGATCTAGGATATGATTTCTTAGAGGATGTGAGAAAACATCCACCTGTTGTTGTTAGAGTTGTAGCAGCAGGCGTAATTGAGGTTGCACCTGAGCCTAAGAAAATTGTGTTTAGTCTATGGGTTTTGTCTAGGGGATTTTCGATAATAAGGTTGTTCCACCTGCTGCTTCGACCTCTCAGTAGGTGAAGTATCATTGCACCTTCTGTCAGAAGGATGGACATGTAGTTGAGTTCTACTTTAGGCATGCCAAGATCATGCGTAGAGATCGTGTTCGCGCTCTTAGAGGTATTTAGGGTCAGCTTCAGACTCAGAGTGCTCCTAAGACCAACCCGAGGTCTAGAGTTCTAGATAGCTCTTTTGAGTTTCTTGGTTTTAAGCAGCATCGAGGACTTGGTTTTCAAGGTTCTTCTGGTTTTGGTCCTTGGGTTGCTTCTGGTCAAGGTGTCCACCATCCTGAGGATAGACCTCGTTTTCCCTGTCAAGGTGGCTATCTGCGGCATGATTAGCATACTACTATTGATCAGACTCGCTCTTCTATAGCGGTCAGACCTAGCTGAGGCTTGAGGTCTACCTCTGGACCATCTGGTTCTATGAGAGGTGGAGTGCGAAGAGTAGCTAGAGTTTATTCTTCTGTTTCTGTGACTGGATCTACTGCTCATCGTGTGATTCAGTATTGGGTTTCTACATCTGCTCTTATTTACTCTAGTACTGAGTCACCGATGTTTTCTTCTCGTTGACTCAGGTTCATCGGGTTGGGAAGGGAGAGGTTTTTCTTCTCAACTTCGGTTGTTCTCATCATATGACCAGGGACTCCTGTTGGTTCTCTTCTCTAGTCCGAGCTCTAGGTGATGATGCGATCACCTTTGGAGACGCATTGTCAGGTTAAGTCATCGCTAAAGGTACTATGCGTATTAATGATTCTTTCATTCTTAACAATGTTGCCTTAGTGAGTAAGCTGCTTTATAATTTGCTATCTGTTTCTCAGCTTACCGATGATGATTTCGAGGTAAGTTTTAAGAAAAATACTTGTAAAATCCTTGATTCTTTAGGAAGTCTAGTTTGGGGGATTTCTAGGTTTGGGAGTATCTTTTGTGCTGATTTTATCGAGTCTTCTAGTGATTCTCTCAGGTGCATAGTTGATTCAGAGTCCCGTGATCTCTCTTTTTTGGGATAGGAGACTTGGTCACATTGACTTTGATCACTTGACCCCAGTTAGTGGCTATAGTCTCATTCGTGGCCTGCCTAAGCTCAATATGGTCAAAGACTTAGTTTGTGCTCCTTGCTAGTATGGCAAGATGGTTGCTGCTTCTCACTCTCCAGTCACTGTTACTATGACCGACGCACTAGGATAGCTTCTCCATATGGACACTGTTGGTCCAGCTAGAGTGCAGTCAACCAGTGGGAAGTGGTACGTTCTTGTTGTGGTTGATGACTTCTCGATGTTTTTTCTTAGCCTCAAAGGATGAGACCTTTGGCCATTTCTGTGGTCTGTTTAGTAGGTTGTTGGTTGAGCTCCCTAGTGCCTTACGAGCGATTCGTAGTGGCAATGGCACAGAGTTCAAGGATACCTACTTTGAGAGTTTCTGTGATGAGACAGGTGTAAAGCATCAGTTCTTATCTCCACACGTCTCTCAGCAAAATGTCGTTGTGGAGAGGAAGAATCGTACCTTGGTCGAGATGGGCAGGACGATGCTCGATGAGTATGCTACACCTAGGAAGTTTTGGGCTAAGGCTATAGCCACCGCGTGCTATGTTTCGAATAGAGTTTTTCCTTATAGCACACTTGCATTGCACTTCTTATAAGTTGAGGTATGGCGAAAGCTCAGTGTCTCGCGTTTTCATGTTTTTGGTTACAAGTGTTTTATTCTGAAGTCTGAGAACCTAGATAAGTTTGAGTCATGCTCTTTTGACAGTATCTTTCTGGATTACTCGACTTCTTCATGGGGTTATAGGGTCTAAAACTGTGAGACTAGTAGGATTATAGAGACCTAGAGGTTACCTTCAATGAGGCTAGTTCTGGTACTAGGTCCGACATCTCAGGTCCAGTTATGTAGTCCGAGACCATTTTTGTAGATGATGAGGATGATGGAGATGAAGGTTCTTTACCTAATCCAGTTCCATCTACCCCTGAGGTGCTTGTCTCTACCACTGCGCCTTAGGGTGATCAGCCCTTACCTTCTAACTCTTCTGGAGCTTGTGGCTCTGCTCCTACCTCCACAGCTCATGAGATAGATGCCACTTTTTCTTCTCATCCAGGACCTCCCAGATACATTCAGCGTCGACACCCTCCTGAGCAAATCATCGGTGATCTCCTTCAGCATTTCATGCATTCAAAATCTGAATTATCTCACTTTTGTCTACACTCTGCATTCAAAACCTACCAAGTGGGTCTTTAAGAACAAGCAGAGTGAGGATGGGGTAGTCATTCGAAACAAGACTAGACTAGTAGCTCAAGGTTTCTCTCAGGTTGAGGGTTTAGATTTTGAGGAGACATTTGCCCCTAAAGCTAGAGTAGGGGCCATTGGGATTCTGTTTGCCTTCGTAGCATCTAAGAGCTTCAAGCTATGCCAAATGGATATCAAGAGTGCCTTCCTCAATGGGTATATTGAGAAAGAGGTTTATGTTAGACAGCCTCCTAGTTTCAAGAACCCCAATACCCAACCATGTCTTCAAGCTTTACAAAGCCCTCTATAGACTTAAGAAAGCCCCTAGAGCATGGTACGAGAGGTTTAAGTCCTATCTGTTTAGTTATGAGTTTGAGATTGATAAGGTAGATAAGACCTTGTTCATTTATAGGCATGGTAATGACCTTCTGCTCATCCAGATATATGTGGATGACATTATCTTTGGTGGCTCCTTTCATGCTCTTGTTTCTCAGTTTTCTGATGTCATGAGCACAGAGTTTAAGATGAGCATGATGGGTAAGTTGAGTTTTTTCCTCAATTTCCAGATCAAACAAACTCGGGAGGGTACCTTCTTGCATCAAGGCAAGTACACTCGAGACCTCCTGAGATGCTTCGACAAGAGTGATGGCAAGCCGGTGTCAAATCCGATGGCAACCTCAACTACACTTGATCTAGATGAGGATGGTGAGTCTGTAGATCAGAAGGAGTACCACAGTATGATTGGATCCTTCCTATACCTCATTGCTTCGAGGCCAGACATACACTTCGCTGTGTGCCTGTGCACTCGATTTTAGGCTTCTTCTCACATCTCTCACCACGACAGTGAAACGCATTTTCAGGTATCTTCGAACTACACTAGACTATGGTATCTGATACTCTTCTCTTCCTGTCTTTCCCTGAGAGCCTACTTCAATGCAAACTTTGTTGGCTATAAGATAGATAAGAAAAGCACTTCTGACACTTACTAATTTATTGGCACTTCTCATGTCTCTTTGTCTCCTATGAAGCAGTCCAGTGTTGCACAGTCCACCATAGAGGCCGAGTATGTTGCAACCGCTAGTTGGTGTAGTCAGGTGCTTTTGATGGTTTCGACCTTGCGGGACTTTGGGATAGCCATAGATAGTGTTTCTCTTTTTCGTGATAACACTTCTACCATTAACATTACCAAGAATCTAGTGCAGCACTGTAGGACCAAGCACATAGATATCACATATCATTTCCTTAGAGACCATGTGGAGAAGGGTGATATAGTGCTTCAGTTTGTGGAGAGTAACCACCAGTTGGCTGACATTTTCACCAAGCCTTTAGATAGCTTGAGTTTCATGACTTCGCGGGGAGAGCTTGGGGTGATCTATCCTTATGGCTTAATCTGATGGGTGCATCATGTACTTTCTATATTATATGTACATTTTCATTATGTTGCACTCTGTTTATTTGGTGCATTTGGGCTAGTCTTTCTAGTATAGACTAGAATGGTTCTCATTCTCAGCTGGTTAGATTTCTTCCTCTCATCTTGTGATCATAGAATGTTGCATATTAATTGCTTCTCTTTTCACTAGATTGAGTTTACCCACTTCTTTTAAGTCTGGTAGGGGTAGGGCCCCCTTGGGTAGACAAGGAACGTGTTTACTCGATTGTGTTTTGGATGACCAACTAATAGTCCTAGAGTCTTATAGTGTGAATGAGAGCGAGTCTGAGCCATAGTAATCCATCTATCTTGTCTATGCTTTAAGGACTATCATTTTTTCATTTTCCCAATCTTCTTCTCTCATGCTTTTTGCTTTGATTCAAAATGAGTTTATTTGAGATTTTCTTGAGCTTAATGCTGACATAACTCAACTTGAACCAAATTGCTTCTAAAACTGACTCACATGTTGAGGAGGAGCTAGAATCTTTATGCCATCCTATTTAAATTCAGCAATATGCATTGTAATATAAATACATAGAGCATTAATTATTATCCTTGCATAGCATGATAAAACTACTTTACATCTTGCTATGATTTGTACTAGATTGCTAGGTTTATCATAACCTTCTATGTGTAGTTTAGCTCTTGCCATGATAGCTTCTTTAAATGTGACAAACTTGAATTAAATCGTGTCTTGCTCTATTGAATCCTCTTATGATTCATGCCATGTCAAATAAGCTAAGTTGAGTCTTGTATCTACATTGAGCTTTAAATTGAGTTATGCTAGTTCATTAGTGAAGCATGAGCTAGTATTAATTCTTTATTCTTGAACTAAGTCAAGAACAAGCAAAAAGATCTTTTTGTGTGAAAAAACTAATCTCATCAATCATGTCTCATTAGAAGGCCTACAATTGCACTAGGCATGAACTCATGGGGAGTTTTGGATGACCAATTGTAACACCCCAGCCAAACCATGACCTGGAATGCTACCAAATTAGTAATGTAACAAGGATGAACTAAATACGTCTCACAAAACTTCAGCAGAACCTCCCTTGTATGGTTGTCTATGTCAGTGGTTTCAACAAGTAGATTTAATAAAAATAGACAACCAACATGTATTATGATCATTACTAATCAAAATTGACTATATGTTATAGGACATCCATAGGTCTAGCATCTAATCCTTCTTTCCCCATGAATGCCGACCTCATAAGGGCACCTAAAACACAACAAACAACAAGGGTGAGTCCAACAACTCAGCAAATATAATAAATGGTACCAAACCATACATGTACACCGTTCCATAAGAACATCCATCAGTTACTAATAAAACACATGCTATGCAGTACACCGTTCCATAAGAACATCCATCAGTTACTTATAAACACATGCTATGCAATATGCTCAACAAGATCCTTCTCTTTTCTCTTCTCGTTTGCATTTTACCGGTAATGCAAAGTGTGCATCCGTCGATGCATACCCATGCCTATACCATCTAGTACAGGGACCAATTGCCCATACTCCGCAAGTATGGGGACCTAAGCCCAAGCTCTTCAAGCATGGGGACCTTTAGCCCGTCATCAACATGACGGGGACCTCAGCAATTGCTTGGTCATTAGATGACCAAGACTTCAATAAGCCAACATGATGTATATGCATGGAAGTCTCAGTTTAATAAAAAAATGTGCATCCACAACACTTTGCACAAGGAAAACCTTTTCATTCTACCATGTTCACACTCATGAACTTCACAACTCTCAAACAACCACAAACATTACTAAAAACATCTTCATCACAAACATGAACACACAATTTCTCACAATTGCCCATACTCCGCAAGTATGGGGACCTAAGCCTATGCTCTTCAAGCATGGGGACCTTTAGCCCGTCATCAACACGACGGGGATCTCAGCAATTGCTTGGTCAATACATGACCAAGACTTTAATAAGCCAACATGATACATATGCATGAAAGTCTCAGTTTAATAAAAAAATGTGCATCCACAACACTTTGCACAAGGAAAACCTTTTCATGCTACCATGTTCACACTCATGAACTTCATAACTTTCAAACAACCATGAACATTACCAAAAACATCTTCATCACAATATGAACACACAATTGCTCACAATATAACTCAAACATTGACATTCCATAACAACTATTGTATCCTTCATTATACTTGCCTTAACAGCGAGAGGACGAGGGACGTGTAGAAGGTGCTGCCCTCGGGATTAGTCCACCACCTGAATAATAATTATAACACATGCTAAGATAACAATAGTGGACCAAAACTACATAAAAAAAACAATCACGAACTCGCAAAAACGTCCAACTCGACTTCAACCCCAAATCCTAAAGGTCTATCTGTCCCCTCTATGAATAGTCAACTTCAAAAATCTATATCTATTGGTACAAGAGTCCGAATAAGGTGTTCTTAGACTTTCTAGAAATATAATTAAATTCTCCATCTAAACCTAGTTGGTGAACCTTCCTGAATCGGCCAAATTATACCCGCACAAGCCCGTTTTCTAAAACATCAATTTCACGTCAGGTTCTCTGGATAGAATACTAAAAATATGATAACTTTCAGTACGAGTGTCCGAATCACAAGTTCTTGAGTTTTCGGCAAAGCTGAGACAATTATCTACAACTTTAATTATACTAAGATTCTCTAATACTCCCTTCTTCTAATCTCCTAACACCATTTACCAAAGCCTGACAGAAAACCCACTAATCTGCAGAACAGTCCCACTAGTAAAATCATAACTTCTGCTACAGAGGTCCAACGGCGTGTTCTAGTACATCACAGAAAGATGGCGACGTCCTCTACATTACTCTAGGAGACGTCCAGAACTGAATCCCCATGAAACTACCCCAAAATGACCGTCTAACGCAATCTGTCCTGGGCAGACCACAATACCGACATTGCAACAACAATTAAATATGCATCTAACCGGGGGAAATAGAGATTACTCTTGATGAACTGCTAAAGAACACAATGAACACCATGCAATCTCTCTCTCCCTTCCTTTTCCCTTTTCCCTTCCTCTTCTTCTTCTTCTTCCGGGTCAAAAACACCTCCCAGCGATTGATCTCCTTTCTCCGCTCGACCGGCAGCAAAGGGGATCTTCTTCACCAACAGCACCGGCTTCAATGGAGGATGGGGTGCTGCTGGACAAGGTGGAGGCGCATGGGGGGCAGGGGAGGCGGCAGCCACAAGGAGAAAGAGGAGGGAGAGTAGGGGTGGCAGCTAGGGTTTGGGGGAGGGGCGCCTCCCCCCTTTTGGCCGGCCACCACTTGGGCCAAGGCCTAGGCCCAGGATGCCAGGACTTTTCAGAAATCCCCCCTCTAAAAATCCCTATTTACCTCTTTTCTATATGGTCTTTCCCTTCAATTAATCGATTATCTCTCGAATCACTTTTGGGGTATTACATTCTACCCCCTTAAACGGAATTCGACCCCGAATTCTATCCACGCTTACACCAAGGTTTAATCACAACTAAAACTTAATCATATTAACTCGCACCTATTGTGAATAATTCTGGATATTGCTCACGCGTGCGAGACTCTAATTCCCAAGTGGCTTCTCTCTCTGTCTGCTGCGACCAAAGCACCTTGACATACTTTAAAGTTTTATTCCTTAATGCTTCTTCTGATCTTTCCAGAATTCGCACTGGCTTGGACTCAAAGGATAGATCCTGTTCAAGTATTAACGGTTCTAGTGAAATATGAAGCTCCGGATCTCGCAAGTACCTCCTGGATACCGGGTCATACATAACGTTGTGTACCCCACTATAGGACGCAAGGCAGTCCTAGCGATACACCACCCTCCAAATCCTCACAACTAACAGATGTGATTAAATATACCTCGGGTTATCATTCTCTTTGGTACCAACCCGCACAACCTGCACAACAAACGAAACTCTTGTTCCAACTCTCAATCGATCTCTTTACCTTAACAAGGGAGCACCCCCTTTAACTTCGAACGCACACAAGAGCTCGTTGTAAACAACCCCTTTTACAACCAGAATCCAACTGAAAGTAAAGGATTCTCATCACAACCACACTTCACCAACTTCCCACCAAAATAATCAAATCTAAAAAAATCAAGGATTCAACATGAGAACCTCTCCACATTCTAAGTAGGTAATTTGCAAATAAACAACACATAAGTCAGAGGAGAATCACTCCAATACCAAACCCTTCTTTTGTTTTTTTCCTGAACAGGAAAAAACCACACATGCCAACATAAAGTCAACTCAAACCACAAAAGACTTTTGCTATCATCACATAGCTCAAACAAGAATCAAGAGAGCATTTTACTACCCGAGAAAATATTTTTTTTGGAATAAACTTTCTCTTGAATCACAAGATTCCAAATCATCACACACCACACTAACTCATTTCTCTTAAATTGGCAACATGAACACTATGCTCAAACCGAGCGCATCAACCACACCTTTGTGGAGAGACTCTACTGACCTCACAATAATATACTCTAGCCAACTCCTCTACCAACAAGGTTACTTTGATAAATAATTTCCAATGCACCACATCATTATTTTCACCCACAATGGCTTCAACACAATCCTTTAAGGATAATCAACTTGAAATTCTCAGCACACACTCAGTTCCCACACCCAAAGGACACTATCAAAGAGCATCACACTATTTAGAATCCACTTGTTCCAATATTCGCACACAACATCATTAGCCTCTAAGGTTCTAGCATAGAACACCAAACCAAAATTTTCCATCTCCAGGGCTCCTATATACGCACTTCGATATAATTGATACGAAGACTCTCGAATTTGGTGACTAAAATTCCCACAATCAAACATGCTCAATCATTAACATCCACAAGAAGACATATTCTCAACCTAATTATCTTTAGGACGATTCTAACTTCTAGAGGGTTACTAACTGAAACCAAGCCATACATGGCAATAATTCAACAATCCCTACTATCCCAATAATTCCCATAATGGTTAAACTTCTTCACAATTATAATCTCATTAACTACACCACCCTAATCCTCCTACTAAACCTTGCAAAGTGCCCAATCACGATACTCTAATAAGATTGATAAAGATTCTCATACTTTTGATAATTCTAAGTTCCACCAAAATGAACGAAACATTCTTGAACCACAATTTATTATAGGTTCTTCTAGTTGCAACAATATAACCAGTTAACTCCAAAGACAACATCTTCTTTAAATCAAATCCTCACTGAGAATTATTCCAAGGAAACAATTTATCACCCCATGAATCTCAAACAACTTGACACCCACAATATCACCAAAATCAATCACATGACCACACCAACCAGTTGCCATACACATCCTAAAGGACTTTACTACCCAAATCGGTTACTCCTTTCTTAGAAGAGGCAAAAATAAGTAACTTTCAGCACATGGGAAGATGTTACCATTCGCAATAGACACCAGACCAAGGGAAATAGTAATGATCTTGGAAAACAAAAGATAAGATCACAGTTGAAAGCACATGCCCCTCAAGAAGAAAATATCAAATCTCAACCAATAAGAATACAATATTTTCATTTAAACTCAAGAAACTCTTATGCGACAAAAATAAGAAGTCAAGCACACCTCTAAAAGTTACACGACTTGACTCCAACCTCAAATACCTTTACCACACTCTTTCCTATAACAAAGAGAATAACTTTCTTTGATTATGGTACTACCTTGACAATTCCAACAAAAGAGACTTGAAGACCACAACATATTAATCCCTTAAGAACTAATAAAACCTCGCATCGCGTCACTTTGCTCAAAACAATTTCAGCTGCCACATAAGTCATGAGGCCCAAAAGATCGCGTACGCAAATATCGAAACTTTTGTTTTATATAGTATCATGGAAGTTATCAATTTTTTTATTTATAGAACATTCAACATTATCATCACAACCACATACTGATAATCGTACTAACATCAAAATAATACACTCTTAACAAAAATCATCATATCCTCATATCCCTTCATAAACTTTTCCAAAAGGAACACAATAAATCACTTCATCATGTTTCTATTATGTAAATAAGATTGCATCTGCTTGATCTAGGGAAAGCCTAGTGCACAAGCCACAATATTGAAACAACCTCTTTTAACAAGCTGGTACTAGAACATGGCAATCTCAAAAATCGCTATGAGGATAGATTCAACATTCCACCTTATGTTCAGCAATTAGAACGAAATATCTTCAAACTTCAATAATGTAAGCTCTATAAGACAAGGTTTCACAAGTCAATACATCAACCTTCCTCTATTTCTTTATACATATTTCAATAATTTAGCATGGTGAAAGATAGATGAACCTAGCAGCTGTACATGCTCATAAGGTATCTAAATAAAGGACAGATTAAATGTTAATATTATTAAGGCAATATTCCAACACCTCCTTACTTAATCATCCCGAACGGTCAGATTAATTACCAAAGACAAAAATAATTCAATTTTTCCAATAGGATAGAAATTTAAACAATCATACCAATTCTTTTTGCACACTCTGTAATAACTCCATGAGTTCCAATCATGTATAGACAAATTCTTAATCACAATGCTTCAAGAAACTATTACAAGGTGACATCAAATTAATCGAGTACACTTCCAAGGATGCTAGTTGAAATTAATTATGCACCACGCTAACATCTCAACTTGATAATTGATACCTTATAAACTAATTTATATGATTACCACCTCCCACTTAAGCACAACAAAACACCACAAAGGGTTTTAACACTCTCTTTTAGAAAAGAGAGGCATTAAACTTCAACACTCGAAATAATCCAAAATAAATACATAGTGCCAAGGCTTTCACATGTTAATGAATTTGCAACATAAAACTTTCATTAATAAAAATACCAAGCAAATAAATGAGACATGTTTCACAACAAGACAAAACTCCCACGAAGGGACCAACCTTGCAAATCAACAATGTTCACAAGTAGCAAAAGAGTCCCATAGTCTGAAAAAACAATAATTGCTTCAAAGAATAGGTAGAGACCAATAGAAAACCCTCAACTTCAATAAACCACAAACCCAAGATAAATTCATCCACCACCACAGGATAAGAATTGACCAAACCCAACTTAAGGATGAGAGAAACTTTTCTAAATAACTCATTCCTAACCTCTGAAACTAAGTTGTCTAAGGAAAAATCCTTCACCATTTCAATACCAAGAATAGTGATATAACCTGGCCATGCCCATGGTCGCAACGCAGTCTCTATCTCTCGACATTAACTATCACCCCACATAACAATCATATAATCGAATCATAAGCACAAAAGATCATCTCATTACAAGTACAAAGTCAAACATTAAGCACACATTCAACTATGATAATCAACGGAAACGTAGATGCAATGCAAACCCCATTCCCACCTACAGTGCTTAATGTGTCAAAATTAATATTTTGTTAACCACGGACCTACAGCCCACTCTGATACCAACTGTAACACCCCAGCCAAACCATGACCTGGAATGCTACCAAACTAGTAATGTAACAAAGATAAACTAAATACGTCTCACAAAACTTCAGCAGAACCTCCCTTGTATGATTGTCTATGTCAGTGGTTTCAACAAGCAGATTTAACAAAAATAGACAACCACAATGTATTATGATCATTACTAATCAAAATTGACTATTTGTTCTAGGACATCCATAGGTCTAGCATCTAGATAAAGAACAGGAGCATCATAAAAAAACTAGATATTTATTACAGTTTAATTCCAGCAAGCAATGATCATAAAGGTCTTAAAGTAATTCATTCATCTACTATTTAATTTCTTCCTTTCTTGCCATTATGGGTAGATCGTGCAAAGTGCAACAAGACTAATCCTTCTTTTCCCATGCATGCCGACCTCATAAGGGTACCTAAAACACAACAAACAATAAGGGTAAGTCCAACGACTCAACAAATATAATAAATGGTACCAAAGCATACATGTACACCGTTCCATAAGAACATCCATCAGTTACTTATAAAAACATGGTATGCAATACACCGTTCCATAAGAACATCCATTAGTTACTTATAAACACATACTATGCAATATGCTCAACAAGATCTTTCTCTTTTCTCTTTCTCTTTTGCATTTTACCGGTAATCAAAGTATGCATCCGTTGATGCACACCCATGCCTGTACCATCTGGTACAAGGACCAATTGCCCATACTCCGCAAGTATGGGGACCTAAGCCTATGCTCTTCAAGCATGGGGACCTTTAGCCCGTCATCAAAACGACGGGGATCTCAGCAATTGCTTGGTCAATACATGACCAAGACTTCAATAAGCCAACATGATACATATGCATGAAATTCTCAGTTTAATAAAAAAACGTGCATCCACAACACTTTGCACAAGGAAAACCTTTTCATGCTACCATGTTCACACTCATGAACTTCATAACTTTCAAACAACCATGAACATTACCAAAAACATCTTCATCACAATATGAACACACAATTGCTCACAATATAACTCAAACATTGACATTCCATAACAACTATTGTATCCTTCATTATACTTGCCATAACCGCGAGAGGACGAGGGACGTGAAGAAGGTGTTGCCCCCGGGATCAGTCCACCACCGGAATAATAATTATAACACATGCTAAGATAACAAAAGTGGACCAAAACTACAAAAAAAACAATCACGAACTCGCAAAAACGTCCAACTCGACTTCAACCCCAAATCCTAAAGGTCTATCTGTCCCCTCTGTGAACAATCAACTTCAAAAATCCATATCTATTGGTATAGGAGTCCGAATAAGGTGTTCTTAGACTTTCTGGAAAGATAATTAAATTTTGCATCTAAACCTAGTTGGTGAACCTCCCTGAATCGGCCAAATTATACCCGCACAAGCCCGTTTTCTAAAACATCAATTTTATGTCACGTTCTCTGGACTGAATACTAAAAATACCATAACTTTCAGTACGAGTGTCCTATCACATGTTCTTGAGCTGTCTGGAAAGCGGAGACAATTATCTACAACTTTCATTAAACTGAGATTCTCTAATTCTCCCTTCTTCTAATCTCCTAACACCAATTACCAAAACCTGACAGAAAACCCACTAATCTGCAGAACAGTCCCACTAATAAAATCATAACGTCTGCTACAGAGGTCCAAACGATGTGTTCTAGTACTTCACAGAAAGATGGCGACGTCCTTTACATTACTCTAGGAAACGTCCAGAACTGAATCCCCACAAAACTACCCCAAATGACCGTCTAACGCAATCTGTCCTGGGCAGACCACAATACCGACATTGCTACAACAATTAAATATGCATCTAACTAGGGGAAATAGGGAATACTCTTGATGAATCGCTGAAAAACACGATGAACTCCACACGATCTCTCTCGCCCTTCCTTTTCCCCTTCCTCTTCTTCTTCTTCTGGGTCAAAAACACCTCCCGGCGATCGATCTCCTTCCTCCGCTCGATCGGCAGCCAAGGGGATCTTCTTTACCAACAGTAGGGGCTTAAATGGAGGATAGGGTGCTGCTGGACAAGGTGGAGGCACATGGGGGCAGGGGAGACGGCAGCCACAAGGAGAAAGAGGAGGGGGAGTAGGGGTGGCGGCTAGGGTTTGGGGGAGGGGCGCCTCCCCCCTTTTGGCTGGCCACCACTTGGGCCAAGATCCTGGCCCAGGTTGCTGGGACATTTCAGAAATTCCCCTCTGAAAATTCCTATTTAACTCTTTTCTATATGGTCCTTCCCTCCAATTTTTCGATTATCTCTTGAATCACTTTTGGGGTATTACACCAATATCACTTTCTTAAGCATCTTTCTTGAAATGGTCATATAAGGCTTGAGATTTAGTACATGGCTAAAGAAATTGAATTTTGTGAAAAATGATTGAAGCTTAACTAAATGTGCTAAATTTGTTCAGCTGCAAGTAATATCAATTACTTGAATAAAATGTTTTATTTTTTTAACTCATAGAAATGCTTTATTTTTTAACTCGTAGCACTCTGAAATGACTCAATATAGATTCTTGGTTTCATTTAGTATATTGACATGGCTTGCCTCATTTCTGCATATCTTGACATCCTAAAAATGAATTTAATTTCAGAATCATTGCTTATTTAGTTCGAGCCTGGCTATACATATTTTGCCATGATCTAGATAGCACCTTCATTTTTTATGGCTTGGTATAATAATTAGAAAGGTAAGTTGGATAATTTTTATGGCTCATAATGCTCAAAATGAATAAAATACAACCACTTCATTTCATTTATACTCTATCTTTTTCCATGTATCTTGATGACTCCATTGTCAAAGGGGGAGAAAGATCAGTAAAAATACATATCTGGAGCATGATTGTGCTTTGTGCAAAATTTTGCTAATTTAAGGATTTTGATTTCATCTCACCATGATCAAGGTCAAATCGAACAGTTATTCTTTCATATGGATCTAGAGTAAGATTTCTGAACACATTTGGTGGATTTGAAGTCTTTTGTGTAAATTTTGTTATTTTCAGTGGCTTCACTACATTTCTACTTCATATGGTCATTTTCAGTAATTGCATTCTTCTTTTAACTGTTTTGGAGCTCTCTTTGCAAAATTCTTTGTCTTCCTCTAAAACCTCCTCCAATTTGTATTTTTAAATATTGCCAATGGGTTCATTAAGGGAGAGATTGAAAGACCATATGAGAAGGTCATTGATGTGACCACGCCACCAACACGTACGACCATAGCGGCCAATATCAAGAATGAACTAAAGGTGAATTCATTTCTTCAACTTCAACATATTTTAAATGAGAATATGATGCTACCTAATGATGAAAATATATATATTTGTAGCACCACATCACTTTGGAACCAATTGAAGCAAGGGTTCAAGTTGGACAGGTTTTGGAATCCAATTCGGCCTCCAGATCAATTCAGATTCAGCTTGACAAGCCAACTTCAAATGGCCATAACTTTTGATCCAGAAGGCTTCTCGGGGCCCGTGAGTACTTGTTGGAAAGATCTTGGAGTCTACTTTCAGATGGATCTAGTCTCACCTCCAAACTCCACTCGAGCAGATCAGAAACTGCGAAACAAGCCACGTTACTTTTCCAGTCCGACTCAAAGTGGGCCGAGGGCCTTGTAACTTGGGCTATTTGGGCTGGTACTGTTCATGTGAACAGTACCACGTGCGTGAACAGTAACTAGGAATAGTACCATATCCCTTTTCATTAGATAAGTGTGGCTTCCCCCTCCCCTATTTAAGGAGGCCACACCCCTTTAGTTTTACTTGGGTTTTGCTTAGATTAATCTGTCTTTGAACAGTTTCACCGTTCATCGGTTTGTGAGACCCCAATTTGTGAACTTAATATTTATTCACAATTTCAGATTGCATCTTGTACTCTCTTGCTTGTGTTCTCGATTCGCTTGCAGGAGATAGCCTTCTTGGCGAGGTCAATCGTGTTCGGCACGGTTGATAACCAACGGAGCAGTGGTGTAGTGATTGCGAGGGTTCGATCTGTTTTGGTGAGCCTTTGGATCATCAACGTCGAGATCTCCACAATCGACTTATCAGTACCTCTCGGAAGATCGGGCCATCGTCACATCAGTTGGTATCAGAGCAACGGTTGCCCGTGAGGTAATTCTTGTATCCCTAGTTAGTAGATTGGTTTTTATTGTCTATAGTCCAAAAAAAATTGCCCCACAAAAAGAGTTAATTCCGCTGTCCAAACCCCGTTGTGCCTTTCGATCTGTTAGTTTTGGTTTGCTAAATTGAATTTGTGTCCGTCATAGCATTGTCTAGTTGCTGGTCATATCTTTGTTCCATTAAAAATCCAAACAAAAGAAAAATTCCCCACCCCAAACCCTAATTTCCAATTTCGGCTGATTTTTCCTTCCTCTGCAGCTGCCACCAAAAATGTCATAACTTTTGATTCCGAGATTATTTTTGAGTGGGACCACCGCCATTAGATTCAAAAATCCCTTATCCATCTATCTGTAAAATTTCACGTCATTCTAGCAAGGCAGTTAAGAGATATCTGCGGTGGAAGTTGACCTAAAATTCCAGATTGAATCTGCAACAGTCGGCACTTGTGAATTTTGTGCGACTTTTTCGGTCGGTTTCCTGTAATATCCTGAACGTCTTTATGGCGTAAGTTTTTAAAATAATCGCGGAGTCGCCGGTTTTTCGGTAAATCGCGGGAAGGAAAAAATAAAAATTGTAGAACAGTGTAAAATGAATAAAATTAAATAAAAATTAAATTAAAACCTCTGAATGGGCCGCCTGGGGAGTGGGCCGACCGCCTTGGGCCGGAGGCCCAAGGGGTGGCCGCACCTCCCGTCCCCCTCCCCAAAAACCCTAGCCCTTTTTCTCCCCCCTCTCCCATCCCTTTGCAGCCGCCACCCCCCTTCCTGCACCCCCTGGGCGCAGCCCTCTTTCCCCCTCCATCACCCCCCCACAAGTGCTGCTGCCATTGGAGCCAAGGAGAGGAAGGAGAAGGAGAAGAAGGAAGGAGAAGGAAGAAGAAGAGGAGGAGGAGGAAAAAAAGGGGTGATCCATCATTTAGGTAATTTTTACTCATCCCAAACCCTCTGTTCTATGGAATAATTAGGGTTCTTGGCACGGATTTTGAAGGTAGTTAATAGATTAATTGCCCGATTAGAGATTAGCTGATGTCTGCCTGTAGATTGTTTCGCGCAGCGTGTCTGTTCGCGAGGTTTTGACCTAGTAAACGAATTTTCCTGCGGACCTTACCAAAAGGAAAGTTTTATAGGACTTCCAGATTCATATCCTATATTTGTTTCGGAATTTTATGCCTTGTTATCTGGGAGTTACAGGGTCGGGAATACTGCTGTTCGTCAGGCGAGCAGATTGGTACAGACCGACGGTAATCTGGGAATTAGAGGTCGTAAATGATTTTTATGACCATGTCCGTAATTGAGAAAGTTGTAGATAATTTAGAGATCTAGCTGCTGTATAAAATTCATAATTTTTAGACCCTTTTACTGATGTTGGGACGCATTTGTTTATTGCCGTCCAATCTGCCAGAACAGAGTTCTTCCTCTGTTTTGGGGCATTAAATTACACCTAGCTGTGATCAAAATAAAAATAGGTGTTCTACATGAAAAATGTAGGCTTTTAAGTGATGAATCCAGAGAGATATCGTTTGCTGTAAATGGATCAATATTTTTAAAGTTACGAAAATGTTAAGCAGCGCTGCAGCAGAGGGCAATTTGCTGAATTGTTGAGCGGAGAGGAGTTTGTGCGGGTTCGGGTTCTAGCGACGTTTTTAATTATTAATGTCATGTTTGTATGCTGTAGCTGTGTGCTGAGAGTTGCCTTTTGGACAGGTGGTCTTGTCCCTGAGCGCTCTTGATTTTACTTAACCGTCGGTTTGAGGCAAGTAAGCGTGGCGGTGGTTGCTACCGTTTAACTTGTTATTCCTTCTACTTGCAGTTTACATTATTATCGTAATTTGATACATTATGCCATGATTGCATGATAATTTAATTGTGGAGATGGTAGCAAGTACTTATCCATTGATATGTTGATAATCTGCTAGTAGCCATGTGGAAATCTTGCTTAATGTTATAATGTGGAATATGAAAATAACATGTGGTGGATGTGGATATGTCGTGAGCATGTTGATGCTCCTTTGAGGATGGATTAATGTGATTTGTGATTATCATATCATATCATGTCATATGCATATGTGGATGTCGCCGCACATAGCCGCGACCGTACCGGTACAGCATCGTATATTGCCGTAATACGATGCACCTCAAATCCTGCCCTGGAAAGAGTGATGTGGAGCATAGCATTCATATGCATTGCATTGTGGAAAGATTCATTTGCATACATATGCAATATGTTGTGGTGAAGTTATTTTGTGGAATATTCAACTCATAGTTGTAATGTGGATTATACAACTTCATAGTTGTAATGTGGAATTGGCTCATGTGAGCTATTTGTGGTATGAGGATTATGGTTGTGGACGTGGAATGAGGTTCATCCCTTGTGTACGGTAAGGGTTGTGATTGTGGCATGAGATTCTTTTCTCTTGTATTAATTGTTGATAACAATTGTGGATGTGAGAAATAATAAAGTGTTGAAGTAAAACATACATATGTTTTATTGCTTTTACTAGTGGTAGTGGTTGAGAATTTAAAGTAGTCAAACAAGATTTATTTGTTAATGCTTTAAAGTCATTGATGGTGATTTGAGGTTGAGGATAATAACATTGTAATTGTGGAGGAATGTTGATGATTAACCTATTGTGGTTTGTGGAAGATTAAATGTTTCATTTGCATTTAATTGTGGATAAAATGACTGCATTCATATGCCAATTAAATCTGAAATTGAAGAGGTATGATTCATGAAAATTTGTGGTGGTTTAATAATTGTGGACATGAATTATGGTTGTAGTTGTATGGAATTATAAATGATGATGTATAATTGTTTGTAGTTTGAATAGCCTGTTAAACAGTTTGCTTGCTGAGATTTTTATCTCACCCTTGTTTCCCCCTCCCTACAGGTGGACTTTGAGCATGCATGGGAAGGGTAGAACGGCACCACACTGATGCACGTGAATCATATTTTTATGCTGTAATAAAGTTGAAAGGATTCTAGACCGTGCATAGCTTTGTTTACATTATCTTAATAATGTTAAATTTGTGAACTATGTTTTAGATTAAAATGTTGGAGGATGTTTTAAATAGTGAATTGCTATCACTATCCTGTTATTCCTTAGTTGCTTATGCTTCCGCTTATACTATCTTGTTTAGTAATTGTTGTCAGTTTATTTATCTTGTAAATTGGCTCGTTGTAGAGCAGTTTTAGTAGCATCCCAGGGTAATGTGGGTCCTGGGGTGTTACATTTCCAGAACTTGGCCCCAAAACAAAAGTTGTAGAAAAAGCCGTCAGGAAATGGAGAAAAAAAGAATCATTGAAAAAAGGCAACTGACAAAAAGTTACGGCCAAAATACCGACGTTACGTCTAGTGGACAAAATCTTCAGTTTTCAGTTTTGGGTTAATCCTTGTGTTCTTCAATTCCAGATTGCATTGGATTGAATATCTTCTATTTACCACTCCTACACATTGCCATACACTTGTTTTTAGCCTTCTTCCATCCTTGGTTGATCAGCAACATAGGCTAAGTGCTAGATACGAACTATAATTCAATTCTATGCAATTCTGAAATTAATCGATTGTTCTCTATTGCTACCATATTGTGCCTTCCAAGCTACACCTACTCTTGATCGAACAGGTTCCCTCTTGCAATCGTACCCACGCTCGACACGGTGTCACGAACCAGCCACCGGTTGTACCACCTGCTGCATTGGTAAGAACACTTGTAAGAGTGTGGTAAGACGCTTGAGAATGTGTGATTCCACCTTCCACCACCTAGTAGTTGATAGGGATAATACCTTTGTGTTATCTTTTGTTTTCTACTAACCATGACAGTGGGTCGTCGATGATCAAGAGTGTGTTTTAAAGGGTGAGCTCATGGCGCCCTTCGATGAACAACGCACTACCATTATTGAGGACTTCAACAGGAAGTTTCAAGCTACGACAGATACATTGCAGCGCGCCATCAATGAGAGTATTGTACGCCTTGAAAGAATGCTGAATCGGCCACCAAACATTGGACACGAGTATGATCACGATGCGGACCACGATCGTGAGGAGGGAGATGATAATGAGAGACAAAACCGCGACGCCAGTGCTTCATTTGCTGCCCAAGATGCACGCCCATGACACCGCCTACATCAAAACCGTCACGGTATGGGAGGTAATAATTTTCAGCACCACAATGATCGTTCTAATCATGACCCATTTGCTAAAGTCAAGTTTACCATTCCATCTTTTTTTGGTCTTTATGATGCTGAAATATATCTTGATTGGGAGATGACGGTAGAGCAGAAGTTTAATTCTCACTTGGTTCCTGAGCAACATAGAGTTAGACAAGCTACTAGTGAGTTTAAGGACTTTGCTATTATCTGGTGGAATGATATGGGTAACATGCGGTTACAACCTGATACATGGAAGCGGTTAAAAGAAGCTATGCGTGCTAGATTTGTTCCTCCTGCTTTTAAACATGAAATGCATAAGAAATTGCAGTGCTTAGACCAAGGTAATAAATCTGTCGAGGAATATTATCAAGAACTACAAATAGGCATGTTGCGTTGTAATGTTGTAGAAGATGAGGAGGATAAGATTTGTCGTTTTACGGGGTTACGGCGTGAAATTCAGGACATTGTTTATTATAAAGATTTTACAATCACAACCAGTTGTTCCAGCTTGCTTGTTTGGCGAAAAAGAATTGCGGGGTAGGCAACAAAGGACGAGGAACAACTTTGGAGGTACGTCTACATCGAGATCAACGCTGGGCAAGCCAAGATAGCCCCACCTCCTATTTGTCGAGCTGCTGCCCTCTATGAGTAGGGCGCATTCAGCAGCACCGCCGCCACCATCACGCGCACCGAGGCGAGCAAATCTACTAGTGTGCAAACACTAGCACGAGCTCTTCATTGGTTGCTTCCACGGGCGTCGACGGGCATTGTGTGCCACCGTTGTAAAGGGATGGACCACGTCATGAGAGATTGCACAAGTCAGTGGGCGTATATTGCGACAGAAGATGGTGGTTATGTAAGTGCTAGTGATGTTGAGGATGAATATGCTCTTGCAGCTAACCTTGCAGGTAATGGTGATGATCATGAGGACAAACCTGTGTTTGTGCCCTTTTCGTGACTAACAACTTGCGGTAGTTGAGAACCATGCCGAAGAGGAGCATGAGCTGATGGAATCGTTGACCCCATTGGTTGAGAATGAAGATAAGGAGATGGATGCCCTTACATCATCTGAGGAGAGCCAAAAAGGTAAAGAACATTGAGCTATCATCGCTCACGGTACTGATTTGGTGCTACAACAAGATATAGAGCAACCTTGTGAGTATATACCTGCTGTAGTGCAATCTTTTGATATTCCTTGTGTTGACTTAAATGAACCATGTGCTAATCTAATTTCTCATAATTTTGCACATGTCGAATTAATAACACATAAAGAAGTTTTGACTAGAATTTCTCCTGCTAATTCATTGTGTTACATCATGTTGGATCTACCTATGAAATTGTCACATGCTATGGAGAAAGTTTCGAACTTGCATGTTCGAAATTCTTGTTAAGTGCCTATACCCTGGATATAAGTTTAATTTGATTGGAGATTATGATGTGGGAACTCAATTTCTTGTATATCGAATATGCATAACTTGCGATCACATGGATGAATTGAAACTTGCTATTTGGAACAACAATTCTTGTATGCTGAATCATGTTCAAAGTGAGAGGAAGTAAAATTTAGTACTCATCCAATGCCTATGTATTCAACTCTTTTACACCATCTAGTATAGACAATCTAAATAAAGATGATGAATTATGGCAGAACATACAAATCTTTTCACCCAGCTAGATGAATTTGCTATTGTTCGATTGAGATATGATTATATAGCTGGATTGTTCCTCACTTACATTTGCAAAACAAGTTGCAACAATTACTGTGTGACAAATTTTGAATTGCTCATTAACTTATATGATTACTCTTGGGTTAATAATACAATTAGCTTTTATGATTGCTGCTGTTTTATAACCTTAATTGTGCAACAACGAAGAACTGTTAAAATGGATGACATATACATATACCATGCATACACCTTGGCTTCTTTGTTATCATATTTTCAGCTTATCAAGAGCCGAGGACGGCTTTGTTTGCAAGAAGGGGAGATGATAAGAACATGAACCCTATGGATACAACCATATTTGCTCTACTTGTTGTCACAATAAAAAAACTCCTACGCATCACTTAAATTATGAGGTGAGCTCGTTTCAAAGAGATTTTACTTTATTTGATAAAGAACTTATGATATTACATTATTAGAGTTTGTTGCGTTTGTTATCATACACCAAGATTTATGATCAAGATCATGCAATACGTGACACTACACATATGTTAAAACCGAGGACAGTTTTCCATCAACAAGGGGAGGATGATGTGACCACGCCACCAACACGTACGACCATAGCGGCCAATATCAAGAATGAACTAAAGGTGAATTCGTTTCTTCAACTTCAACATATTTTAAATGAGAATATGATGCTACCTAATGATGAAAATATATATATATGTAGCACCACATCACTTTGGAACCAATTGAAGTAAGGGTTCAAGTTGGACAGGTTTTGGAATCCGATTCGGCCTCCAGATCAATTCGGATTCAGCTTGACAAGCCAACTTCAAACGGCCATAACTTTTGATCTAGAAGGCTTCTCGGGGCCCGTGAGTACTCGTTGGAAAGATCTTGGAGTCTACTTTCAGATGGATCTGGTCTCACCTCCAAACTCCACTCGAGCAGATCAGAAACTGCGAAACAAGCCACGTTACTTTTCCAGTCCGACTCAAAGTGGGCCGAGGGCCTTGTAACTTGGGCTATTTGGGCCGGTACTGTTCATGTGAACAGTACCACGCGCGTGAACAGTAACTAGGAATAGTACCACATCCCTTTTCATTAGATAAGTGTGGCTTCCCCCTCCCCTATTTAAGGAGGCCACACCCCTTTAGTTTTCCTTGGGTTTTGCTTAGATTAATCTGTCTTTGAACAGTTTCGCCGTTCATCGGTTTGTGAGACCCCAATTTGTGAACTTAATATTTATTCGTAATTTCAGATTGCATCTTGTACTCTCTTGCTTGTGTTCTCGATTCGCTTGCAGGAGATAGCCTTCTTGGTGAGGTCAATTGTGTTCGGCACGGTTGATAACCAACGGAGCAGTGGTGTAGTGATTGCGAGGGGTTCGATCTGTTTTAGTCGGAGCCTTTGGATCATCAACGTCGAGATCTTCACAATCGACTTATCAGTACCTCTCGGAAGATCGGGCCATCGTCACATCAGTCATGTTTAATGTTGTGATGAATCATAGCAATATTTCTGGAGTGGTTATTTGATTTGGCAGAGATCGCTCTATGTCAAGATTGGTTTGGGTAGAAATTGAGGACTTTAGGATTTGAATCATGGATTGAGTTGGGGTAACCTAGGTCACTGCATTAAGGTTGCATGATGCATGTTTTGACTAATGTGGGTCAAATTATTAAGAACTTATACCCAAAAATAATTTCTGTCTTGGATGTACAGGATCACTTAGAGTCAACTATGGTCAACGACGAGGATCGGGGCTAGGCTCATGAAGGAGTTGAGGCCCATAATGATCGAGAATGCCAGGTGAGATGGTTAGCTCAAGCATGGTACGAGAAAGGCAAGAAATATTGAAGGTGAGTTCGAACAGCGAGATGGCGCCATGTAGCTTGCATGGGCCAAGTGAGTCGTGGTTCGGTGGAACCGAGACGGGAGAGATTTGGTGGCACGTGGCAAACTAGTGGTGCACCTACACATGGCAAGTATGGCGATTACTTGCAATGGGAGATAAAGAACGGGTCAACGGAGGGTATTTTGGTAGTTTAACCAAAATAGTAGAAATCACCTTGGATCAAAACTGCGGCGCATGGATGATGCGTTGGAGAGCGATTTAGGTCAAGGTGGAGCTGGTTGGATCAAGACTAAGGATTTAGCAGATGCACATTTATGTGTTTTGAAAAACGTGCATAAGTAAACAAATCCGTGTGTGGGGTTAACGGATTCCCCCATTGTAATAGTGCATATGATCCATTAAGGGGTGTGGGTGGCTGGTTGCCCACCAATAAAAGGAGGTTGGGATGGAGACATGTGTGGTTAACTGTCAGATCCCGGAGCAGCAACTCCAGGACCCTCTATGTTAGTCGCACTATCCCAGGAAAATCTAGTGCACACAGGGTCAATACTGATGTATATCTCACATAACAACCACACTTTATTATATAGCAAAGGTATGATCTTTTGACCAAAGTTTACAATAATAACAAAAGAAGACAGCGGAAGATAACAAGAAGCAGTAGCCCATCCAGCCTTCCCACAAGGCAAATGACTGTAAGACGTGGCTTACTCGCAATCCTCACCGTAGTTGTCAAAGGCTTCCTTTGGAAAGAAGATAAATTGAGCAACGTGAGCACATAAAGTACTCCACAAGTTACACCAGGAAGTTTAACAGAGTTAATGCATGCATAAGGTGTATCAAAGGAAGGCATAATATGGTTAATTTGCATAACAGGCAACATTGGAGTAAATATCATAAAGTATGAACAAATGCTTAATTTGATACAATAATTAGAAATAAGATTAATAAAATATTAACGTTAGTACAGGCTCCAACCAAACACTAACCTATCCATGGGTATCCATCTTTTCCAAAAAGATCTCTTATGGATTCTATCCATCTATAAAGTTTTCAGAAACCAGTTTGAAAAACAAAGTCTAATCTGTGAAAAACTTCACTAAGCATGCCCATGCCCATGACCATGGGCACGCTATCCAGGATAGATTATACACTCTGCAGAGGTTGTACAGCTTTACCCACAAGACATGATCATCCCATATTGCCACTGGATAAACACACTTCCTTTGGCGTGCGGCGAGGAAATCATGACAAAGCCTTTACAATGATCTGTTGTCAACATAATCCGTCGCCACTAAGGTTTCACCACAACATGAATCCATATGTTGGAGCACCCTCTTGTGCCATGTGAGATTTCTCACGGCCTACGCCGCGTTCACATTTAGCCTATAGCGAGATCAAGTTGGAACTTAACAAATTATTCGGCCAGATCTATCCCATACCAGAATTGTGGTAGTACGATAGGGCTTTGCAACAGTAGCTCACAGACCGGTCTTTAACTTGACTTAGGCCTAACCACTTACCCTTTGTGCCTGGCAATCGACATTGAGTCACCAAACATCAATGCATGCCAGCAAGCACCCACCACCATACCAATGCCTAAGTCTAAACCAAGTTTTATATTTTGTTTCGAAATAATTTCATGAACATTCTTGACTCACCAAAGTTAAGAATTCAGTTTTAAAGTTTATCATTTCATGTAAAAGATTATCCCAACCCATAATTATTCTAAGCATGGCTAAGCAATTCTACAAAATTTCTAGTTAGTGCTAATGTACTAACTAGGTTTTATCTAGGGTTGACAAGGTATAATGGTATTCAATGTTAAATTTGGCTGTCCAAAGAATTGGGCATAACTAGAGTTTAAAACTGAACTTAAACTAAACTTGAATAAAATTACACAAGCATGATAATTTAAAAACAACATAAATAATTTAAAATATAGGGGTCAACATGGTCAAGGGTGTAACTTGCCTTGCTCTGGGTCCTCGTTCGAGTCATTGAAGTCGTGCTCTCCGAGATCTTCGTAATATACGTGCGAAGAACCAAAACAAATAAATTAAAAAAAAATTTAAATACAATTTATAAATTCAAAAAGAGAGAATTTAGGATTTTATAAGAATTTAGAAATTTGAACGGGCCAAATCGGAGTTAAAATGAGGAAATACGGGCTTCCGGAAGTTTAAAAAGAGAGAAAATAAAAAGGCTGATTTTTGGGTATTATTTTTGTAACGAAAAAGCTAATTATGACGTCAGTAGAAATTTAATATTTTAACTGAATTATTTTTCTGAAGAAAAAGATATTTTATGACGCAATGCTGACGTCAGCTGCTTTTTGAATTTTTTTGACAGGTGGGCCTGGTCTACCGTGGACCGGGTCCACGGACCGGGGTGGAGGCCGAGGTGGCACTCCGGTTGACGCGGGCGGTTAGGGCTGACATGGCTCCCACGCGGCGCCCACATCGGCTGCCACGTGGTGGCCACGTCACCTGTCGCTGACGTGGCACGGGCAGGAGCTCGGAAACCGCGAGCTCGCTGGAGCTCTGGCCCTCGGTAGCGGCCGGCGAGAGGCAGAGGAGGGAGAGAAGGTGGCGGCGGTTTGGATACACCTTGGAGCGGGGCCAGGCGAGGCTTGGTGGCGGCCGGCGACGAGGAGAAGGCGGCGGCAATGGGTGGCTACGGCACGGCGGCTCTCTAGCGGTTTTGGCGCTCGGCTGAGGAGGGGGAAAGGGATAGCGGGAAGGGGCGGTGCGGAAATGGGGCTATCGGGTGGGGGTTTTATAGGGGAGGGCGGCGACGGGGCTCGCCGGAGTTCCCGGGCAGAAACCGGCTTGACCAGTGCGAACACGAGGGGGGACGGCTTTAAATGGGCGGCAGGGGTGCGGCGGCGAGGGAGGAACCGGATGCGGCGCCTTGGGAGGCGAGTCCGGCAGGACAAATCGAAGTTTAGCGTGGCGGCAATGGCGGCGGCGGTGGGGAAGAGAGAGAGAGGTGGATGAAGAAGAAGGGGAGGAGGAAGACCCCTAACAGGTTGGGCCCGCGTGTCAGTGGGAGAAGAGTGGAGAGGAAGAGGCGGATGAACGGATGGACAACCCGTGGCAAAAGAAAAAGATCTCAGCCGTTGAAAGCATAAGAGGTGGCGCACGGCCCAGATTAGATCAAGTGTGGATGGATTCAATCCGAGAGTGACATGTGTCAGCCTGGGGTTAATTCAGAATTAGATTTTGTTTTAAATTTTCAGAAATAGCAGAAAGTTTAAAAATACGTAGAAAATAGTAAATAAAGTCTAAACATTCCAGAAAAATTCATAAAATTTCCTAGACCTGTTTTAGACTTAGTAAAAATATTTTCAATTTAAATTTCTCCTTTAGAAATATTACAAAATACCTTTATGACTTTTAAAATTGATTTTTAATTCCACAAAATTCTAAAAAATTCTATAAAATTCAGGCGAGCTTGGGAAAAGAAAAATAAACTATTTTTGGATTTAATAAAATATTTGAAGTACAATTCTTATTCTTGGTTTTGAAATAAAATCCACAAAAATGCAAATAAATCCCAGAAAATCCAAAGAATAGTCAAATGCTTTTAAATACTTAATTTGAAATAGTATTTTTACAAACATTTACAAATAAATTTTATTTAATAATAATTTTATGTTTTTAGTTAAATTACTTTTAATAAAATTCTTTTTAAAAGCCAAAAATAGGAAAAAAACAAAATCTCTAAAATTCGAGCAACCAAAGAACACTTATTTTTATTTTAAACTAAATTAATTTAATTTTTTTACTGAAATTTTGAAATAAACCGCTGGAATGTTACATTAACCATCTAACCTATCTCTTGTGCTTTCATCTTTAGGTTTAGGGTTAGAGTTTGAGAGCAAATATCTTGGGTGCTCTTTGTCCTCCAAGGTAGAGTGGCTGTAAAACTTACTTCCTCAAGTAATCAATACATTAATCTTTAATCAGCTACATGTCTATCTCATGTTTTGATCTCTCCTCTTCGCTTTTTTTGATCTTGCTATGCCAAGGACGTGTAAGAGATGGAGACAACATCTAGGTATCTATCTCCACCCATCTAGCCACTTTGATAGCAAGTTTATCAAGAAAACTTGTTCTTGCTTGATTTGGTCTCAAAGTGTGATTTCTTGATCCGATGGTTTTTGATGCGATTTATTTTATTTTCTTGCTTATTGGGACATGCGAGAACATATCTAAAGCCATCTTGGTCATCATCCACCCACGAGCAAGTTGTATTCACCAATTTTGATTTTAGCTCGGTTTCGGTGTACCTTTCCTTCAAACTAAAAAAGATCTCAATTTTGGTCATAATTTTCATTATCGTTTGTTCGAATAGGTTCTTGATATCCTAGAGTAGATCTCTGCAAAATTTCATATCATTTGGGTCTACGAATAAAAAGTTCTCTCACTTTTGGTTTTTGAAATCAAGCTGAAAGCACTATTCATCACCCTGATTTTACTGTAACAGCGGTCAGACCACCGTTATAGTAGTGGTCAGACCGCCCGAGCTGGTCAGACCACCGAGAAGGGTTAGGTTCCAAGTTTTGTTGACTTAAACTAGTTGGTTTGATTTTAAGCTGAGAATTCTATATTCTACACCTCTGTAGGTGTCTGAGAATAGAATCTCGAATACTTGGAGAAAATTTTTGAGTTAGCACCATTCACCTCCTCAGTTACCATCCGATCCAATAGAATCACTCAAGACATACAAGGGTGAGAGAGATGAGAATGAGTACCTGATCAACCTTATCGATTCATGTTGGACCGAAATGGCGACAGAGGGGGGGGGTGAATGTCGACATTTAAAATTAACCCCCTCAAGTATTTACTCGGAAGCTCTCCTCCAACAGCTAAAAAGCTATGCAGGAGGTGCTAGCACACTTGAAGAACCTTAAACCACAGAGAAAAAAAGCCTAACCCTAAAGACCAGAAGGAAACAACAACAACAGAATCAAAACAAGAAGGGTCGGTCTGAACATAACTCCCCGGGCGGTCAGACCGCACTTGCCAGGCCGGTCTGACCGGTCACTTGCCGCCGGTCAGACCGCCGGCCATAGGCCGGTTTGATCGCCCCATCAGAACCGGTCTGACCAGGTGCCGGGTTCAGACAACAGACAGGGGGAAATTCTGGCAGCAGAAAATGCAGATTTTTGGAACTTCAACCAACAGAGCAATTCAAGGTTTCTCCTTGATCCTGTTGGTCCAGAACAGCAAGAAATGACCACAATAGCCTAAGGAAACTAGGAGACCAAAGTAAACCAACTTAAAACCACAAATTTCAGATTTGGAAAAAAACCTGAAACCTTACAGAGGCATCAACAAAAACTTAGATTCCCACCAAGACTTTGATCCTATGGCCAAGAGATTTTGCAGATATATTAGCAATAAACCTAGGACTAGAGAGTCCAAATTTCATGCCATCTCAGGAAGGGAATCAAGAAATGCATCAAAACCCTAGAAATGAGCATGAACTGAACAGGGACAACACAAAATCCAAATTACTCAATGGTCTTAAGTCCTTTGCTTATGAGATTTTGCAGTCAAGATAGCAATAACCAAGGGACTTCTCAGACCAAAAATCAGGCCAACTTGAGAAGGGAAATGAGAAAAACAACAAAACCCTAAACAAGATAGGTAAGAACAGAGAAGGCCAAAAATCCAAATCTGAGATTAAACAAGGTATGCTCTTAGGATTGACTAGCCAAATGGCTTTTGAGCATCTCCTAGATTATAGCAACCCATTTTGGCATTGCTCAGCAAGAAACAACTCAGAACTCAAAAAGTCAAGAAATCACTCAAAGAGAGGAACGAAGAACAGAGAGGCTGCACGAGAGAAAACTTCAGAAATTTCATTCCAACCAAACAAGGATTACATAGGAGTCCCCATACGCATGGACATTAGAACAAAAGAAATGATTACAAGGGTCTCAATCCATCCTCTCCCTCTTCTCAACTCAAGAAAACAAGAACCCTACATGTTTCTTCGAAGAACACAACGTACAGAGGGGAGGAGACAACCTGGAGACACTCTCTGCCTCTCAACAACTAAAGCCCTAAAGCCCAACCACCTTCCAAAGGCTCTTTTGACTCTAGCAAATCCTAACTCTCTCCCAAAGCCTTGAGGGGGCATGTAGCCACTCCCTCCTATTTATAGCCTTTGGCTAACGGGTCTCCACCCTGTTACGCCCGCTAAATCCAACGGAACCCGCTACCGCTTGTGCAGCCTCGCGAAATTACCAATTCGCCCCTCCTACACCTTCCGGGAAGCTTCCGCGTTCCTTGTCGTCCACGACTCGCAACCACCTCGAGTCTCCGCCGTTTTTGACACATCTCGACCGTTCTGACCTCGACACCACCCGTGTCTAGTCCGGTCACCTCGTGTCTCCCCGCGACTCCGCCTCGACGTCCTGCAGCCATCAGAAATAAGAAACACATCAAATAGCACTGCTCGATATATGAAACACATCAAATCATACTTACGCATAATAAGGTCCAAACCTGTCGAAACAGCAGAATATGCAACCTAAGCACCTTGACCAGGTTTGACCAAGTCCGACCGAGCCCGATTGCACCACGCAACGTCAAGGTCTGAACCAACCAAATCAAACTCGACTCTCCTAAACCGATGTCAATTACTCATCACAAACATGGGATGACCTCTACATGGTCTCTCAATCTCTCCCTTGATGAGTATATTGACAAACCCCGAAAAAGCACAAAGTTGAGTTTGGAATGCAAGAAAGAAGTCAAACATTGTCCAAAGGAAGGAAATGAAGCTAATGACCATGTCGACACAAGGCGCACAAGAAAGAGCAAGTTTTCCTCAAAGCTCCCAAAAATGGCTTTTTCTACCACTATTCTCCCCCTTTTGGCAATAAACACATCAAGGATGCAAGGAAGAGGACAAGTAATGAAAATGGATGAAATGGCTAAAGTTTGATTATTCTAAGCATTTAGAGCCATGAGAATTATCCAAAATGACCATAATGTATTACACCAAGCCATAACTCAATAAAAGGCTATCTAGATCATGACAAGATATGTATAACCCAGCTAGAACACATAGATGACGATCTGAAATGTAGTGCATTTTGTGAGCATGTCAAGTCATCAATAAGAAAAGTCTAGCTAGAGATATCCAAGAATGATGCAGGCCATGTCAAGAAGCTAAGTGGAACCAAGAAGCTAGTATTGAGTCCAAATAGAGTGCTATATGCTCAAGAATGAAACATTGGTTCAAGCACTTGATTCTTTTTGTAGCTTAAGCAAAATGAGCACAAATGACATATTTTCTTTTGAAACTTATGGTCGTTTCCAACCAATATTTTTATCATGTGCTAGATCTCAAGCCTTATGCGACCACTCCAAGCAAGAAGCTTAAGAAGATAGTCTAGGTCATCCAAAACTCCCCCTGAGTTCATGCCTAGTGCAATGGCAAGCCGTCTCATGAGAAAGAATTGGTGAGATCAGTTTTTTCGCACAAAAGAGATTTTTTTGCTTTTTAAACATGTTGTACTAACTCATGCTGCATCAAGAGACTAAAATAGCTCAATCTAAGATCCAACAAAGATTCAAGACTCAACTCAGCCTATTTGACATGGCATGAATCATACAAGGATAACTAAAGACAGACTAGACTCAAATGCTATCATGACAAGTTTTAATTCAAGTTGAGCAATTTTAATTTACTTATCATGGCAAAAGCTAGTCTACACATATGAAGTCATGATAAATCTAGTAAATAAGCACAAGTCATGGCAAGGTGTAAAACATTGTAAACATGTCATAACAGGATAATAATCAAGGCTCAATGTAATTATATTACAATGCGAAATGCTAAAATGCAAGAAAATCCAGCTCCCCCTCAACATGAGATGCAACTTTTAGTTCAAGTTGAGTTATGTCAATATTAAGCTCCAGAAGCTCCCAAATGAACTCCCCCTGAACCAAAGCAATAAAATCGAGAAACTGGCAAAGAAAACCAAACAGGCAGTCCTTAAAGCATAGATAAAATATAGATGATACTATGGCTCAGACTGACTCTCAACTACCCCATATGACTCTAGAACTATCAACTAGTCATCTAATAGACTAAGGAGCAAGCACGTACCCTGTCTTCCCGAGAGTGGCCCAACCCTCGCTAGAACCTACAAGCAGTGAGTAAGCTCAACCTAGTAAGAAGAGAACCAGCTAATAAGCAGCATCCTAGAATCACAAGATGAGAGGAAGAAGTCTAAGCAACTAGACAAGAGAGACTCTAATCTATGCTAGAAGGACTAAACCCAATGCACTCGTATGCAATGCAATCAGAAGGAAGTAAGAGCATAATCAATATAATAAAGCAGTAAAGCACAAAGCTCCCCCTCACAACAGTCCATAAGGACAAACCACCCCAAACTCTCCCCGCAGAGCTGAAAACCTAGAGCTATCCAAAGGCTTGGTGAAGATATCAGCCAACTGGTGGTCACTCTCCACAAACTGGAGCATGATGTCACCCTTCTCTACATGGTCTCTAAGGAAGTGATATCTGATATCAATGTGCTTGGTCCGAGAATGCTGTATTGGGTTCTTAGCAATGTTAATCGCAGAAGTGTTATCACAAAAGAGTGGAACACTGTCGATAACTAACCCAAAGTCCCGCAGGGTCGAAACCATCCAAAGCACTTGGCTACAGAATCGGCCGCAGCAACGTACTCGGCCTCTGCGGTGGGCTGTGCAACACCGGACTGCTTCCTCGAGGACCAGGAAACGAGAGAAGTGCCAATGAATTGACAGGTGCCAGAAGTGCTCTTCCTATCTATCCTATAGCCAGCAAAGCCTGCATCCGAGAAGGCTCTCAAGGAAAGACAGGAAGAGGAAGAGTACCACATACCATAGTCAATGGTAGCTCGAAGGTACCGAAGAATGCGCTTCACCGCCTGGCGGTGAGATACGCGAGGAGAAGCTTGAAACCGAGCACAAAGACACACAGCGAAGTGTATGTCCGGTCTCGAGGCAGTGAGGTACAAGAGGGAGCCGATCATACTGCGATACTCCTGATCAACTAGCTCGCCATCCTCATCTGGGTTGAGTGAAGCTGATATAGCCATCGGAGTGGACACTGGCTTACCATCACTCATATCGAAGCGCTTCAGGAGGTCTCGAGTGTACTTGCCCTGATGCAAGAAGGTACCCTCCCAAGTCTGCTTAATTTGGAAGCTAATGAAAAAGCTCAACTCGCCCATCATGCTCATCTCAAACTCCGAGCTCATGACATCGGAAAACTGGGAAACGAGAGCATGCGAGGAGCCACCAAAGATGATGTCATCCACATAGATTTAGGACGAGCAGAAGATCAGTGCCATGCCAGCGAATGAACAAGGTCTTGTCTACTTTACCCATCTCAAAACCATGACTCAATAAGTAGGACTTAAGCCTCTCATACCAAGCTCTGGGGGCCTGCTTAAGTCCACACAATGCTTTGGAAAGCTTGAAGACATGGTTTGGGTATTTGGGGTTTTCGAAACCTGGAGGCTGTCTCACATAGACTTCTTCCTCAATAAAGCCATTGAGGAAGGCACTCTTGACACCATCTGGTAAAGCTTGAAACCCTTAGAAGCTGCTAAGGTAAGCAGGATTCTAATGGCCTCAAGTCTAGTTACAGGGGTAAAAGGTCTCCTCAAAATCTAGACCCTCAACCTGGGAGAACCCCTGAGCTACCAGTCTAGCCTTGTTTCGAATAACCACACCATCCTCACTCTACTTGTTCTTGAACACCCACTTGGTCCTAATGACATTGTGACTTCGAGGGGGCTCAACAAGCGACCAGACCTTGTTCCTCTCGAAATTCTCTAGCTCTTCATGCATGACATTGACCCAAGACTCGTCGGAAAGAGCATGACTAACATCCTTGGGCTCAAAGGTAGCAACGAAAGCAGAATGGAGACAGAAATGAGACATGTCAGATTTTGAACGAGTGACTCGCTCAAACAGGTCTCCAATAATCTGCTCAGGAGGATGGGCTTTTTGGATATGTCTAGGAGGTCCTGGATGAGATGAAGAAGTGGCCTCTACCTCATGAGCTGAAGAGGTAGGAACAGAGCCACTAGCTCCAGAAGAAGCAGAAGGCATGGGCTGATCGCCTCGAGGTGCGGTGGAAGAGGGCACCTCAAGGAGTGGATGAGGGACTGGATCGGGTAGACAACCCTCATCTCCATCGTCCTCATTATCCACAAAGATGGGCTCGGACTGCTCTAAAGAACCTGAGACATCGGGCCTAGTCCCCGGACTAGCCTCGTCGAAGGTCACTTCACAGGTCTCTACCATTTTACTAGACTCACAGTTCCAAACCCGATAAGCCCGCGAAGAAGTCGAGCAACCTAGAAAGATCCCATCACAAGAACGTGAATCGAACTTGTCTAGGTTCCCGGACTTCAGAATAAAGCACTTGCAACCAAACACACGAAAATGAGATACACTGGGCTTTCGCCCATATCTCAACTCATAAGAAGTACGGTGCAAGTGTGCCCGAAGAAAAACTCGATTTGAGACATGGCACGCGGTACCTATAGCCTCAGCCCAAAACTTCCGCGGTGTAGAGTACTCATCAAGCATTGTCCTGGCCATCTCGACCAAGGTACGGTTCTTCCTCTCCACGACGCCATTTTTCTGTGGGACGTACGGAGAAGAGAATTGGTGCTCTACACCTGTCTCATCACAGAACCTCTCAAAGTAGGAATTCTTGAACTCCGTGCCATTATCACTGCAGATCGCTCGTAAGGCACCTGGGAGCTCAACAGAAAGCCTACCGAAAAGACCTCGGAAATGTGTAAACGTCTCATCCTTCGAGGCTAAGAAAAACACCCAAGAGTACCTCGAGAAGTCATCGACCACGACAAGGACATACCACTTCCTCCTCATCGATCGCACTCGAGCCGGTCCAATCAGTATCCATATGGAGCAATGTCACAGTGCATCGGTCATAGTAACTGTGACCGGAGGATGGGAAGCGGCAACCATCTTGCCGTGCCGGCATGGAGCACATACTAGATCTTTGACCATCTTGAGTTTCGGCAAACCACAAATGAGGTCGTGGCCGCTAACTCGGGTCAAATGGTCAAATCCAATATGACCAAGTCTCCTATGCCGTAAAGAAAGGTCGCGGGACTCGGAAGCAACTAAACACCGAGAGGATCACGGAAGACTCGGAAAAATCAGCACGAAAGATCCTCCCAAAGCGAAATCCATAAACCGACTACCCAAGAATCAAGAATTTTGTAAGCATTTTTCTTGAAGCTCACCTCAAAACCGTCATCGGTAAGCTGAGAAACGGAAAGCAAATTATACTGCAGCTTACTAACCAAAGCAACATTTTTCAAAATGAAAGAATCATTAACACGCACTGTACCTTTGGCGATGACGCACCTAGATGAAGCGTCTCCGAAGGTGATCGTCTCATCACCTGGAGCACGGGCAAGGGAAGAAAACCAACGGGAGTCTCCGGTCATGTGTCATGAACACCCGGAGTCTACGAGCCAAACCTTTCCTTCCTCGCCGGCGAACTGAGTCAAGCAGAGTAAAGTCTCGATCTCGGGTAAATCAAGAGTGATTTTGGCACCCAATACTGAGTAACACGTCGAGCAGATGAAGTAGTCAAACACGACTGACCTCTATCTACCCTACGCTCTCTGTCACTCAAAGAAGCAAAAGGTCTATGTGTAGATCGAAAGTTATTGCTGGGTCCGACTGCTACAGAGGAGCGTGTCAAGACACCAGCAACATGCTGATCACACCGCGGGTAGCTATCTCAACAAGGGAAATGAGATCTACCCTCAGGACGGCGGAAGTCACGACCAAAGGGAGCATGAGGATGAAAACCAGAAAACTCAGAAAAACCAAGTCCTTGATGCTGCCCAAACCCATCAACAGAAGCAAGTCTAGACCTCGTGTTGGTCTTAGGTGCACTCAACGTCTGGGACTGACCTTGAATACGCCTAAGATCACGAACACGGTCTCTACGCGCGATCTTGGTGCACCTGAAGCATCGATCGATCAGATATCCATCCTTCTGACAGAAGGTGCAATTATACTTCACCTTCTGAGAGGTAGAAGTAGCATGATTAGGCTTCGCCTTCTGAGAGGCCGAAGCTGCAGGTGAAATCACCTTGCTGTCAGAAATCCCTTGGACAAAGCCCACATACTTAAATTAGACTTTCTCGGTCCTGGGCTTAGTCTTGATCACACCTGGTGCTATGGGTCTGAGCACAGCAGGTGGATGCTTTCTCATATCCTCATAGAAATCATATCCTAGACCCTGATTAAATCTGCAAATCTTGGATTGGTCTAGAATAAGATTAAGCTTCTTCTTGCCGCCTACAAATCTCTTGAGAGTGTTCATAAGATACTGACAGTCCCGAAAGAGAGAGGTGCAAGAAGAGCAGGGGAAGAAGGAGTAGCAGAAGGTAAGAGAGCAGATGAAGAACCAATAGCAGAAGAGTGAATGGCTTGTGCACGCACAGCCGACTCGAAAGGGACAGTCCTACTGCTAGCAGTTTGGTTTACATCGCTAAGCGTCTCAACCTTACCCTTGGGCTTCTCCCCCTCAACAGCACACACATTACAAGCAGAAGGTGGCTTCTCTAGTAGGTCCTTAGTTAGCTTCACACATTTTTCATCCAATGCAACCAAGTCAGATTTTAGTTTGTTACAATTAATGCATGGTGAGCTAACAGGGTCCTTAGAAGCATTTTGAGCCAATCTATTGTTGTCATCAACTAATTCTTGAAACAGTTTGGAGACAGCTTCAAGCTCAGTAGTAAGCTTGGGACAATTCACACAAGAAGCAATAGGCTCAAGAAGAAAAGCTTGTAACTCAGCAATTTTATGATCTGCCCGTTTTAGGTTCATCTTCAAATTATTGCAATTTTCACAAGTCTCGGGCAGATCGAGAAGCATAGTATAAAGACCTCTAAAAGCATTGTCCTTATCCTCACATGAGGTGCAAGCAATAGTCTCAACAGTAGTAGATGAAGGAGGAGCTACCCTACCCATCTCAAGCTTAGCAAGAAGACTAATGTTCTCCACCTTAACCATATCAAGCTTAGAGGACACACTATCATGCAAGGTCCTTAGCTTCTCCATGTCATCGAGCAAAGCAGTACATACATCACATTCGTCACGGGAGGGAGTAGATCTAAGTGAAGTAAGCTCCCGTGACAAGCTCTCTACTTCCTTCTCCAACTCACTACACCTAGCTCTAGATCTAGCATGGAATCTACCTAGCTTAAGAAAGGCATCATTAAGCTGGTCGTAGGTAGGGGATACCTCGTTGGAGTCGGAGTACAGCTCGCTGTCGCTTAGTTCGCCCTCAAGGGCCATGAAGCACAGCCGGAGAAGTCATCGCCGCCCTTGGGTTCTTGCTCGTCCGTTCCATCGTCGTCGCTCCACCCCTCCACCTCACTGAGATCGAGGTTGTCGAAGGCGGTGAGGACGCGGTGGAAGAGCTTCTTGGCTTTCCCAAGGTCGCGGAACTTCTTCTTGCCTTGTGCGGGAACTGAGGGCTTCTTGTTGTGGTTCTTATCGATGTAGTCGTTCTTACCTGAACCGCCGTAGTCATCTTTGCCCTTCCCCAGCTTGGGGCAATTTGCCCGAATGTGGTTGGGGCCACCACATTCGAAGCAAATCACGGGTCCTCCTCTCTTTCCATCCCTCCTCCTCTTGTAAGCATGGGAGAATCTCCGAGCTAGGAGGGCTAATCGCTCATCCGCAGCGCTCTAATCGATCATCGCTTATGTCATAGAGAGCAGCAAGGAGAATCCACACAATAATCGTAAAAGACCAGAAGCCGAACTGGGATCGGTGACTAGGGCCATCGACTGTGACTTCGACTTGCGAGAGACAATGTCAATCTCGTGAGTCTTGAGGCACGAGTACAGCGCATCAAGAGTCAAAGTCGAGAGGTCCGTGGTGTCCTTGATGGTAGTCACCTTCATCTCCCAAACACGAAGGTCGAGTGCAGCGAGCATCTGTCGAGCGTTATCCGAGTCGGGGTATGTGAGACCGACCGCTCGGAGGTTGCTCAGAATCTTGTGAAAACGCGCAAAACACTCATCGAGGGACTAGCCAGCGAGCATTTCAAACTTGTTGTAATCTCGCTTGAACTGGTCCTGTCGCACCGGCTTTATTTGGGTGGTGCCCTCATGGTAAGCATCGAGGGTCTCCCAAATATCGAAGGCGGACGAAAGATGAGAAATGCGGTCAAACTCGCTACGACTCAGGCCCTGGATTATGATGTTCCTTGCCTTAGCGTTTGCCTCAACATCAGCCATATTCCCGGCGTTGATGTTCTCATCGGCAGGAACAACAAACCGGACCTTGACCTTACGCCAGATGGCATACCCCAGAGCATGGATCGATGCCATCAAAGACGGGAGGCTTGGTCAAGTACTTATCTGTCGCCATGGCTCTAGAGACCGGTTAAGATCTATTGAGAAGAGCTAACCGGCTCTGATACCAATTGTTGGACCGAAATGGCGACAGAGGGGGGGTGAATGTCGACTTTTAAAATTGACCCCCTCAAGTATTTACTCGAAAGCTCTCCTCCAATAGCTAAAAAGCTATGCAAGAGGTGCTAGCACACTTGAAGAACCTTAAACCACAGAGAAAAAAAGCCTAACCCTAAAGACCAGAAGGAAACAACAACAACAGAATCAAAACAAGAAGGCCCGGTCTGAACATAACTCCCCAGGCGGTCAGACCGCACTTGCCAGGCCGGTCTGATCGGTCACTTGCCGCCGGTTAGACCGCCGGCCATAGGCCAGTCTGACCGCCCCATCAGAACCGGTCTGACCGGGTGATGGGTTCAGACAACAGACAGGGGGAAATTCTGGCAGTAGAAAATGCAGATTTTTGGAACTTCAACCAACAGAGCAATTCAAGGTTTCTTCTTGATCCTCTTGGTCCAGAACAGCAAGAAATGACCACAATAGCATAAGGAAACTAGGAGACCAAAGCAAACCAACTTAAAACCACAAATTTCAGATTTGGACAAAAACCTGAAACCTTACAGAGGCATCAACAAAAACTTAGATTCCCACCAAGACTTTGATCCTATGGCCAAGAGATTTTGCAGATATATTAGCAATAGCCCTAGGACTAGAGAGTCCAAATTTCATGCCATCTCAGGAAGGGAATCAAGAAATGCATCAAAACCCTAGAAATGAGCATGAACTGAACAGGGACAACACAAAATCCAAATTACTCAATGGTCTTAAGTCCTTTGCTTATGAGATTTTGCAGTCAAGATAGCAATAACCAAGGGACTTCTCAGACCAAAAATCAGGCCAACTTGAGAAGGGAAATGAGAAAAACACCAAAACCCTAAACAAGATAGGTAAGAACAAAGAAGGCCAAAAATCCAAATCTGAGATTAAACAAGGTATGCTCTTAGGATTGACTAGCCAAATGGTTTTTGAGCATCTCCTAGATCATAGCAACCCAATTTGGCACTCCTCAGCAAGAAACAACTCAAAAAGTCAAGAAATCACTCAAATAGAGGAATGAAGAACAGAGAGGCTGCACGAGAGAAAACTTCAGAAATTTCATTCCAACCAAACAAGGATTACATAGGAGTCCCCATACGGATGGACATTACAACAAGAGGAATGATTACAAGGGTCTCAATCCATCCTCTCCCTCTTCTCAACTCAAGAAAACAAGAACCCTACATGTTTCTTGGAAGAACACAACGTACAGACGGGAGGAGACAACCTGGAGACACTCTCTGCCTCTCAACAACTAAAGCCCTAAAGCCCAACCACCTTCCAAAGGCTCTTTTGACTCTAGCAAATCCTAACTCTCTCCCAAAGCCATGAGGGGGCATGCAGCCACTCCCTCCTATTTATAGCCTTTGGCTAACGGGTCTCCACCCTGTTACGCCCGCTAAATCCAACGGAACCCGCTCCCGCTTCTGCAGCCTCGCGAAATTACCAATTCGCCCCTCTTGCACCTTCCGGGAAGCTTCTGTGTTCCTTGTCGTCCACGACTCGCAACCACTTCGAGTCTCCGTCGTCTTCGACACATCTCGACCGTTCTGACCTCGACACTGCCCGTGTCTAGTCCGGTCACCTCATGTCTCGCCACGACTCCGCCTCGACGCCCTGCAGCCATCACAAACAAGAAACACATCAAATAGCACCGCTCGATACATGAAAGCATAAATAGCATCAGTAAGTCATACTTACGCATAATAAAGTCCAAACCTGTCGAAACAACAGAATATGCAACCTAAGCACCTTGACCAGGTTTGACCAAGTCCGACCGAGCCCGATTGCACCACGCAACATCATGGTCTGAACCATCCAAATCAAACTCGACTCTCCTAAACCAATGTCAATTACACATCACACACATGGGATGACCTCCACATGGTCTCTCAATTCACCTAGGCACGTTGATTTTTCTTCGAAAGTCATGGCTGCTCTTCGTGTCACTGATGGTGCTTTCGTGGTTGTTGACTGTATTGAGGGTGTTTGTGTGCAAACTAAAACTATTCTGCACCAAGCCCTTGGCAAGGAAAAATTCTATAGTATCCCCGTTGCACAAGCCGGTTTGTGTAACGAGCAAATGGAGTGGTGACACGTGGCAAAGTTACTGTAGTAGGTATTTAAAAAATGTACTGTCCAATACTGTAGCAAAAAAGGAATATTATTTTTGTACGGGCTACAGTTTTACTATAGTGTATTGCTATAGTATTTTTGCCACGTGTCACCACCCCGTTTGCTCGTTATACAAACCGGCTTGTGCAACGGGGATACAATAGATTTTTTTCCTTGGCGAGAGGATAAGGCCTGTCCTACTCTAAACTAGATGGACATATGCTTTCTTGAGCTTCAAGTTGAAGGTGACAAAGCATCTAAGACTTTCTCCCGTGTCATTGAGAATAACATTCTAGATGGACAGATGCCTTCTTGAGCTTCAAGTTGAAGGTGACGAAGCATCTTAGACTTTCTCCCGTGTCATTGAGAATGCAAATGTCATTGTTAGAAATAATTTTGACTTACAGTTCAAGACGTAGTATAGTCCATCTCCGTGTGTAACTCAAGTTGAAGTTGTGTGTAACTTAAAGTCCGAATACATATGCTAGTAGGAGATTATTAGCCTATATATTGAGAAGGCTTGTAGCCAATTTTGTAAGAAAAAGCAAGAAAAAATAAGAGCAAATAAGAGAATAGAGAAATTCAGAAATTCTCCTATGTTCTCTCAGTTTATTTGTGATGTGTGCGTTTTCTCCTGGAACAAAGTTAACAAGTGGTATTAGAGCCTAGCCGAGAACCGAGTGGCTGAAAATATCGTCTCGACGATTCAGTATTCGTGCATCTCTCAGTCGTCTGTTCGCTTAGTACCGGCGCAAGGAAAACCAAGCGGGACATCAGCGACAGTTCCTGGCTTTTGTCTACGGTTTCAATGCAATGCCAAGAACAGCAGCTTGCGCCAGGAAAAGTGGCCGAGACATCAAGCGCTCAGCGATGATGATCAACACTGCTCTGGTGATGAGTTGAGTCAAAGATGTTGAAAAGATGTGTCGCCGTCCAAACTCAAGTAAGGTGAAAAGGAATCAGAACGTTGAGGAGATGTGTCACCGTTCTATATCAAGTATAAGTTTAGTAAGTCGTAGTTGAGACCGACTACCTCAATATTTTAGAATCTTTGCATCTGGATGGACTCGTACCAGTTGAGTTGAGTTGAGTTTCTATATGTAGCTTGCATGTAGAACGCTTTATGTGGAGGTGTGGCTGGTAGTTCATAATGCATTGGGACTAAAACTAGAGTATGTCAAGTCAAGATTAAGGGAAAGATTGTTAGAATTAATCTTGACTTAGAATTCAAGACGTAGTAGAGTCCGTCTCCGTGTGTAACTCAAGTTAAAGTTATGTCTAACTTGAAGTCCGAATACATATACTAGTAGGAAATTATTAGCCTATATATTGAGGAGGCTTGTAGCCAGTTTTGTAAGAAAAAACAAGAAAAAGGGGGGAGCAAATAAGAGAATAGAGAAATTCAGAAATTCTCATGTGTTCTCTCAATTTATTTGTGATGTGTGCATTTTCTCATGGAACAAAGTTAACAGTCATTATGGCAACATATGAAGATACGCTCCTTGGTGACGTCCAAGTGTACTTGGAGAGGGGAACTGTTGCCTTCTCTACTGGTTTGGACGGCTGGGCTTTCACTCACACTAGCTTTGGTAAGATGTACACCTCCAAGTTTGGAGTTGATGAATCTAAGATGATGGCAAGGCTCCGGGGTGAGAACTTCTTCGACCCAACCACAAATAATCAGCACTTGCATGAATGATCAGAAGGATAAGCTGTGGCCTATGTTGCAGAAACTTGGAGTGACCATGAAGACTGATGAGAAAGAGCTAATGGGCAAGGCTCTCATGAAGCGTGTTATGCAGACTTGGCAGCCAGCAACGCTCTGCTTGAGATGATGATATTCGGATTTTTTTATGAATAATATATTTTTTATTCTAAATAACAGAAATATACCTGGCCAAATTTTTTTTACAAAAATAGGCTCCAATCATCTGCCTAACCGTCGGGCGACTGGAGCCTATCATTGAACGGCCGTGTGCCATGTAAGCAATCCACTGGCCGTTGGACAAATTGATTACAGAAACACTGTATAACCACTTGCCAGGATTTTCAAGAGATGAGGTATAGTGGTTTTATGAAGGTCAATTTTATTTGTAAACATGTTTAAATTAAAATAACAAAGTAAGAACTTCTTAAGAGATTGTGGTTTCAAAAACATGATTACCAGGTTACAACATTACCAAATCTACTTATGTCTTGCTATTGGAATCATCCATTAAACACAGCTTCATTTACCGGAAGCATGGCGTATTCATTTATAATTGACTCTGCAGAGTAGCCTAGCTTTACCCATAAAATTTCTCACTCTCACAGTGTCATGCAATAGACACACAACAGTTAACATGTGACTACGTTGAGAAAACAAGGTGTTTCACTGCTCATCTCTTTATATAGCCTCTACTCAGTAGGGATTAGGCAACATAGGCAGTCAGCATTCCACTGGCCAATGCGGAAAGCATGTGACCTAAGTCCTATGTAATCCTACCATTGTTAAGTATGGTTTTACTTTTTCCATACCACCCCCTTTTATGCACGTGGGCTATTCCCTTCCACAACCCCAATGCCCTATAGATATTTAATCAAGTTGAGCAGCTACTAAACCAGGTTTGACAAGTCAAAACTTGTGGTTGGACGAACACTATGTTCTTTACTTAGCATAAGGTTATAGTCCTTACTTTTTACTGAGATAACTTCCATCCATAAACCAATATTCCATTGCTCTATGGCATTGCTACCCATCCGATCCAAGCCTCCTCCAAATGGTAAGATCAAGAAACCCAACCATCTAGTTGCTTCCTATGATGCCCCTTACCCTAGTACCATTTTTATAATTCTACCAGCAAAGTGCCATGTCACTTAATAGTATGAAATAAATGAGTTCCTAATCTACCATGGATATTTAAATAGTACATTTAGTATTACTAGGGTTTGTAAAGGTGAATATGGCCATCAAATTAAATAGGGCTTTTTCTGTGGTAAGATATAACTGTCATGTCATTCTAAACATTTATTGTACATAAAATAATAGTGCATAAATAACAATAATGAAAATATTGTAAATAAATAATTAAAATAGTGTGGGTTCAACATGATAAAAAACATGTAGTCTCTAGGTTAGACACTAACTTCTTCAATTGCTCATGTAGCTATTATGCTAACCCACTTGTTGGGTCCGAATACTAGCATGGAAAACGAATACAAATAAGTTCCTGCTTTGCATAATATAAGCAGGGAACAAAATACAATCAAATAACCAAAATGACAAAAGAAAATAGGTTTGGGTGGTCAGGGGTTTAGATGGTGTGTGAGTTGACTGATCAAAGTTGGAATTGGGCCAGGTGGATTTGAGACGATTGAAATGGCTATATATATTAGTGGGCTTTTGGTGAATAGTAGCAGATAGAATAGGACTAAATAAGGGTTTGAAATAACATCTGGGCTTTCTATGGTTTTATTGGAGTTTGGGATGGTGAAATAGAGCTGAGAATGGGCTTCGTGGGGTCAAAATGATCGAAATAGACATAAATATGTATTTTGGGTTTTGGGATGAACAACAATGGGTAGGCACTATTCACTATCGGGTTCTAACATTGTTCATGCTGGGTAGGTTTTCTACAGTATCGGGTTTTCACTGTGCTGCCAGGTCGGGTTGCTACAATATAAAATTGGAATGAATAGTGATGAATAGCGTTCAGCCCAGCCCAACACGGTTCAGCTTCTCCATCTCACAGTTACTGTAGTAGTCAAAATGGGGGGTTTTTGCAATGGTAATTCCTGATGCTACAGCGATCCCCAAAGAAAACCAATGGCATGAATGGGTTGCTTGGGTTGAGGGAATCCATTTTTGGGCTTTGGGGGTGGTCGGTTTGCATGGGATGGCCAACGTCGAGGAGGGGAGTTCTCGAGAGATTTTCATATCACAGTTGTTGTAGGAGAGCTAATTGGGCAATTGCATGTTGGATTTAGCTTCCTTGGGGTGTGTTGGTGTTGATGGTATAGCTAGATTGGGCTATGGTAGCTTGCTTTGGTGCATCCACGGTGGGGTGACTTCAGTCGGTGGGGAAGATGGTGGTTAACAAGCTATGAGGTTTGGCGAGCCATGGCGATGCTTCGGTATGGTTTCCAAGAGTATAAGGACACTACAAAAGCAAGAATTGAAGAATCGTAAGGGATATAACTTGAATTGGAAAACAAGGCTTACCGGATTCTCTTAGCAATGTCGATGTTCCTTCGGCTAGCGAGGAAGAAGAGAAGTGTCTAATGCTATCTGGGCATCGATGCATGCTATTGAGGGAGCTCTAGGCTTCTTATAGTCACTCTAAGGCTGTTTGGAACAGGGTTTGGATTAGTCCACCAAATGACGCATGCTCGTGTCAGGAAGGCACGGGAGAGCTTGGCGCAACTAGCTACGATGTGGCACGGTGCCTCCTCAGGCACAGCAATGCGGCAGTCAAATATGTTAGGTTAGTTGAGAGGAGTATGAGAGCAGATGGGCAGTGAGAGAGTGAAGGGAGAGACGTGTGCGACGGGGAGGCGAGGTGGCCACAACACGTGCTCAGGTGGGTTGGCAGGCATTTGCGGAGGCTAGTAGCGTTGGGAGCAGTGGTCAAGAGTTATAGCTTGGGTGGTCGGCCATGAGACAGAGGCGGGCGGTGGCGGCGAACTCTGGCTTGATTTCTCCTATGGGATGGTAAGGGCACATTGAAAGCCATCCTCAGATGTGAGGCGGATGAGGTACAGAGGGATGACTTGGGTTTTATGGTGCTGACTGAGCCATGAGAGGGGCAGCAGGATTTTTGGTGGTGACTTGTAGCTTTTGGGATTTTTGTCAGACAAGGAATAGTGTTCATGGCAGTTGCTGGTTGAGCCGATGATTGGAGGACATGTCAAGGCTAGGAATGGAGCCAAAAGGTTGGAGAAGCTGACAAATTTGGTGAAGATTTGATAGAAACCGAAGTTCAAAGAAATTCAAATTGCTTTTGAATTCTAGGTCATTTGAAAAGGTAATCCTTTTTTTGCTAACTATGCTATGAAATGACTTAACAGTGCCATACAGCCAGTTAGTTTTTGAACTACTTTCTTCGTGGTCAGAACGCACATCCACTCGATGGCTGCTATTTTCTTTGGATGCGCTTTAATCCTTCTAGCCGAAACTAGAAAACCAAGAAGCTTTTCATAGAAAACTCCGAAAACACATTTCTTCATATTTAACTTAAGGTTGTGCCTTCTTAAGTTATCAAAATTTTCTTGCAAATTTGAGATATGACCTCTGATGTTGACACTTTTCACTACCAATTCATCAACATAGACCTCTTAAGTTTTGATCAATCTGTGGACTATAGGTTTTTTGCATTAACCTTAGAAAAGTGGCACCAGCATTTTTGTGTCCAAATAATATTTTCATATAACAGAAAGTTGTATATGGTGTGATGAAATAAGTTTTCGAAATAAGTTTTCTCTTCATCTTCTTTACTCATACCAGTCTAATGGTACCTAGAATATGCATCTAAGAAGCTTACTAACTCACTTCCGGAGGTAGAGTCAACAATCTAATCGATGCGGAGGAGGGACAAATCATACTTTGGATAAGCTTTATTAAGATCTATGAAATCCACACACATTCACCATTTCCCATTACTTTCCCTAACGATTACAGGGTTGGCGAGCCACTCGAGATGGTCGACTTCACGAATGAGGCTAACCTTGAGAAGCTTGTCAATCTCCAACTGGATTGCCTCCTTTCGATCAAGTGCAAAATGGCGCAGCCTTTGCTTGAGTTTTTTGTCAGGTTGGAGTGCTAGCCTGTGCTCAATCACCTCCTGGGGACACTGGGCATGTCAATGTTTATCACGTGAATACATCTGAGTTTGCTTCGAGGAAGGAGACGAGCAACTCTTCCTATTTAGGATTCAGTCATATCCCAACTTTGACAGTTCTTGAAGGTCTATCCTTGTCGAGAGGTACCTCCTTGACTTGGTCGGAGGTTTTTGGAGCCACTTTTGGTCTTGAGTGCTTCACTTGCATAGAAGACGGGTTAGCATTCCTGATCGGTAATTCATTTACCAGTTCAAGAGACTTACAATCACAAGCATATGCCATTGTTCAGTCCCCTCGAACCATTATGGCCCCTTTTGGCCCTAGCACTTTGAGACTTTGGTAACCATAATGCGTGGCTACCAAAAACATGGCTAAACCAGTCAGCCAAGGATCCTATTGTATGCAGTTTCAAAATCTACTACATCAAATGAGATCATTTCCATTCAAAAGTTATTAGGACTTTTCAACATAACCAATAGGGACACTTGCCCGATCAATTTAGCCAAAGATCCCTAAACTATGCCATGAAAGGTATACTTCGCGGGCTTTATTTTTGACTTACGAACATGCATTTCATCTATAGCTCTCGTAAATAAAATGATAAGAGAACTACCTCCATCAACTAGAACTCAATTAACCTTAAAGTTATGCATAGTAGGTTCTACAATGATAGGAAACCTACCTGGTTGAGTTAAAGGGGGTGGAGTAGTCTTCTCGGCTAAAGGAGATGGTTGTTTTTCACTATCTGGATGGCTTGACGATGATTGGTGCATCGGCGAAGTTCACCTCACGTTCCATGGTCTTCAGTTGTCGTCTGGACTTGTAGGAGGAGGATCTACAAAAGATCACATAAACAGTGTGCTCTGGCTGCTAGTACTCCATTTCTTCACCACCATCCTTACCTTTTTTTGTGCTTGATTCTCTGACCTCCTGTATAGAATGGATAGGATACTTACTCAAGTAGTAATTCTCAAGCTTCTTTTGCCAGGCACGATAGTTATGGAGATCATGCCCGATCATTTGGTGAAGTGGACACCACATTTTATTTCTCTTGGATTCATCGATCAGAGCCTTTCCTTTATTTTGACTAGAATAATACTTTTTAGTCTTGGCGTATTTCTCTGGAATCACAAGGACTTCTTTGGTATTGGGCTTACGATTCTTCTTACCATTTGGTGATTTCTTGAACTTGTTCCTTCTTCTCCAGGCCTAGTTGAGGAATCTCCTCTATCTGATTGATGGCCTTATTCCATTTGACTGTTTCACTAGTGGCAGCATATTTATTGGCCATATCGAATAGCTCGATGATTGTCTATGGAGAGTTCATTGCGATGCCCTCCATAAATTGTCTATTCCTAGTCTAGCCTTCAACGCATGGATAACAAAAGAATCTATCACCTCTGAGATAGAGTACGAACTTAACTAAAACTTTTGATGTATTGTCGCAAGGTCTTATTGGGATCTTGTTGGATCTGACGAAGGTCATCTTCCTTCCTGGGGCAATTGTACGTCCCATGGAAGTTGGCGGTCGATAGGTCGCAGAGTTGTTCCCAACTGTAGATTGATCCTACCAGTCAGTTGAGCAACCACGACCAGGTAGAACTCTTGAGAACTGTTAACAAATAATTTGCCATCACATTGTCATCGCCTTCCTCAGCCCTAATTGCAGTGGTGTAAATCTATAGAAATTCCAATGACTTTTGCTATCCATCACATTTCTCAAGATTTGCTAGTTAGAAGCTTTTCAGCCAGCATACCACTTGAAGGCCAGGCAAGAAAGCCCGACAACATGTGATTAGGTCATGGCGTCTTCTTTGGAAGGCACTAGAATGTAATCGATTGGAGACATATATCTTCGATAGTCATAGTGGGGAGCTGGTGCCTCTATCTGATCATGGACACTCAAATGGTGTCTCCAACTGGATACATAGTTTAGATGATGGCGTAGATCGTTTGGACCGTATCCCTGATTTTGTATTTCATGATGAGGGGGAGGGGTTTCTTTATTTTCAAAGAGCCTTTTTCTCTCGTGGTTTCCTTGTCAAAACCTTTTAGCAGGTCTTGTTCCTACTGATGGATTATTATCAGCTTGACCACGTTGGCTTCTACCATATGAGGAATGCACGGATGAGGTGAACATTTTGGCTCTGAGATTGCTTTTGCTCTTGATAAATCTCTATGTGTGGCATGGTCTGTGGGAGCATATCCCAAGGTTTCTGCCAGAGAAGGGTCTAAGCTATTAAGAATATCATGCATACATTGTAGGTTTTAAACAGTTACCGAAGGCCTCGGAGCGTTCCTATCAGCATAAGGAGTATGATGACTTGAGTTTTGCCATGAGTTCCCTACTCGCTCCACGCTACTTAGCAAGCGAATAGGGGTAAAAATAGGTAGATTAGATGGTCAATGTCCACTAGGTCCATTATTTTCAACTCCTTAGGGTGATGTAGGAGTGTTCGTACCATTCTAACCAACGGATCGTGGGGGAGTCTGCCATGAAGAACCATGCATGGCATTTGCAGCGGAATCTCTAATTGTGTTAACTTCATGCTTCTAGTAGAAATCTCCTGATGAACTCCCATCGAAGCTAAGGGAGAGCCTTCCATTGTTTCGGCAAGTAGTTTTCATGATGGAGAACAATTGGAGACCATCATTTTTTGGATGGCTGTGTAGTGGACTCAATTTGATCCAGTGAATTGTCAATCAAATGATGAGAGTTATTATCTTCGCCCGACTTTCTGCCAAGGGTAACTTTATCGACAATGTGACTAGGTGTTGACCAGCTCCTGTAATACGTAGGAACTATTGGAGAATAGTGGTCACCCACGACTGCATTGAAAGTACTCTGACCCTCGGATAATGGTGTCACGCTTTTGTTGCCAAGTTTGCTGGTTGAAAGTAACGGGCTTGCCACGGTACCTGTGCATTTCGACAAGGCAAGAATGTCTGATTCCCCTGGTAACACTGATGACAATGCAGTGTGTCTTTTTCTATCCGGTCGACTTCATTGGTCTCAAAGACTAGCCAACCTGGAATGGAGGATGAGGAGGAGGCATCGTCTTCTATGGCGCGAATGCATGCATCTATGTCGAGGTCGACATAGTCTGCCAGATTGAAACAGTTCTCCTCATCCCAGGTTTCTTCCATGATCACATGGGCGATGTGACAGAAATAGGGGAGGATGATGCTTGCTGATGAGAAACTTCGAGGACTCAGTGCCTTGTTCCCCACGAATGGTGCCAGTTGTGGACGGTCAAGTCGCCGACCTTACAAAATGTGAGGAAAAAATGGCTAAATTCCTTGGAAGGATTCAGGAGGAGATAGGGATGATCATTATTGTTGTGAACTGGTTACAAGATGCTCTCAACCAGAGATTATAAGAAGGGTGCTACTAGACCTAGCCTTTGTAGTGTCCTATCTGGTTGGAGCTCTTGATTGATCTTCTGAGATTGGGCCTCTGATGTTGCTTTGTTGTGTTGTATTTGCTTCTCTTATCTTTTGTCCTCTCTTATCAACCCTTAAATAGCACTGAAGGGGCGTCAGTTATCCATGTGGGTAGGTGTCGTGTTGAATCATCCCATCTGGTCGAGCAGGCGGTTGCTGTCAGAGGGAGAGAGAGAGAGATATGACAATAACTAATATTCGATTATTGTTAGTGGGAGAGAATCATGGAGACAACTGCATGGCTATTATTGTCAGAGACGCAGGGCCGAATCATCATGCTATTTGGAGCAAATAAAACAGGTGTTTTATTTGTCGCACGAAAGTAACTGTCTAGGTACTGGTCCTTATAGCAGTTTATGAGATCTCCTAGTGGTCTACTAGTTGGGTAAAATATATAGCAAACCTCCAACTAGGGGTACTTTGGTAATTGCCTTTGGAAGCTTATGACCGCAAAGGTCTTGGGGCCTTAATTGAGTATTAAAGCCGTATTCAATGGATTATTTAATCCTCGTTAGTTAGGGTTAGGGGTGGGAGGTAGTATGGGTGAGTTATATAGGTGAGAGAGGGAGAGGATCTGAGCCACAAGATCTTGATCCAATAGTGGGAAAATTGACTGTGATTTAAAACATTCAAGCAACTGTATAATAATCGGCTCCTTTTTATTAACTCAAAGACCATATTTGCCTATTCTTTAATGCTCCATTGCGTTTCCTAGTTATAGTTCATGTATTACTATTGATAGTGTAGAATTGCTATATATCATTCGAATGATAATTTTGTGAGCAACTCATTGAATTTCTAACCTTGCGATTTGCCTAGAGATTTGTACTCCGACTGGCAAGATCATCTTCTCTGGTGAGCTTGTCGTTCTCCTCCTCTCTAGCGCTGTCGTCTCCCGCCGCTGCCACTGGTTAGGGTTCAGTGTTCATTGAATCCCCTGACTTAGAGAGAGACCTGGGCGGCGGTTTATGGCAGCGGCGGTGGCGCCGCCGCCTTGGCCACGGGTTGGAGGAGGGTAGTGGTGCCTCTAGGGATAGGGAGGAAGGCAGATTGACAACGGTAAACCTTAGGTAGGTGGCGGCGACAACGGCTGTGGGAGGCGGAAGCAGCAGGGGGAGGGCGTGCCGGCGCCAGTGGTAATGCAGGTGAGGCGATGGGGAGACAGAGTGGGGGCAAGATTGGTAGGGTGGCAGTTTGCATTCTAGGGGTCGGCTTGGGTTGAAGGCTAGGTAATAGTCAAATTCTTTTCGATTTATGACTTATTGCTTCTCTCAAACAAATAAATGGGACAATTTTTTCGCTGTTGTTTCAAAGCAGCTTATCGAGATAATCTTTTTAAAATGACTTATCGATATTCTGTTTGTTCATATAAACGGTCATGGTAGGATATAAATCATAAATTATAACTATAAGTTATAAATTATAGTTGAAAAGAATTCATCTAATATATAGAACGGCCGGCTGATGTGGACGGTTGGGTGGATAAGCGTTCGCGGCGTGGGCCAAAAAGAAAAGAGGGAAAACTAGCTAGCCTATCCTAACGGTCTTGCCGGCCGGGTTACTTACATTACACGCCAACCTTGCCGTCGATCTGAGATTCGTACTCAGGTCTCGTCTCAGTTTTCACTTTCACTTCGATCAATCGTCACTTGCCAACTCAGGGCGTCCGCAATGGTAATAGCTAGTACTAGCTATATAGTCAGCTGATATGAAGGTGAGAGACAAAAGCAAAGATTATTTTATACTGTTGGACCCACATGCTCCTCTCTCATGTTCTTAGACTACGTGAAATAGATCAGCTATTTGCTCGTCGCTAGTGACTACTCTCTCTCCTACTTTTTCCTTGCCATATCAGATCTAGTTAACTAAATAGCCAGCTGTTGGAGACGCCCTCAGTATTCACCCCGTCTCTTCAAAGCTGGCAGGAGTACTCTGACTAAGACACGCACACGCTACCTGCTCAGGCCGTATGCATCACAAGGTCCTGGAACACACACTCTCTCCTCCCGAACATTTAGTAGCTCTCCTCTTTCTCCCTCCCATTCTCTACGTATCGAGATGGATCTTTACTTAGTGTTTTGTAGCGTGCTGATGCATGTCAGTGCTACACTGATCGTCTTGATATACATCCCTCTCTCTATACCTGTGAAGCTCTTCATATGGGCGTTCGTGAAGCCCTTCAGGAAAGAGGACCTGAGAGGGAAGGTCGTGCTCATCACCGGCGCCTCCCCCGGCATCGGCGAGGTACGTACGCTCACCAGTATCGCCATCCTATGTATGCATATATGCACATGCACACGTATGACCTGTCCGCCTATTATGCTGTTCATTTCGCCTGGGATAGATATATACACACACACTTGGCTAATAATTACATAGCTATGGATTTTTCTTCCAGGAGATTATGGTTTGTACATCCTTACATCTCTATATTCCTATGCATTTATATATGATACGAGCATTTTTTTTTTGTCCTTTGGGGACCTGTTTGGAAAGAGGGATTTGGATCGAAATCCTTAATTTGAACTAAACCTTTTTCCTTTTTTTAGAACACACAAAAGGCTTGCTTGTTTTGGTATTAAAGCGATGAGAATAAAATACAACCACTCTATAAGCCGTTGTCTGAGCAACGGAATACCACATACCCTAATTTGAACTAGCCCTAAAAATTCCAATGTAGTCTGAAGGCTAACCAATATCTGCTAGTTTGTCTAATACAATATCGCAATTAGGCAAAATTACCGATTCTACTTTTCCATGCTCACGGTACATGTACCAGATAAACTTATACATGGGCTCGGCCAGGTTCGCACTTTGACTTATCACTTCTTATTACAGTAAATAGCTTTTAAAGGGTGTGACTTTTAAGATGAAATCTACAGATAGATTTTAGTAGACACTGCCCTGAGTTCAGATATACCGACCAAAATCAGTTGTGACTATTTTCCTCTGCATACCGTCTCTCACGACACTACTACAGAAAAGGTCATCACAGACGGTTCAAAAACGTCATCACAGACGGTTTTGTGAACTGTCTGAATTTATGGGTCAGTGATAATACGAGGTCAGTTAAAAACCGTCTGTGATATATAGTTATCACAGACGGTTTTTAGTTAAAAACCATCTGTGATATTCCCTTCTATTCCTAAACCTATTTCTGTTTATTGGCTAGCCTCAGGAAATGCTAGCCATGCCCTCTGAAACAAGCAGATCAACATGTACATGTATACATCCAATTCACATCTCAATTCATTTCACAAACATAAAACATCAATTTTTATTAAGATTAGAGTATACCATTACAATATCTCAAAACAACGAGCAGGTTACACAACAAGAACAACGAGTAGGTTACACAACAAGAACAACGAGCAGGTTACACAACAAGAACAACGAGCAGGTTACACAACAAGCAAAGATCCTCTATGCCTTCTCGCCCCTGATGCAACGCATGAGCTGAATGTCTTTGACGACCACCATCGTCGGTGTTGATTGAGCGTCTGCCCGGTTGGCATGAGCTAGATGCTTCTGCGTCGTCTGCAAGGAGGAGGACAGCAAGGAGGAGGAGAACAACAAGGAAGAGGACAGCAAGGAAGAGGAGACCAGCAAAGAGGCTGGATTTTGGTTATATTTATAGGGGAGGGAGAGGGAGGGAGAGGCGGGAATTCGAAATTTTTGGCGCGGGAACGGAAAGGCGGAGCTACGATTCGTGGGGCTGAGGATCGACGGGCCCAGCGGTCAGATTATCATAGACGGTTCTATATATAGAACCATCTGTGATGAATGAATATCACAGATGGTTCTATATATAGAACCATCTGTGAATTGGAGCACAAATTTTATATACCGATGTAATATAAACAACTAGTCTGAAAAGATAAAATAGCAAAGGTTTATATAGTTTATATATACTCATTTGAAAGGTTTCGACGAGATCTACAACTTTGCAGTTGAAGACAAATCCAAATTCCGAAAATAAAACCAAGAAAAGGGGCAAAAATAGAAACCAAAAACTTGCGACGCAGGTTTAGGTCCAAAGATGGCCGATTTTTGGGGTCTTGGAGGGCGACTAGCGCAAGCAGGTCATTTTTTTTGATCGGGCTCATCGTTAGCTTTCCAACGAGTACAAGAACGTCGAAAACGGACACCGTATGCAAAAGTTATACCCGTTTTACTGAAGGTGTCTCAAAACTGAACCATACTCGGACTTAAGCAGGAAAATATGACATTTTGAGGAATTGCAGGCGGGAAACGTATCACAGACGGTTTTTATTGTACAACCGTCTGTGATACTAGAATATCACAGACGGTTGTATAATAAAAACCGTCTGTGATATTCCAGATTATCACATACGGTTTTTATTATAAAACCCTCTGTGATATTCTAGTATCACAAACGGTTCAGCGGTAAGAACCATCTGTGATACTCCTTTTTCCCGCCACAAATACCACAGACGGCCTCCCAATTAAAACCGTCTGTAATAGTGTAAATCACAGACGGTTTCACAAAACCGTTTGTGATTTGGCGTCTACTATGAGGCTATCTGTAGTAGTGCGAACAGCTAGAATTTAAAAGTCATAAACCACGCCGGCTGCCCCTCTGCTCTGCGGTCACGCTGACCGTCTGCGATCACACCGGCCGCCCCTCTCCTCTGCGGTCACGCCGATCGCCTGCGGCCACGCCGGCCGCCCACTGCTCTGTCGTCACTGCGACCGCTTGCGATCTTGCCGGTCGCCCACTGCTCGATACCTCCTCTTGACTACATCGCGTCAACTTGGTGCTCTCCTCTCAGTACAATGGTTCTTCCTTTTATACCCAGCTATACGACTGCAAAGTAGACTCGACTATGACTACTATGATTCCAACACGAACATGATAGCCTGACTCATACTTGTACATGTCCACGAGCACAACCATGATGACTCGTACACGACTACAACTTCTAAACTAAAAAAAAGATTACCAACGGTAACAAGCATGTAGATCACGGTGGAAGTTCGAACTTCGATATAACAAGAGCTAGCCGACGAGGCGAGGGTGGGCGCGCTCCACCAAAATGGCGATATCGCTGCTTCCAAGATATGCAAGATCGATATTTCGAAATTTGGACACTGTTGGACCCATAGCCCACCGAAATTCCATTTTTGGCCGCCCAAAGCAAAAAATTCCAAAAATGGACCCCATTTGAGCGCGTTCACGGAGGCGCCACGTGGCCATCGTTCATCCGGCCGCGTGCGGTCAGCGACCGCACGACCGCCTGGCGCTGCGCTCGAAGCGCGACGATCACGCGCGCGCGCGCGACCGTGTCGCCCCACCGCGTGGATCGCCCGCCCATCGCGCGACCGCCCGCCACCGCGCGTCCGCGCCCACCAGCCTAGCGCGTCCGCCCGCCCCCAGCGCGACCTCCCGCCAGCGCGTGTCTTCACGCCCGACCGCGCGAATCTTTGCCATTCGCGTCCGTCCTTTCGGCCAAAATGAAAAAGCTGCAGCACGCACACGCCAAAATGAAGGGCTTTTAGTGTACCCACCAAGACACGCGTCAGAGCCCAAAACGGCCCCCTCAGAGCACACGCGCATGCGAACTTAAAAGCGCAAGGAGAAGGAAGAAATGCTTGGCCAGCCAGGAAGCTCAAGCACAGTTGAAACGAAGCGAGCGCGAGAGTGAGGAAGCGAAGGAAAGTGACGAGTGAAAACCCGTAGATTTGAGTTGTGTTTGTTCGGAATCTGCGGTTTTTGCAAATACAAAAGTTGTAGATCGTCTCGTGTGCTTCAAGAAGAGGTAAGTCTTGTGCCCGCGAAACTAAAATTTTATGTATGTGATTAGTCCATAATTAGTCGATTAGCACAAATCATCGTTTGGTAATGTTATTTTATGTGAATGTGTGATACGCAATGTTAATATTTGGTACGTTATGTATTTGTAGGTAATCTTTATGTGAATATATGTATTATAAGTCAATGTGTCATACAAAGGTGTATGTGTAGGTAAAAATCAACATATGATGCATGCTTTATTGTAGTGTAGATAATGTTGTATTTTATGTTGAAGTTACGTATTGTAATGTAGTTAGTTTTCTTGAAGAAAAGAGAGGAGCGAAAGCCTAAGAGTTGAATTGTTTTCGTTTGGAATCAGTGGACTTGGCAAGTAGAAAAGTTGTAGATCGTCTCGTGAGCATCAACAAGAGGTAAGTTTTGTGCCCATGCAACTATAATTTTATGTATGTCATTAGGCCTGAATTAACGAAACCATCTTGTGTTACTGTTATTTTATGTCAATATTTTATACGCTATGTATGTATAGCAAATCTTGCATATGTTTAGCATGATGTATTGTAGTGTATATAGGGTTTCATTTTTTTGTGAACATATGTACTGTAAAGTAGTTTCAGTTAGGTGCAAAATATGAAGTTGTAGTGTGTAGACGTTGAGAAAACACATATTTATGTTAGAGCAATTGTAGGTGATAACAATAGTAGTAGGATTAAAATAAATTAGAAATAAATTTGGTAGATTAGAAATAATGGAGGTGAAAGGTGCAGTAGTGGTAATCGCAAAGTAACAGTATGGTGTGGGGAGGAGCGGTGAGGGCAGTGCGAGAAGTTTGCAAGTGGGAAGATCTTGGTCCGCGTGCTAGTGCACTTGTTGGTGTAGATCTTCCCCACTTGCAAACTTACTGCACAGTCCTCACCTGCTCCTCCCCACACCATACCTGTTACTTTGCTCAGTTACCACTTCTGTACCTTTCACCCTCCATTATTTCTAATCTACCAAATTTATTTCTAATTTATTTTAATCCTACTACTATTGTTATCACCTACAATTGCTCTAACATAAATATGCGCCACCACCTCTACTCTACTCTAGGCATATTTATGTTGGATCCTGTATGTGTTGAAAAAGTAAATATTTATGTTGGAGCATTTGTAGGTGGTAAATTTGTAGTAGTTAGATTAGAGACAATTTGTATAATTAGTATGCTTAGTGAATGACCGTAGTATGAAGGTCATTTGATGGAAAAAATGATATGTATATTTAATTTGATGTATGGTACAATTAGAAAGTGAAATAGTTACAAATAAATCGTAGATTTAGAAATACAAAACATATAATAATCGAAACTGTTAATTACATGATACGATTGTTACATGCTGTGTACTAAAATGGTTGATTATGCACTTATGTTAGGTACGCAATGGCTGGCATTGAACAATTGATGGTGTTTTATGGGAGTGGTCTCGTACGTGATGGGCCGTATGGGGCGGACCTGTCAAATTGCGAGCGGATCGTGATCCGGGCACCCGGTCTGAGCGCCATGAGCTTGTCTGAGCTACGGAGGTGTGTCCGTTCAGCGTTCGATCGAGAGACCGCAAGGAAGAAGTTACGGATCGAGGCAGTCTATGCCTCAATGGTGGATGACGGAAGGGGGAGCATATGGTAACTTCTGAAGGTGACCAATGACGTGTCATGGGCGAACTACATGGAGGTCGTGCGCAACCCTGATGCTGCGATATATGGGAGGCCAATGGTGTATGTCGAGTTCGTGGAGAGGGCAGAATCATCAGGCATGGTTGGTTCAGATGTCGCTGGTGGAGATGAAGTGGCCGGCGGTCATGAAGACCCTTCTGCGGGAGAACATGTGGGCGAGGAAGTGGGTGATGAAGACGACAGGAGGCGTGCGCAGAATTTCCAGCGCAACGAAGGTGTGCACGACAGGTGGTGGGCCGCCCGTATTGGTATCATGAGTATCTTGGGGACCGGGTGGAAGAAGAGGACAGCGAGGAGGATGAGGAGGTTGAGACAGGCAGCTCTGGAGAGGACGAGGACGGCGAAGGTGCACCTGGAGGGGTGGTAGGTCGTGTTGTGACCACAGACGGTGCGTACGTGTCGTCCAGACTGGACGACATCGCAGCGGCAGCCCTAGTTCTGCCACAGGCGGAGGAGGGAGAATGGGGGTTCAGCGAGGGCGCACTCTTTCTGGGGCAGTGCTTCCGTAATAAGAGTGCTGTCCAGCAGGCTATTGCTAGACATGCCGTCAACATAAGCCGGACTATCTACTCACGGGAATTCTAAACGAGAGACCTTGTCCTCAGAATGGCATTGCACACGACGACGGTGGGCAAGCTAGAATCCAAGTAGGAAGGCCCCTACATTGTCACAGCAGCTCTAAAGCACAGAGCGTATCATCTCGCAAACCTCGAGGGAAGAAGTCTCTACCACACATGGAATGCAGATCTCTTATGACAATATTATGCATAGGAGCAAAAGACCGCCCAGCTTCCTGCTGGTGCCATACCATGTGTAACAGCTCCCCCACGCAAACGGGAAAATAAGTAAAGCCCAGTGTTCATGAAGAGACTTGTGTCCTACTCTCATGCACGCTGCGAAAAGGCAAGACCCTCCGTGCACACTCCACGGAGTATAAATAAGATGAGCGAAGGATACCCTCCATGCGTACTCTACGGAATATAAATAAGACGTGTGGAGGACACCCTCCATGCGTACTCTACAGACAGAGTATAAATAAGATGAGCAGAGGACAGCCTCCGCATGCACTCTACGGAGTATAAATAAGACACACAAAGGATACCCTCTGTGTGCACTCTACGGAGTATAAATAAGATGCGCAGAGGACACCCTCCGCGCACACTCTACGGAGTATAAATAAGATGCGCGGAGGATACCCTCCGCACGCACTCTATGGAGTATAAATAACACGCGCGGAGGACACCCTCCACGCGTACTCTACGGAGTATAAATAAGACGCGTAGATACCCTCTGTTCGCACTCTACGGAGTATAAATAAGACACACAGAGAATACCCTTCGCGCGCACTCTACGGAATATAAATAAGACGCGCGGAGGACACCCTCCGTGCGCACTGTAAGGATTATAAATAAGACGCGCGGAGGACACCTTTCGTGCGCACTCTATGGAGTATAAATAAGACGCACGAAGGATACCCTCTGCGTGCACTCTATGGACTATAAATTAGACGCATTGAGGATACCCTCCGCTCGCACTCTATGGAGTATAAATAAGATGCGCAGAGGGTACCCTCTGCACACACACCGTACGGCGTCTACTTCCTCCCACCGCCAGCTTTGCTGACACCAGTTTAAAGGGTGGGGGACGGAGCACATGTCTACTTCTTCCCACCGCTAGCTTCGCTGACGCCAGTTCAAAGGGTGGGGGACGGAGCGCGCGCGTCTACTTTGTCCCACCGCCAGCTTCGCTGATGCCAGTTCAAAGGGTTGGGGGACACAGTGTGTGTCTACTTCCCACCGCTAGCTTCATTGATGCTAGTTCGAAGGGTGGGGGACAGAGCATGCGCGTCTACTTCTTCCCACTGCTAGTTTCACTGAGGTTAGTTCGTAGGGTGGGGGACAGAGCGTGCGTGTCTACTTTGTCCCGCCACCAACTTTGTTGCCACCAGTTTGAAGGGTGGGGGACGGAGCGCACGCATCTACTTCTTCACACCGCCAGCTTCACTGATGCCACTTCGAAGGGTGGGAGATGGAGTGCGCGCACCCATTTCTCACCTCACCAAGAGATGAGGGGCCCGCAACGAGCCTTTGTTCCTAGCCTACTTCATCAATATTATGTTCAAACGGTGTGGGATGGAGCCTGAGCTATTCTCACCTCGCCCATCCTGAGTTCTACCTATCACCGAGGTTCCGAATGACTCGTCACCATGGCAAAGGTCTATCGAAAGGTAGCTATGGTTACAAAACAGAAGCGCGGGGGATGTCCTCACCTTGGGTGGTACTTTGATAACATCGCAAGTAATGTTTGCAAGGGGATAGTGTTTTAAATGTACAGTCATTCGGAGTTAATCAGCTACGCTATTCATCCACTAGGTCTTCTATTTTAATATACTCCAGCACAGAGGCCTCCCCCGTCAAACGTTGCTCCTCCTAGAATCGCAGAGAATCCTCCGCCCAGCCCCAGTGTTGAAGGCGGCACCGAACCATAAGCTCCGAAACTAGCAAACGGCCTTTTTCAAGCACCTGCTTGTTACAAACATTAAACATAAGGACATGACTTGTAGCACATTTTCATTCAAGATATATTGCCAAGATGGGTAGCCATCTAGCACCATTTTACATAAGAGCGAGGAGCTGTACATAGTGGGCTACATGCCCGAGCGTAGGGCCTCGGCATCACACCAGCAGATCGATGCCGTGTTCGAAGCCAGCTGCACCACCTTCGTCTCACCGGGTCACTTCATCAAGCCAATCCCAAGGTCGCCACCATTCTGCAGGCTCTGCCTCATAGCGACCTTCGCCACGGCCTCACTGATATTATCCCATATCTACTGATGAAATGCACGTGCGGAGTGGTGTATCATGTGCACGACCCCAGACGTGACACCGCTCCCCGTAGGCAGCTCTAGGCGCGGATTAGCTAGCTCGCTGACGTGCGGGCAACCTCGATGGTGAAGAAGGCCAAGACCATCCGGGTCATCACGAGCGAGTAGTGATTGCTGTAGGGTCGCATGGCACTCAGTGGAGCACTAAAGCCTCTCCAATCCTCTGAAGATTGCTCGAGAGATCCTCGGGCCTAAAGGTCCGGGGAGGCACCACAATGGCGAGCTCGGAGAGCATGTTCTCTAAGGTTTCCATCAAGCTCCACGTGGTTTGCGAGGCATCATCTAGCGCGTAGTGCTTCTCGCCAATCGCTGACATCGGCCGAGCCTTCTCCTCTTCCAACCCGATAATCTACTACAGCAACACCTCACTCTCTTCGGAGGCAGTGTGCTGAGACTGCTCCACCAAGGCATGTGTGTCGGCAATAGCCTTCATGCTCTGGGATTCGAGAAAGTGGATGCACTCATCCTTCGATGTGCAAGCTGCAACAGCATCCTCGGCGGATTGCCACGTAGCGGTAGCCTCCACCTCCGCGGCATTGAGTCACTCCTACAAGCCACTTCGTTCGTGCGCCCTAGCTGCCTGCAAGGCGTGGGCCAGGGCAAGAGCCTGCATGGCACAGTGCGGTTAGCAGCGTCCCTACAAACATAATCATGGCAAGTTGGTACAAGTACCTTCATCTCTATTGCCTTGAGAGTGCTTTCTAGGAGCTCCGGTCCACATGATGATAGGGTTCGGTGATCTAAACCCACGTCCGCGCAATCTGCAGCACCTTGGAACACTCACAATGCCTCTAGCCCAGGGACGAAGTCTGCCACGATCGGACATCGGGTTTCTAAGCTGGCAGCTTCGATAGGGGCGGACATCGATGAGACGTCCATAGTAGGAGCGCCAATCCCCCCATGACCAGTTCCATTGTTGGAGACCTATTCGCATCCCAAAGACCGAGGGCTCGCTGATGCTAACGACTATGTCGCGAGCAAATAAGGGAAAGCCTCGCGAAGTCACGAGGAGAGAAGGAAGTATTTATACCTGCAGCGGCGCCTTTGGTCGCCGGATGGGTGCTCACGGGGGCATCATCGACAGCCCTAGCTATGGAACGTGCTTTGGGGCCAAGGGCATCCGCCTCGGAGTATGATTCCTTTGAGAGCGTGGCCACCGCCACTTGAAAACGGTCGCTTGCCCCCGCATGCAGACACACGTGGGCACGCTTCGTGGCAGTGCCTCAGGACGTGCGTTGTCGAGCCCCACAATGGGCGTAGGTGAGGAGCCTTTGCATTCACCTCCCACGTCCACATTGGGCCCGCGACCGCCGTTGGCCCCGTCGCCTGCATCACCTGTGGGCCACGAGTCACCCACACATGCTCGCCACCAACGACGTGGTTTGGTTCGGCTTCTAGGTCTGAGTTCGCATACTCAGCTAGCTCAAAGTTGGTGCCTACAGCGGCCTCCTCAACCTCAACGAATTCCTCTGAGGGAGGAGCACCGAGTGTGACGGTCGCGCTGCGAGAGAATAGCCCCTTCGTCAAGGAGGGGAGGCCTCCCACTTACCGTCACCCTCACAGGTGCAAAGCTGGCCAATGCTTGGTGCAGCGCACTCTAGCACGAGGATATCGAGAGCTTCGCACACTCAGTTCACTCACCCGATGTTCACCATGACTGCTTCTCAAAGGCTATGCTCCTTGGCCACATATAGCCCAAGAAAAACAGTCGTCGCGCACTCCGCATCTTCGAGGGTGAGCCCTGCTAGTAAAACAAGGCACACTTATAGTTTGCAGCACAGCTAGTTTAGATGCAATGTTTACAGTGGAAGACTTACTCGACTCAGCGGGCCTCGATAAGGAAGCGATCATGGGGTGTATGCCATCGTTGCGGGAAGGACCAGACTATACATGCCATAGACGCGCCAGTGGAGCCACGCTGTACATGCAATATTCCTCTGTGAGGTCCCGCATGTTGAACCGGAGAGCGATGCCAACCAGCCTCTACCCCCCGATGTTCATCATCGCGGTTGAGGGTCATGACGGGGATGTGTTGAAGTTCATTAGGTGGCCCGACCACCTCAAACTGTTGTCGCTCTCCACGCGGTGGTACAATCACCACCGCATCCAGTTGGATTCCCACTTCGTCCATGTTGTGTTGACTGGAAACAACTTGGTGCACACTGATCGTAGCACGAAGTTCACACTCTTGAAGTTGGAGTATTCCTGCCCATCGAGCTTCTTTGGCTGGCATCACGCGTCGTGAAGAAACACGAAGAGAGACGCACTCGGCTAGACCGTCTCCAACCGCGAAGCCCAGCAATACACAACCAGCTAGACGATGGCATTGGGAGTTAGCTGCGTAGCTCTAGTCCATACAACCACAGCACCTCACCAACAAACATCGCCGAGGGGAATCGGAGCCCAGCTTCCAGATAGGCAACGAAGACTACCGCCTTCGACTCCATTGGGTGGCGCTCCGTCTCATCAGCGGAGGGCAGCCGAACTGTGTTGCGGTCTGAGATCTTCCCCTCGTAGACTAGCAACCGGATTGTCTCTTTAGTTGCCAGACTCTACCCTAGTAGATTTGTGCACACGTCATTCAACTTCCCTCGTCGCATTCCAACATTTTTTGGCAGTCAACGGGTCGCGTCCAATCAACTCATACTCCGCCTCGGTCGTCGATGACCGCTGCGGCTCAATGATGCTCCGCCGCTTGGTCGTCAGGAACACTCTTCACTACAGGCCATTCTACTACAATCCTTGGCGATGTGCCCGGTGGTAATGGTGGGCGTGCTTCTGGTTGGGCTGCTCACGACACGATGTACCGACTAGTGCCGGCGCAGGGGGGGAGATAGGATGACAATGGACAGCGGCAATGACTGGCGTGTATGGCAACAGCACGCAATGGAGCGGTGGTGAAAAGGCAGTACTATCACAACAAGTCAGCCTGTTGGACTCCTCTATGCATGGGAAACGCAACCGGTGAAAACTAGCAGTGCACGATGCGCCAACCACGCACGGCTGCGTGTTCCACGACGCAAGAAATGCCTGCATGACCCCGGTCAGACTTCAACTAGCAGCGCACGGTGCGCCAACCACACACGGCCATGTGTCCCACAATGCGCGGAATGGCTGCACAACCCCGGTCAAACTTCAGCACGGTTAGAGGCCAAAAAGTCCACAAACAATTGCAACATAGGCCGTAGAGACGGAGGGGGCCGAAAGGCTCGGCGGCATGGTTTCGGCCCATTAGAAGCCCTTTACCATGAGAGGCTCTTGTAGTAGGAATGGCCCCCACCTGAGCCCATCCGCCCTGTTTGGGGCTATAAAGCCTAGTGAGATATGTGTAATGACATGTATGCCCCTCTATGGGGTGCATAACTATGCGTGTATTATTGTAATCATGCCTTATGGGTACATATATATACGCCCTGGATATGGAGAAGGGGCAAGAATAGCTCATCCATCACAACTACTCCACTATTCTCGTAATTTACTGTTTGGCCTGTAGCCACAACACTATTAATGGATGGGATTACGAAGAAGATAATTATTAATTTAGCATGAAAAGTTCATTACAAAAAGAATGAAAAGGATGTAGGAGGGTGAGTCCATGTGTAAGCCATACATGTACGCCTCTATTTTTTTCAACTTATAACTTATAGATTCTCTTGAGTAAACAAACGAGATGGATTTTTTGTCGTCTTTTTGAGATGGCTTATCAGGATAGTCTTTTCGATGTGGCTTATCAGCATTCGGTTCGTTCACATAAACGCTAATGCTAAGACCAAAAACTATCAGCCACAGCCATGAGGCACAGCCAAAATAAATCAATGTAAGTTGAGTAGTGTTGGGGAAATTATAATTGTGCTGTAATCTGCACCTAGACACGGAGCCATTGATCATTCATCGAGATTTGTGCGGTTGGCCCGAGGTAATGGTGTATATCACGTGCATTTAGCATTTTCCCACTGTATAGAGCATTTTTGTGGAGCTGAAATGTCCCATCATTTGTGGGGGCCGCTACACATGTGGAGAGAAAGAGAGATGCTTTGCATATCTGTCACTGTAGCTACTTTTTCTTTAAAATTTGCTTTCACATGTTTATACAAATCTAGCTCTCTTCCCTAGTACAGTAGCCGTGACAGGTGACATGTGTCACTTGCCGCTCTATCACAACTCGACAGGAGGGCATGACTCCGGGTGGATGAGTGAGCTCAACAAGACAACGACGGGCACGGCAGACGGCAAGCCCCACCGTCCTATCGCGTCTGGGGTGCTCGGCAGCACCTTTTTTGCCCAGAGAGACCGAGAGGGGGAGGAGGGAGTCAATAAAAAATTCTAAAAAATAGACTGGTTGTGCAATGTCGGTTGGGTCCATCCAAGTATGGGACCCATATGCAAGTGGCGCATAACTAAAATGAATGGTACATAACCTGTTACTTTTTCGAAATTTTTGTACGGATAACCCATTTTTTATTCAAAAATACAGAAATATACCCGCGACAAAATTTTTTACACAAATAGGCTCGAGTCGCCAAACCATTGGGCGATTTACGCTTGTCGCCCCACCAAAAAGCGACTTATAAAGAATCTGGTAACCGTTGGGCGATTAAATATGCAATCGCTTCCCCGTTAAGCGATTCAATTGAATCGCCCCCCGTTCGGCGACATAATGAAGAGTCGCCCAACGGGGGGGCGACTGCATGTGCATATGGCCACGCCCCTTTTCTTCCCCATTTGTCACATTACTTGATATAGAAATAATTTTCTATACGAAAAGAAGAGATAATAGCATTGTTTGAATTTAAATGAACTTTATAATATAACGCAGTAACATGCCGCGTATTTATCCATTACATGCATGACATACACCCTCACTCCCACCCTAAGGTGCTCGTCACCGCGCCGCGTCTGCCATACGGCCCGCTGGCCGTCCTCGGTGCAACGGATTACGAGGCGGGTGACGAGGGTCCGAAAAGTAAAACGAGCGGTGGGTTTCGCACCCGCGCTGCGCCGTGGAGTCACCGCACCTCTGGCTGTGTGGCCTCCGGTGCACCGGGAGGCCATCGCTGGAGAGAACCTCCGGTCTTTGCGTCGGAGGACGCCCGAGCGATCCAAAAAACTGGTCCACCTCGATGTGGCCCGGGGAGAAGCGTCCCTGCTGCTGGTAAGGACCTGCAATAGTAATATCATTAGTTCGTTGCATGTCGTCTTAGGATAAAAACAAGATCGGGATCATGCGTACCCGTACATGGCGCCATGAAATCATTCGTGTGGAAGCCGGGGATATACGTAGGAGGTGTATGAGGCCGTGACCAAGCAGAACTCCCTGGCTGCTCCGGGGCAGGTGGACGTGTCCACGTAGAACTCCCTGGCTGCTCCGGGGCAGGTGGACGTGTCCACGTACTACCTCCGGAGTAGTGCCACGCTGGTCGGGGTGGCACTGGTGGTCGGGGTGGCACTGGTGGTCGGGGTGCACTGGGCGTAGGTGTGGAGACCGCCGGTAGCCTCGTGCAGGACAGTAGGCTGACGATACGTCTACACCCGGCCTCCATCCGTCGCGCAAAGCTGACGGCCTCCTCGCATGTCAACTCCCCACCTGTGCCCCACCTCTGCACTAGTGCGGAGGACTCCGACCACAGCGCGGCACCGACGTCAGCCTGGACAAAAAGACATAGAATGGTCCATCATCGAAATGATATTGCGATTTGAGAATTTTTGAAATTACAAGTTACATACCGCGATGTGAGCGTCGCGTGCGAAGTGCGCAGGGTACGCGTCTGTCGGTGCGGCGATGTGTGGGGCAGGTGGGTCAACGACATGTACCAGCCTGGTACGAGTCCGCCCCTGGTACAAGATGAGGTACTCCGCGCAGTCGGCTATGTCGTATGGCTGGTCCTCCTCCACGCGGTCATCCAGCGCACCCTCCCACTGCGCAATCCAGGGCTGCATCCTCCTGGACCAGTCCGTGCCTTTCTTGACGCCCTTCGTGTTGTGCCTGTTTATGGAACCATTACGTAATGTAAATACTGGCGATCACTTCTAGTAAGTACGTACAAAAATATCAGAAGCGATCACTCACGCGTGCACGCGCGGCGGAATCGGCGGCCCGACTGGTACAGGAAGTGCCTGCCGTAGCCCAAACTGCCGCATGACTCGCTGCGGTGCGTAGTCCTCCACGTAGATGCCGTACACGAGCTTCCGGCGGGTTAGCCAGAAAGCCTGGTCACGCCAGCACAGTGCAGACAGCCCGTCAGGAGCACGGGCCTGCACTGCCTCCGCTGCGTAAGGCTCCCAGCGCACGTCGGAGTCTGCGAGGCGGTCCAACTGCTCCACGAAGGGGTGGTACGCCCGCGTGACCTGCACGTGCGCGAACTGTACCTGCAAGAAAGGCAAATTGTTTAGTACGACGATCGTTAATAAGTTGACTACGATAAAATAAAACTCACTCGTCGACGACACCAAATAGAACCCATCGTCGGCCGGTCGATGTCTCCCCCCGGGTACATCTCGGCCCCGTAGGGACCCATGTCGTCTAGTACAGGTCGTCCGAGACTGAAGCGCTCGAACGACCACAACTGCAGCAGCAGGGGACATCCCGTGAGGATCGAGTTCGCCTTAATCCTCGTGCACGCATCGCACAGGCCGCGGTACGTCGCGGCAAGTGCGGCCGATCCCAATCGATCGGGCGGCCTCGCCGTCGGCAATCGCCCTCGCATGAGCGATAAGGCGCGCGTCAACGGTGTTGCCGTGGCTGGTGGTGAAGAGCACCCAACCAAACAGCCACAGCACGTAAGCCTCCAGGTGGCGCGCGACCTGGAAATCGTCAGCATCTGCAACCATGCGCTCAACCTGAATTCAAACAAGTTTTATTAGTATGTAATTGCACAAATAAGAGTTTCGAAGACGCGATCGACTTGAAACACCACGTGCCGTCTTCGTGCGACCACCTCGGCATCGGTCCATGCTTCGCCTCGTCGAAGATGTGGTGGTGATCGGCGGTGGAAGGACCCCGAATCGCCAAGCGGGTCATCGCGCCACTCGGCGGAGCCTCCGTAGGAAGGCGCTCTGCGACCGGAAGGCCAAGGAGTAGGGACACGCCCTGCAGGGTCGGCGCCATCTCCCCGACTGGTAGATGGAAAGTGTGCGTCTCGGGCCGCCAACGGTCCACCAAAGCCGTCAGCAGGGAACGGTCGAACGGGAAGTGTCATGATCGCTCCACGCCCGCCTCGTCCCCCTCCCCAGCCAAGGCACCTCCGTCCTCATCCGTGGCCTGCACCATCCGGGCAAGAGGGAGAAGTCCGGCATCCCGCAGCCTGCAAATAAAGTGAAGGTCAGCATTAAATATTTTTATGGTAGTACTAAAACGTTGGCGTAGTGCAAACCTGCCAGTCCAACGGGGGTCGAGTCCCCAGGCCACACGAGGTGTGCGTGTCCCACCACTCCCACTCGATCGACTCGTCCGTGCTCCCGGTGGCGGCGCGACGGAAGCGCGGTGCACGCGGTCCAAGTGCTCGTCCAACAGCGGGTACCGCCAGTCATCCGCCATAATTGCAAAATTATCTAAATGTAAATTTGTACACTACATTTTCTACAATAATACATGAAAAATAGTATACAAAATTTCGACACAACAATTTTCTACATTTCAATTTTCTTCATTTCAATTTTGCAAACTGCATCTACATTTGTACATTGAATGATCTACAATAAATTTCTAAAGTAAATTTTCCACAATAATACATTACAAATATTATAAAAAAACTATATTTTTCTACATTTAAATTGGTACATCTAAATTTGTAAACTGCATCTACATTTCTAAATTTAATGTTATAAACTAAATATCTAAACTAAATATCTAAGCTAATTTTCTAAACTAAATTTTCTAAACTAAATATCTCAACTAAATATCTAAACTAAATTTGTAAACTAAATATCTACACTACATTTTCTAAACTAAATTTATCTAAACAAATTTTCTAAAGTAAATTTTCCACAATAATGCATTACAAATATTATACAAAAAACTATATTTTTCTACATTTAAATTTGTACATCTAAATTTGTAAACTGCATCTACATTTCTAAATTTAATGTTCTAAACTAAATTTTCTAAACTAAATATCTAAACTAAATATCTAAGCTAATTTACTAAACTAAATATCTCAACTAAATATCTAAACTAAATTTGTAAACTAAATATCTACACTAATTTACTAAACTAAATTATCTAAACTAAATATCTCAACTAAATATCTAAACTAAATTTGTAAACTAAATATCTACGCTAGATTTTCTAACCTAAATTTATCTAAACAAATTTTCTAAAATTAGAAAAATACCTGCAAATCCCGCGGCTTCTTCTCCTCTCTCTCCTTCTCTTCTTCCCTCTCCTCCCCCTCTCCTTCTCTTCTTCCCTCTCCTCCTCCTCTTCCTTCCCCTCTCCTCCTCCTCTTCCTTCCTCTCTGCTTCTCTCTTCCTCGCGCGGCCGAGAGCAGATTGGGAGTTTGGCGAGCAGGCGTGGGGAAGAAAAGAGGGTGGCTCGGCCGTCGGGCTGCACATAAAGTCGCCCCCCCGTTGGGCGACTCTCTTGATGTCGCCGAACGGGGGGCGATTCAATTGAATCGCTTAACGGGGAGGCGATTGCATTTAATCGCCCAACGATTACCAGATTCTTTATAAGTCGCTTTTTGGTTGGGCGACAAGCTCTAGTCGCCCAATGGTTGGGCGACTCGAGCCTATTTGTGTAAAAAATTTTGTCGCGGGTATATTTCTGTATTTTCGAATAAAAAATGGGTTATCCGTACAAAAAATTCTTACTTTTTCCTTGGAACGTGGTATCTCTCTCCAACTACCTTTTTTTTCAGAAATCTATCTCCGACTAAAAGAAAATAAAAAGAGGTGGGTGGACTTTGTAACATTTTTTTATACATATTTTTTGGAGTTTGTAACTCTTTTTGTACATATTTTTGTAGTGTGTATATTTTTTGTTACATATTTATGGAGTATGTAATATATTTTGAATATTTGTGGAGTTTGTAATGTTTTCTGGTACGTATTTTTGGACTTTGTACAATTTTTGGTACATATCTTTGGGTTTTTTACAATTTTTGGTACATATCTTTACTTTTTGGTACACATTTTTATAGTTTGCACCTTTTCTTTACATATTTATGGAGTATGTCATATTTTTGGTACATATTTTTGTAGTTTTTACATTTTTCATACATATTTTTTTGGAGTTTGAAACGTTCTTGGGTCTATACTTTTGGAGTTTGTAAACTTTTTGGTACATATTTTGGAGTTTGTACATTTTTCGTACATAGTTTTTAACCTTTTTTGGTGTTTGTTGTACAATTTTTGGTACATCTCATCTCTAGTTTGTAACATTTTTAGGTACTGATGAGGATATAATAATCCTTAATTTACTATTTATCTGTAAATAGTATTATTATGTCATTCTATTCCTTAAGTATATCTCTTACATTTTTAAGGGAAAGACCTAACCATGTGGTCGTAAGTTTTTCCACAACCACTCTATGGTCATGAGCCTTTCCACGACTGCTCCAAAGTCATAAGCTTTTCTACAGCATAACATAGTCGTAAGCCATTCTACGAGTATGACATAGTCGTAAGCCGTTCTATGACCACCCTGTGGTCGTGAACTCTTCTATGACTAGCCTGATTTTGAGTACCTTGTCTATGACAACCTGTTACATTGTGGGTCTATCTGACAAGGAAGTTAGTGTACGTAGTTGTTTTCTAAAATAATTGCTAGTAACTTCCCTCTGCCTTTAGCGATAACCGCCTAGCGACGAAGAGGTACCATGTTGCTGACGATAACCTCCACAAGACGGTTTCTCATTTGAAACAATGAGACACCTCTTGACATGGAGCAACTGCCTCCTCATTGCATGCTATATAAAGGCTGACGTTAGGAGAAATAGGGGCAAGAGATGCAAGAGAGAAAGAAGTGTAAGATATTCAGCATTACTCTTTCTCTTAATGATAATCAGTAGATTCAATATCGAAGTAGGGTTATTATTCTCCCTGAAGAAGGCTCAAACCTATATAAAATCCCCATGTCTTTCTCTATATGGTCAGGTCTTTGAGAGATCCCTCGAATCCAAATAATCATACATAAGATCAGTATTAGAACACCGACAGGTACATACTTTTGGAGTTTGTAACATTTTTATACATATTTTCGTAGTTTGCACATTTTTCGTATAAACTTTTGGAGTTTGAACAATGTTTGCATTTTTTGGTACATGTTTTTTGTAACATCCTGATTTTTCAAAGCCTTTTTGAAGCTTTTAAAATAAAATTCACCATTTGGATTTTTTTGGAATTAATTAAAGCTTAATTGGAAATTTTATTAATTAAAAGGTTTTAATATGAATAAACTAAACATTAACATTTGTCAAAATATTTTATTTGAGTCCCTTGAGTCTGAAGGACTTTACATGATTTTCCTTGGACTTTTCTAGAGTTATTTGCTATTTTCTAGAGCTCAAAAGAAGTTAATTGGAATTCTGGAAAGGGAAAACCCCTAAAATCCCAAAAGGCCAGTGGGCCAAAGCCCACTAGACCAAGCCGCCCCGCCAGCCCACTCCGCTTGGCCCAGCTTTACGCTTGGGCCGGCCTGCCCCGCCACGTGTCATCCATCGGAGGGCTCATGCACTGTTCGTCTTCTTCCCACCGCCGTCTTCGACTCTGACCGAGTTTCCGTCGCCGCCTTCCGCATCTCAGTGTTCATGCCCGACTCGAACTCCGGGTCGTGCCCGTCCGGGAGTCCTCGGCATCCGAATATAAAAGGGGGCCGACCCCGTGGTCTACCGCCGTCCCGTAGCCGCCGTCGCTAGTCGCCGTTGCGCCGTCTTCCCCAAGAGCTGCCACCGAAGGTTGCCAGCCGTCTTGCCATAGTTCGCCAACGTTCGCCCTCACCGCTGCCGGAGTCGCTGCCGCCGGTGAGTCATCGTTGTCGCCGCCATCCACCCTTGCCCGTCGGTTAGATGCCGTTGAGTCGCTGTCGTCGTCTCGGTTCGTGCGTCGTCGCTTCGGTTCCTGAGCCGCCCGCCTCGCACCGCACGCCGTTAGCCGCGCCCGTGTCGCTTCGCCTTCCCGAGCACTCGGTCCACCGTGCGCCATGTCTATGCCATTTGGGTCCCAGTTATCAGTCGCATGCACCGTAGACCCGTGAGCCAGCCAAGCCAGTCAGCAGCCACGTGGACGCCGAGTCAGCCCTAGAGCCTAGTCAGCTATTGCGTCAGCAAGCCTAGTCAGCCATGCACTATTCCATGCGCCGAGTCTACCATAGACTAGCCCTAACATGCCCCGTGTCCACAGCACAGTAACTTTTCTGATTTTCAACCCCTTTCCTTAGATTAGATTTTCCGAGAGCCGGTTCTCCCTCGGTCGAACTCCGATTGACCCGATTCTTTTTCCTAAATTCATCTAAAATTGAGCTATATCTTTTGGTTCTGGTTTTGCAGTATTTGAAGTTCATTTGAATTTTATTTGAATTTATTTATTTTTTTCGTTTCTTTTTCTCTCCCGTTAGATCGCGCTTTCGAAGGAACTGAAGCCAGATTCGAGGATCAAGAGCCGTCAACTGAGCAAGGCCAAGGCAAGTCGTGTCCTTTGATCATGTTGAACCCAGTTTTCAAATCTATTATGTATTATTTTATTTTAAATTATCATGCGTTGCTATTTTATTATAAAACCTTTGTACCTTGTAGCTATTGTCCAATTTGGTTATTCCTCCTTGATAATTTGAATACCATGATTCAATTGTCACCATAGGATGGGAAATTATTTAGTGATGCAATACTAGTTGTCACATGGGTGGTACGTTTAGAATTGCTTAGCCATGCTTGTAGTACGTTGGGTCCATCATCACATGTGGTTAATCAATCTTGACTTAATGATATACTTGAACGTGGTGGTCAACCACAGTTATAAAATTTGAGTACCATGACATGGGTAGTGTCTTTGGTGTTGGTTATACAAAATTGGTTTTCACTCGGGCGAATGATCGTGCAGTAAAGGGGGTGCAGGTTGTACATGGGATGTGGATGTTTCGCTTGGGTAAATCTAAGGACTTAACTTTGTGCGCCATTGATATGAGTTTTACCGCGCAAACCACATGTCTAGTATGGGATAGACCTGGCATAATAATTTGTGATGTCTCAACTTTGGTTTCGCTACTGATGTTGTTGTGGCGCAAGGGGAGCAATTATCGACTAGGTCTTCAGCCTACTCGACGGCGAAACCTTAGCGAGTGGGATTAGGTTGAGATAGATCATTGTAAAAGCCTTGTTGTGATTTTCTTTAACGTGAAGATGATCACATCGTGTGGGTACAGTTGTGCAACCTCTGTAGAGTGTAAAACTATTCGAATAGCCGTGTCCTCGGTCATGGACAATGCTCGGTGATTTCACACGAGGGGTAGAGTTTTCATAAAAACCTGCTTGGGTTAAGTTGAGAAGTGAATGGTTAGTTCACGGGTGTTCATTTCATGGATCTTGGTTCATGGTGGATTCCTTGGGTGGATGGTCAGTTCACTTATGGTTGGTCTCAATTCCTTTGGTTACTTCGCTTCCCAGTCGATTGCCTGTAGGCATGTCGAATGGCTATTGTGTTTGTTTTGTTTTCCGCTGCTAGTTTCTTTAAGCCCTTCAGGCTATTCATTGTAAGCTTGGCCATAAAGTTGTACTTTGATAACTATTAATAAATTTTGGATCTTTTCTTAGTAAATCGTAATGTGGATGATATTACATCTTTGTTTACGCTGTGTGCACTAGCGTGATCCTAGACTAGTGCAGAATACACAGGAGAGTCCGGATTTGCATATGCGGGTATCGACATTTTGGAGCATGTAACCCTTTTTGGTACATATTTTTGGACTTTGTATTTTTTGCTTGTATATATTTTATGTAGTGTGTAACATTTTTTGTACATAGTTTTGTAGTTTGTACTTTTTTTGTACTTTTTGGAGTTCGTAACATTTGTTTACATGTTTTTGGACTTTGTAACATTTTTGGTAGATATTTTTGAAGTTTGTAACATTTTTTACATATTGTTGTAGTCAGTGCATTTTTGGGTACATATTCATGGAGTATATAACATTTTTAGGGACATATTTTTGGAGTCCGTAGAATTTTTTTTGGGTACATAATGGTAGATATTTTTGGTGTATGCACACTTTGAGACACTTTTGGTGTTTGTAACGTTTTTGGTACATATTTTTTGGACTTTGTAAAAAATTTTATATTTTTTGGAGTTTGTACATTTTTGGGTACATATTCACCTTTTACATCCATGTTGCATACATTATCGCATATCAAACCTACATAGACCTTGTGTACGTTCTAGCAGGAATCCTAGAGTGGAGCTAATTTAATTGCAGTCCCCATCCAATAAATTTTCACAAACTTGTGTACGGAGCCACCAAGAACTCATCAAGAATATCTCTACATAGCCAAGAAACTAACAAGAATTTATCAAAACATTTCTTGGATCCAGGCCAAGAACTCGTCAACATTTTTGTTTGTTGTACCGGACTGTTTTTCTTGTTACAATAAGGTGTTGATTTGTTGAGTTATTTTTGTTTTGTGATATATCTATTGCAGCTGTACCAGGGAATTGTTGCAATGTGAAGAAACCCATTGTTGGAGGTGTTGGAGCTAATCTTCACATTGGTCGGCATCTAGTAGATTAATGTTGGGCGGGATCTTGATTTGGCGGTGGAAACTCAATTTCGGATCAGTTGAAATTTGAGTGGATGTTGTAAGGAAATTTAGAAGAATGAGTGGGCAGGGGATTGCTGCTTTACTGTGACATAGGAATCGAACGGCTCATGTTGCTTCCGTCAGGAAGATCTAACGGCAACTGCGGCGGCCGGAGCTAGATCCGGGCAATGATAGATCTCTATATGGAATAAGTCCATATAACACTCCAAAGTTTGTTTAAAAGTCCGTCTAATATCCCGAACTATAAAACCAAACATTTAACCCTCCAAACTTTGCAATCCAGTCCAAATAAAATCTTGACCTGGTTTTGTACGGTGGTATTGCTGGCATAGCATGATGAGTGGATGGTATTGCCACGTAGGATGACATGTAGGCCAAGTTGAATCAATGATATGTAGAACCCACAAGGGTTTCTCCCCCCCCCCCCCCGAGCTCCCAGCGGCGCTTCCACGACCACTGCCCCCTGTAGTTCCCCACCTCTCTGTTTCGATTTGAGGGAGAAAGCCCTATGGGCTCCACCTATTATTCATCTAAACTTAACTAGCGTGTCATACTACATGGTAAAATCACCAACTCATCACACCACGTGAACAACACCACCATTCAAAACTGGGTTAGAGTGTTATTTGAACTGGATTGTAAAGTCCGGGGGGTCAAATGTCTAGTTTCATGGTTTGGGATGCTGGATAGACTTTTGAGCAATTTTTAAGATGTTATATGGGCTTTTTTTCTATCTATATATCTATCCAAGGCCACCAAACAGGAAAGAAAACAAGATTAGGCTCCAATCTTTGGAGACCATCAAGCATGGGAGGGGTAGAGCATGATGCGACCTTGGGCGGCGACCAGACTAGCTCTGTGCAACTTGGACAAAAGTGAAGTGTCGTGACCTGGATTTGATAATCTGTATATTCTGTGTATTCTGAGTTAGTCCATGGATCAGTAGCTAACTCACACAATGTAACATTAGCAAATATCACATCCATACATGCATGTAAATAAAACGAATACTAAATATTACATAAGCATTTATAAATAAATCTTATGATCAAGTTTTACATAAAGGGCTAACAGGCCAAATCAGATTGTTCATAACAAGCAGTGAAAAGTAAGTAAATTAAAAGGGCCTCCATGATCTGCCACATGTAATCAATTGGGCTAAACCTAGTCCAGACATTCGTCTTCCATGTCATATCCGGAGGCATGGATGTATTTATACATTGGGTCATCAATTCTGTCATCTAAAATCACATATTAAGCAACAATGAATAAAAAAGTACTTAGCAAGTCCATATAGTAGAATGCAAGTGTACGTATATAATTCTACATGCAAGGCTTAACCAATAAAATGTCATATCTTTCTTGTAGCATAAATCCAATTTGCCAAACATACTATTTTAGTTAGTTTCCAAATCTATAATTTAGCCATTTTTAACTAAAACCAATATCCAGTTTTAAGTCAAGTTCATAGTGAGGGCAAAATCCCTCCGCTTTCATTTCCATTTCCATTTCAAGTATCATAGCCATTTCATTCATAACCACCATTAATTTATGAAAACTACGCAAATGTACTTTTGCCCATTTTCGAGAGCACGACTATTCAAATAGATTTTTAACATTCTGCAAAGATCGTATAGCCTTACCCATAAGATATGATTAACTCATAATGTCGACCACTACACACTTTCGTAGAGTTCGATTGAGAAAATCATAACAAGGCTTTTACAATGCTTAACCTTGATGCTTCCTTCCACTTTAGAGTGAATCCTCCACGCTGGCAATAGTGAATATTCCCATCCTGGGTTATAGCTCGCCCCCAGAACGTTCCCATCATAGGCTACATTTTTAATGAGAGACCCTATTGTTAGGGAGTCTACGACTCTTCTCGTCAAGAAATCCATGAGGGCGATGACCGTTACGGGCCACTCCCATCCATCATAATCGAAATTTGGAAATCCACCTACCAATCTAATGCTCAAGATTCACACTAAAGCTAAGCAAATTAGTATGCCAAGTCCATCCCATAACTAGACTTGTAGTTACATGATTTGGTGTAGAAAATAGTAGCACAAGATTTGGTCCTTAATTGACTTAAGTGAGACCAACAATAAACCTAGAGCTCATGCAATCCCTGCACAACATTCCAATCGACTCATGCAGTCCTTGCACGGTGATTCCATTCAATATGTGAAATCCCTAAACCAGTGTCATACCATCCACTCCAGTGGTAACCCTCATTCCGTTTCCATTATCATGTCTTCAAATTTCAGTTGGCAATATTCATGTTGTATTCGATTTCAACACTAGAGCATTTCTAAGCATAGCCATAATCTAGTAAAATTTAACCAAGGATAGAGTTATTACTATTATAAGTATCTTAGGGCAACATGGAGAAGACATTATCAACAAACAAGGAAAGGGACTAATAAATAATAATTGCATGGTGTAGCTAAGCAATCAATATTTAACATAGCATTTAATTAAATAACATTAATAACCATGCACTTGTATTTGAAGGCAAAATATTTGCATTTGAAAATTAGGTTCAACATGGTCAATTATAAGGACATGCTTTGCTCAATAGTTGATAGCGTTGGTTCTTGATCGACGGCAATGGGGCGTCCTTCGCGTCAAATTCTATAAACGCGAAAGCATCCATATTCAATACAAATCCAAATAAATTTCAAATAAAATTCGAATGAACTCAAACAATTATGATTTTGGTTATGTTGGAGAGATATTGAATTTAGATTAATTTAAAAACAAAAATCAACTCATTTGGATTTAAAATGAGGAAGAACGAGCTCTTTGTATTTTGAACCGAGGGGAAATTCCAGAAAAACTGAAATCACTGACAGGTGGGGTCTGCCAGGATTGTATTTTTCCTTTTCATTTATTTTCCTAAAGAAAATAATCTAGCGACTGACAGGTGGGGTCGAGCTAGGATTTAATTTTTTTCTATTTTATTTTCTTTATGCAAAACAGTAGAGAATGGTAGGTGGAACCACGGTTCATATGGACTTGGTCCACGTAATGGTCTATGGGAGATGGGATCCACGTGTCAGAGATAATGGTCCACAGACTGGGTCTACACAATAATTTTAAATGGACGGGGCCCACATGTCTGTGACACCAAACTTAAACAGGGGTTTAATTAGATTTCTAATTAAACAGGCAATGAGCGGAAGAGGAGTATCGGCGGTGCCATGGCTTCGATTCACCTTTTACATAGCATGGTTCCAACCACCATATACTATAGTTGTTTATTAGGTTCCCATCACCCTTTATAATCACTAGGTTCCAACTGCTCTTGGGAAATTAGAATCAGGGTTCGCATCACCCTTTATAATCATTGGGTTCCAACTGCCTAGGGGAAATCAGAGTCAGGGTTCCCACCACCCTTTCTGTTTTTCATCCTGAGAGACCATGTGGAGGTCATCCCGTGTGTGTGATGAGTAATTAACATCGGTTTAGGGAAGTCGAGTTTGATTTGGTTGGTTCAAACCATGTCATTGCGTGGTGCAATGGACTCGGTCGGACTTGGTCAAACCTAGTCAAAGGATTTAGGTTGCATATTATGTCGACTTGTTAGGTTTGGGCTATTTCATTAATGCATTTATGCTTACATGTATCGAGCGGTGCTATTTGATGTGTTTCTTGTCTGTGGTGGCTGCAGGACGTCGAGGCGGAGTCGTGGTGAGACACGAGGTGACCGGACTAGACACGGGCGGTGTCAAGGTCAGAACGGTCGAGATGTGTCGAAGATGGCAGAGACTCGAGGTGGTTGCGAGGCTTGGACAACAAGGAGCGCGGAAGCTTCCCGGAAGGTGTATGAGGGGCGAAATGGTAATTTCGCGAGGCTGCAAAAGCGGGAGCGGGCGTAACGGGTTGGAGACCCGTTAGCCAAGGGCTATAAATATGAGGGAGTGGCTGCATGCCCACTCATGCACTCCAAGGGTTTCTAGGGTTTGCTTTAGTCAAAATGAGCTTTAGGGGGTTGTTTTGGCTTTAGGCTTTAGTTGTTGAGAGTGGGTGTGAAGGGCAGAGCATGTCCCCTTTGATGTCTTTCTGAGTGCTGTGTGTTGTCTCCTCTCCAAGAAGCATGTAGTGTGGGTGTGTTCTTGAGAGGGAGAGGTTGGAGATGGATTGAGAGTCTTGTAATCATTCCTCTTGTATCAATCATGTATCTCCTTTCCTCTTTATCGACATGAGATGGAGTTTGATTCAGTTCTTGTCTCTCTGTTGCTTAGTTTCCTTCGATGTCTTCTATGTGAGATTTTTGAGTTTTTGTGTTTTGGCTTGATTCTTGTCAGGAAGGCCCAAAATGGGTTGCTCTATGATGGGATAGTGTCTCAAGGTCATTTGATCGATTTTCCCAAGAGCATATGACTTTTAATCTCAGATTTCCCTTTTTGAGCTCCTCTATTCATGTTCTTGCCTTCTAGGGTTTCTTGACCCCCTCTGATTTTCTTTGAAAGAGGACTTGAGTTTTGGTCTGGAACGTCCTGAGGTTATTGCTAACTTGATTGCAAAATCTCATGTGCAAAAGACTTATGAATCTTGAGTTATTTGGGTTCTTTTGCACCTCTCTGAAGTTTCCATGCATTTCTAGGGTTTTAGTGCAGTTCTTGATTCCCTTCGTGTGATGGCATGAAATTGGGTCTGGAGAGTCCTATGGCTATTGCTAATATATCTGCAAAGTTTCATAGCCAAAGGATCAAAGGTTGAGGAGTTATTTGGTTTTTGGCTCAGCTCTTACAAGTTTTTCAGATTTTTTTCCCCATAATCTGAAATTCTTGATTTTAGGGTTGATTTCTTGGTCCTCTAAAGACTCCTTGCTTTTTAGTATGTATTGGTGATGCTTTGGGCCAAAAAGAATGAAATGATTCCATCAATTTCTTGGTTTTTCGAAGATCTGAATATTTGCCCAAGTTTCAGATTTTTCAGAGCACCCTCAGTGCTGCAGGTACCGGGAGCGGTCGACGGCGTCCGCTTACGGTCTCGACCGGCCCAAGCGATCCGACCGCCCAAGGTCGGCGATCCGACCGCCAAGCTCGCGCAGACCTGTTTTGGCTGTTGTGGTGTTTGTTCATTTGGGATTTTATTTCCATCTCTCTTGTGTCTGTCAAGTGAGTCTTTCCAGAGATCTTAAGCTCTTCTCTTCATAGTTTTTAGTAACTATCGGAGAGAGAGACTTGGTGAGAAGACGTTGGGGACGAGTTTTTAGAGTCGACATTCACCCCCCCCCCCCTCTGTTGCCATTTCGGTCCAACACATCCTAACCACAAAGATCATTTTATAAATAGACACTAACTCAAGTAAGTTCCCATGCCCGCCTATGATCATACTCCAACCACACCAACATCTCTTACCATCCGTCCAGATATGTAAATCAAATTTTAGGATTTTGGGAGCATAAACATACTAGCCACTTCCCACCAATGGCTGACCAAATTAAGTTTTCATGTTTGAAATGATGTCAGGTCAAATTAATGCCCCTAAGTATCTAAGTAAGACTAAGTATGGCTCTTAGATACGGACTTATATCTAGTATGTTTTATCATTAATTCTAGGGCAAAAAAGGTTTATGTCCAAAGCCAAGGAGTGGGGTATAAGTAAGCAATTATCCATAGGGGCTTAACTATGAACTAGTGTGTACGTAACAAAGTAAAGCATGCAATTTGATATTTTTAAATAATATAATTTGCATTCAAAAGGTAGGAGCAATATGACAAGGTGTGACTTACCTCGCTCAATTTACCGCGGACTTGATTTTATTCAAAGCCTTCTGGGTCAAGGGTCTTGAACTCTTGGTCTTCGTCTTTATCGGGATCTCGATCCCACTTGAGTTATTGCTTCTTCAGAACTTCAACTTCTAATTACGTGATAAACGATCGAAATCCAAAGAATTTCAAAAGTCCAAATAAATTTGAAATTAACTTAATTGAGTTTTATTATGATTCAGGTGGTGATATGAGATAAAGTTTAGCGAGTGCGGGATGTTCGACAAAGTCAAATGGAGTTTGAGAGAAAGGGGGAATGGCAGAGAAACTCTGCTGGGAAGGTAACAAAAGAAGGATCAATGATGAAGGAATATTCATGGGAATATTCTGGTTCAGATTTGAAGATGGCTAGACATAGCCGATTGCAGAATATCATGTATCGATCTTTAATTTAATAGGTTTTTTTATTATTTTATACTTATTAAGAAAGTTTCATGAGTTAAGTTAGACCTATAGACAGATGTAAAAGTTTTATCCAAGGCACTGGGTAGCATTTGTCAAGTGTTAATATTTTCATATTATGGCATGAGTTCTACAAGCGATGTGTATAACTTCAATTTTATCGGATTAAATCTTAGAGTTTGTATTTCTGGTAATTCAAGATGTAATATTATCTAAGGTTCCAATTGCCAATTAACCAAATTATTAATTCAATAATTAATTAAAATGCAGGGGTTGGTTATTTAACCAATTACTACTGTGCATAAAATCTATCTGATTGTCGATTAGTAAAATAGTTATTGATAACAAATGGTCCATGCGTTAGTGGAATAATGAGTTATATTTTAACAGGGTTCTCTTTTAAGCTTGTGCCTTAAATTATTGGTACATTATCATTCTTAATTTTCATCAATGATTTTAAATTAGGAGATAATGATAGGACGACTACTATTTAGGCAAGATTTTATTACTTTAGTACCTTTGATTATTATTTACATTTATAAACTTACATTTTTACTATCACTTCTAATTTAGATTTGTATTGTAATTTAAGTGGCAAAGGCATGTTGGTTAATTACCTTATTTTTAACTTAATTGTTATTTACACAAAGTTATATATACCAATATTGTCTTTGATTAGAATTTGGATTTGAGATAAATATTGATGACACACTAATTATTTTGGGAATTTTCTAATCATATACAAGGTAATCTTTAATTTAAATCTTCGTATTTACAGTGAAGTATTAGTGATCGAATATTGAAATTAGTTACCAGAATTACTTAAGTATTATTGGAAAAGGGGATCCTCCTAATTTTTTAGAATAGAAATAATATTAATTATATTTACATGGCTTATTCTTACACTAATTATTCTTATATAATAATGAACTTACTAGTCTTTGTTGACATGTAATTATTCAAAATTTAATCCCTAACATTTTTTATTTCCATAAATCCATATTCTAAATCAATAATTAAAATTTTATCTGTATTTCTATTCGTTGCTAAATTATTTGACATTTCTATTTTGGATTTTTCTTAAATATTTGCATTCTAGAATGGATCACATACACATACTGATTTGTAAACTTTCTTGAGTATCTTTTGTTTATATGTGGCCCACCAGTCATTGAGTGAGCGAGACAAAAGGCAACAACAAACAATAGAGGAGCGGAGCTAGTGCTGGGTTGAAATAGAGGAGCGGTGGCACTGAGGTGGGCGAGCTCACGATGGTTGGACCACGGTGGGGTTGCCAACCACCAAAGTGGGTCGCTGGGAAGAGGGAGGAGCTAAGTGAGGTGGTGTCACAACTCAGGGCGGTGCCATGGGTAGCCGACAGTGGCTTGGGTGGCCGAACATGGGGAGGGGAATGGCGAGCAGCGGCTCAAGAGTGAGAGGGAGAAGAAGGTGGAGAGCACAAGCTAGAAGGGACTCGTAGGAAGCTTACCAAGCTAGATGTTGAGGTGGAGGAGCATTGGAGAAGGAGGGTGATATGAGGCCAAGTTAGCACGGGTGTCAGACCTAGATTTTAAAATTCAAAATCCTCTATAATTTACTATACTATTCCCTGGATTAGTAGATAGTGCTCACAGATACATCACTGCGTCAATTCATACATCGCATGAAATATACCGAACCATAATATTACATATCAGAGTTGAAATACACTACGTCAGGTGACATTTTATAGAAGGGCCGATCAAGCCATATATACAGTACAAAAGATAGCAGCGGGAGGCATAAACAAAAGTAGGACCAAACATTCACAAGCAAGCAACTGAGGGGTAAATGTGTGCGACAGGTATTATCTAAGTCTAGATAATATATATGCACATAATCTCCATCAAGTCTACTCGACTAGGACTCGAACTCGCAAAAGGTGTCCTAATTCCCTTCGTTGGCTCCTCCTTCCCGGCCAGGCGTATTATCATAGGCATAGTGGTCCTGATTTCCTGTTTCTGGTTTTGGTAATGTGAGGGTGAGCACAAATCCACCACGCTCCATGAGCCAATTGATCGTGCAAAAATAGCACATCCGCAAGTGCACGGGTTGCCACCGAAATAGCGGCGAGTGTCGTGTTCTCCACAGGGACAAGACTGAGGCTACCGGTGCTCAGCTAAAGCTGGGTCAATCAAAATGGGGGAGAAAACTAAACCTAAAATGAGTACCAAATCAGACGAACGAACGAACTACCAAATGAACACTAATTCGCACGGACGAAACTATGAACGAACTAAACAATTGAAAGACGACAGAACAAATGACCGGACGAATGGACGTCGTATGACCAAACGAACAATACGACGACTGACGCATGAATGACACTGATGACTACACAAACGAACACGACTACCGATAGACAATCTAACTAACTATCAACCGCGAGATAGAAGAAGGAACTCTAGAAGCATGGAGGGAGTCAAGAGAGAAAGAGGAGGAAGATGGTCGACGACTAACTAGACGACGGTGGCACACGACAACACAACAAACTACAACTACGATCACTCGACCTAACTATCGATAGAACATAGAAAGAAGAAAAGAGGGAGTCTAGAGGCAAGGGGGAGTCGAGACAGCACGAGGAGAGGAAACGGTCGCTGGCTAGCTAATTCGTGCAACACAAACATTAAAACTAACAACTGATCACAGAAACACACAAACACTAACTTAACAGCATATTGATGCTAATCAAACTAACACATATAACCACAAAGCAAGGACTAGGAACAATACACAGCTAACACTATATTCAATGCCCACACAGATTACAGTGATCAATACTGAAATTGCTAAACAATTGCCAATAGAAATAACAGCTTACATAAACATCACAAAACATTTCACAGATCACATATCACAATCACATATCACAAATCAACAGTTTAACATTGCACAATTAACAGAAATTAGTAGTCAACAATAAGCAATTATTGAGCAGTAATTAAGAAAAGCAACAAGAGAGGAAAAGGAATTAGAGGTAAACCGAGCAGCAGAGCAGTAGTAGGGGAAGCAGAGCAGAGGAGGGTGTCGGTGGCACTGTGGAGATGTAGAGGAAGTGGTGGTTGCCGGCGGTGGTGTAGGCAGAGCAGGCGTCGATCTGCGAGCAAGAAGACTAGTGGCGGCCACCGGTTGCTGGCATCGACGTCGAGGTCGTCAAAGCTAATGTCGATGGAGATGCCGGCGGTGAGGGGGGTGTGGTGGCGCACCAGTGAAGGTAGGCTAGAGGGAGTAGATCGGCGGAGCAGCACGGGAGAGGAGAAGGATGGTGGCGCACGGGAGGAGGCGCGGTGGCGAGAGAAGAGGAGTGGCGGCGCAGTAGGGTAGCGGGTTCAGTGGATTTCGGCGGAGGTGTGGTGGATTGGCACGGGTGGCCACCGGCGAGTACTGCACGGCCCTCGCCGGTGTCAATAGAGAAAAGAAAGGGGGAGGAGAGAGCAAAGGGGGAGGCAAGGGAAGAAGAGAGGCGACCGCCGGAGAGTCACAGTGAGGAGAGCGGCCGGTCAGTGGAGAGGATTTGAGGCAAAGCGGAGAGCAAGGGAGCAGCGAGATGGTGACGCTAATGGAGACGGAGGAGGCGAAATAGAGGGGGCGACTGGCGCCATGGTAGAGAAGAGGAGAGGGAAGCAAAGGGAGGCGAAGGATAGATGAGAATGCCTGGCTCGATCTAGAATTTCTGGCGGCTAGGATTTTTAGGGGGGATGGGGATTTTGGCAATTTGCGATTTAGCCCTCCTAGTTTCTGGAATTTACAATCAGGTCCTTTTCTCATTTAATTTCTTCTGTTCTGGCCCTCTAGAAGTTCGATTTCATCGTGGTTTGATCCTACACATCCGTGACGACACATACATTTATACGGAGTAGTCCCGAAAGTCCAGATTTGTCATTTATGGGCCTTGATCGCGCCGGCCTGCGGAAAAGTACAAAAAATGTAATATGATCCAAATTGAGCAATTAATTGTAGAAAAGCGTGTAAATGGTGATAAATGATCTCGAAATACGAAGAATATGAGGGTCAATGACGGGTACATATATGTAAAAATGACGCCACCTCTCTAGTCACCACCTCCCAAGTCACCGGGAGAGTAGTCAAGAGAGAGGGCATCCAACAGCCGAGCAGCTAAGAGACTAGGTCAGGTTGGAGATCAAGTCTCCGACCCCATCCCTTATTGAAGTCCCACTAACAGGTGGGCCCCACTAACAGGTGGACCCAAATCTCTTTTCTTTTCCTTTTCTCATTTTATTCTTGTCTCTAATTGAGAAATTACCAAAATGCCATTGAAAATCTAACAGTCCCCACCAATTTATCAATTTAATAAAAAATGCTCAAATTCTTGTTTAATATACAGCTGTTCGATGATGGGTACCTTGTAGGTTTGAACCCAAAGTCTAGCAATAGGACTACGACTCTGCACAGACAAAGGAGGGCTTCGCCTTGATCCAATGCCTTGGTGTGAGAATTTTTGCCTAAGTTACATTATGTACTGGGCAACTTTCCCTTTTCTCTCTTGGGTTGAGACGTTACAGTCATATCCCTGTATGTAGGTTATGAGTACTTAAGAAAGTATACCCTTACCTTTCTTTGATTGTGACCTCACGATCATACTCAAGTGGGTGAATTATCCAGGGAACCCTATAGGACAATTCCCAAAACCATATAGGTATCGAATTCATTAAGAGCTACTGCTCAACTTTCCATATAGAAAGAGCACTACATCTAATGGGACCCATTAGATGTGCTCTCTAATCCCATACGTTTCTTGTCCAAGAGCCTAGTTCACGGAATCTCTAATCTTCTAGGATAGGTTACCACCAATGTGAGCCTTTACATGGGTATGAGCCCCATTCCCTTTGACGCTGCAAGGATGATCTTCCGTGCCAATCCTTTAGTGAAAGGATATGCCAAGTTTCTTTCAGACTAGATGTATTCTACTGAAATAATACACGTCTCTTTGGCATGCCTTATCGACTTAAGTCATCTCTTTATTTGTTTGAGGACTTCATATTGTCCTTCCTACTCTTCGCCTTAACCAGTATGGTTTGGTTATTGTAGTAGGTTAATATAATTGGAATTGGCTTTTCCAAAACAGATAGGTCAGAAAGGAGTTTTCAAATCTATTCTACCTCTACAGCCACTGAATCAAGTGTTACCAACTTAGCCTCCATGGTGGACCGTGTACGGTTAGTATGTTTTGAAGACTTCCACGAAACAGCCTCACCTGCTAGAGTGAATACATAGCCACTCGTAGCCTTCATGTCATCCGAGTCACTAATCTAGTTAAAATCACTTAATCCTTCAAGACAGCGGATGGCCATAATAGTGTATTCCCAATTTTGAGGTCCCCTTTAAGTATCTGAGTACCCTCTCTAATGCTATCAAATGATCATCTCCTAGATTGGTCGTATAATGACTCAACCTACATACAGCATATGAGATGTCTGGCCTTGTTGCACTAGTCAGATACATTAAGGATCCAATTATGTGAGAATATTTAAGCTGGTCTTTTCCATGTCTAGTATTTTTATATAGCTTAACATTTGGATCATAGGGCGTGGCCGCTGGCTTACAATCTATAAATCCAAATCTAGTTAGGACCTTGTCCACATAATGGGATTATGAAAGAATAATCCCATTCTCGCCCTTTATCAGCTTGATGTTTAAGATAACATCAGCTTCACCCAATTCTGGGAGAGAAAAGACTTTGTTCTATTGATTACATCTATGTTGGTCCCAAAAAAGCAATATATCATCTATGTATAGACAGAGAATGGTACCTTCACTCCCACTAAATCAATAGTAGACACATTTATCGGCTTCGTTTACACAAAAGCCAACCGAGGTCATAGTACTGTCAAATTTATCATGCCATTGCTTGAGAGCTTGCTTTAGGCCATACAAGGATTTAATCAATTAACATACTTTCTTCTCTTGCCTTCAACAACAAAACCATCGGGTTGTTTGCATATAAATCCCCTAGTCCAACTCTCTACGTAGGAAAGTAGTATTGACATCCATTTGATGTACTTGGAGTTTGTATATAGCAGATAGTGCTAAAAGCACCCGAATTGTAGGAAAATAAGCCACAAGAAAGTATGTATCAAAGTAGTCTTCTCCTTCCTTTTGCGTGAAACCTTTGGCACTACTAAAAGGGCCTTTTACTTTTCTATAGTACCATCGGGTCTACGCTTCCTTTTAAAGATCCATTTGCAGCCCACTAGCTTATATCCAGATGGAAGATCTGTAATCTCCCATGTTCCGTTAACTATGATGGAATCCATCTCTCTATGGACTACCTCCTTCCAGTAATCCATAGCCGGGGACGTGTATGCCTCTGAAAGGGTTCGTGATTCATCATCCACAACATAGGTGACATAGTCATTGCCAAGTGACTTTGTAGTCCTATGCCTCTTACTCCTCCTCAACTCCAACTCTAGAGCAGTATCATCCACACTAGAAAGAATAAAGTATTCATATGAACCATTAGGATCAATGACTTCATTTGGTGTCATAGGAAACACATGTTCAAAGAATGCCGTATCACGAGATTCCATCACTATGTTGGTAGCAATGTCACTCACCTCGGATTTAATCACTAGAAATCTATAAGCCATGCTATTTATAGCATATCCTAGAAAGACACAATCAACGGTCTTGAGATCGAACTTTCTTTTCTTCGGTAACAGCACATGCACTTTTACACGGCATCCCTAAGTTCGAAGAAATGATAAGTTAGGTTTTCTCCCATTCCATCCTTCATAGAGTGTTTCCTCTTGATTGCGAGGTGGTACCCTATTTAGGACATGACTAGCTGTGAGAACAGCCTTAGCTTACCATGAGTCCGACATTCCTGAACTCTATAACATAGCATTCATCAAGTCACAAAGAGTATGATTCTTTCGTTCGTCTACTCCATTTGATTGGGGAGAAATACGGTGGAGTAACTTCATGAATTATTCCACCTTCTTCACAGAATTAGGATAACTCCTTAGTAATATATTCACCAACTCGGTCCGATCTTAACCGTTTGATTTTCTTTTCTAGTTGATTTTCCACCTCGGCCTTGTGCATTTTAAATGTTCTAGTGCTTCATCTTTCGACTTAAGTAAATATAATAGTACTTAGTCGCATCATCAATGAGAATGATGCTTGCCACCTTTAGTTGAAATTCCATTCATCTCACAAAAATTAGAATGAATTAGCTCAAGTGGAGAGGTGCTTTGCCCTTCAACGCTATCAAAGGTTTCGGGGTTGTTTAGCTTGCACACACACTTCATACTCTGAACTCTTTTCATAATTATAGCCTAGAATTAAACTTATCTTGCTTAACCGCACAATGGCTTCAAAGTTAACATGACATAAACGAGACTGCCAAACATCATGTATTTTATTGCAATGAGAAATATTATTGCAATTAACCCTTCTCCTAGAAAATAAGAGAAATAAGATTGATCAGCACATATATGTCTAGTAGCATTTGTATCAATCCACCAATCAATTGATGGACTTGCCATAAAGGGCTGAGGTACACACTCTTCTGAATTGGGGCTAGCCAGTGTAACATTTACTTCAGCCTTATGGCTCCCGTGCTGACTAGGAGAAAGACCCCTACCTTTACGATTGTGGTAATGGTTGGCCCTATGGCCCGCCGTACCACAAATAAAGTAGATAATCTCCATTGTCTGCTTCTTCACTTTCTTGCCTTTAAGATTGTTCTGGGGCTGGATCTTGAACTTTTGTTCCCACTGCTGGCAACATTCTTGACCTATACTTGATGAGCTTGGATTTGAGCCTTTCTTGCACCATCACTAGCTTTTGCACGCTCTTCGACATTAATAGTTGCGGACAACTCACTGAGAGTCAAGCGCTCCTTTATATGTTGGGGAGTAATCACAAAGTCATGCCACAAGGGCAGTAACATAGCCAGGATGATGTTTACTTGGAACTTGTCTGGTAGGATATAGTCGTACTGACTTAAGTCACGTACATGGAGTTATAGCTTATGGAGCTGCTCCATCACCAACCATCCCTCAACCATCTTAAAGTTCAAGTAATTAGCAGTTATGAATGAATCATTCTCGTTATCCCCATCAGAATATTTTTCAACATGTTCGTCCTAGAGTTGTTTGGCATCTTTGAAGTTAACAAATGCGTCGAACAACCATTTCATAAGATGGCTAACAAACGACTTAAGACTGAATTATTCGCATCCTCCCACCGCGTCATTTCGGCAGTTTCTAATGGGAACACTAGAGGATTCGAAATAACCCAAAAAAAAAAGTTTGAAGCCAGTCAACCATAATTTTGTTTTAGCCTGCCAACATTGAAAGTGTCAAATACTTCCGGATTAACGACATCAGATGAGTAAGCCATTTCTTTAAATATTGGTTTTCTGGATTGTGGGATAAATTGCAGCTTCAACACAATTTTTGTTTTAATTCCATCAATAACTGCTATAAATAAAGCATATTTCCAGTAGCATAAAAATGTCACAGTTAACATGATCACATGTAAATACAATATGACAATTAACCTGGATAGTAGATTCAATGCATGGAGCAAGTGAATTATTAAAACTAGCAGCAAGCTCATGTTTTAATATTGATTATTGCTCTCAAATGCAGAGTTGCTCAACATTAGTTCTTGGCCTTCTCAATACTTTGTCTATGCTCTTCACGAAATAGAAATGACAACTAGAGTTTAGATTTTGAGCTCTAAGATATGCTTTACTAAAAATTTTCACAGAACTTTGCAATATCACACAAGGAACCAATTACTGTCGGCTAACTGAATAATATCAAAGTAGGTTGATCTGGAGATAGTACTCCAGACAGTCAAAGAAACTTGATCGACATTCAAAGAAAAGGATCACAGAACCTTAAATCTGTAAGGATCCCTTCTGATGGCCGAACACAAGTAATAGAAGACTGATACAAAAGAGACCACAAAACTAAATGATACAATACAGCCGATAGAAATTGTCTACAACATTAGAAATCAAATGACAGTAGTAAGCATCACCACTAGAGCTTGAATCTAAACTAGTTAATCAAATCACTTTCAGTATTAGACAATTATCATCATGGAGCATCAAACCCACAGCCCACAATATTCCAATTGAAACTTAAGCTAGAGGAGATATCAACAATACTCATAGAATGTTAAACTAACTTGAATAGATCAAGAGTAATATGATGATACTAGAAAATACTCACAAACCAATGGCACTCAAAGGGCATGTTCTTTTTGGCTGAAGCTTATGGCTTTTGGCTGCGGTTTGTGGCTTTTAGGCTGTTCGTGCGAGAGATTACCGAGTAACAGAAACTCACGTGCGGTTTTTACCAATATAAATGAAGTCAGTACAGTATGTACTACAATTAACTAGTAGATCCTATCTTAAAAAGATACTCCGTTTAAAAGCTACTTACTGTAGAAAAGCCAAAAGCAGCTTTTAGAAGCTGAAAAGAACAGGGCCAAAGCCACCGTGAAGAAAACTAGGCAAGGCACGCCTAAAGGCGCTGTCCCAGAGAAACAATCGCCCTGTTGTGCCACGTAGAACGAATGAGGTCATCGAAGATACAATGCCCAAATTTGCAATGTCGCACAAGACCAAAGATGCAGCAGCCAAGTACACCAAAGAAACTGAAGGAGTCGAAGCCTTCTTCCACCTCCAAATCAACTCACTGCCAACCATAGGCAACACCTCCCGTTAGAGCAAGTTCCCCACCACAATCATACAAATCAGGGCACACAGGGAACCGACAGGAAGTGCTTAAAGGGGATCAAGACCTTGTCACCAATGACTTAGAATCGGTGGTGCAAGCGCTCCAAATCCCTCCAAAACCCGAAGCCAAGATCGATCAAAGGAGGAAGCGAAAGGGGAAAAACTCATTGGAATTTCGAACTACCCAAGGAAGAAGAAGAGGCTACCATATATAGAGGAGGCTTCGGATCGACGACATGGTGGCTACGAACGGCCGGCTCCGAGGAGCCTGGGCCAGTCTGCGCCTCCGGTGCCACCTCTCCAGTCACCACCTCCCCAGTCACTGCCCAAGTTGCCCGCCGAGAGAGTGGTGGAGAGAGAGGGCATCCAACAGCCGAGCAGCCGAGAGACCCCCATCCCTTATTGAAGTCCCACCGACAGGTGGGCCCCACTGACAGGTGGACCCAAATCTCTTTTCTTTTCCTTTTCTCTAATTGAGAAATTACCAAAATGCCATTGAAAATCCAACAGGATTAACTTAACCCGGTCAAAGCGTTTTAACCCTCCTAACCTAAGATTAAGGCCCTGTTCTTTTGGGCTACGGCTGATAGTTTTTGTCTAGCGGTAGATGGCGAAGACGTCAATGCAGACAATGCAAACGGTTTTAGGATTGGGAAGTCATTTGAAGAAACCATTTAGAGAAACCGCCGCATTTGTTTCAGTTTTCGGAGAAGTCGAACTAAAAGAAACAAAAACGCCAAAAAGAATAGGAGCTAAGTTAACCCACCAAATTGGTGGAATAAGTCAACCCAACGAGCTAACCATCCTAAATTTTGTTTTCTAGTGCTAACCCAGGTAACTCACATAATCTAGCCAAATAGTAATTTAGATTAATAAGATTTCTTGCTAAACACAAATTTTAAATTAAACTAACATAATTAAAATAAGATTAGCTAAGCTGACTATTTTAGGCTTGGTTTGAATGTACTTATGCTTAGGCTTTGGCTTAGGTTGTTACAGTAACTAACTTTTAAATGGTGTGTCTTTTTAAGGCGGAGTCTACAGAAAAATTGTAATATACACTGTACCGAGTTCATCTATATCGGCCAAAATTATGTACAATTATTTTTCTCTGCCTACCGTCTCTCATGAATAGCTAGAATTCAAAAAGCATTAGCCAAAAGTTAAAGCAACTCACCTAACCTAGAGCAATTGCAGCCTTTGTAGTGGGCCGAGTAACAAACAGGCCATGTGCCACAAGCGACGACCGGCTGCGAATATACACCACCACCACTTTCCCTATGGGTTTGTTTTTTATGCTTCTAAAAGTGTCTTTTGGTTTGTGCTACAGTACCTAACTTTCAAACAAAATATTTTCTCAAGACGGGGTCTACAAATTAATTGTAATACACGTTAAAAACTCAACATCTATACTAAACAAAATCACAAGCGAATATATCTCTTTCCATAATCTCTGTCACGAACAAAGCGAATATGTCTCTCTCCATAATCTCTGTCACGAACAGACTTGGCCCCGCTCGTTTCGACTTCAGCTTCTGACTTATTTTTCACTATTCATAAATTTCGTCTTTTTCTGAACTTTTAGTTTTTTTTGAGCTTTTTTGTTGGTTCTTTTTTTCCCGTATTTGTTTGCATTATACGTGATGGGCTAATGTGTTTTTTCTATTTTTTTAATTTTTTTAAATTTAATTATCCTAAATAAGTCTCTGTCAGCTACAGTGTTTTTTCAGCCAGCAACAGTGCTTTTTAGTTATATACAGTGCTTTTCAGCCATAAACCACTCAAAAATAAGCCATATTAAGCACAGTCTAAAATTCAAAAATTTCAATTAAAAGTCATAAGTCACAGTTATATATATAAAAAAAACAGACCCATGTACACTAGAATTTTAGTGCTCCTCACGCGGCGCCGGCTCCTCTCCTCGCCTCGTTCCATTCCTCGGATCGGGAGGTGGAGCGACGAAACCCCAACCCAAGGTGCGCGACCCCTCCCTCTCCTCCTCGATTCGATTGATTCCCATCCTCCCTCTCGCCATCGCTTCGATCGATTCCCAGGGTTCGTCCATGTAGTACCGATCCATGCCTCCGTAGCTGCTGTTCAGTGCAAGGTTGCCTCTGATCTTCCCAAGCTTGTCGAAGGTTTGAAGCGTCTGGCAAAGTATGATCTTTTGGTTCTCTGTACCATGGAAGAGTCTGGTGAGCATATTATTGCTGGAGCTGGAGAGCTTCACCTTGAAATTTGCTTGAAGGATCTGCAGGAAGACTTAATGGGTGGTGCTGAAATTATCGTTTCCCCTCCTGTTGTCTCCTTCCGTGAGACTGTTCTTGAGAAGTCCTGCCGTGCTGTTATGAGCAAATCCCCGAACAATCACAGCCGTCTTTACATGGTAGCTCGTCCCTTGGAGGAGGGACTGCCTGAGGCCATTGATGAGGGTCGCATTGGCCCGCATGATGATCCTAAGGTGCGCTCCAAGATCCTGTCTTTGGAGTTTGGATGGGACAAGGATCTCGCCAAGAAGATTTGGTGCTTTGGACCTCAGACCACTGACCCGAACATGGTTGTTGATATGTGCAAGTGAGTACAGTATCTCAATGAAATCAAGGATTCTGTTGTGGCTGGCTTCCAGTGGGCATCAAAGGAAGGTGCGTTGGCTGAGGAGAAGATGCGTGGCATTTGCTTTGAGGTCTGTGATGTTGTTCTCCACGCTGATGCTATTCACAGGGGGGGTGGTCAGGTTATCCCAACGGCCAGGAGGGTCATTTATGCTTCTCAGCCAACAGCTAAGCCAAGGCTGCTGGAGCCTGTCTACCTGGTGGAGATCCAGGCCCCCGAGAATGCACTTGGTGGTATTTATGGTGTTCTGAATCAGAAGAGAGTGCATGCGTTTGAGGAGATGCAGAGGCCTGGTACCCCACTGTACAACATCAAGGCTTACCTCCCTGTTATTGAGTCCTTCGGGTTCTCGAGCACACTTAGGCCTGCAACCTCTGGCCAGGCCCTTCCCTCAGTGTGTCTTTGACCACTGGGACATGATGTCTTCTGATCCTTTGGACCCCGGCACGCAGGCTGCTAACATTGTTTTGGAGATCGGCAAGAGGAAGGCACTCAAGGAACAGATGACCCCTGAGTTCGAGGACAAGCTCTAAATTTTTTGTCTCGTTGTTCTGATATCCCCTGCATGGTCTACTTCGTCTGCTGTTAAGAGGACTGGTTTTTTTTTTTTTTGTCATATTTCGTTTGAGTTGTCGAATGCTTCTTTCACATCAACGATCACATGGTAGTGTGCTGGGTAGACTATATTTTGCTCTCTGTCATTATGAAACAGGAATGCAACTTTGATGATATCTGTGGTTAAGTGGTAGTTTTTGCAGGATGCCAGTTCCATTTCTTGTGTTTGATCTTGAGAGTTAACCCTTTTATTACTGTTTCTTGGTTCGTGCTTTTGCCTTTCCCTGTAATAATGTGACTTCTTGATAGTACCCGGTCTGTGCTTATTTCATATGTGCAGTTTTGTTCGTCATATATCCCATGCCTAGTATATCTGGTTTATTGATAGCTTTCTTGCATATCTTGGTTTATTGGTAACTTGAGATCAGATCTTTTACGTGCTTCTTTCTCAGCATTCTTCTTCCTATCTTGATCGGTCATGTAGTCGTGTGCAGTCTGAACTTTTAATGCCAGTTATGTTTGCCATCTCATATATGTGAGCATATATGAGCAACTATGGTAGTGGTTACTTGATGCGTGATGCTGGGTTGGTGCATGTACATCCCACGCGACGCGTTACGCATCCATTGCAGGAATTTTTAGCAGATTAGACACTGTGGGCTATGGTATTTACAAAAATTGCAAGATGTGTATCGTATTTGCAGAAATATCACTTTTGCCGTTCGGTGGGTGGGCGACAGCACCGGCAAAGCGACTCGTGGGGGGCCGCCGCCGGCAGGCATCTGTCACCCCGCCAAGAGACAACAGGTAGCCTGCCTCCCGGTTAGGAGACGACAGGTGATTAAACCCGGCTGATTAGCTAGCTTAAATACTTGTCCAAATTTTTTCATTTAGTATTTATTTAAATTTTTAAATATATCAAATGAGCTCAAAAAATTATCAAAATTTATGTACAGCCTCTTGACATAACGTACTTGACAGTGTAATTTTTGGGTAATTTTATCTATTGTGAATGTTACTAAACAATTTATACAATTTTGATATATGTACGAGCTTTTATATATAGCAAACGAGTTCTAAAAATTACAAAATTTTATGTGAAGCCTCCCAACACAGTCATAGTTATTGTGTAAGTTTTTGGGAATTTTATGTTATCCAAATTTACTACGTTTATTCGGATTAATTTAATCATGAATTTAACAATGCTCAAGCATCATTTCAAGTGGCTGGCCTCTGTGTTTCATGCATGTGTCAGCCCGATCGTGCTATATTTTCTTTCCTGCTGTGTCCTTCGCATAATTGTCACTATGTGTCGTGCCCACTCGCGTGTTCCCTTGTTCGCATTAATGTTATTATGTCCGTGTTGTCCCTCGTTCGCTCCCTCGTTTGCACATTTGTCAGTGTTACCATACCATCCCCCTCATCTGAAGTGCTGCTCGTGACAATGGATCCTCAATCTATGGGGTGAGCCGGGTTTACTTTTTGATCGGCCATAAATACGAATCTCTCGCATGTCGTCATTGCTCATCTCAATCGCTCATCGCAGAAACTCATTCTCGCGGTCGTCGCTCAAAATTAGGAGTGCGTAGCTAATTATTTTGAGAAGGCAGTGCATAGCTCATTAAGGACACAGCAGTGTTGATTACTTCTTCCGAAAGACAGATATTTTTATGGCATGCTTTCGACGTTATTCTTGTAGTCCTAGTCATAATTACTGTTATTTAGTTAGTCATAATTAATATACTTTATATTATGAAGTAAGTTTTACTATTATTATTAATCTTCGCATTAATATTTGATCTGTCCGATGTATTGGAAGGTATGGTTTTACTAGACCTTCTCGAATAGTTGTACGATGACAACACCATTGGCACTTATGGATGGCAGGTGACGTGGTAAGCCCTTCGCCCTTCAAGCTACTGGGGAGATCCATGGGCGCTGGACGTACGGGGAGGCAGACGCGGCGAGGAGATAGCAGTTGCTCAGATGGGTGAGCCATATCGCATCCAGTGTGATACATTTTTTAACTACTATATTACGTTTACTTGTATAAGTATTCCTAATGTCTAAAATTCTAAAAAATCGTGAAATATTCGTAAATTCACGATTAAATTAAACTGAATAAACATGGTAAATTCGAACCACATAAAATTCCCAAAACAATATACAATAACTATGACTATATTAGGAGACTTCACATAAAATTTCGTAATTTTTAGACCTTGTTTGCTATATGTAAAAACTCATACAAATAGCAAAATTTTATAAATTTGTGAGCAACCTTCACAATGGATAAAATTACATAAAAAATTACACTGTAAAGTACATTGTGTTGAAAGGTTGTACATAAATTTTTGTAATTTTTTGAACTCAATTGATATATTTAAAAATTTAAACAAATAATAAACAAAAAAATTAGGGCAGATAATTAACCTGCCGTTTCCTCACTAGGCGGTAGACTGCCTATCGTCTCCTCACCGAGCGCTAGGCACCTGCTGCTGGCGGCTCTCTATGTGTCACCTCGCTAGCGCTGCCGCCTGCCTACTGGACAGTAAAAGTGGCATTTTTGCAAATACGGTACGCATACTGTTACTTTTGTAAATACCGTCACTAACAGTGTCAAATCCGTTAAAAAATATACACACACGCAGGACTTGGGAAAAAAAGAAGTGTGCATATCTTTTCGATGTTGTATGCAGCAGTTCATCGAATGTTGTAACGGTTCTGAACAGCATTGCAGCAATGACATCGTCTTAAAACAAAACAATTTGGATAACCACAAGTATGAATCTCCAATGTTCACTTTTAGCAGATACAAAGCCAAGCTAGCATTGGTACCAAGGAATTGGGAACCCTAGAGGGGAAGGCACCTAGCACTGCTGCTGGTATTGGCGCCGACGCCAAGAGAACCTTTGCTATTATAGACCCGCATGTCAGTGAGTACAGAGAATCCTTGTTATTTCGGGCCGTATGTCAGTGAGTACGGAAGAGGGGGAGAGGGGGTATGTGAGACGTCAATGCCAAGGAAATCTTTGCTATTAGGGGGCACAGAAGGGTGCCAAAACACTAAGTTTCAAGTGGCTTATGAATTTTGACTGTAATTGTATTATAATAGTTGTTAGTTTTTTAAGTTAAAACATAAAAATTAAAAAAATTAAAAACATTGTATATCTTTTGGGACAATATAAAGAATAAGAAGGAAAAAGAAAAACAAAAAAAACTGAAATTAAGAAGCTGTTATATTTTAAATGGCTTTAGTTTCTAAAAACTAAAAGCTTAAATCGTTTGAACCAGGACCTAAAAGAGAAAAGGTAGATTTAGCACCCATTGGTGAGACAGAAGGGCACCAAAACACTAAAAGAGAAAAAAACAGATTTAACACCCAAGTGTCAGTGACGTGGTATTTTTAAACATCTGTATAGATACTATACAGTATGCAGTGGTACAAGTGGGGCGGGCTGCGGACAGCCCGCGCCCACCCGCGCTGGCCACCCAGATATTTATGGCTGCAGTAGACTGCAAAGCAAAGCCGCATGCATTTTGGCTGGCTCGAAGGCTGCCCGCATCACACCAACCAACTGCTGTCCGCATCACTCTTAACGAAATTTGTAACACCCTTATTTCTGGGAGTATTATGAATCCCTCGCAACTGCCCAGAACTGTTCAGCTACGAGTTGCATCAATCAAATGTATAACATTGCCAACACAAACTTAAGAACAAAAGTCAACTTTATTACAATATATAGGCTTAAAGCCAAGTTTTACAATAGGGCAAACGGCTCATTACAGAACAAAAGAACGCCACAGGCAGGCCTGAGCGGAAGACAACCCTAATTCTACGTTTCATCGACCTCGTAGAACTCTACTTCTTCGCCTTCGTCTGCCTCCTTATTGCAGGTTGTTTCTGTTAATGTTTTTAGCAAGTATGAGTACAACTACCGTACTAAACAAGTCACACGGAGATTACTATTAACTACATGCAGGGTACATCAAGTGATGGGGAAAAGTTTATTATTTTATGTGGATGCAGTTTTAGTTATAAACAAGTTTTAAACATAAAATCATAACCTTCTATAAAACTGTAGGGGGTTTTCAAGGTTCAATTACCAAATCACCAACATGACCAAATCATTTTCAAATCTACTTATGCTTTGTTGTTGGATTCACCCATTAAACACTGCCTCATTTACCGGAAGCACAGCGTATTCGAATACCATTAGTTATGACTCTGCAGAGCTGCCCTACTTTACCCACAAGATTCCTCAATCCTCATGACCGAGTTGAGAAAACAAGGTCGTTTTACTACTCAATTCTTTATATAGCCTCTACTTAGTAGGCTTCCCCAACAAGCTCAGGTCTCTACCTGACTTATCTCAGCTTACTATTGTGTGGATCACTGATAATCAAATCAATAGTAAAAATAATAATGACGCCAACTTCTATACGACCCTTCTTAACTCCCTTCCGTATGGACTCACACTTTCCCTCCGCCTTGCGTATGTAGAGGTTCAATCGAATTTGAGCAACCACTAGACCAAGTTTGACATGTCAACACTTGTGGTTGGGCGATCACTATGTTCTTTACTCGGCATAAGGGTCTAGTCCTTATATTTTCACTGAGGCAATCTCCTCCCACAAATCCATGTTCAGTGCCACAACATTGTCATCGATTTGTAATTCCTGCCTCCACCCTAGGTTAAGATCATGGAATCCGGCTTACTCCTAAAGCCACCAGCGATCCTCGCTTACCCTAGAACCACTTTCCAAAATCCAGCAACAAGTACCAAATCTTTTCGTAACAGAAGATTTTCGTACCAACAAAATAAATTAATTCCATGCTCGAAGGATTGAGCTAGGAATAAAGAAAATAAAAGAAGAAAGAAAATCCGAAAAACTCAAATAAATTGGGATTTTGGGCTTATAGGAGGGTCATATGGGAAAATGGGCTTGAGATTTGGGTTGACGGGCTCGAAACGGTTCTAGGGAGTATAAACATGCATTTTTAGGTTTTGGGTCGGTTACTATTCATTGAGCTCAGTCGGTATTGTTCCTCGGGCTCGAACCAGATTCGACGAGTGGGTTCGACGCGACCGCGTCAGCTCGGGTCCGATCGGACGGATCAAGTGCGGCCGACTGGGTTAGGCTCAGCCGAGACCGATTGGCTCGATCGGATGAACAGTGCATAGCACTGTTCATCTTCTCCGTCTGGCTCGCGCGCGCGTAGAGGAAAACAGAGCAGGGGCGGTGGCTACCGGCGGGGCTAGGGTGAACGGCGACGGCGGTTGAGGGCATGAATGGGTTCGGGAGGCTAAGGGGGCTCCATTTTTGGTGGTGGGAGGCCCGGTGGTGGCGGTAATCGTTGGCGGCAAGCTCGTTTCTTCCACGGCTATTTTGAGCTTTGAGAGTGAAGGGGAGCTTCTTGGGGCAATTGGGCCAGTGCTAGGGTATGCTTGGGGCTCAGGCAAGCTGGCGGAGGAGTCGATTTGGCTAGGCTGGCCACGGTGGGGTTTAGCAGCGGCGGAGAGGTTTTCGTCGCCGGGGAAGAGGGGTGGTCGAGAAGCTAGGGTGGCGGTTGGGGTTGCTTCTAGGGTTATGGAGAGGCTATAGGCGAAGGGAATTGGAAAGTTACTGGGCGGAGGGTCGACATTGGGCTAGGGTTTACCTTTTGGGAAAACGGCAATTACCAGCACTGGGAGGGAAGAGGGGAGCTCTGGGTGCTCGGTGAGCTTCGGGGAGGCTGATGGTTCCCAATGGAGGGCTTAGAGCGTTTAAATAGGCAGAGAAAGGCGGTTGCACCGGACAGGGGAGGGAGAAACTGCGGCGGTGGTGGCTTCGGCTCATGGTTTGCTGTGTGAATCCTGCGAGCTTGGGCGCGAAGAAAGCAGCGGTCAAGGGTGACAGAGGGGACGGCCGTCGGCTATGAGGGGAAGACGCGGGAAGGGGCAGAGGTAAGGGCGCGCGGGCGGTCAACGGTCTTTGCCACGCTTCTTTGTTGACTCGGGCGTGCGAGAGCGGGCGGCGAGGCGCATGCGAACCTCGGCAGTGAGGTGAAGCTGGCAGGGCCTGGAAGACGCGGAAGAAGCCGAGAGAGCTTGGCGGCGAAGAAAACCCGAGCGGCGGCAAGAAAAATCAGGCGCCGGCTGCGTTGTCAGACAGAGCACAGTGCCAGCGCTAGATCCCTCCGTTCATGAGGCGATGGCAGAGATTAGGGGCTGGATTGCGCCAAGATTTGTGCGGCATAGGCTGAGGAAGGAAGGGGATAGGCTGAGGAAGGAAGAAAACAAAACGGAAACGGAAATTCAACTCCAATTTTAATTTTGCAAAAATCGGTTTTGTTTCAAAATTATACTGCCTCTTTTCTTTCCTTATGTTCTTCAGATGAAACCATACTGAAGTCAAGATTCATCTGGAATTACATAATTTCCAAAACTCGTCACTTGTCAATTGTCATACACATCAAATCATGATATAGCCATCCAGAACAACAAAGGGGAAATTTCTTAACAACGGACAATTACTGACCATGAACACACAACAATTAACATCTCCCATTCATAATTCAAAAAAAAGAGAGAAAATGGAAAAGGATTATCAATCCTCATCTACAGCTAGCCAGTTGCCGCCAGGCCGTCGTTGCCCTCACCAGTGGGCTGCCCCTGCCATCGGGCCGCTGTTAGCCTCAGCGCCACCTAGCCTCTCATCCTCCAAATCTGGACGAAGGGGGAGCAGATCCATCGGGCCATTTATGGGGTCGCCGGCAAGGAGGGAGGAGCGTAGGGTCGAGGATGGCGGCATGGGTGGCCTAGGGGAGCTCGGGGCTGTGGTGAAGTTGGGGGAGGGGAGGACTCGGGAGGGGAGGAAATGAGGATGGGGAAGGAAACGCACCAAAACGCACCGACGACGACGGACAACGGGAGGAGGCAGCCAGGGAGTCTGACGTTCAGACGATGGGGGTGGGCGACAGGAGTAAGCTAGGGTAAAATGCGGGTGCGTGCGACCCATTGGATAAGTGGGTCATCCTACTTTAAAACGCTATATTTTGGTGGGCTTTTGTGGATGGACATGTGCTGATTTTGGGGTATGGGCTGGCGGCTTAGCGGACAGGCCCGCCCCACTTTCACCTCTAACAGTATGGATGCTTTTAACGCAGATAAACCCTAGGAAAGACTGCAACAATCTTATTGCACGGAGGAAGCAGGCGCTGGAGCGCGTCGCCGTGGCCTTTCCAGAACACCGTGCTATTTCTCCGACGACGACGATTGGAAGCTTAGGAGTAACTTGCTCCACGGCCGCAAGGCTGGCCATGTCAAGATTGAGCTTCTGTAATGCAAGCATTTTCTGAACTTCAGCTGAAAATGCGGATGCAGTACGAGCCACCTGTCCTATTTTATTGCCCGTTTGCGGTTGATGTGCTGTAGTTAGTTATAGGAATCTTTACTATTTACAGTAAGATTTTGCTGTTACAGTTTCAATAGATGTGCTTCTAAAAGACTGTTATATCAAAAGTAAAAAATAAATAAAAAAGTCCTATAAATATTAAAGCATGAATGTAGAGTGGAAGGTGATTATTTATCTTTTCCCTTGTTTTAAGATTTATGCAACTTGTATTGATGGGGTGATGTATAGAAACACGGCTCGTAAATAAATGATATTGAAAACCCACCGCAAACATAGCCTTGACAAAAGGGAAAACGAAAGGCCATTTGTCAGTTGTCACTCTGTGTATTAGATATTGTTATCCACCGCAAACACGGCTCTTTGCTTTTTGTCACTGTGTATTTCAGATATTGTTATCCCTTTGCTGATCATGGATCGAAACGGAGCCAAAACCAAATTTTGCCAGAACAATGCTCGGTCGACAGGGAGACGTACACGTCGACTTGTTGGGACGCAACTGAAGGTTGTGTTGTGCGGACGCTTTGCTTTCGGCACGGTGGTCCCAACAACACATTTGCACGGCGGAACACCGTCGTGCCGTGCAATGCATCATCGTTGGACATATTGGATTTTTCCTCCCCTAGCGCCACGACACATGTCATCGTTGGAAGGATGGTGCGTGTGCACCTTGTTGCTGGTTTGCTACAGCCTGCAGAGAAGCTTGGCGTCTTCGGCTGCAGTCAGTCACATACCCTGCACTGCAGGCTAGACGAGCTGATGATTAGGTATCCGTGACATCGGAATTAAGTGCATGCCAACCCTTCGCACCAACTGAAACGTGTCAAACTCAACTTAACCCAGAACCAATCAACCAAAAAGGACTATTAGGCCGGTACTGTCCGGGGTGTGAATAAGCCTCTGGTTTCCACACGGCCGCTTGTATCCCAATCAATCAAGAGGATGGAATGGATAGTTGTTCATGCCTAGCCGGTACCTATGCATTTCGACTATATATAGACGTGCAGTGCATGATCGATGTAGGAGAGCAGAACACACACACACACAAACACAGAGAGAGAGAGAGAGAGAGAGAGAGAGAGAGAGAGAGAGGGATGGATTTTTTGGATCTCTATCTCGCGGTTTATAGCTTGGTCGTGCATGCCATTGCTGCAATTGTCGTGTTGGTGTACATCCCCCTCTCCGTTCCTGTGAAGCTCTTCATATGTGTGTTTGTGAGGCCCTTCAGGAAAGAGGACCTGAGAGGGAAGGTCGTGCTTATCACCGGCGCCTCCTCCGGCATCGGCGAGGTACATCACTGACACGATCGAGACTCGCACGCACGCGTACGTATGGATCTTATTATCATTTGTTCAACAAGCTAGTAAAACTGTTAACAAGTTAACTCCACAGGAACTTGCCTACCAGTACGCGAAGGAAGGGGCATGCCTTGCGCTGGTGGCGCGGAGGACGCGGGCGCTGGAGGGCGTCGCCGCTGTCGCTCGAGAACGCGGCGCGCCGGACGTCCTCGTCCTCCCTGCCAACGTCTCCGACGCCGACGAGTCGAGGCGCGTCGTCGAGGAAACCGTCGCGCACTTCGGCAAACGTATGTCGAGCAGCTGATCTGCTCTTTCACTGTCCTGTTCACAACATATGAAGTTCGATCGAACTGATGCTGTTGTTGTCCTCTTCATGTATATACGCACTGCAAGCAGTGAATCATCTTGTCGCCAATGCCGGGATTTGGTCCGTCTGCTTCGTTGATGAGATCACCGACATTACTGCATTCACACAGATGACGGTAAATCAACTAGTTCGCAGAGCTCTCGTTAAGTTCTAGATAAACCCGTGTGCAAATATTCAGACAGCAATCATTTGAACATTTCAGGATGTGAACTTCTGGGGTTCTGTGTATCCAACCTACTGTGACGCCCCACACATTATTATCCTCTCAGGGCCGGATAACCGCATGGGACAAACGGGTTACTATTTGCCTGATCAGTAGAACACTGCTTCGGCAAATGGTAAACCTTTACCAGAGTAGCGCATCGGAACAATAACATAGATACTGTAGATTTTATTACAGCACAGGCCACATGGCCTACAGTCTGGCTTACAAAAGTACTACTTATAGCAAAAGTAAGACTAATACCCCAGGGCTCCTCCGCCAACTCCACTGGGCCTTCTAGTCGTCCCAGCTGAAGTATACGGGGTCCACCTCGCCTGGATCTTCGTAATCTCCCTCCTCTCCGGTCGATTCAGCGCCACCTGCTTCCCCTTCATCCTGCTCGTATACTTCCTCGAGCGGATTAGGGTCTAACAAAGGAGATTAATAGCAAGGGTGAGTACCACGGTACTCAGCAAGCATAATAGCAATAAATGCACTGATATGTTCTCATGTCCTTAAGTCCATATTCTAAACTCCTTTATTCTGAAATTAATTATATGAAAATATCCAGTCTTGCATTTTTAATTCTCAAATAATTTCTATTTTTCACCCAGTAAGGTACGATCCCTAGTGATCACCGTAGTCCACATTCCAGTGAACTGGCATGAATTCATGATTTCTTGAGCACTGCGCAGGCTTGTACCACTGTACCCAAAGCTGCTCTGAACCTTCTTAACTAGGTTCTTCCACACTGCCTTTGGTATGGAATCCAGTTCAGAGTACAGAACTTTTCTCCGCTACGTTAATTTATCCACCACCCACTACTATCCATCGGTGTACCAAGTCGCTCACTTGGGCTCCACCGACTTCCAATAGTGTTTGGTTGGACCGGCTCCCGGCCCAACACTCCACTTAACGCATATAGCGTCTGGGACTTACTCATTTCCAGGCTCCCTGGTTCTGAGCTTCATCCATTTCTTACTCACACCTAAGTACTTACCCAATGTGGTGGATTGGATTAACGTAATAGGATACTATTTTCCGCCCGTCCAAAACGGAAAATTGGTTGGCACGGTAAATACGGTCCCCTATCCGAGTGAAAACGGGGTAAGTCCTTACATCATAGCCCTATGTAAAGAGGTCCGCCTAGCCTCTCTCATCCTTTCCCTGAACCTCTTTACCCACCAAATACATCTCTGCTTGTGGGCCTGCTGCTCTTCTCAGCAGTACCACAACTGTTCGTCTCATTTCTTACTTTCTCTTTCTTTTTCTCCTCTTTTCTTTTCTCATTTTACTCATAAAAATATCATAGCATCTTCATTCTCTGGTTTCTTTTTAAAACAATGGTTTTCATGCATTTAACTAGGATTATTAATATTGCTGGAAATACACATATTTTGAACATAGCTACGTGCATGATCGAAGAATGAGCTTGCCTGATACGAGGGGTAATTCAGAACTGCTAGAAATCAACTTTGTTCTCCCGCTTGGTGATTGCTCGAGTTCTGCAGAATTAACGCTAACTTAAAATAAATGTTTATAGCTACTAATTTTAGAAAGGGATTAAATAGAAAAATAATTCCCTTCCCCACTGTACAATTATTTCTAATTACGCGGCTTCTCTAAGCATATTTACAGAGGTTTTAGTCAGGTTTATTTTTAATTAATTACAGGGAATGCTATAAAGGAATACTAGAGTTATTTGCTAAAATCTAATCTACTGGTATTTTACTGAATCTTGCGGTCCTATACTCGAGCGCAGCAGCTCACTGGCTTCGGGCCACCGTGGCTCCTCGCCTCCTCTTCACTGCTTCTCACCGACGCCTCCCTCTCTCTCTCTCTCTCTCCACCGATGCATCCTCTCCTCGTTTCTGCCGTCGCCTCGCCTCTTCATTCTCTACCGGTGCCTCTCTGCCCCTTCCTCTCCTTTTATTCACCGCCGCCTCTCACGCCTCCTCGCCTCCTCGTCGCTACTCCCCATCGCCTCCTCTTCACTGCGCCTCCCGGCGCCTTCTCCTCTTGCTCGGCTCCCTTCTTCACCGCGCCTCCCCGACGCCTCGCCGCCTCTCCTCCTCTCTACACTGCGCCGCCTCTCACTCCCATGCCGCTTCCTCGCCGCGCCGCCTCGCCGCGCCTCCTCGCCGCCGCCTCTTCTCGCCGCGCCGGCTCACTGCTCCTCCTCACAGCTTCCTCTACTATATTCTTCGGCTCCCCTCTCTCTCTCTACCCGGTTCCTCTCTCTCTCTACCCGGCCATGGTGCTCCTTCTCCGGTTCGGATCCGAGCGGATCCGGCCTAGATCGACTCTCCCATGGTGGAGGTGCGTCTACTCGGTGCTCCTGTGGCTAGATCGGAGCCGGGACTCGCCGGGTTTGGAAGCGGGCCTTGCGGTGGCTTGGGGCTCCATGGCACTTGGCCGCGTCGGCTTCCGAGCTGGGGTCGGATGACGGCACCCACGCCTTGAGATGATCACGGTGCTAGCTTTCTTCATTCTAAATATTTGCAGGCACTTTATTTACTAGTTTATTCTCCTACTACTTGTTCTATGCCATTGCAATCGACGGCCGACCTTAAGGTTTTGGGTAGTGGTACTGGATGTTGGGGATTGCTATCTCTTTGGCTACCTTCACTCTAGGGCATGCTCGGGCTTTGAGGCTGGTCGCCGGTTGTTATGGTGGCAATGGTGACTAGAGGCTTCTTTTCCCATATGGTTGGTTCGGCTGGCTACCCAAAGAAGAAAGAAATGGCAACAAGGGAAGGCAGGAACCTACTTGTTGGGCTGTTTGGGCTGACGAAGGAAAGTTGATGGGGACCGCAGGGGTGGTTCCACGTTGTCGCTGTCGGGGAAGAAGATGTGGTTTTCCTCTTTTTGCCGATGTGGAAGTCCTTGCCTCGTTGTGGTCCCCGTTGACTTGCCCCTTGCATCTCTTGTCTTTGCTGGCTCGGCTTGTCCTTGCCGTAGTGCTCCTCCGTCTTCGGCTTCTGCTCACCGTTCACCACCGTGAGCTCTAATCCCACCTTCTGGCCTCTGGCCGAAGGTGCTATGCTATGGTTTGGATTGAGGAATGAGCTTTGGGGATGGTTCCTGGCTGTGGAATGTCTGCTATTTGGTTGTGCTTATCCTTGCGATGGCTTGTGGCAAATGCAGAGCATGGGGCTGGCTCTCGGCTGTGGACAGTGTGTGTGTTGGCTGTGTTTATCTTGTATGAGGCTGTGAGAATGCAGAGTATGGAGACTGGTTTTGAGTCTCGGGGGAGATATTTTCTGGCCTCTCCCTGCTGGCGCTGTGTTATCTGGCCGCAGCTGGCTGCTTTGCCCTTATCCTCTTCGGTCTCCTGTGCCGAGGGTGCTTCAGCCTTAAGGATGTGCTGGGCACTGTTGTTCTGAGATGGGCTGTCTGGAAAACATATGTGGGCTTATGGGCTGAAAATGCAACGACTGTATTTGTGGGCTTTTTTTTGTGGGTTGAATGCTTATATGCTGGGCTGAGATTGGGCTGAAATGAATGCATCTCACTTGTGGGCTAAGAATTATATGCTGGGCTTTGGCTGAAATGAATGAATAAAATGAGGGCTTTGGGCTGAGGTAAGTGTTGTGGGCCTTTTCTTAAAATTTGCCGAATGATGATGCCCACAGAGACGAGAGGTGCCGACCGGCTTGGAACGGTCTGGGGAGTCTCTAAGACGTTCTCGAATTGGCCCTAGCAGCCCAAGGGCACTGACGGCAAATTCTTTACTTTTCTTTATTCTCCCTTGGATTGTTAACTATCTAATTCTCTAATTACACAAGAAAATAGGTTTGGTTTGATACTAACGGTAATTCTACTTGCAGGCGAAGAACAAAGAAACGCACATCGCTCTCCTACGCCAAGACCTCGACGAGTTTTTATTTCTAATTTTGTAAAATAACTTGTAATGAAAATAATGAAATTTTGCCATTGTAAATGCAATGCCACAATGCAATTCAGTTTGTAATCTTAATTGTAACAATGGTTGATGAAATGCAATAATTAATTTAATTACCCGCTAATTACTTATTTAGCTAGGGTATTAGATTTAGGTTCTTTCAACCTTCCCCTTTAGGCGATTTCGTCCAGCGAAATCGGTCTGCATTCTTGAATAGGTTGGGGCTAGGTCTCACGCAATTCTTCTTCTTTTTCCCATGTAGCTTCACGGACCGAATGATTCTTCCATAAGACTTTACAGAAACAATAGTTCGATTCCGTAAACGACGATCTTCTATTTCCAAAATCTTCACAGTGTGCTCTTCATAAGTCCAATCCGCTTGGAGGGGTATGTTTAGATCGGTCAAATGTTGAGAAGGTTCACGCAGACACTTCCGAAGTTGGGAGACATGGAAGACATTATGTACCCTGGACAACTGGGTAGGAAGTTCTAATTGATAGGGTAGAGTTCCCTTTTGCTGTATAATCCGAAAAGGCTCTATGTATCGGGGAATTACTTTTCCATCTACTCCAAATTGGTGAACTCCTCGCAGAGGTGAGATCTTCAGATAAACGTAATCTCCAACTTAAACATGTAAATCTCGTCTCGTTGATCTGCATAGCTCTTTTATCCGCTTTGAGCTATTTTGAGTCTCTCCCGATGACCTTAATCTTTTCTATCATATTCCTTACCAATTCTGGTCCCATTAATGGCTTTTCTCCTATTTCATACTATCATACAGGGGATCCACACTTCCGTCCATACAATGCCTCCTATAGTGCCATCTGGATACTTGACTGATAGCTATTATTATATACAAATTCTGCTAGTGGTAAATATTTATCTCAAAATCCTTCCAAAATTCAAAACACACGCTCTCAACATATCTTCAAGAATTTGATTCACTCTTTCTGGGGATGATAGGCCATGCTAAAATTAAGCTGGGTGCCTAATGTTTTGTTTAAGCTTTGCCGAAATCCAGAAGCGAGAACTGATCCTCGGTCTAAAGTGATAGTCTTAGGTATCCCATGCTGAGAAACAATTTGTTCTACAACTAATTCTGCTAATCTATCCACCGAATACTTTTGATTAATGGCAATAAAATGAGCCAATTTTGTCAGACGGTCTACTACAATCCAAATAGCATCTTTCTTCTTAAGGGTGGCAGGTAGACCAGCAATAAAATCTATACCTATATCCTCTCACTTCCATTCCGGAATTTCTAATGGCTTTAGTTGTCCTGCTGGTTTTTGGTGTTCTGCTTTAATCTTCTGGTAAGAATCACACGGGCTAACATATAAGGTTATTTCTCTTTTCAGGTTAGCCCACCAGAAATTTTCTTCTAAATCTCGGTACATTTTGGTTCCTCCGGAATGAATGGTATAGGAGTATCATGAGCCTCCCGAAAGATGGTTTCTTTAATAGCATCATCTTTTGGTACGCAAATCTGGTTTCGCCTCCACAAGGTCTCTTGGTCATCTAAGTGGAACTCTAATGGTTATCCTTCTTTGATTCTTCAGATCTCTTCCCGGATAAATGAATCCAACTTTTGCTTTTCTCTAATTGGATCTAATAGAGTCGGATGAAATGTCATAATCTTTAATCAATTCAAGCCATCTCCTTTGCCTCATATTCAATTCCTTCTGGGTGAAGATGTACTTAAGACTTTGGTGATCACTAAACAAGGTACATTTAGATCCATATAGGTAATTTCTCCATATCTTCAATGCAAAAACTACCACTCCTTGTTCTAAATCATGGTTAGGGTAGTTTAACTCATGGGGTCTCAATTGTCTAGATGCATATGCAATAACTCTTTCATTTTGCATCATCACACTTCCTAGCCCATGTTTGAATGCATCACAATATATCACATAATCTACTCCATCTTCTGGCAATGCTAAGATAGGTGCTATAGTTAACCTTTGTTTTAAAGTCTGGAAACTCCGTTCACAATTTTCAGCTCATACAAAAGGAGTTTCTTTTCTTAAGAGCTTAGTGAGGGGACTGGAAATCTATGAAAAATCCTTTATAAATCTACGGTAGCATCCGGCAAATCCCAGAAAACTACAGCTACCCTTCACACTAGTGGGTTGACTCCCAAGTGGTTACAGCTTCGATTTTAGCAGGGTCAACTTCAATCCCTCTTCCTGAGATAATATAACCTAAGAAGGATACTTGGTCCAACCAAAAGGCACATTTACTGAACTTAGCAAACAGTTGATTCTCTCGAAGAATTCCTAAGGCAATGGTAAGATGACGTTCATGCTCTTCTACACTTTTGGAATCTATCAGAATATCCTCAATAAAGACCACTTCGAACTCCTCAAGATATTTCATGAAGAGTTTATTCATAGGATTCATGAAGACAGCGGGGGCATTGGTTAAGCCAAAAGGGATAACGGTGTACTCATGATGTCCATATCTGGAGACAAAAGCTGTCTTCTCAATATCCGAAGGCTTGATTTTAATCTGTTGATATCCTGATCTCAGGTCTATTCTTGAGAATACCTTTGCTCCTCTCAGTTAATCAATTAAATCATCCATCGAGGAAGAGGATATTTATTTTCAATGGTAACACCATTAAACTCCCTATAGTCTGTGCATAGCCTTTGATTACCATACTTCTTTTCTACAATAGCACTGGGCCCCACCTGGCGATGTGCTTTCTCTAATAAATCCTTCTGCCTGAAGATCATCTAGCTGCTTCTTTAATTCAGCTATCTCAGGTGGATTCATTCTATATGGCCTCTTTTTTTTTTTTTGAAATAGAGGCTGTGCCTAGAATCACATCTATGGCCCATTCTATTTTTTTTTTCTATTAGGCGATATTCCTGATAACTCTTCCGAAAAAAAAACATCTGGGAATTCTTTTACTACGGGTATATCCTGAAGTTCCTTCTTTTTCATGCTAGCTAAACTAGGAATGGTTGGCTATTGAATCGTTCTAGTGCCCACATACATCATTCTATTTCCACCAAGTCTTCTAATGGTAGCACTCTTATTTTCATAGTCTATGTTCACTCCATGCATTGATAATCAATCCATGCCTAGTATCATATCCAAGCCACTCAAATCTATGACATAGAGGTCAACTAAGAACTTGGTGTTATAATAGCTTGGTTTTTCCTCATGAATGATACCTCTATTATGCCTGCAGGTGTACTCATCACCATAGGTTTAATTAAGGGTTTAGGCGGCAACTTATTCTCTTCCAACAATCTCAGAAACAAATGAATGTGTTGCTCTCTTTAATCTGTCTATCTTCTTTTCTCGGTGCTCCCATCGTCGGTGGCATAGCGGGAGAGATCATTAAATTGCTGAGGTAATCAATCATCTTCTTGTTCCCAGGTTAAGGCTCTAAACTCTTTCCTCTTCAACTCTAATCTCTGTAGGGACATGGGTTTCGATAAACATTTGCTTGAATTCCTTCCAAGTGATAGGTCGTGTACTAACTCTATTGCGGTATAAGTGAGCCACCACTCATTCTTGGTCCAGTTAATTGGTGAGTGGTGTATCCTAATTTCTCTTCATTGGAACATCCCACTGTATCTAGCTTTTTTTTCCTTATCTCGCCCAGCCAATCGCTAGCATCCAAAGGATCGGCGGCTTTTGCAAAAGTAGGAGGTCGAGTTTGAAGAAGATCTGCAAGATCGACCCACGGAGCAACCGGAGGACGAGTCTTTGCTACATGTTGAGAAGGGATTCCATAAAGTGATTCGACTCTCCTAGGACTCTTTTCTAGAAGTTTCCAAGAATCGAGAACCTCCCCATTACTCTTAAGGGATCTACAGTCAAGCGGATGATGATTGGTCAAGGCACGGTTCAAGCTGGAGGTCGTTGCTCTTCAATGGTTCAGGTGGATCTTCGTGGTTGTTCTCTCAGTGCAGGCCGAGGAGGACCCAACCTTAATCCCAATTCTTACTTGTTTCGGACTCTCATCCATCCTACTGAAGCAAGGCGATTTGTTTCAGATTGCAACGGTTAAACATTTCTACCCACACCTTTCTCTAAAGGATAACGGCGGACTTCCTAAATTTTTCAATCTGTTTAGCAATCATATTTAAAGAGAAGAAATTTATGGTGAGTTACAGAATTTAGAATGACTTATCTGCTAACAGCACTGAATTAGGGTGAGAATATTTCTGCACAACTGGTTAGAGGTCTTACGGATCTTTCTTAAGCAAAACTCCAAGGCAAAAAGATCCAACTCCAAATAAAACCAAAAGAAGGAAGAAGAAAAAGAAAAGGAGAAATCCAATCCTACGCTACCTGGAATTCTCGTATCCAGCTACGCTCGAGAACCCGCTCTCGAGGTCGCCCAAAACTACGTGTTTGGGACCACGCTCAGGGCTCATCCCTGAGTACGCCGTGACTTTGTCCTGGTGCGCTGAGCTACGCGCTCGGGTGCGCCACGAACCACTCGTTCGGGAAATCTCAAGTTTGGCAAAAATCGGGTAAGTGATTTTTCATCATCGATCTTGGATTAATCTAGGTTCCATATAATGTTAAGACAATTTCTAAAGAATCGATGATTTTCTTTTATCAAAATGGAAGGAAATAGAAAAGAAAGCTATGGGCAAGATCAATCTTGTCCAAAGACAGAGGATTAATCTGCGCGAATTCTAACTATATGCCACTAACCCCGCACACTCTCGCCTTAAAATGATCTGCCCACATCTAGAATGCAAACAACCTGCCCTAGGTTGCATGGCTATCTTACCAGGTTCCACAATATTCAATTAAGCAAGAGCAATGCGGATTAAATGACATTACAAGACATACACATAGAATATCCACTACAACCGAAAGTACAGGTTCTATGTTAGCTTAAATATATAAATATACTCTAAGACAGAGAAGATTTTAACATAATACTCTTGAAGCGAAATAGGACGGAAATAGACATTAGGATGAGAATTAAACAAAGCTTAGTGCAATATAGCAAGTGTGAAAGTCCACTTAATCCTATCTACAGCCTCTACGTTATTAGCGTGGCCCTATCTTATTGCTCTGATACCACACTGACGCCCCACACATTATTATCCTCTCGGGGCGGATAACGCATGGGACAAGCGGGTTACTATTTGCTCGATCGAGAACACCGCTTCGCAAATGGTAAACCTTACCAGTAGCGCATCGAACAATAACATAGATATCGTAGATTTTATTACAGCCAGCCACATGGCCTCTGATCGCTTACAAAAGTACTACTTATAGCAAAAGTAAGACTAATACCCGTGGCTCCTCCGCCAACTCCACTGGGCCTTCTAGTCGTCCCACTGAAGTATACGGGTCCACCTCGCCGGATCTTCGTAATCTCCTCCTCTCCGGTCGATTCAGCGCCACTGCTTCCCCTTCATCCTGCTCGTATACTTCCTCGAGCGGATTAGGGTCTAACAAAGGAGATTAATAGCAAGAGTGAGTACCACGGTACTCAGCAAGCATAATAGCAATAAATGCACTGATATGTTCTCATGTCCTTAAGTCCATATTCTAAACTCCTTTATTCTGAAATTAATTATATGAAAATATCCAGTCTTGCATTTTTAATTCTCAAATAATTTCTATTTTTCACCCGAAGAAGGTACGATCCTAGTGATCACCGTAGTCCACATTCCAGTGAACCGCATGAATTCATGATTTCTTGAGCATCTGCGCAGCTTGTACCATCTGCACCCAAAGTCGCTCAACCTTCTTAACTAGGTTCTTCCACACCGCTTTGGTATGGAATCCAGGTTCAGAGTACGAACTTTTCTCCGCTTACGTTAATTTATCCACCACCCACTACTATCCATCGGTGTACCAAGTCGCTCACTTGGGCTCCACCGACTTCCAATAGTGTTTGGTTGGACCGGCTCCCGGCCCAACACTCCACTTAACGCATATAGCGTCTGGGACTTACTCATTTCCAGGCTCCCTGGTTCTGAGCTTCATCCATTTCTTACTCACACCTAAGTACTTACCCAATGTGGTGGATTGGATTAACGTAATAGGATACTATTTTCCGCCGTCCAAAACGGAAAATTGGTTGGCACGGTAAATACGGTCCCCTATCCGAGTGAAAACGGGGTAAGTCCTTACATCATAGCCCTATGTAAAGAGGTCCGCCTAGCCTCTCTCATCCTTTCCCTGAACCTCTTTACCCACCAAATACATCTCTGCTTGTGGGCCTGCTGCTCTTCTCAGCAGTACCACAACTGTTCGTCTCATTTCTTACTTTCTCTTTCTTTTCTCCTCTTTTCTTTTCTCATTTTACTCATAAAAATATCATAGCATCTTCATTCTCTGGTTTCTTTTTAAAACAATGGTTTTCATGCATTTAACTAGGATTATTAATATTGCTGGAAATACACATATTTTGAACATAGCTACGTGCATGATCGAAGAATGAGCTTGCTCGATACGAGGTAATTCAGAATCGCTAGAAATCAACTTTGTTCTCCGCTTGGTGATTGCTCGAGTTCTGCAGATTAACGCTAACTTAAAATAAATGTTTATAGCTACTAATTTTAGAAAGGGATTAAATAGAAAAATAATTCCCTTCCCCACTGTACAATTATTTCTAATTACGCGGCTTCTCTAAGCATATTTACAGAGGTTTTAGTCAGGTTTATTTTTAATTAATTACAGGGAATGCTATAAAGGAATACTAGAGTTATTTGCTAAAATCTAATCTACTGGTATTTTACTGAATCTTGCGGTCCTATACTCGAGCGCAGCAGCTCACTGGCTTCGGGCCACCGTGGCTCCTCGCCTCCTCTTCACTGCTTCTCACCGACGCCTCCCTCTCTCTCTCTCTCTCTCCACCGATGCATCCTCTCCTCGTTTCTGCCGTCGCCTCGCCTCTTCATTCTCTACCGGTGCCTCTCTGCCCCTTCCTCTCCTTTTATTCACCGCCGCCTCTCACGCCTCCTCGCCTCCTCGTCGCTACTCCCCATCGCCTCCTCTTCACTGCGCCTCCCCGGCGCCTTCTCCTCTTGCTCGGCTCCCTTCTTCACCGCGCCTCCCCGACGCCTCGCCGCCTCTCCTCCTCTCTACACTGCGCCGCCTCTCACTCCCATGCCGCTTCCTCGCCGCGCCGCCTCGCCGCGCCTCCTCGCCGCCGCCTCTTCTCGCCGCGCCGGCTCACTGCTCCTCCTCACAGCTTCCTCTACTATATTCTTCGGCTCCCCTCTCTCTCTCTACCCGGTTCCTCTCTCTCTCTACCCGGCCATGGTGCTCCTTCTCCGGTTCGGATCCGAGCGGATCCGGCCTAGATCGACTCTCCCATGGTGGAGGTGCGTCTACTCGGTGCTCCTGTGGCTAGATCGGAGCCGGGACTCGCCGGGTTTGGAAGCGGGCCTTGCGGTGGCTTGGGGCTCCATGGCACTTGGCCGCGTCGGCTTCCGAGCTGGGGTCGGATGACGGCACCCACGCCTTGAGATGATCACGGTGCTAGCTTTCTTCATTCTAAATATTTGCAGGCACTTTATTTACTAGTTTATTCTCCTACTACTTGTTCTATGCCATTGCAATCGACGGCCGACCTTAAGGTTTTGGGTAGTGGTACTGGATGTTGGGGATTGCTATCTCTTTGGCTACCTTCACTCTAGGGCATGCTCGGGCTTTGAGGCTGGTCGCCGGTTGTTATGGTGGCAATGGTGACTAGAGGCTTCTTTTCCCATATGGTTGGTTCGGCTGGCTACCCAAAGAAGAAAGAAATGGCAACAAGGAAGGCAGGAACCTACTTGTTGGGCTGTTTGGGCTGACGAAGGAAAGTTGATGGGGACCGCAGGGGTGGTTCCACGTTGTCGCTGTCGGGGAAGAAGATGTGGTTTTCCTCTTTTTGCCGATGTGGAAGTCCTTGCCTCGTTGTGGTCCCCGTTGACTTGCCCTTGCATCTCTTGTCTTTGCTGGCTCGGCTTGTCCTTGCCGTAGTGCTCCTCCGTCTTCGGCTTCTGCTCACCGTTCACCACCGTGAGCTCTAATCCCACCTTCTGGCCTCTGGCCGAAGGTGCTATGCTATGGTTTGGATTGAGGAATGAGCTTTGGGGATGGTTCCTGGCTGTGGAATGTCTGCTATTTGGTTGTGCTTATCCTTGCGATGGCTTGTGGCAAATGCAGAGCATGGGGCTGGCTCTCGGCTGTGGACAGTGTGTGTGTTGGCTGTGTTTATCTTGTATGAGGCTGTGAGAATGCAGAGTATGGAGACTGGTTTTGAGTCTCGGGGGAGATATTTTCTGGCCTCTCCCTGCTGGCGCTGTGTTATCTGGCCGCAGCTGGCTGCTTTGCCCTTATCCTCTTCGGTCTCCTGTGCCGAGGGTGCTTCAGCCTTAAGGATGTGCTGGGCACTGTTGTTCTGAGATGGGCTGTCTGGAAAACATATGTGGGCTTATGGGCTGAAAATGCAACGACTGTATTTGTGGGCTTTTTTTTTTGTGGGTTGAATGCTTATATGCTGGGCTGAGATTGGGCTGAAATGAATGCATCTCACTTGTGGGCTAAGAATTATATGCTGGGCTTTGGCTGAAATGAATGAATAAAATGAGGGCTTTGGGCTGAGGTAAGTGTTGTGGGCCTTTTCTTAAAATTTGCCGAATGATGATGCCCACAGAGACGAGAGGTGCCGACCGGCTTGGAACGGTCTGGGGAGTCTCTAAGACGTTCTCGAATTGGCCCTAGCAGCCCAAGGGCACTGACGGCAAATTCTTTACTTTTCTTTATTCTCCCTTGGATTGTTAACTATCTAATTCTCTAATTACACAAGAAAATAGGTTTGGTTTGATACTAACGGTAATTCTACTTGTAGGCGAAGAACAAAGAAACGCACATCTGCTCCTACGCCGAAGACCTCGACGCCGGAGTTTTTATTTCTAATTTTGTAAAATAACTTGTAATGAAAATAATGAAATTTTGCCATTGTAAATGCAATGCCACAATGCAATTCAGTTTGTAATCTTAATTGTAACAATGGTTGATGAAATGCAATAATTAATTTAATTACCCGCTAATTACTTATTTAGCTAGGGTATTAGATTTAGGGTTCTTTCACCTACTATGCCCTGCCACACCTCAAGGCCAGCAAAGGGAAGCTGATTGTGACTTGCTCCACGGCTGCAAGGCTGGTCACATCAAGGCTGAGCTTCTACAATGTAAGCAATTGCTAATTGGCAAAAAAAATTATAGCACGCACCATTAATCATATACTTTGCTTTCTTTGTGTTCTAAGGCCTTAACTAACTATATATCTCTCTACGACAGGCAACGAAAGCAGCGCTGCTGAGGTTCTACGAGACGCTGAGAGCAGAGCTTGGCTCGGAGGTAGGCATCACCATACTCACACCAGGGTATGTCGACACCGAGCTGACCAAAGGTAAAGCGATCCAGAAAGATGGCCAGGTCGCAGTCAATGAAGAGGCCAGAGATGTACGTTGTTATCCCGTGCTACAATTTCAGTTCCTAGTCACACAGAAACACACACACTCTCTCTCTCTCTCTTGTCTCTCTTCCAAGGACAAGCTTATTTTTAGTGAAGATAAAAAAATGATTCCAACTGCAGGAGCAAATCGGAATATTTCCAGTGGGTCATGTCGAGAGGCTTTGTGAGGTAGCTCTGGATAGCATCCGCAAAGGAGACTGGTACGTGACATGGCCGTCCTTGTACCGGCCACTGCAGCTGGTCCAATCCCTTGCCCCTGAGATCATCAACTGGTTATCCTACACACTGTACAACACCAAGAACGGGAGCTCGCCACTTAGCAAGAGGCTGCTAGATGCCACTGGCGCGAAACGGCTGTTCCCGGCTTCTCTTCGGCACCCGACTTTCAAGACGGAGAATATTAAAAGCAAAGATTAGTAAGCTAATTCGACAGAACAGTTGGATATCATCGTCGACATACTGGAAGCTACGATGTTTTCATCTTGTATGTACTGAATTCAGAAAGATTGTGAGAGCTGTATCTTTCGATTTGAAATACGTTTTAATAATTCTGTAAAAACTAGCAGGGTGATATGTGTATTTGCGCAGCTAAACATGTTACAAAATTTATAGTACTAAATGATACAGTTTAAGGTCTCTTTGGAATACAGGAATCGAAATGCAAAATCTAAAATTACAGGAATAGAAAAAACACAAGAATTATGTGGTATATCCAATTGAATCCTTTGGAATTATGTAACGTGGGAATTGTTCAACTGTACCTTTTGGATGTTTCAGAGGAAAAGGGTGCAAGATTTTAGAGAGAGACAGACACAAAAGAAAATTTCCATGAGGTTAGTTCTCATGTTAAATTTCCTCCCAAATTCATACGGATTGAGCCCTTTTGCATTATTCTCTCATAAAAAGAATATTGTTTTGCATATTGGTTTTTGGTATTTGTTTTCCATCAGCAGGAAAGGGACTACTCTGAAAACATTGTCACCTCAATCACAAAAAAAGGGACTCAATTAGGTTTACTAATTTGGTGCATTCTAATGGCAATACAAAGAACAGCCAACTTAAACATACATCAGTCTACGAAATAAAAAGAGTCTTGAAAAAAGATACATCGGGCACGTGGCCGTGGCATAATAAACACGATGACAAGGAAAAAGTCTATTTTCAATTTTCAACTGTAGCCTAAGTCTAAATTTTAACACGCAACTTTAAAATCATCTAAAACACAACCCTTAATTATTAAAACCATACAAAACACAACACGTAATCTATTCTGAATTTTTTGTACGGATAATCTATTTTTTATTTGAAATTACAGAAATATACCCGCGGGAAAATTTTTTACAAAAATAGGCTCAAGTCGCTTAATGGGAGGCGACGGGCCTATCGCTAACAGAAGCCGATTCGTCACTGTCGCTCTACCATCAGGTATCGCATCCATAACCCTCCCATTGGCGACTTTAATGCAGATCGCCCAATGGTTGAGCGACAGGATCAAACTCTCGCAAAAATAGTGAAAATTGGTGGAGATATTCTTCATTGATCCAAAAGCCTTCAGAAAAAAATTTGAGCAATTTCGGCTACGGGATCAAAAGTTATAGCAGTTTCAATCACTCCCCGTTTCCTCTCTTTGTGTTCCTCGATTGCTATAACTTTTGATCCCGTAGCCGAAATTGCTCAAATTTTTTTTCTGAAGGCTTTTGGATCAATGAAGAATATCTTCACCAATTTTCACTATTTTTGGCGAAGGTTTGATCCCTGTCGCTCAACCATTGGGCGATCAGATTAAAATCGCCCAATGGGAGGGCGATCGATGCGATGCTGATGGTAGAGCGACAGGGACAGAATCGGCTTCTGGTTGGGCGATAGGCTCCAGTTGCCCTTCCATTGGGCGACTTGAGTCTATTTTTGTAAAAAATTTTACCGCAGGTATATTTCTGTAATTTCGAATAAAAAATATATTATTCGTACGAAAAATTCAATCTATTCTAGGGCGATTTTGCCCTTACGGGCGGCCATGTGATGTGGCACTAGCAAAAATCGTATTAGAATGGGTCAAGGGATAGGTTAAATGGTGTGTTGGATTTGATTGTTAAGGATTGTACTTTAGACGGTTTTAAAGTTAGTAGATTGGAAAATAGAATCAAGCCATAACGAAAGATAATAAAATATACCTTTTCCCCAAAACAATGTAGCTGATTTTGGTGAGGTGACGCAATGAGAATCCACCGATCAAGGGACACAGCAACAACAAAAGACTGACACTTATGCCGAGATGCAGATCAAACGCCATAGCAAAAACTGCCCAAAACATCTAGACCTTGATGGAAAACAAATACAAAACTCAATATGCAAAACAGTATTATTTTTTACGAGTGAATGCAAAAAGGGTATTCTAAATCATCTAATCTATATCATTTGATACTACAATATTTGTAACATGTTTAGCTGTGCAAATGTACAAGTCACCTTGCTAGTTATAGGAATATTACGTCCAAGTGGACGAATCTGTCCGAGATGAGTTCGTCCCATCCCTAGAACCAAACATTAGGACGAGCCCCAAAACTGTGATGGTATCGTCCTATTTATCCTGATCAACCAATTCAAACGCAGCCTTAATACCCAGAACGGCATCAGTTATCCATCCATCCTGATCAACCAATTCAAACGCAGCCTTAATCCCCAGAACGCGTCAGTCATCGGGTATGCGGTATATCGGCTGGAGGAGATTCTGTCACTGCTGTCACCTGGGCTATGCAACAACAAAGCCTTCGGCTCGGGACTACCTTCTTCCTTCCCTTTCCATTTATCCTTGTCCTTGCCATCCCGGCCACAGCTCCACCGTACAGCTAAAGAAAGGTTTCTGTAGCTGCTGCCACTGCGAACTGCTGAACTCACAGAACAAACTCACAAGCACTGCTCAAACAAAGGTGAAAAAAATTCAGCATTGCTCACTGTCCAATCACATTCATAGCATCAACAAAGCCACTGTCTCAAATTCCCAACACAGGTATCACAAACAAATCACTGATTACATTTCAGGCTCCTCACTACTACCACAGGACATAGACAAACTGCATAACAAAATGCTACTACTGTCACTGCAAACTGCTTGCTGTTCACTGGCTCACTGCTCATTACTGCCTGACATTGCAACCTCAATACATTTCATACGGCATGGTATTCACATTAAAATTGTCATCTCAATCACAAATTGCACAAATGAACTATTTAGGATCGCTTTTTTATTAAAGACCAATTAGGGTTACCATTTTATTGTCGTTTGAACCATTTTATTGATAGCACAAGAAAAACAAAAACATTTCTGCTGGGATTACCAGCTTTACAAATAGAGCATACCAAGAAAAAAAAACAGCTTCTCTGACAGCAGCCTTACCCTATTTCGACAACAAGTCGCCTACCTTCTTGTGTTAGAGATATATGTATAGTTTGTTATTCCCCATTGTTATGAGGGGTTCTTTGCATATTTACCACATGTACTTTGTGTATATATACCGGCCCATTGGCCTCATATGAATACGAGCGCTATTCATAACATGGTATCAGAGCGTACCTAGGGTTTTCCCGTCGCCTCGCCGCCGCCGCCGTCGGCCGCCGCCGCCGTCGGCCCCGCCGTCTCCACCGTCGGCCCCGCCGACTCCTCGCCATCCTGCGCCCCCGCCGCGGCTTGGCGCCTCCGTCGGCCGCCGACTCCGCCCGGCTTGGCGCCTCCCGTCGGCTCGCCGACTCCTCCTACCGCCGCTTGGCGCCTCCCCGTCGGCCCGCCGACTCCTCTGCCGCCGCTGCGCTCGGCCTCGCTGCCGCCTCGCTGCCCCTGCCGCGATGGCGCCGCCCGTCGGCCGTCTCCCGCCCGGCACCGCCGCGCCCGAGGCCGCCGGTCGCCACTCCGCTCGAGGCCGTCGTCGCCGCCGCCGTCGCCGTCGCCTCGCCGCCACCTCGCTGCGTCGCCCCGCTCGACCTAGCTTTCCCGATCGGTCGGTGAAGTCAGTCGGTCGGTTTGTAAACCGACCGAAGAGAGAAAAAGCAAAAAAAAAAAAAGAAAAAAAAACGTCGTTCTAACCGCCGCGCCGTCCAGCGCCGCCTGTTAGACTTCGTTGCCTTGGTCGCCGCGCCGTCCAGCGCCGCCTACCAATGGGCACCGTTTCCCTCCCTCGCTGCCCGGTGATCTTTGATGGTGTTAATTACACCGACTTCGTGTCTCACATGCGCATTCACATGCGTGGTCTTCGTCTCTGGGGCATTCTCTCTGGCGATGTCACCTGCCCGCCTTGCCCTATTCCTCCGACGGAGCCTACACCTGTTGCGTTGCCCCCGACAGCTGATAAGGCTGCTGCTGATGAAGCTGATGATAAAGCTGCCTCTGCCTACCAGGAGGCTCTGGATTCCTACAAGGATCGTCTGACCGTCTACACTCAGTGGTACGATGACGACGCTCGCCTTCTTTGTCTTCATCGCCGATGTCCACCTCGCTTCTCTTCTGAGATGGTGGGACTCCCTTCGGCTTTCCAGATGTGGACTCATCTTCGTCAGCGCTACGAGCCCTCTGGTGATGCCCTGTACCTGTCCGTGGTCCGCCAGGAGCACTCTCTTCAGCAGGGTGATGCTACTGTTGACGCCTTTTACGCTCAGAGTTCTGCTGTCTGGCGTCAGTTGGACTCACTGTAATATCCTGAACGTCTTTACGGCGCAAGTTTTTAAAATAATCGCGGAGTCGCCGGTTTTTCGGTAAATCGCGGGAAGGAAAAAATAAAAATTGTAGAACAGTGTAAAATGAATAAAATAAATTAAAAATTAAATTAAAACCTCTGAATGAGCTGCCTGGGGAGTGGGCCGACCGCCTTGGGCCGGAGGCCCAAGGGGTGGCCGCACCTCCCCTCCCCCTCCCCAAAAACCCTAGCCCTTTTTCTCCCCCCTCTCCCATCCCTTTGCAGCCGCCACCCCCCTTCCTCCACCCCCTGGGCGCAGCCCTCTTTCCCCCTCCATCAGCCCCCCCACAGTGCTGCTGCCATTGGAGCCAAGGAGAGGAAGGAGAAGGAGAAGAAGGAAGGAGAAGGAAGAAGAGGAGGAGGAGGAGGAAAAAAAGGGGTGATCCATCATCTAGGTAATTTTTTCTCATCCCAAACCCTCTGTTATATGGAATAATTAGGGTTCTTGGCACGGATTTTGAAGGTAGTTAATAGATTAATTGCCCGATTAGAGATTAGCTGATGTCTGCCTGTAGATTGATTCGCGCAGCGTGTCTGTTCGCGAGGTTTTGACCTAGTAAACGAATTTTCCTGCGGACCTTCCCAAAAGGAAAGTTGTAGAGGACTTCCAGATGCATATCCTATATTTGTTTCGGAATTTTATGCCTTGTTATGTGGGAGTTACAGGGTCGGGAATACTGCTGTTCGTCAGGCGAGCAGATTGGTACAGACCGACGGTAATCTGGGAATTAGAGGTCGTAAATGATTTTTATGACCATGTCCGTAATTGAGAAAGTTGTAGATAATTTAGAGATCTAGCTGCTGTATAAAATTCATAATTTTTAGACCCTTTTACTGATGTTGGGACGCATTTGTTTATTGCTGTCCAATCTGCCCGAACAGAGTTCTTCCTCTGTTTTGGGGCATTAAATTACACCTAGCTGTGATCAAAATAAAAATAGGTGTTCTACATGAAAAATGTAGTCTTTTAAGTGATGAATCCAGAGAGATATCGTTTGCTGTAAATGAATCAATATTTTTAAAGTTACGAAAATGTTAAGCAGCGCTGCAGCAGAGGGCAATTTGTTGAATTGTTGAGCGGAGAGGAGTTTTTGCGGGTTCGGGGTTCTAGCGACGTTTTTAATTATTAATGTCATGTTTGTATGCTGTAGCTGTGTGCTGAGAGTTGCCTTTTGGACAGGTGGTCTTGTCCTGAGCGCTCTTGATTTTACTTAACCGTCGGTTTGAGGCAAGTAAACGTAGCGGTGGTTGCTACCGTTTAACTTGTTATTCCTTCTACTTGCAGTTTACATTATTATCGTAATTTGATACATTATGCCATGATTGCATGATAATTTAATTGTGGAGATGGTAGCAAGTACTTATCCATTGATATGTTGATAATCTGCTAGTAGCCATGTGGAAATCTTGCTTAATGTTATAATGTGGAACATGAAAATAACATGTGGTGGATGTGGATATGTCGTGAGCATGTTGATGCTCCTTTGAGGATGGATTAATGTGATTTGTGATTATCATATCATATCATGTCATATGCATATGTGGATGTCGCCGCACATAGCCGCGATCGATCAGTCTGACATCGTATATTGCCGTAATACGATGCACCTCTTATCCCGCTGGAAGCATCGTATATTGCCGTGTACGATGCACCTCAAATCCTGCCCTGAAAGAGTGATGTGGAGCATAGCATTCATTTGCATTGCATTGTGGAAAGATTCATTTGCATACATATGCAATATGTTGTGGTGAAGTTATTTTGTGGAATATTCAACTCATAGTTGTAATGTGGATTATACAACCGTAGTTGTAATGTATTATTGGCTCATGTGAGCTATTTGTGGTATGAGGATTATGGTTGTGGACGTGGAATGGGGTTCATCCCTTGTGTGCAGTAAGGGTTGTGATTGTGGCATGAAATTCTTTTCTCTTGTATTAATTGTTGATAACAATTGTGGATGTGAGAAATAATAAAGTGTTGAAGTAAAACATACATATGTTTTATTGCTTTTACTAGTGGTAGTGGTTGAGAATTTAAAGTAGTCAAACAAGATTTATTTGTTAATGCTTTAATGTCATTGATGGTGATTTGAGGTTGAGGATAATAACATTGTAATTGTGGAAGAATGTTGATGATTAACCTATTGTGGTTTGTGGAAGATTAAATGTTTCATTTGCATTTAATTGTGGAAGAATGTTGATGATTAACCCATTGTGGTTTGTGGAAGATTAAATGTTTCATTTGCATTTAATTGTGGATAAAATGACTGCATTCATATGCCAATTAAATCTGAAATTGAAGAGGTATGATTCATGAAAATTTGTGGTGGTTTAATAATTGTGGACATGAATTATGGTTGTAGTTGTATGGAATTATAAATGATGATGTATAATTGTTTGTAGTTTGAATAGCCTGTTAAACAGTTTGCTTGCTGAGATTTTTATCTCACCCTTGTTTCCCCCTCCTGCAGTGGACTTTGAGCATGCATGGGAAGGGTAGAACGACATCACACCGATGCACGTGAATCATATTTTTATGCTGTAATAAAGTTGAAAGGATTCTAGACCTTGCATAGCTTTGTTTACATTATCTTAATAATGTTAAATTTGTGAACTATGTTTTAGATTAAAATGTTGGAGGATGTTTTAAATAGTGAATTGCTATCACTATCCTGTTATTCCTTAGTTGCTTATGCTTCCGCTTATACTATCTTGTTTAGTAATTGTTGCGCTTTATTTATCTTGTAAATTGGCTCGTTATAGAGCGATTTTAGTAGCATCCCAGGTAATGTGGGTCCTGGGTGTTACTGATTAATATCGAGCGGGCGTTAGGTCCGTGGTAATTAAATTATTAAATTGACACACTGGTGCACATTAGGATGGGATGGGTCAAGCATTGCATTTATGCTTTTGACATGTTGTATTGATGATTTACATTGTGAGATAACCTTGTATGATTATTATTTGCTCCTATGACTGTTATGAGTGAAGAATTGTCAATGATAAGATGTAGAGGTTGTATTTGCTGCCTTGGCATTGCCAGTTATACCACTTGTTTGTAGCATGGGGATTAGCGATGTAGTTACCTCGGGTAACTTAGTTGCGGATGTTGTGAGTGAGTTTATTTAGAAATGTTGATATCTTCCTTGAGTTGATTTTGGCCAATTCTTTGTCTATTGCAGTTAATGAATTTCTCTTGAGTTTGTGGTTCATTGTAGTTGAGGGTTTGCAATTGGTCTCTTATCTGTTCGTTGAAGCAATTATTGTTTCTTTTCGGACTAGTAAGACACTATTGCTGCTTGTGAATATTGTTGATTTGCAAGGTTAGTCCCTTTGTGGGAATTTTGTCTTGTTGTGAATCATGACTCATTGGTTCGCTTGGTATTTTTTACCAATAAAAGTTTTGTGTTGCAAACTCATTAATATGTTAAAGCCTTGGATCTATGTATTTTTTAGATTATTTCGGGTGTTGAAGTTTATTTCCATTCCTTTCTGAAAGAGAGTGTTAAAACCTTTGTGGTGTTTTGCTATGCTTAAGTGGAAGGTGGTAATCATATAAACTAATTCATAAGGTATGAATTATCAAGTTGAGATGTTAGCGTGGTGCATAATTAATTTCAACTAGCATTCTTGGAAGTGTAGTTGATTAATGTGATATTGCCTTGTAATAGTTTCTAGAAGAACTGTGATTAAGAATTTGTCTATACATGATTGGAACTCATGGAGTTATTGAGGAGTGTGCAAAAGAATTGGAATGATTATTATGATTGTTTAAATTTCTATCATGTTGGATAAATTGAATTATTTTTGTTTATAGTAATTAATCTGACCGTTTGGAATGATTAAGTAAGGAGGTGTTGGAATATTGCCTTGGTAATATTAACCTTTAATTTGTCCTTTATTTAGATACTTTATGAGCATGTACAATTGCTAGATTCATCTATCTTTCACCATGCTAAATTGTTGAAATATGTATAAAGAAATAGAGGAAGGTGGATGTATTGACTTGTAGAATCTTGTCTTACAAAGTGGTATTATTGAAGTTTAAAGTTATTTCGTTCTAATTTCGAGCGTAAGGTGGGATCTGAATCTATGCTCATGATTGTTTTATGATTGTAAAACGGAGTTAGGATCATGAATGTTGTTATGATAAAATAATAACAATTATTGCTAGTAATGACTAGAGTACAATCAATTTGTGCTAAATTAGAGTTGAGCATCAATAAGAATTGAATATATGGAATCTAATAAGAGATTCATACTAGCATGTTTGTGAGATTGTCATGTTCTAGCATCATCTTGTTTAAAAGCTTTGATTTAATATGGTGGCTTATGCACTAGGATTTCCTAGATTAAGTAGTCGCAATCTTACTCGGATAATAGAAACATGATGAAGTGATTTCTTATGTTTCTTTTGGAAAAGTTTATGAAGGATTTGTGGATATGATGATGCTTGTTAAGAATGTATTATTCCGATGTTAGCATGATGGTTAGTTGTGGTTGTGATGATAATGTTGAATGTTCCTTAAATAAAAGAATTTGATAACTTCCATGATACTACTTAAATCAAAAGTTTTGAGATTTGCGTGCGCAATCTTTTGATCTCATGACTTATGTGGCAGCTGAAATTGTTTGAGCAAAGTGATGTGTTGAGAGCTTTATTAGTTCTTAAGGGATTAACGTGTTGTGGTCTTTAAATCACTTTTGTTGGAATTGTCAAGGTGATACCGTAATCAAAGAAAGTTGTTCTCTTTGTTAAAAGAAAGAGTGCGTAAAAGTATTGGAGGTTGAAGTCATGTCATGCAATTTTTAGGTTTGTTTGACTTCTTAATTTCGCCGCATAAGAGCTTCTTGAACTCAAATGGCAATATTTTTTCCGTCGCCTAAGAGTTTCTTGAGCTCAAATGGCATCTGTATTCTTATTGGTTGAGATTTGGTATTTTCTTCTTGAGGGCATGTGCCTTCAACTGTGATCTTATCTTTTGCTATCCAAGATTGTTGCTATTTCTTTTGGTCTTGCATTTATTGCGGATGGTAGCATCATCCTCTGTGCTGAAATTTACTTCTTTTGCCTCTTCTAAGAAAGGGTAATCAATTTGGGTTGTAAAGTCCTTTAAGAGGTGTATGGCATCTAGTTGGTGTGGTCATGTGATTGATTTTGGTGAGAATGTGGGTGTGATATGAATTTGAGTTGTTATCCTTAAAAGGATTGAGGTGTTTTAGGAATTATCTGTCAAAGTAATTCCATTGGTCGTTGTCTTGGCTAGAATGTATTTTTGTGGAGACAGTAGAGTCTCTCTGCAAGGGTGTGGATGATGTACTCAGTTTGAGCGCATTGTCGAAGTTGCCAACCTAAGATAAAAGAGTTGGTGTGTTGGGTGATGATTTGAAAATCCTTGGTTCGAGGAAGTTAAATTTCCAAAGGGAATGGATTGGGAATTTTTAATAACTCGAGCAGAATATGCTCTCTTGATTCTTGTTTAAACTGTGTGTTTATGGCAGAGGTCATCTGCAAATTGAGTTGTTATATGTTGTGGTGTATTCTTTTCCAGTTAGGAAAAGAAAATGATTGTTTTGGTCTGTCGAGTGATTTTCACTCTTGGCTCGTCTGATGTGGTTTTTCCAAATGTCTATTTGGAGAGTGTGAATGGTTTTGTTGTGAATCCTTTGTTTTGGATTGTGGTCCTTTGAAGGAAGGTTGTTTGCTAGTATGTTGCTTGAGAATCCTTTATTCCTCTTTTGGTTGGGTTCCTTCTGCGAAGTTATTGTTCGTGCTTTGAGTAATGTTATGAGTGGAATCTGTGGTTGAATTCTTTAAAAGGGGTACAATGTATTATCCTGATTATAATAAACAGAGGAAAATGTTGTAGGAAGGAGGATGGTATTAGATAGTGGCTTGATAGTTGCGGCGGAGAATTTTGTGAGAACGGCAGATCTCATTGGCGCTCAGAGCCGACAAAAGAGTTGCGGTGCTCCCTTCGGATGTTCTATCCTTGGGATGCTCTTTCTTGTGGTTGTTCTTTCCTTCATTGCTCTTTTCTTTGTTGTTCTCTTGGTTTGTGGTTTGAGGAGTTAGATTCGAGGACGAATCCTTTTAGGTGGGGAGAATGTAATATCTCGAACGTCTTACTGGCGCAAGTTTTTAAAATAATCGCGAGTCGCGGTTTTCGTAAATCGCGGGAAGGAAAAAATAAAAATTGTAGAACAGTGTAAAATGAATAAAATAAATTAAAAATTAAATTAAAACCTCTGAATGAGCTGCACGGGAGTGGGCCGACCGCCTGGGCCGGAGGCCCAAGGGTGGCCGCACCTCCCCCCCCTCCCAAAAACCCTAGCCCTTTTTCTCCCCCCTCTCCCATCCCTTTGCAGCCGCCCCCCCCTTCCTCCACCCCTGGGCGCAGCCCTCTTTCCCCCATCAGCCCCACAGTGCTGCTGCCATTGGAGCCAAGGAGAGGAAGGAGAAGGAGAAGAAGGAAGGAGAAGGAAGAAGAGGAGGAGGAGGAGGAAAAAAAGGGGTGATCCATCATCTAGGTAATTTTTTCTCATCCCAAACCCTCTGTTATATGGAATAATTAGGGTTCTTGGCACGGATTTTGAAGGTAGTTAATAGATTAATTGCCCGATTAGAGATTAGCTGATGTCTGCCTGTAGATTGATTCGCGCAGCGTGTCTGTTCGCGAGGTTTTGACCTAGTAAACGAATTTTCCTGCGGACCTTCCCAAAAGGAAAGTTGTAGAGGACTTCCAGATGCATATCCTATATTTGTTTCGGAATTTTATGCCTTGTTATGTGGGAGTTACAGGGTCGGGAATACTGCTGTTCGTCAGGCGAGCAGATTGGTACAGACCGACGGTAATCTGGGAATTAGAGGTCGTAAATGATTTTTATGACCATGTCCGTAATTGAGAAAGTTGTAGATAATTTAGAGATCTAGCTGCTGTATAAAATTCATAATTTTTAGACCCTTTTACTGATGTTGGGACGCATTTGTTTATTGCTGTCCAATCTGCCCGAACAGAGTTCTTCCTCTGTTTTGGGGCATTAAATTACACCTAGCTGTGATCAAAATAAAAATAGGTGTTCTACATGAAAAATGTAGTCTTTTAAGTGATGAATCCAGAGAGATATCGTTTGCTGTAAATGAATCAATATTTTTAAAGTTACGAAAATGTTAAGCAGCGCTGCAGCAGAGGGCAATTTGTTGAATTGTTGAGCGGAGAGGAGTTTTTGCGGGTTCGGGGTTCTAGCGACGTTTTTAATTATTAATGTCATGTTTGTATGCTGTAGCTGTGTGCTGAGAGTTGCCTTTTGGACAGGTGGTCTTGTCCCTGAGCGCTCTTGATTTTACTTAACCGTCGGTTTGAGGCAAGTAAACGTAGCGGTGGTTGCTACCGTTTAACTTGTTATTCCTTCTACTTGCAGTTTACATTATTATCGTAATTTGATACATTATGCCATGATTGCATGATAATTTAATTGTGGAGATGGTAGCAAGTACTTATCCATTGATATGTTGATAATCTGCTAGTAGCCATGTGGAAATCTTGCTTAATGTTATAATGTGGAACATGAAAATAACATGTGGTGGATGTGGATATGTCGTGAGCATGTTGATGCTCCTTTGAGGATGGATTAATGTGATTTGTGATTATCATATCATATCATGTCATATGCATATGTGGATGTCGCCACACATAGCCGCGATCGTCTGCGTCAACATCGTATATTGCCGTGTCGATGCACCTCTTATCCCGCGGGAAGCATCGTATATTGCCGTAATACGATGCACCTCAAATCCTGCCCTGGAAAGAGTGATGTGGAGCATAGCATTCATTTGCATTGCATTGTGGAAAGATTCATTTGCATACATATGCAATATGTTGTGGTGAAGTTATTTTGTGGAATATTCAACTCATAGTTGTAATGTGGATTATACAACTTCGTAGTTGTAATGTATTATTGGCTCATGTGAGCTATTTGTGGTATGAGGATTATGGTTGTGGACGTGGAATGGGGTTCATCCCTTGTGTACGGTAAGGGTTGTGATTGTGGCATGAAATTCTTTTCTCTTGTATTAATTGTTGATAACAATTGTGGATGTGAGAAATAATAAAGTGTTGAAGTAAAACATACATATGTTTTATTGCTTTTACTAGTGGTAGTGGTTGAGAATTTAAAGTAGTCAAACAAGATTTATTTGTTAATGCTTTAATGTCATTGATGGTGATTTGAGGTTGAGGATAATAACATTGTAATTGTGGAAGAATGTTGATGATTAACCTATTGTGGTTTGTGGAAGATTAAATGTTTCATTTGCATTTAATTGTGGAAGAATGTTGATGATTAACCCATTGTGGTTTGTGGAAGATTAAATGTTTCATTTGCATTTAATTGTGGATAAAATGACTGCATTCATATGCCAATTAAATCTGAAATTGAAGAGGTATGATTCATGAAAATTTGTGGTGGTTTAATAATTGTGGACATGAATTATGGTTGTAGTTGTATGGAATTATAAATGATGATGTATAATTGTTTGTAGTTTGAATAGCCTGTTAAGCAGTTTGCTTGCTGAGATTTTTATCTCACCCTTGTTTCCCCCTCCTGCAGTGGACTTTGAGCATGCATGGGAAGGGTAGAACGGCATCACACTGATGCACGTGAATCATATTTTTATGCTGTAATAAAGTTGAAAGGATTCTAGACCTTGCATAGCTTTGTTTACATTATCTTAATAATGTTAAATTTGTGAACTATGTTTTAGATTAAAATGTTGGAGGATGTTTTAAATAGTGAATTGCTATCACTATCCTGTTATTCCTTAGTTGCTTATGCTTCCGCTTATACTATCTTGTTTAGTAATTGTTGCCAGTTTATTTATCTTGTAAATTGGCTCGTTATAGAGCAGTTTTAGTAGCATCCCAGGGTAATGTGGGTCCTGGGGTGTTACACTCACTTCGCACTGCTGGCTGTCGTACCTGTCCGTGCTGCCTGGAGGTACGTGCTGATCTGCAGTTTCAGCGGGTTTACGAGTTCCTTACTCGCCTTCGTCCTGAGTTCGAGCAAAGGCGTGCCCAGCTCCTTGCACGCCACCCTCGTGTCACTCTCCTGGAGGCTCTTACCGAGATACGCGCAGAGGAGACTCGTTTGAGTGGTGCTGGTCTGATGCCACTCCCCTCTGTGCTCGCCGCTCGTCCGCCTGCTACACTGCCTCCTCCAGCGGCTACCACAGGTGGTGGTGGCCGTCCTCCGTCTGGAGGTGGCCGTCCTCACTGTTCCTACTGCGACAAGGATGGCCACACTGAGTCCCAGTGCTACAAGAAGAAGCGGCATCTTTCACGCCGTTCTTCTAGGCACTAGTGCTTCTCGACGGCGTCGCCTCGACTTCTTCAGCGGCTTCTCTCACCGAGCGGAGAGATAGCCGACCGGCGCCGCTTGCCGCCGGTTCTCCTCGGCGGTGTTCTGCGAGTTCTCTCTCGATTCTTGAGCACCGAGAGACCACCTCCTACACAGTCAGGTACCTCCCCATGGATTCTTGATTCTGGAGCATCTTTTCACATGACTCCTGATTCTTCCACTGTCTTCTATTAAACCTCTTAATTCTCCATCGGTGTTCTTACTGCTGATGGTACATCTCTTTCGTCTCTCAGTCGAGGATCTCTTAGCAACTCATCTTTTCATGTTCCTTCATTGCTCATGTTCCTCGCCTTACCTTGCGCCTTCTTTCTCTGGGGACATCGACCTTGGTTATCGAGTTATTCTCGACTCGACTCTTGTTGTGTTCGGGATCGCCACACGGGAGCTCGGTTGGTTCGGCCCTCGCGCGTGACTCACGGCGTCTCTCGGAGCTTGATCGCTTCATCTTCCTTCCGCTGCCACCGCCGCCGCCTCTCTCTCTTACGCCGCCGTCTACCGGCTCTTTCCAGCGGTGGCATCACCGTCTTGGCCATCTGTGTGGATCTCGCCTGCCGTCCTTAGTTCGTCGTGGTCTTAAGGGTCTGCCTCAGAGACGTGTCTTTAGATTGTCGTACGTAAGTTAGGTAAATGATTCAGCTTCCTTATCCTCATAGTAAGACTGTGTCTCAGCGTCCTTTTGATCTTGTTCATTCAGATGTTTGGGGTCCGGCTCCCTTCGTTTCGAAAGGGGGTCATCGTTATTATATTATTTTTATAGATGACTTCTCTCGCCACACTTGGATATATTTCATGTCTTCTTGTAGTGAGGCCTTGCCTATCTATAAACAATTTGCCACTATGATACACACACAGTTCTCCACTCCTATTCGTGTCTTTCGTGCTGATTCTGCTGGCGAGTACCTCTCTCGTCACCTGCGCAGCTTCCTTGCTGAGCAGGGCACTCTCGCTCAGTTTTCTTGTCCTGGTGCTCATGCTCAGAATGGTGTCGCTGAGCGCAAGCATCGTCACCTCCTTGAGACGGCTCGTGCTCTGATGATCGCCGCCTCTATTCCACCTCACTTTTGGGCGAGGTCGTTTCCATCGCCACCTATCTCGTCAACATTCAGCCCTCTTCTGCTCTTAAGGGTGCGATCCCTGTTGAGCGTCTCTGTGGTCTTCTTCCTGACTACTCTGCCCTTCATATGTTTGGCTGCGTTTGCTATGTTCTCCTCGCCCCTCGAGAACGTACCAAACTGACCGCTCAGTCTGTTGAGTGTGTCTTTCTGGGGTACAGTGCTGAGCACAAGGGCTATCGGTGCTGGGATCCTGTTGGTCGTCGGATACGGGTTTCTCGGGATGTGACTTTCGACGAGTCTCGTCCATTTTACCCACGTCCTGCCTCTCCTTCGGCTTCCTCTGTGGAGTCTCTGTCTTTCTTGACCTTTCCAGATACTCCTATATCTGTTTTGCCCACGTCCACCTGTCCTACTGAGTCTTCATATATTCCCCCTGTGGCCTCTCCGCCGTTGTCGCCGCCTGTGTCGTCTCCTACGACTCCCCAGGCTCCTCCCACTATAGTCTACACTCGTCGACCTCGTATTGAGGATCTTCCAGATGAGTCATCTTCTTCTGATGTTCCATCTTCTTCTGATGCCCCATCTTCCCCTGATGGGTCATCTTCTCCTCGCTACGCTCTCCGCGATCGCCAGTCGATTCGGCCTCCTGCCCGTTTTGCCTTTGCTGGCGCAGCTACTCGTGAGCCTGTCTCCTATCGGGATGTTGTTACTCACCACGAGTGGCAGCTTGCCATGGCCGAGAGATTGCTGCCTCGAGCGCACCGGGTACTTGGGATCTTGTTCCTTTTCCATCCCATTCTCATCCCATCACATGTAAGTGGGTCTATAAGATTAAGACTCGCTCTGATGGCTCTCTTGAGCGCTATAAGGCGCGTCTTGTTGCTCGTGGTTTCCAGCAGCAGCATGGTGTTGACTACGACGAGACTTTTGCTCCTGTGGCCCACATGACCACTGTTCGCACTCTTCTTTCGGTGGCGTCTGTTCGCCATCGGTGCATTCTCAGCTTGATGTCAAGAATGCCTTTCTTAATGGCGAGTTGCGTGAGGAGGTCTACATGCATCCGCCACCTGGGTATTCTGTTCCTGAGGGCATGGTCTGTCGCCTTCGTCGCTCTCTCTATGGCCTTAAGCAAGCCCCCCGTGCTTGGTTTGAGCGCTTCTCCTCTGTGGTTACTGGTGCTGGATTTTCAGCTAGTGATCATGATCCTGCGCTCTTTGTCCACACTTCGTCTCGTGGTCGGACTCTTCTTCTCCTGTATGTTGATGATATGATCATTACGGGAGATGATTCTGAGTACATTGCCTTTGTTAAGGCTCGTCTTAGTGAGCAGTTCCTTATGTCGGATCTTGGTCCTCTTCGTTATTTCCTTGGGATTGAGGTTACTTCCACTCCAGATGGTTTCTTTATGTCCCAAGAGAAATATATTCAGGATCTTCTTGACCGCGCCTCTCTCACTGATCAGCGTACTGTTGAGACTCCCATGGAGCTCAATGTTCACCTCCGACTCTCTGATGGCGAGCTTCTTTCTGATCCGACTCGCTATCGTCATCTTGTTGGGAGTCTTGTCTACCTTGTCATTACTCGTCCAGATATCACTTATCCAGTTCATATTCTGAGTCAGTTTGTTTCAGCTCCCACTCAGGTTCACTACAGCCACCTTCTTCGAGTTTTGCGATACCTTCGTGGGACTATCTCTCGCCGTCTCTTCTTTCCACGTTCCAGCTCGTTACAGCTTCAGGCCTATTCGGATGCTACTTGGGCCAGCGATCCCTCTGATCGCCGGTCTATCTCTGCTTACTGTGTTTTTCTTGGTGGTTCTCTTATTGCCTGGAAGACGAAGAAACAGACTGCAGTGTCCCGTTCGAGTGCAGAGGCTGAGTTGCGAGCTATGGCTCTCTTGACAGCAGAGATTACTTGGCTACGGTGGTTACTTGAGGATTTTGGTGTTTCGTCACTACACCGACCCTCTCTTGTCGACGATGACAGTGCTATCGGTATTGCTCGTGATCCCGTGAAGCATGAGCTCACCAAGCACATTGGAGTTCATGCTTCTTTCATGAGGACTTGTGTGCATGATCAGGTGATTACTCTTGATATGTGCCTTGAGCTTGAGATAGCGGATTTCTTCACGAAGGCCCAGACTCGAGCACAGCACAGCTTCTTTCTCTCCAAACTCAGTGTTGTTGATCCACCATGAGTTTGAGGGGGGTGTTAGAGATATATGTATAGTTTATTATTCCCCATTGTTATGAGGGGTTCTTTGCATATTTACCACATGTACTTTGTGTATATATACCGGCCCATTGGCCTCATATGAATACGAGCGCTATTCATAACATTGTCGGCCCATATGGAGATCCTACAACAACAATTTGTTTGCAAGTCATGTTTTTGGCCAAACAGAATATGTGAATGGGCAGAGGCAAGGTTTGATACTAGACAAGCCATTTTGCTTAGGGGATACCATAACAAAGGGGATAGGTTCTTCAAATTTTTCAGCATTGCTACAAAATAACAGAACAACTCTGGATAAGTTTCAACAACATCAGATCAGCAATACAAAAGACCAATTCAATTCTCTTGTCCTAACAACCATTGAACACCTCTACATGCTCACAAGTATCATCTGTTCAGATTCACCTACATTTCGGTTGTTGTATGGAATCACATCATACACTCAGATGAGAATGGACAACATCCAAGACACCATGCGGTGCTTATTTAGACTTAAAAGCTCAATCTTATGTTGTTTTTTTTTTGCAATGTAGCAGCTGTAAATATACTGTATTTGATGATAGTTTTTTTAGCGTAATTAATTTTTTTAATAAAAAATAAAAAATTTATATCATCACAGACAATATAAAAGAATAAGAAAAAAGAAAAATGCAAAACAACCAAAAGACTAAAAAACGAAATTAAGAAGTCAGAAGCAGAAGTTTAAATGAGCAAAAGATATCATTATGGACAATATAAAGAAATACATGATTGTTTGGCAAAGAGTGGAATTGCGAATTCAACAAACTTATTACAAATTGTCGTCGAACATGACAACGGCACGCTGAATGATAATAGCGAGGGCACGATCCTCCCTAGCCTCACCGAACCTCCTCTCGCACATACCACGTGTCCCATGGACGTATATGGACTGCTTTTTCATAGGCTTCACGATTTCAAATTATCGTAACAAATTTTAGTAATTAGCAACATACTTACATACATCGGAAAAATACAATAGAGCTTAATAACATTTTTTTGAGAGCGAGCACTGTGGTCGCCGAAACATTTTTTTGAGCTTAATAACTTCATAATGAAGGAATTGCATTTGCGTATGAATAGTTTGTCTTAATAAGATTTAATCTTTATATGGAATAAGAAAACCCAATTAGAAGGGGAAAAAATACTTTCGGCTGCTTCACGATATCACCCATAAGAACATGCAGAAGGCTATCTTTTGGATTATTACCACATAGCATGATCCAAACAAGACAAAAAATAGTTACACCTAGAATAGCCAAGATTCAAACCTCAATGCTGGAATTGGCATGACTAATTTGCACTATTCGAAAGTGACATAATACAACTTATTGAACAGTTCGGTCTACATTTCAATGAATCAGCCAATTGTCACATCCGGCCAAATCCACGGCTGACAAACATATTAAGCCTTAGGAAAAGAAGAAACTTAAAATTACAAAATGCAAAAAAAAACACTATTGAGATTGCTAAAAGGTATGCAGGTGCCATGATGTAAGGTTGATGAGGCCAACTAGAGAAGGTGAATAGAGGGTGCACAACCTCTATAGTCGACATCCTTTTCTTTCTAGACGGTAAGCCTAATAGAATAAGAGACCAAACTCTGATACCATTTATAAGATCGAGTAAGCCAACTAGTGGGTGAATAGGCGCTTTTCCAATTTCTATGGCTAAATCCGAGTTTTAGATGCGGAAGCATAAATCAAATCGGTTTTGCTCAATTAAGATCTAGATCATTTAGTTTCACTAAGTATACCAATAACCTAAGCTAATGTCAAGATTTGCAATCCTAGAGTGACAAGCAATCAATGCAATTATAGGAATGTAAATTGTAAGAATGTAAATGAGCACAAGAAAATAAATCACAATTGACGTGGTCTCTTTTTACTGTGGTATTCAAATACTTACCAGCCTCGCATTGTTCACATTGAGGTAAACTCAACCAAATTGGATCGGTTCCACAAATTAAAGCCAAACACTACAAATCTACTAGTGGTAGCTCTTTCCCCCTCCAGTAGGTGAGCTTCAACCATCATAAGTTTCTTGAGAAGATCACCAGACCACGATGCCTTCACACTGTTTAGGAGTCAGCAACCTCTACAAGTAATAAATTAATCCCTTTGTTTGACTCTCACCAAGTACAACACATGTACAAGTGTATACTCAATCCACCTCTAAAAATAATATATGTTACTAGAGACTTCTCTCCTTTCTCATAAGGTGCAGCACATACATAATTGAGAAAAGAAACTTACACTAGCTCAAAAGAATAAAATAGGATGCACCAAACTTACTCCCAATCGGCCACAAGGGGTATTTATAGCCCCACAACAAAAACTAGCCGTTGGGAAAAGATTTCAACAAAAACATCCTTGTTGGTCTAACCGTCAACACATGGCCGGTTGAATCGGCCTCCATTGCAACGACAAGAAAACTAGCCTTTACAGACAAGCCCAGTCAGACCGCACACATAGGGTCTGGTCGGACTGCACAAAACAACGTTGGTCAGATCGCTTAGGTAAAACTCAAAGACGCACCAAAAACATGCTCTATGAAAAAAAAGATTCCAGCTACATAGCCTGATAGGACCGCTCCACCAGTCTGACCATTGGGAGTGGGCCGGTCAGACTGCTCACATAGAGTCGGTCAGACCGCTGGTCAATCTGACCGATGACCTAGAACTAGTCGTATCGCTAGTCGGTCTATCCACTAACATAGAGCCAGTCGTACCACCTTGAAATTTTTAGCAAAAACAAAAATACATGTACATCAACAAATTTGCAAAATACATTTGCAAATCATAGTACCGTGCAACCAATGGTCAAAGCATGATTCTCAACAAGTTGCCAAATATATTTACACACTTTAGAATCATGACACAGGGTTTAGGGTCATAAACTCAAACATTTGCAAAACACATTTACAAACCTAAGTCATATGCTACAAGGATTATGCATGAGCTTTAACTATTTGTAAAATACATTTGCAAACTTTAACATCACACCATAAGAAGTAGGTGCATGGACTTCAACTATTTGCAAAACTCATTTGCAAACTCTAGTCACATGTTAAAGGTTAGATATGTATAATCATTAACTATTTACAAAACACATTCGCAAATACTAGCATTGCCACGGAGAACTAGAGCAAACGGGATTGAGCTATCAACATATGATAAGACTCAAACTGCTAGACAAGACCCTTTTTTATAGTACGTCAATCTACATTAGCAATCTGATCACCCAACCAAACAATGAGACTGGTAAAAGACTAGGAACGTATACTTAACCTACACTATATGTATATGTATATGTATATGTATATGTATATGTATATGTATATGTATATGTATATGTATATGTATATGTGCATAGGGAAGATATCCTGTGTAGTCATGCACTCGTGCACTGTTGGCCGTTTGATCTCCATCCAACATCACAAATGGATGTGTGTCACTTTCCACAAAAAAGGCCTACCCCTCGTGTTGAATTTGCAAATCCCCCCATCCTCCCTTCGCCCAACCTCTTCCCAAACCGGCTGCCCGTGCCCCGAGCCATCCCCTCCCATCCTCCCTTAACCCATCCTCTTAGAGCATCTCCAAGAGAGGCTCAATATTTTGTCCTCTAAAATCTCATATTGGGAGTCTTCCTAAAAAATTGTCCTCTAAATCTTTCCCCTCCTTCAGCAGCTCCTCTAAACTTGGATCCCTAAAATTACCATCTAGGCACTGTATATTTGATGGTGATCCACCTCAATTTTGGAGTACCAAAATTATTGGGCGTGTTTTTGAGTATCTGTTGGAGGCTTGTTTTTAACTTTCATACCCAATATTTGAAGATAAGGGGTGAGAAAGAGCATCTCTTGGAGATGCTCTTACCAGACCCACCGCCTGTCCCTTGAGCTGCCGCCCACCTCCGTCCCGAGCCACCGCCTTGACTCTCCCCCCAGTCACCACCCGCCACTGCCCCTACTCTCCCCAAGGCGCCCCCTGCTCTCCCTCTAGCCACCGCCCTCCTCCACCTTGACTCTCCCACAAGGTGCCCCTCCTCTCCCTCTAGCTGCTACCCGCCTTCCTCCCTGCTCCCCCCGCGGCCACCTCCCTCAATCTTCCTCCCCCAAGCCGCCTTCCCGAACCAAACCCTAGCCCTAGCCATATCCTAAATTCCTGAGCCCTCTCGCGCTCAACCTTAAGCAGCTGAATCTGCCGAGGTGATCCAACTATATTGTATACTTTTTTATTGTGTAATAACTAAGATGGTAATTCTGACATGTAGGAGAGAAAAGATTGGGGAAAAGCTATAACTAGTCAACTTATGTTTTTTGGCAATTGAGGGGGTATTATTGTTGTTGTGCATGCAAAAATGTTCTCTAAATTGTGTGTGGTATGTTTGGTGATGCTTTTAGCACTCAAAATCATCGAGTTATCCAATTCAACAAACTTAAGATGTACAAGCAAATGTCAAATTAAAGCTTAAGTGGACTGTAAACTATAGTATATACTATCCTTTCAACATAGACACATAGTTGTATACTTTTCAGTAGTACTTGTGGTAGTTCTAATATTTGCATTATTTTGAAGCTATAAGCCTATGACTATACTACATGATGAAATGCATCACACGCAGTTGAACATGTAGTTGATTGAATGCAGATTATGCTGTGGCCACATTGTAAAGAAGGTTGCACCAAGAGTGCAAACAATGTTTATACAAATGCATAATATTAATATTATAGTAGCTATAATCACTTTACGCTTTCTATCCAAGAAGAAATAAGATTTAGATGGTTGCTTTGTTTAGTCTTTGGTCTTCGTCGTGCACCCTATTTGGTGATAATCTTCTATACTTCCGTGTAATTAACTCCAGCTCGGTTTGCCATTTAGCCAAAAAGGTGGCGGCAGCATGAGCATGGCAAGGTGCTGGTGGTGCATACTTGCCGCATACCTCCTCCTCCTACAGCATGAAGCGACAATGAGCGCACAACATGGTACCGATGGCCGACTGCTTCTTCCCTGACAAGCTCCCTACCGACAACAATTTTTCCTTTGTGTAGTCCATTTACTTTGGTAAACTAGACCTTGTGTGAGAATGGAGAAGGTTTTTGTTATGTACATTTGGATTTGTGCGTTGTTACATGTTTTATTCAAAATTGTTGGATGGCATTGCCGTCTGTACCAATGCTTGATGTTCTTTGTTGAATAAAATACCATCTTCTTGCAAGAACCTTGTAACGACTGTTACATAAATAACGAGTTGTTATGTACATCTATTAGGATAATCAATGCTTCTGTGTCTTGCATTCAAGTTGGCAGCCCAAACACACTAGTCTTAAGATGAGAAAAACAAACTCAATTGACAAATCAGTAGTACAATGAAACATGATTGATCTAATACAAAGGGTACGTTGCCAGCAAGCAAGTCGACAATTCAGCATTCAAATAAGGCAAATGCCAGAAACAAAAGAGTGCAGAAATATTGGTAGTTGAACAATGCCAGGATAGTTAAGATTGTACCAATCAATTTAGTTAATGAGAATATAGCAAGTTCAAGAAATTTTGGATCAAATTTGGTTAGATCAAGTTTCACATGCTTGGGGTGGTTCAAGTCATTATAGTGACTAATGAATTCATTCTAAACAGATGTGAGGGCTGACCAAAACCAAAATAGGAGCTAAAACTAAAGTGATAAAATTAGGAATCGACAAAAGAAATGGTATAGTATCACTTGAATTGGGAATAGTGTCAGGTTCGAACATGCTCTTCAATTGGGAATTAAGCAAGCGGCCATCAGAAAGTTACCATTGAGATGTTTTCAAGGTACATCATAGCAAACCAAGAGAAAATGCAAATTCGATAGCACATAGCGTACATGACCATTTACAAAACTACAACTATACGGAACTCCAACTAGCATTGCGTACTTGGACATTTAACATAATACAACTACATTGAACTCTATGCTTCTTACTTGCTTGCCTCCACGCTTCTTCCCAGTTTATTTGGACAATTGCAGGCATCATGAAGCACCATTTGCTTGCAAATCTTGCACAAGTGTGGCACCTTTCCTCCTTGCTTCATACTAGCTTGTCTTTCCTCCATGCTTCTCCTTATTCTTTTGCTTCTCCCCCTCAAATCAATATCAGTAGGTGAAAGAATGTCAACCTTAGTAGGAATGTTGCAACCAATGAAGGTTTCATATTCCTCCTACCTTATGTTCTTAACAGTGGGGACCATTTGGTCAAGATGCGCATCTCGGTTAAAGACACTAAATATCATGTAGTCAATGCCTTCATCCAAGTGCTTGGCCTTCTGAATGAGATCTTCCAATTTATTTCATACAATCAAAATCTTCTTTCTCATTGCAACCTCAATGTGTCAATGGGCTTCTCTTCCAATAGGTTCCCTTGGCCATTGTAAACACTTTCCCTGGAAAAATTACAATTAGTCCACTGGTTTCAAGAAGAGTATAACAGGAAATATTGAGATATTTACATTTTGCACCTTTTTCCTATCTTTTCATAATGTAGTTTCTAGTCCGATAGGAGAAGAGCGGAAGTGCGATCTTTCAATCCAATCTACGTCGACAAAAATCCATGTCTCATGGCACGAGGGATATTGCGAGTTGATGATTCGGTAACTCATTTTGTTTTTCACCCCTCAACACTTGAATAAAATTGCATCATGGGATTCCTTTTGCCTCGAATAATTTGCATGGACAATTAGCTACTGTTGTAGGGGTGGCCCCCACCTAAGCCCAGCAGGCCTGTCAGAGGAATGTAAGGCCCAAAATGGGACATGTATAATGACATGAATACCCCTGAGGGGAGTACTCAGATGTAAGGGTATAATTGTAAAAGCACTCCCCATGTGGATGTATATATACAACACAGGCCAAGGGGAGAACCCCAACGCCATTACTCACCTAACTCTCCACTACCATACTCTCTCTCTGTTTGGTCTGTAACCATAACAGTTGGCGCCGTCCGTGGGGAGGACAAGAGCAAGCCTCGAGATCCGAAGGAGGATGGCACCAAAGAAAGCTTCACCATTGGCGGCGAAGAAGAAGAAGGCGGAAGCGGCGAAATCTCGCGTCAATACGAGGGTTTCGGCTTTAGCAGCTACAGGTACGGGTGGCGATGCAGGTGTGATGACTGTGAGCACCGGCGTTCACAACGCGACGTCCAACCCCGCCACCGGCGACACGACGCCCAACCCCGCCACCGCCGCGACGCCCAACCCCGCCACCGGCGACACGACGCCCAACCCCGCCACCGCCACGACGAACAACCCCGCCACCAGCGACACAACGCCCAACCCCGCCATGGTTGCCGCGCCACCAGACCCCGCCGCCACCGCCCCGACGACCAACCCCGACGGTGCCAACCGCGGCACGTCCACTTTCCCACCTGGCGCGGGAGCGGTCCAGGCGACGATGTGGGTCTCATCACCAGCTCCAGGGTCCTCCAGGACAACGCGGCGGGCAGCCTGGACGCGTAGGCCGTGGTCACCGCCGTGCCGATCGCGCCGCCGGGCGCACCAACGGCCCCAGCCACATCCGCGGTGGAGACCGCCCTATTGGCGGCCCTCAGCGCGTTTCAGCGGGAGCTGACAGACCTCCGCAGAGCTGTGCACAACATGCAAGAGGGCCGGAGCCAACACGTCCCCCCGGCGGTGGCATCGGAACCCGCTCCGGAGAGGGCGGACAGCCGCGACGCCCCTACATCTAGTCGCGTCCCATTACGGCGCGTAGACCCAGAGTCCCCGCTCTCCGCGGGCTTGCAGCAGGCGGCATGGCCTGAGGACTTCAAGTTCCCGAGCGTCATCGAGGCGTACAAGGGTGACTCTGACCCGCGAGAATTCGTGCGCGTGTATGAGACCGCTATCGAAGCCGCTGGTGGAGACAGCACCACGAAGGCAAAAGGACTCCCTCTCGCGTTACAAGGGGTGGCGCTATCCTGGTTCTTCACCATCGAACCACAGTCCATCTACGCGTGGGAACAGATCCGCGATCGACTCTACAACAACTTCCAGGGAAACTATGTTGAGCGTGTCGATGCGGACCAGCTCTTCGCAGTCAAGCAAAAACCTGAGGAGAGGCTCCGGGATTACTTCAAACGCTTCGTGAAAGTACGTTGTCAGGTCAAGGACGTCAACGAAACAACCGTCATCAACGCAGCGATACAAGGCCTCTGCCCGGGACCGATGGCCGAGTATAACACGCGCAAGCCCATTAAGATGGTCGCGAAGCTCTTCGACAAGATGGAAGAATACGCCAGAGCAGAAGAGGACGCGCGGCGGCGACACGGCGATGGCTCCGACACCAACAAGGCGGAAGGCTCGGCAAAGAGCGAAGGCTCGCCGAAGCAAGGCTCCTCGAAAGGCAAACGCAAGTAGGAGCAGTCGAAGGGCGCCTTCGAATGCAAAGATTCCCAACACAATGACTCGTCAGGCGATAGGCCCAAGTGCGACCAATGCAAGTCCAGGAAACCTCGTTACGTCTTTGACATCGAGGGCGGCTCCAAAGATAACGCCTCCGCAGGTCGCGGAGGCAGAGGGCGCCGGGGCCGCGCACGGGGGCGTGGGTGGGGTCGCGATGATAGAACCCGCGAAGAATACAACGACCAGCACCACGGGCAGTGGTGCGAAGTCCACGGCTGAGGCAACGATGACACGCACGCTTGCGCCACTATCGCAGCGCTCCGGCAGAGCGTCGCTAGGGACAAAAAACCCGAAGGCACGCGCGCTCGTCGTGGCCCACGTCCAACACCCCCAAGACCAAGGAATGCAGCCCCAGGAAGGCCTCCAGCGAATTCAGGCCCATGTGCAGCAACCTCGGGAGGGCCTCCTGCAATTACAAGCCCCGGAAGGAGCCCAGCGCAGGATCATAAACGTCATTTCTGGAGGCTCCTCATTGGAGTTCGCCTCGGTGCGACAACGGAAGGCCTACGCAAGGAGGCTGCACCACGTCGTGGCATATCCAGTGCAGGCGCTGCCAGAGTGGGCACAGCACGAAGTCACATTCACGCCCGCTGACGCGGAAGGCGTGGAGTTCCCCCACCAAGACCCTCTGGTTGTCCGGGTCCTCGTAGCAGGATGCGAGGTCAGGCGCGTCCTGGTTGATGGAGGAAGCTCTGCGAACATCCAGTTCGCCGCGGCCTTCGACCAGATGGGGATCCCTCGGAGTCGGTTGGGCCCTTCAGGCATTCCGTTGCAAGGCTTTGGAGGGCAACCTTTGCGCGCTTTGGGCCAGATATGCTTCCAAGTCTCCTTCGGCCAAAATGACAACGTGAGGAGTGAAGACGCCATCTTCGACGTGGTTGATATTGCATGCCCCTACAACGCCATATTGGGGCGGCCGCTCCTAAACACTCTCGGGGTAGTTCCACACCACGGCTTCCTATGCATGAAGCTTCCCGGACCGCGGGCCATCATCATCGTCCATGGCGACCAGGACATGGCTTGGCGCATAGAGCTTGGCGCCAGGGGTCCAGGCCACGCGGCTCGCCAAGGCACCTAGGCCGGCTGTGCAGATGCGGAGCCCCCAGGCGCCCTCGGAGAGCGTCTCGCACTCCCCGTGCACGAGTTGTCCCAGCAGCAGCGGCTCGTCAGCGGTCGCCCCCGTGCACGGTTATGAGTATAAACAAAGACACGCATCCACGCGCGCACTCTCTGTCAAAGACACAGGTATGAGTATAAACAAAGACACGCGTCCGCGCGCGCACTCTCCGTCAAAGACACGGGTATGAGTATAAACAAAGACGAGCAGAGGGACGCCTCCGCACGCACTCTACGGAGTATAAATAAGACGTAGCATTGAGGTCCGCCTTGGCACGCACCTCACCGCCCGCAACACACAGAGGCTTGCCTCCGCGCGCAGTCCACGGACTCTAAATAAGACATAGCGTTGAGGTTTGCCTCCGCACGCACTCCACGGAGTATAAAAAAGACGCGGATGCTATCCCTGCGCACTCTACGGAGTATAAACAAGACGCGAACCCCGCGCATGCATGGGCGTTGCTCCTATCTGTACTCTTCGGAGTATAAATAAGACGTGGATGTCGATCCCGCGCACTCTCCGAAGTATAAAAAAGACGCGGATGTTATCCCAACGCACTCTACGGAGTATAAACAAGACGCGAACCCCGCGCACGCATGGGCGTTGCTCCTATGCGTACTCTTCGGAGTATAAATAAGACGTGGATGTCGATCCCGCGCACTCTCCGGAGTATAAAAAAGACGCGGATGCTATCCCTGCGCACTACGGGGTATAAGCAAGATGCGAACCCCGCGCACGCATGGGCGTTCCTCCTGTGCGTACTCTTCGGAGTATAAATTAGACGTGGATGTCGATCCTGCGCACTCTCTGGAGTATAAAAAAGACGCGGAGGCAATCCTGGCGTACTCTACGGAGTGCAAAGAGCACCACAGGGGCCCACTCCTATGCGCATCCCGCGAAGTACCAAGGTAACGCACCAGAGGCTAGCTCCCGCGCGAGCGCACCCGCAGGCGAAAGGCACCAGAGGCTGTCCTTGCACAATCTAAGGCGGGCGCTCGCGCGTCTACCTCGACTAGGCGCCGGCTCGCGCCATCACCGAAGGTAGGGGCGGGCGCTCGCGCCTCGCCGACTAAGGCGCCAGCTCGCGCCACCACCGTAGGGTAGGGGCGGGCGCTCGCGCCTCGCCGACCAAGCGCCGCCCGCGCCACCACCGAAGGGTAGGGGACGGGCGCTCGCGCCTCGCCGACCAAGGCGCCGCCCACCGCCACCACTTTGAAGGGTAGGGGACGGAGCGCTCGCGCGTCTACCTCGACTAGGGCGCCAGCTCCGCTGCCACCACTTCGAAGGGTAGGGGACGGAGCGCTCGCGCCTCTACTTCGACTAAGGCGCCAGTTCCGCTGCCACCACTTCCAAGGGTAGGGGACGGAGTGCTCGCGCGTCTACCTCGACTAGGGCGCCAGCTCCGCTACTTCAACTACGCATCCGTCTTGACCACCCTACCCTCCCGAGGCGCAAATCGTCGTATACGGGCGAATGCAGTAACCCTCCGAGTTCACCACGGGACAGCGTAGCCAGAGGGGCAGAGACGCACTTCGCAAGTTCCAACCAAGATTATTCTTTGCATTCGTTAACGACGCTTGCAAAGGCGAATTACAAAGGTGTACAAACACCTCCGGCGCACGAGGCCGCTACTCGACAGACTCATCCTTAACATGCGTCCGTGCCGAGGCTCCGCTCGAAGACGCCCGACCTGCCCAAAAATTCAGCGCTTCCTCGGCCCTTCGCCAGCGCCGAAGACGCCGTCGGGTCGCAAGGTCGGAAATTAGCAGCCGGCCCCGGTTGGGTAACTGCTCGCAACAAGGGGGCAAAGATCAGCACAGCGGCGAAGTAATTTCGTACTTTATTCAAAAAAGAAACGGCATCGGTTACAACGCACGCCAACATGCGACAACCTGCCGTCACACCTGTGGGTTCGCCGCGTCGTCTGGGGCCGCAGCGCCATCCTCGTCACGCCGCAGGACCTCGTCCAGAAACTGGCCAAGGTTTCCCTCGCCATGTAGGTTATTCCGCAACTCGACCATGGCTGCGGCCTCCCCGCAGTACTCCCATATCTGCTCATGGAAGAACTTCACGGCGCGGCGGCGCGCGCGCGCGCACGGACATTACCCGCCGCCGTGGCATCTCTAGTCGAGGATCGCTAGCCCGGCAACATGTTCACAGCCGCGGAGTCGCAGGAGCGTGCATAGCAGGCACGACGCCACGTAGGCACAATGGTTACCAAAGGTCGTCGCAGCACCGCGTGCAACGTCGGCCGCGTCTCCGATCCACCGAAGCGATCGCGACAGGTCCTCGGGCCCGAAGGAGCGTGCCGGCACTTCGGCGATAAGCCCCTTGAGGGTGTCTTCCAGGGCCAACATAGTGTCCCAAGCAGCTACTGAAGCGTCGCCCAAGGCTCGATCCCGCTCCGCTAGAGAGGCGGCAAGCTCGCTGTTCTCCCTCTCCAACGCAGCGACTTGTTGCAGCAAGCCGTCCCGCTCCGCAGCAGCTTCTTACCGCACCGCTTCGGTAACTGACGCTCGCACCACGGCGACGAGCTCCTCGGTGCGCATCTTCATCTTCGCGCACTCCGCTTCCAGGCGGCGTATACGAGCGTCCTGGGCAGAGCGCGCCCCTGTAGCTCCCTGCAGCTCCCCTTCGGCGGCCTGTAGCCTACTCTGTAGCGCTCCTTGCTCGCGAGCGTGAGCAGCTTGCAGGGCCTGGGCCAACACGAGTGTCTGCGCGGCAGAGGGGTTAGCAAGCGCTAAACGGCTGCAAGTGGTCCAAAGGACAGATGCTTACCCTCACTCCCGACACTTCCAATGTGTCCCCAAGGCGCCCTGACCCATAGGTCTGCAACGCCTGCTGGCCGATGCTGGCGGCCGCGTCATCCGCAATCCCGCGCCATGCCCTCAGTGCATCTGACGGAGGGACGAAGTCCGCCGGGCTCGGGCGTGCGACATCTGTGTCGCCAGCGCCAGGATCCCCACGCTCAAGGGATGGCTCCTCCTCCGGGGTAAGTGCTGCTGCAAGAGGAAGTATACGTTTGTCACGAGGTGCGAAAAAATTCTGCTAAAGGGATGCCGTCCTAGCCTACCCTCGGTGGCAGATGGGGGACTTCGCGGGGACGCCTCCCTAACCCCAGGCGGGGCCGCAACAACTTCGGCCCCCACGGATGGCGTTGACTCGTGGGGCTGGGGGACCTCCGAGTTGGGGCCTAGTGCCAACCGATCCTGCGCCACGGTCACTACGGCCCGAGGGGCTGGGAGGGCGCGGGGTAGAGGAACTTCGGTGCTTGACGCGGAGTCCCACAAGCTCCCAACACCGGTCGCCACGACGAACCCTCGCGGTTCGGCGGCGAGGACCACAGCGTGGCGCCGCTGAGGAAGGCCCCACCTCGGTAACCGCTACAAAAGGAGCCTCTGCGGCAACAATCTTCGTCGAAGGGGTCTCCACAGCTACAACGACGGGGGAGCACCTCCGCCTCGGCCGCGGCCGTTGGCGCGATCGCGCTCCACATACTCCGTGGAGGGCGGTCCGCCACGGCCGCGTGGCGCAGACGGAGACCGCGCCGTGCCGCCCGGCCAGCACCACCTCCACCTCGGCAGCGCCGCGGCGGCGAGACCTCGCCTCGGCGGCGCCGCGAGCGCCGAGACCTCCTCTCTCGGTAACCGGCGCGCTCCTCCGCCCTGGCGCGCCGCCCTCGGCGCGCACCCTCCTCCAAGTCTGAGTCGGCGTACTTCGCTGAATCCGACTTCGGGCTCGCCGCGCGGCGAGGCAGCGTGTCGCCGTCTGAGCGTGGTCGCGATGGTCGGGTCCTCTTGCGGGAGGACGCTTTCACCCTCGTGGCACCGTCGTCCTGATGTTGCGGGTCCGGAGCGGTGCGATCCGGCACGGGAAGCCCTAAGGCCTCGCACACACGGTTTGTCCGCCCCAATCCCGCCTCCGCAATCGCAGCCGTACGTTGCCTGTGCTCTCTGGCGGTGTATGGCCCAAGGAACACACGCGCTGCGCGCTCCGCGTCCTGCAGACGAGTTCCTGCACGGGGCAGAAAGCACAGTTACACACGATGCAATACATGCGAATGGAGGGGAGGGCACGGGCGAGGCTTACGAAGACTAGTCGGCATGGGCAGCGAGCAAACGGACGGTTGAACATTGTCGTCCCGACGTTCCGCGGCCGTGAAGTGCCAATCGCGGGTGAGCGGCGTCGCACCGTACATTATGTACTCCTCGGCGAGGTCGCGCATATTGAAGCGGGCGGTGACCCCCACAAGTCTTCGCGCCCTTCGCCTATCTTCCTAGTCAAGGGTTAGGCCGGGTGTGCTCTTGAATGCAATCGGCCCGCCCGCGCACTCAAGGCTGCTACCACTCGCCACACGGTGATAGAACCACCGCCTTGTCCAGTTGGACACCCATTTCCCTCGTGTCGAGTTCACGGGGAAGAACCTTCCGCACGATGCCCGCAGAACGAAGTTGATGCTGCCAAACTTCGACAGTGTCCCATCCTTCCGCTCCTTCGGTTGGCACCGGGCTTCATGCAAATATGCGAACAATGAGGCGCTGGGCCAACATGCTTCCGAGCGAAGGGCCCAGCTGTACACGGCAAGGCGAGCCACCGCGTTCGGAGTCAGTTGTGACAACTCCAGCTTGAAGGTCCGCAGCACGTCCCCAACAATCGCCGCGGACGGTATGCGAAGTCCGGCTTCGAAGTAGGCGACGAAGATGATCGCCTCCGACTTCTCAGGGCGCGGCTCCGTCTCATCATCGGCGGGCAGCCACACCGCTTGGCGGTCCGATAGCCTCCCCTCACGCAACAGTGAATGGATCGTGTCCTCCGTCATGAGCATGCGGCCCAAGTCACCGCAGTACGGACCTTCCCTCTTCTTCGCCGCCCACCACTTGTCTGTCGCCGCCGGATCGCGCTCCTCGAGCGTGTACTTCACCTCAAGTGGCGAGGACCGCCGGTGGATGGCGTAGCCGCCCACCTGAGCACGCTCGTCGCAAGTCGCCATTGGCATCCACGGGGTACTCGACGGCAAAAAGGAGCGCAGGCATAGGACGAGCAAATATAGGAGGCGGTGTGAACAACCAGAAAGCGTATGGAGGAGGCGCAGGCGCAGTACCACAGGGGGTATTTAAAGACCCCTCGCCTCCCACCATCGGTAAGCGCAAGCGGTGAGCGACAACCGCTCACCTCCCCACGTGCGAAGCCGAAGCGTCGCAGGGGCACACGTAGCCCACATACGACCATGGTCGTACAGAGTCCTGTCACCGCACGACGCGCCACTAGTGTCCCACCGCGTGTCGGTCAGCGCAGGAAATAAATGCACGTTGCATGACCCAACATAGCTTCGGCACGCGTCGGCGTGGTTCTTCGGACCCTTCAACCGCAATAGTACAAATGGGGTCTTCGCCCCCCCCCCCCCCGACTTTGGCCGCACCTGTCCGAAGGAACATCGCTGCGAAGGCACCGGACTGGATTTCGGGGTGCGAGGTATCTCCCGCTCAGGCTGCGGCTCCAGCTCCGCCTCTACCGTAGAGCAAGGAAGACTTCGCCATCCTGTACGGGGGACAACCGCAAATCTGCGTGACAAAGGCAACCGAAGGTCGGCAAAAAGCAGAACTGCTAGCAGCCAAGGACGCGCGTTGGAAGGTGGGCAGCCAGCGCGTGGCGCGCCTACAGCGCCACGCCACGTACCCCGCCCCTCTAGGGAAGGGGCAAACGGCCGCGGTCGTGTGACCGCTGACGGCCCGTGAAGCGCCAATCATGGCCCGTCGCGTGTGCACCTCGAGTGGACAAGCACGTACGACTACAGCAGCCTGCTCATGTCAGCCTAGGGGTCGGCGCGATTCCCGAAGTCATTAAGGCGCACTACAGCGGGTCGCATTCACCTCGCGCCCGGGGAACATCGTTGGCGTCACGACGACCCCCGTTCCAACTTCGGCCCCGCCGCCCAACGAACTCACGGTGGAGCATACCCCACCAACGCGGCCACGGTTTCGACCTCGACTTTGGCTTCGAGGAGCGGACTTGCGCGCAGGGACTCGTCCGTCGGCATTCCCCACATATGGTACAGGCAAGGGTCACGTCACGCCAAGTTTTGGCTTGTTCTCATAAACAGGCCACCTTCAGTACATCAACATTCTTTCAAAATGATGCGGATGGGCTCGATCAGAAACCCCGACTAAAGGTAGGCCTGTCTAGGAGAACAGGGCAAACCTTGCCATTATATCCAGAGACGCAGCACGAAGGCAGGAAGTGTGACCAGTTAACGATAACAGACGCTAACCAAGCTCCCAAGAAAAATAGGCATCCATCAGTGCATCAACATCCCCCAAGCCGCGTAATGCCACTATGGAATGTGGATGCACTAAAGAGGCCCATTTTAGGGGAGCAACATCTATCCGAGTGCACAATGTAGGTACAATACCGCACCAGCACGATATATATACCCCATCAGTGGGGGAGCCAACCGGCAAAAGTCCAACCGGCAGGAGCCCAACCGGCGGAGGAGCGTCGCAGCATCGTACTGCCACGATGCTTCAAGACCCGCGCTGCGCCAAGCATGTTTCGCCACGTGGACGGCCAGAAGAAGGAACGTCGCAACGTGGTATGGCCACGACCCCTCAAGTCTCACGCCGCGTCAACCAAGCGCGCTAGGCAGGCTGGCAGTCGCTTATCGTCAAGGGCACTCGACACTGGAGTCCGCTGTTACTTGACACGCGCGCGACGACTTAGGGGCCCGCTCCGCCTACCTATGCCGACGCATCTGACTCCGCCAACACCTCCAATCTGGCCCGGGCAACCACCGACCCCACCAAATCGGAGGCAACTTCGACCTCCAATCCGCCCCCTACGTCGACGCCGACCCTCGGTCGTGATGCCAACCTCGACTTCGACCTTCGCCCCGGACGGCAACCCCGACCCCGCCACAGCAGGACTCTGTGGATGACGAAGACTTCGCCAAGCCGCCCGGCGCCATACCTTCACGATAGGGCGAACACTACACTTCGACGAACGTTGAAAAAGCTCACAGGCTGCAAGGACAGAGGGGGCCAAAGGGCTCAGCAACATGGCTTCAGCCCGTGAAGCCCTTCACCATGAGAGGCTCCTGTTGTAGGGGTGGCCCCCACCTAAGCCCAGCAGGCCTGTCAGAGGAATGTAAGGCCCAAAATGGGACATGTATCATGACATGAATAACCCTGAGGGGAGTACTCAGATGTAAGGGTATAATTGTAAAAGCACTCCCCATGTGGATGTATATACAACACAGGCCATGGGGAGAACCCCAACGCCATTACTCACCTAACTCTCCACTACCATACTCTCTCTGTTTGGTCTGTAACCACAACAGCTACCATGGTTGATGTGTTGTAGCAAACCTTCCTATCTTTATCTATATTGGACTCATCGTTGATGGTCACAATTTTGGTCCCCTCATCGTGAACAATGCCCCGAACACAACAACTGTCTCTAGTAGTAATAATCTCTTCTTGAAATTTCTCAAACACTTCATGTGTGAGTACTACACTACATTGTTTCTCCATGGGCTATGGTGCCATCAATCGGGGTGTTGTATGGATTCTAGTGTTATCCATTTTCAAGTCCTCATAGCGATGGCATTCCAAAGCTGCGTCAAATCTAAGCCAAAACATAATGAAAGAGAGCTTGCGATGAATGAACCGGTTAAAAAATGAATTTGCACTCTCCGACCTTGAAGTGGTTCTAAGAATGTGTGAGACCCCGGAGTAGAAACTCCTGGACTCCCTGTGCATTACAGTACTAGTCCCAGATCAACGCTAGTACACATAGTTCAAACAGAAAAGATGATACATTGCCAACAACGCTTTATTATCATAATCGAGATTACAGACCTCGAAGTCTTTATTACAAATGAGGTTTTAAGACCTCACACCAAAAAGAAAATTACAGCGGAAGCAAAAGAAACTAAGCAAGACCCATCAATACGCCACGGCAATTGGTGGGAAACGCAACCTAGTTCTCGGAAAGCCTTGACTAATCCATCCACGAAGTAGTCGTAGTCCACCTCTTGAGCTTCGATCTCCTCCGAGAGTTAATTTGAAGTGTAGCACGTGAGTACATGAATGTACTCCATAAGTCTTAGGAAAGATGCATAGATGCAGGGGCTTAACAAAGGAAGGCTATATGGTTCTTTTGCGAAAATCAGCATTTTATTTCAAACTTTCCTATTATTTCAAAGCCATTTGTTAAACATCTTGTTTTCAATAATTGAAAATAGATAAATAATCTTAGTGAAGGTTAAACCACCAACACTAATATCATAGGCTAATCCGCCAAGGTTTAAAATTACGGGTTACATCCACCCTCACTGGCTCCATCCGCCAAGTTCAAAATGCAGGTTAAATCCACCTGAACTGGTTACATCCACCAGATTGAAATCACGAGAGTTACACCACTCCCGAGTTTGCCAAATCATTTTATTTTAAAATCAAAATCAAACTTCTACCATGTGAATGCATTCCTTGCCCGCCCTTGACCGTGGGCACGGCTATTCGAATAGTTTATTACTCTGCGAGTTTGTACACTTTACCCACAAGAGATAAATTATCTTAATAGTCAACATGCTTCCTTTGGCATGAGACCCAGATAAAATATCACAAAGCCTTTCACCTACTCCAGTATAGCTAGATACCACCCGCTAAGGTTTCACCACAACTCGAATCCACGAGTTGGAGCCCCCTCTTGCTCCGTATGAGTACAGTAAACCCTGTCCCTCACTATGAGTAACCAGTACACCCTGGCACTCAATACACCACTGGTGATATCTAAACTACACCTTTATAGGTTAGTTAGCTAGGTCGTACCCATATAGACTTGTGGTTGCACTGTTTTGCTCAGTTTGGACAAACACAAGCGTCGGTCCTTAAACGACCAGGGTGGCTCATTCACAAACCCAAAAATTCTCGTGCTAAACCGCACCAGCCAAGCCTTCCATCCACCCTCGTCAATTTTTACTTTCAACTTCATTTTTATTTTGAAATTACAGTGGTAACATCCATTACCACTTTTCAAACAAATCATGAAATCCAAAACATTCATTGTCCATTTTCTCAAATGAGCATTTTTACATTTATCAGCTAAACTAAGCATTTGCTAGTATTCTAAATTTAACAAGAATAATAATAACTCATTATTGAGCCAAAAATCATGCTAAGTTGACAAGGGTACATGGTAAACAATTTCCAAAGGAAGGCATAACAAGGTTGGCATTTAACTAAATTTTCTAAATTTAAATTATCACTTTATATAACATAGCCATGCAATAATTTAAAATAACTACAAAAACTATTTTCAAAACATACGAGCAAGATGGTCAAAGGAGACTTGCCTTCTTGTGCACTGGTTGGTCCCTCTTGCTGTGGTTCGACAAACTCTTCGGCGACGTCGGGTTCTACGCGCGAAACGACAAAACAAACAAAATAAATTCAAATAAAAATTCAAATGAACTCTAAAAACTGCAAACCCAGAACCAAAAGATAGAGCTCAATTTTAGATGGATTTAGGAAAAAGAATCGGGTTGATCGGAGTTCGGACGAAGGAGAACGAGCGATCTAAAGTTTGCCGAGGCGAGAAAATGCTGAAAATTCACAGATGTTACTGTTCATCCGAGAACAGTACTTTTAGCGAAGGCTAGCGCTGGCGAGAGGAGGCATGGGAGGTGAATCTAACTAGCAAAATGGGTTGTTAAGGACCCGAGGCACATGTAGGAAGTGACGACACGTCGAGCGAAGCACGGCGGCGGCGTGTGCGACAACAACGACATAAGGTGTGGAGAGAAGAATAATTTTCGGGAAAGGGACAAGGAGAAGTAAGGTGAGCACGGCCTAGAACGCGGTGAGGCGAAGCTAGGAAAAATATCGGTTAAGCCGAAAACTCACCGGAAGCGACGCAATCGTCGTTTGAACAACGACGGTACCGAAACACGAAAAACTCAATATCTTCGTGCTCGGTAGAGCGAATCCAAAACCGTCTGAAACGTAGCCACCTGGGATAGTTTGGCACGTTTTGACGTGAACGGATTGTTGAAAGCATTCTTGGACAGGCAGGGATGCGAAGTGCCATTTGCGGCCATGGCAAGGTGTCGGGGTCAAAAATTTAGGAAATGGTTTTGGACAAATGGAAGAGAGCACGGCGTAGAACGCATCGAGGCCAACTCAACGGTGCAGACGGCTCGGCCAACGGACTAGTGAAACGGACTAGTGAAACACGGTGGCCAACGGACTTGATATTTTCGGGGTTGAGTGAGGATGAGGAGGGGCTCACGGTGCTCCCTTTTATAGGGGCGGGGGAGGTCCGAGATGGGAGATCAAGAGACCATGTCCATGAATGGCATGGGTTAATTTCTCGCGAAACGGCTCATGAATGAGGGGAAAACGGTAGGGAAATGAACGAGTTTGATGAGAGGAGTTGAATGCAATTTAGTTTGCTAACAACCGTTGAGAAAATCAAGAGATATGAGAGCTTCAAAAGCTTGTTAATGGCGGCCAAGCTCTGGACAAGAAATGCACGCTCTGGAGAAGATGAAGCGAGGAGAGAGAAAACAAGAAATAAAATAATATATTTTTCTCCCAAAAAAATAAAATAAAAAAAATTCGACAAAAATTCAAGAAAATTCTACAAAAATCCTTGGAAAACGACAAGACTAAATAAAATAATTTTGGATTTATTTGAGGTAAATTTTAGCCATTTATAATATTTTTACTTTCTAAGCTTTAATTTAAATCAAATAAATTCACAAATTCCAAAAAAATTGAAACGAGGATAGAAATGGATAGACTGGAATTTTTGATGAGTTTAGAAATTTGAATGGGCTCAAACGGAATTAAAATGAAGAAATATAAGCGTTTGGAAGTTTAAGAGGAGAGAAAAAGAATAATCTGATTTTCTGGAATTATTTTTGAACTGAAAAATCAGATTATGATGTCATCAAGGGAAATGATTTTCAGAGAAATTATTTTTCTATGGGAAAAGGGATTTATATGTCAGGGTGATGTCAGCAAGGATTTCGATTTTCTGGCCGAATTATTTTTCAACAGAAAAAAGGTTTTAATCACTGACAGGTGGGACCGCTTTCGTGGACTGGGTTCATGGACCAAAGAGAAAGCTGAGGTGGCACACTTGGCTGGCGTAGCGCTTGTGTGGCTCATGGTTACTGAGGTGGCGCATGGGGACTAAGGGCATCAACGGATGACGGCGCTGCTGGGGTTGGCGAGGGGTGCGCGAGAGGAGGAGGACACGGGGAGTTAAGTGCACCTTGGCACGACACTCGGAAATTCTCGGTGGTAGCTGGCGACGAGGATGCAGGGATGGCAAAGTGAGGGCGTTTGCAGCAGGGCTCTTCGGCGGTGGATTCACTTGGTGGAGGGGCGGGGATGCGCGCACAGGTCTGGCGAAGGTGGAGGCGACGAACGGCTATCGGTTACACCAAAGTTAAGGACGACGCAAAGACGAGTAAAGAGGGAGATAAGCGGGGTTTAAAGTGGGGAAATGGTGGCAGTGGAAGGTTGAAGAAGGCAAGAAGAAAGAAGAAGCTGACTGGCGGGGTTGGGCTGTCAGCGAAAGGGAAGAGAGAGGAGGAAGGAGTGGACGGTCGGATGAATGCAACGAGGCGAAAGAGAAATCAGGGCCATCGGATTAAAACGAAGGGGTAAGTGAAGGCAGGTGGCTGAGATTAAACCGGGCGAGGATGGATTGAATCAGGGAGCGACACGTGATGGCCGAGTAGAGAGGTTGAGGATTAAATTCGATTTAGATTTTGAAATAAACTTCAGATAAAACCAAATAAAGTTCAAATACTTTAAATTAATTAATTTGAAATTATATTTTTCAGAGAGCGAAAATTTGGGATGTGACAAACCTACCCCCCTTAGAAAGAATCTCGTCCCCGAGATTCGGACGGACTAGGAAAAAGAAAGGAGAGGAAAACTCGGCTCTTAGGTCCTCTTCACGCTCCCAAGTTGCTTCTGATTCTGAAGGGTTACTTCACTATACTTTGCAGAGTTCAATATTCTTGTCCCTTGTTCGATGTTCAGCTGGCTCTTTGATTTTGACTTGTTTTGATTTTTGGTACTCTGAAGCATTCCTTTAATTGAGATATATGGAAGACAACTACAAATCGAAAAATACATCTTCAGGTTCCTATAATCTCTGTGCTAACTTCATTTGCCCTTATCATATCGATTAATTCAAAATTCCATCAAAAAGGGCTTAACTTCTATAAGTGTTCACCCGACAAAAGACATAATTGTTTCAACTTTTCAAAGGTGCTTCATTGCAAAATCAAATACCACCAATGCACCTCGTTGATTTCACATTGATTTCCACACATAATCCCATAAAATTTTATTGTCTATACTAATTCGAATTTGACGGCAAACCATAGAGTTCTTCTAATAAGAATCCAATGATGTTGTAATATGTGATTTTCACCAATACTTTATGATCCTTGTCTAATCCAATAGATTCATAACTCCCATCAAATAACATAAAATTAATCCCACCTTTTAGTAATCATCAATCAATTTTGAGATCAACCAATCAATAATTCAATATCTGGTAATCCACCAACATCAGTCTATTCATAATCATCATTTTCATTCCACCAAATTTGAATGAATCGAAGTATCTCAATTAGTTCTAATCTATCTCCCATAATTAATTTAAATCCTCCAGCTTAACCATTTGAACATCATTAAATGATTTAGTCAATTCATAAATTAAAATCCAATTATCTAACAATGATATGATAAATCCCCAAATTTCAAATCAACATATCAGAACCCACTTTTCGTTGATAAGATTAATCCACCAAAATCAACTTCTCGAAAATCATCATTTTGGTTCCACCAAATTTGAGTGAATCGAGTACCACAATTAATTCTTATCGAACAATCTATCTTCCATATTTGACTTAAATCCACCAAACTTAAGCCTTCGATCATCCTTAAATGATATATTCAATCTCATAAATTAAAATCGATTATCTTTCAACGATCGATAAATCCACGAGTTTCAAATCAATATCCCTTTGCAATGACAAGAGTAATCCACGGATATCTAAGTGTATTATCTTCCGAATTGCACCGTATCCACTCATCATCAATAGGTCCACCAAACTATGATAATCAATTAATTCCACAAATTTTATCCGCTCTTCATGATTCAACCAAATCAGACAAAATTGATGTCATAAATTGTTTATGATAATCCAATCTTTTAATTTCCACCTTTACTATATCAAATTCTTAATATTAATTCTCCAATGATCACAAATAAATCCTTCAACTAAAATCTTGTTTTACATCCAATTACTCCTTTCAATCCAAGATAATAAATCCAAGGCACCAAGTTTGGATACTTCTCATGATCTAATTAGTTCCACCAAGTTCAATAAGGTGATTATTTCCAAAATCTATTCAATCCATAAATATTGTAGTCTTGAGATTTATTCATAATCAATTTGTATCCACAAATATACCTTTATTACTTTCGAATCACCCAAGAATTATCCAATCTTGTCAATTCTAAATCCAAATATATCACACTAGCAACAATCCTTCAAATTACCTAACTTGACATCTAAGAATTAGGATGACTTTCCTGATAAGAGTACTTTCCGTAAATTTAGTGATCTTCCATATATTCTTGGTTCTCAAATATTTTCCAAGCTTGGACTACTATAGAAGAATTTGGAACTTGCACCATCTGAAGCAGCAACGAGGATTAGCACAAGGTAAGAGGGAAGTAGCATAGGTAAGAGGTTGGGGAACAACTAAATAACATCCCAAACAAACACACAAGAGAGATGTAAACTCCAACCAGGAGAAACTTAGCTCGAAAACAAAAATAGTTTTTAAAGATGGTTGTACTACAAGTACACAAAGACTTGGTACACCCATCTAACACCAACAAGCAATATACATAAGCGTTCTAAAATCGTAGAGCTTTACTTGGGTACTATAAACAAAGGAACTACTCTTCAAATCTTCATGACGACACGGTCCTCTGGGTGCTTCACAGACTTGATCTCTCTAACCCATCTATAGAAATTACAAAGGAAAGTGGATACAATTACCATTCTTAAAAGTGAGCAAACATATAGATAAGATAGAATATCCTGACGAAGGTAAGGATAGAAAGAAGAGAAAAGATGAGAAAAGCACATTATTAAATTTTTATTTTATAAAATAAAATTTGAAGCTTTTCTAATAACGGCCATTCTAACTAGGTTACGCCCTACAGTCAAATTGGCTCTGATACCACTTCTGTGAGACCCCGGAGTAGAAACTCCTGGACTCCCTGTGCATTACAGTACTAGTCCCAGATCAACGCTAGTACACATAGTTCAAACAGAAAAGATGATACATTGCCAACAACGCTTTATTATCATAATCGAGATTACAGACCTCGAAGTCTTTATTACAAATGAGGTTTTAAGACCTCACACCAAAAAGAAAATTACAGCGGAAGCAAAAAGAAACTAAAGCAAGACCCATCAATACGCCACGAGGCAATTGGTGAGGAACGCAACCTAGTTCTCCGGAAAGCCTTCGACGAATCCATCCACGAAGTAGTCGTAGTCCACCTCTTGAGCTTGATCTCCTCTGAGAGTTAATTTGAAGTGTAGCACGTGAGTACATGAATGTACTCCGCAAGTCTTGGGAAAGATGCATAGATGCAGGGCTTAACAAAGGAAGGCTATATGGTTCTTTTGCGAAAATCAGCATTTTATTTCAAACTTTCCTATTATTTCAAAGCCATTTGTTAAACATCTTGTTTTCAATAATTGAAAATAGATAAATAATCTTAGTGAAGGTTAAACCACCAACACTAATATCATAGGCTAATCCGCCAAGGTTTAAAATTACGGGTTACATCCACCCTCACTGGCTCCATCCGCCAAGTTCAAAATGCAGGTTAAATCCACCTGAACTGGTTACATCCACCAGATTGAAATCACGAGAGTTACACCACTCCCGAGTTTGCCAAATCATTTTATTTTAAAATCAAAATCAAACTTCTACCATGTGAATGCATTCCTTGCCGCCCTTGACCGTGGGCACGGCTATTCGAATAGTTTATTACTCTGAGTTTGTACACTTTACCCACAAGAGATAAATTATCTTAATAGTCAACATGCTTCCTTTGGCATGAGACCCAGATAAAATATCACAAAGCCTTTCACCTACTCCAGTATAGCTAGATACCACCCGCTAAGGTTTCACCACAACTCGAATCCACGAGTTGGAGCCCTCTTGCGCCGTATGAGTCTGATGAAACCTGTCCCTCACTATGAGTAACCAGTACACCACGGCACTCAATACACCACTGGTGATATCTAAACTACACCTTTATAGGTTAGTTAGCTAGGTCGTATCCATATAGACTTGTGGTTGCCTTTGTTTTGCTCGGTTTGGACAAACACAAGCGTCGGTCCTTAAGCGACTGGGGTGGCTCATTCACAAACCCAAAATTCTCGTGCTAAACCGCACCAGCCAAGCCTTCCATCCACCCTCGTCAATTTTTACTTTCAACTTCATTTTTATTTTGAAATTACAGTGGTAACATCCATTACCACTTTTCAAACAAATCATGAAATCCAAAACATTCATTGTCCATTTTCTCAAATGAGCATTTTTACATTTATCAGCTAAACTAAGCATTTGCTAGTATTCTAAATTTAACAAGAATAATAATAACTCATTATTGAGCCAAAAATCATGCTAAGTTGACAAGGGTACATGGTAAACAATTTCCAAAGGAAGGCATAACAAGGTTGGCATTTAACTAAATTTTCTAAATTTAAATTATCACTTTATATAACATAGCCATGCAATAATTTAAAATAACTACAAAAACTATTTTCAAAACATACGAGCAAGATGGTCAAAGGAGACTTGCCTTCTTGTGCACTGGTTGGTCCCTCTTGCTGTGGTTCGACAAACTCTTCGGCGACGTCGGGTTCTACGCGAAAACGACAAAACAAACAAAATAAATTCAAATAAAAATTCAAATGAACTCCAAAAACTGCAAACCCAGAACCAAAAGATAGAGCTCAATTTTAGATGGATTTAGGAAAAAGAATCGGGTTGATCGGAGTTCGGACGAAGGAGAACGAGCGATCTAAAGTTTGCCGAGGCGAGAAAATGCTGAAAATTCACAGATGTTACTGTTCATCCGAGAACAGTACTTTTGGCGAGAAGGCTAGCGCTGGCGAGAGGAGGCATGGGAGGTGAATCTAACTAGCAAAATGGGTTGTTAAGGACCCGAGGCACATGTAGGAAGTGACGACACGTCGAGCGAACACGACGACGGCGTGTCACGGCGACAACGACATAAGGTGTGGAGAGAAGAATAATTTTCGGGAAAGGGACAAGGAGAAGTAAGGTGAGCACGGCCTAGAACGCGGTGAGGCGAAGCTAGGAAAAATATCGGTTAAGCCGAAAACTCACCGGAAGCGACGCAATCGTCGTTTGAACAACGACGGTACCGAAACACGAAAAACTCAATATCTTCGTGCTCGGTAGAGCGAATCCAAAACCGTCTGAAACGTAGCCACCTGGGATAGTTTGGCACGTTTTGACGCGAACGGATTGTTGAAAGCATTCTTGGACAGGCAGGGATGCGAAGTGCCATTTGCGGCCATGGCAAGGTGTCGGGGTCAAAAATTTAGGAAATGGTTTTGGACAAATGGAAGAGAGCACGGCGTAGAACGCATCGAGGCCAACTCAACGGTGCAGACGGCTCGGCCAACGGACTAGTGAAACACGGTGGACAAGCTTTTATGTAGCCGACAGGCTGACATCGACATTCCGAGCAAACGGAGAGGAATTAACATGCAAGACTTGCGGCGAAACGAAGAGTAGAGCATGGGGAACGTGATGCTCACCTTGGTTTTGGTCGGGCATGCACGGACGGCCGGTGGCGATGCGAGGAACGACGACGCGCTATGGCCCACGGTGGCGATGGTGCTCCGGCGAAGTTCTGGTGAAGGCGAGGTGAGCACCGCGTAGAACGCGACGAGGCGAATCCGGGGATGTGCTCAAAAGTGGCGGGGCTCCACCGGACGAGGCGCAAAAAGCCGAAGAACGCCGCTTGGAACACAAAAGAAAAACTCCGATTGCGCCCAAGAGAAGAGGAGTGAGGACTTGATATTTTCGGGGTTGAGTGAGGATGAGGAGGGGCTCACGATGCTCCCTTTTATAGGGGCGGGGGAGGTTCGAGATGGGAGATCAAGAGACCATGTCCATGAATGGCATGGGTTAATTTCTCGCGAAACGGCTCATGAATGAGGGGAAAACGGTAGGGAAATGAACGAGTTTGATGAGAGGAGTTGAATGCAATTTAGTTTGCTAACAACCGTTGAGAAAATCAAGAGATATGAGAGCTTCAAAAGCTTGTTAATGGCGGCCAAGCTCTGGACAAGAAATGCACGCTCTGGAGAAGATGAAGCGAGGAGAGAGAAAACAAGAAATAAAATAATATATTTTTCTCCCAAAAAAAAATAAAATAAAAACATTCGACAAAAATTCAAGAAAATTCTACAAAAATCCTTGGAAAACGACAAGACTAAATAAAATAATTTTGGATTTATTTGAGGTAAATTTTAGCCATTTAAAATATTTTTACTTTCTAAGCTTTAATTTAAATCAAATAAATTCAAAAATTCCAAAAAAATTGAAACGAGGATAGAAATGGATAGACTGGAATTTTTGATGAGTTTAGAAATTTGAATGGGCTCAAACGGAATTAAAATGAAGAAATACAAGCGTTTGGAAATTTAAGAGGAGAGAAAAAGAATAATCTGATTTTCTGGAATTATTTTTGAACTGAAAAATCAGATTATGATGTCATCAAGGGAAATGATTTTCAGAGGAATTATTTTTCTATGGGAAAAGGGATTTATATGTCGAGGTGATGTCGCAAGGATTTGATTTTCGTAGAATTATTTTTCAACAGAAAAAAGGTTTTAATCACTGACAGGTGGGACCGGCTTTCGTGGACTGGGTTCATGGACCAAAGAGAAAGCTGAGGTGGCACACTTGGCTGGCGTAGCGCTTGTGTGGCTCATGGTTACTGAGGTGGCGCACGGGGACTAAGGGCATCAACGGATGACGGCGCTGCTGGGGTTGGCGAGGGGTGCGCGAGAGGAGGAGGACACGGGGAGTTAAGTGCACCTTGGCACGACACTCGAAAATTCTCGGTGGTAGCTGGCGACGAGGATGCAGGGATGGCAAAGTGAGGGCGTTTGCAGCAGGGCTCTTCGGCGGTGGATTCACTTGGTGGAGGGGCGGGGATGCGCGCACAGGTCTGGCGAAGGTGGAGGCGACGAACGGCTATCGGTTACACCAAAGTTAAGGACGACGCAAAGACGAGTAAAGAGGGAGATAAGCGGGGTTTAAAGTGGGGAAATGGTGGCAGTGGAAGGTTGAAGAAGGCAAGAAGAAAGAAGAAGGCGATCATGGCGGGGTTGGGTTTGTCGTGAAAAGGGAAGAGAGGAGGAAGGAGTGGACGGTCGGATGAATGCAACGAGGTGAAAGAGAAATCAGGGCCATCGGATTAAAACGAAGGGGTAAGTGAAGGCAGGTGGCTGAGATTAAACCGGGCGAGGATGGATTGAATCAGGGAGCGACACGTGATGGCCAAGTAGAGAGGTTGAGGATTAAATTCGATTTAGATTTTGAAATAAACTTCAGATAAAACCAAATAAAGTTCAAATACTTTAAATTAATTAATTTGAAATTATATTTTTGAGAGAGCGAAAATTTGGGATGTGACAGAATGTCTGCAAGAGATATGTCCATAAAGTAGGTCGGTATCCACGATTCACAAATATGATATATTTTAACCAACCACTCGTTTCCCTCCAAGCCAAAGTTAGAAATGATATGATTCCATTATGACTCAAATTCCTCTTCAGTTTTTGAACCCCAAACACATGAGTTCAACTAGCCCAAAAATTAGGGTCTTCTCTAACCAAAGGTCCATCTTTTTCAGCCACCTTCTTCCCTATGATATACCATATGCACAACCTGTGTACTGTATTTTGTAGTACTTTATTAATAGCAATTTTCATGCTAGCAGCCTCATCAGTTATTATAATTCTAGGCGTTTGTCCTTCCATTGCTCTTAGGAAGGTCTCAAACAACCAAACGTATGAGTCGATCCTCTCATGTGCCAAGAATGCAGCACTGAAAAACACGCTTTGCAAATGATGATTAACTCTAGTGAATGGTGCAAAAATCATGTCGTATTGGTTGGTGGTATACATGGAATCAAATGATACCACCTCACTAAAATGACCAATAGTTTTTCCTACTCATGGCATTGGCTTAGAACACATGCACCAACCTACATTGCTCATCCATGACAAAATCGAAGAAAAAGGATGAATTGACTTCCTTCTTTCTCTCAAGCTGGGCCACAAACATTTGACTATCTGCATTCTTGATTTTTTCCCCTAAGGTCACAGTAGTAATTTTGCAAGTCTCTCTTTGTGTATCCGACATTCTCAAAATCACCCTCACTGACATGAAGTAGCATATAAGCCTACAAGGTGCCTATGTTTGCTTTGTGGTATGTGTACAATGTATTTGTTGTTGTCTCACTAACTCCACGATTCAATCTAATCAGATGAAGCTTATCAGGCGACACAAGTATATGATTATGGCGCTCAACCATAGAAACTATCTTATACTTGCTACCACTACATATCTTCATGAAAATATGTGCATCACATCCACATCTAGCTTCCTTCATATTATGTGTCTTTTTATTTGAGACTCCTCCAAGCTCCTTACCTTTCTTAGACTTATAACCTTGCCTTGAGAACATAAAGCACTTGTATTGAACCACCTTATTCAACAGGTTCTGCTGCCCAACACGGACTGAAAACCCTATGTGATGTGCATACAACTTGTAGAACTCCTCGATAGACTAGATATCTTTGAATTCCATCCCTACAATTGGCTTCAATTTATCCTCACAGTCGGGTGTAAATGACGAACACTGCAATGTGGCATATGAAATGGTGTGAAATAACGAACATTTCAATAACAGCAACTTTGTTAATCAACGAAGCTACTCATACTCACATAGAGAGGCATGCGAGCTTTCCTTTTGGGTGTATTGAATCCACCATCATGTAAAGAGGTTATCTCAACCAACGAATGGGAATCGATGCATTCTTCCATTGGTGAGATATTAACAGATCCTATTGATGCTACAACCAAAGAATGATACTCAGTTTCATCTAGGTTTTACAAGACAAACATATGAATAAATCCAATGTACACGACATTCTTGGTTTGAATACCTGAATCGATTAGACATCAAGGGGCGGTGCTAGAATCCATCCTTCCCAGGCAGCCCTTCTCGCCGATGCTCTTGTGCGCTGCCTAAGTTCGAGCATAGGCTAGGGGTAGGGTTCGGGTCAAGGAGGTGACTTGGGGGAGGAAGACCGAGGGAGGAGGCCGCGGGGGAGCGACGAGGGAGGCGGGCAGTGGCTAGAGGGAGAGGAGGGGCGCCTCAGGGGAGAGTCGGGGTGGCGGCTCAAGGCGGAGGCAAGCGACAGCTCAAGGGACGAGCGGTGGGTCTGGGAAGAGGATGGGCGAAGGGAGGATGGGATGGCTCAGGGGATGGGCAGCTAGTCTGGGAAGAGGTTGGGCGAAGGGATGATAGAGGCGATTTGCAAATTCAACACGAGTGGCATGATTTTTGCGAAAAGTGACGCACAGTCATCCGCGACGTTGGATAGAGATCGGATAGCCGACAGTGCACAAGTGCATGAGTGCACAGGATACCTTCCCGTATGTGTATATGTATATATACATATATGTGTGTGTGTGTGCGCGCATATATATGTATGTGTGTGTGTATATATATGTATGTACATGTATGTGTGTGTGTATATATACATACATACACCTAGAAACTTCCCCTGTAATATGTGATTCTAGATTTTTTTCCTACATTGTCCTGAATACTTTTAATATTTATTCCTGAATTTTCCTAAGATAAAATGCATACTCATGAGTCGCAATTTTTCCATAACATTCTCTAGAGTGTACATTGATCCTTTTAACAAAACATACACCAACTGTTACTTGCTATCCTACAAAGGCGATTTGGCATAATGAGAACTACATCTTGCTCTTAGTGTTCTTAGTTGTGATACTGGGTCTATTCTTTTCAGCTTCTAAAAACTGTTTTTAGCTATTCTATAGTAATTAGTTTTTAAACGAAGTATCTTTTTAAGACGGGGTCTACATGTAAATTGTAGTACCACTACTAGATTCCGACCCTTTAGCCACGAAACGCATCGCAACGACACTAAATTAGTTGCAATAGGTATGTACTATTGCAACATTTTGCCAAAATCGTGGCAATATGTGCACAGTATTGCCTCTAAAATATTGCGTTGCGATAGTCATTGAATTCGTTGTAATAAGGTGGCTTTATCGCCACCATTTAGAAAATGGTTGCGAGTAGTATGACTTTATTGCCACGGTTGTCTTGCGTTGTGATAATATTGATTTTTGTTGCAATAGTTAGGAGGTATTGCCACCTTATAGAATTTCGTTGCGAGTGGGTGACAATATTGCCACAATTTTATTGCGTTGTCATAGTCATCAATTGCGTTGCAAAAGATTCCTATACAATGTGTATGAAATGAGTTTGTATTGCCACGAAACAAATTTGTTGCTATATATGATGATTGTTCGTGGCAATAATATGTTATTGCAACGCTTTGTTTTCGTGGGCCTAACTACTCAACGCAAGGGCCGAATTGGTGTGAAGGAATTATATTATCTATAGTTATTAATTGCTAGAGGAGATAAAAAAAATTGAAAAGTGACAACTAAAACGCAGTTGAGGAGGTCTCACTTGACAAAACAGGAGAGGATAAAAATTAGAATAGAAAAAATAAAAACAAAAACCATGGGGTGTGGAGGAATCGAACCAACAACCTCCTAGCTCGGAGGCCAAGGCGTTTACCACCAGACTATTGTACCCCACTGTCAATTATAATTGTAAATTTCTATTTATCTAAGCATGGTAAGCACTGTCGATAAAACCTAGGGCACCTCCCACCGCACGCCCAGCAGTCACCCGCCTCCACCATCCGCGCCACCGTGCAAACGCCGCTACCTAGCGATCGCCCGCCTCCACGATGACGCGGATACGCTCATGTCTTGCACTTCTCAGTTAAATATATTATTTAACTGGAAGGAATTATTGAGCCACATTAAATATTATCATGTGAACTCTAATTTAATTGGGTCTTTAATTATTATATTTAGAGATATAGAGTTACTACTATTTTATTTAATTATATACAGGCCTATACTCGATCTATACAAGCCTAAAGTGAAGATGCGTTTAGAAGGTCTCGTTGACATTAGTCCATTGTCCATCATTTCGAGTGTACATGATAATGGCGACATTCTAATCGGACCGATTATGCGAGCACGAGCTAAAAAGATTAATCAACAGGTGATCTCGCTCCTAATTAAATTTAGCTTAAATTTACATGAGAATTGGCTACTACCTAATGTTAGTATTTTAATTGGTCACAGGTTTGTGCATGAGGAGATGTTGAGATGCCAAAGCCAGAAGAAATCAGCCGAGCAAGAAAATCATGCATGTGCATGTGAGCCATAGAAAAAAGAAGAAGAAATGCACATATGTCACAAAGGAGATGGAAGAAGCTTCATACGGGACTAGCAAAGAGAAAAGAAATGCATGTATGCATGTTTCATACGTGACTCGCTAGAAAAATGCTTCATGCATTACACGAGTATTACACGTTATGTTTTCGAGACGGACATTAGTATTACACGTTTTGGCCGAGTTAGGCACGTATAATGGAAAGAGAACTTTTCTAGCCGAGTACTACTTGAACTTCTTTTCTAAGATGAAGTCGGCCGAGTTAGTCATGTATTGTGTTTTTTTATTTGAGTCCAACACGTGGAAGACTGAAAAATCGGAGCGTAAAAGAATTTAAAACCCATGTTATGAAGGATTAGGATTTTAAATAGAGATTGAATAGGAGAGGAGTTGGTTGTATAAAAGATAGAGACGCGTGTCTTTGTGTTGGCCATTTTTGAGTGAAGAAAAAAAAAGCGCGCGGCTTGTGCGTGAAAAATACGGGTGTGCGGTGGCTGACTCGTACGAGAGAAAAATTAGAGCGGCGGTCGTGTTTTTGGTTGAAGATTCGATGATGCATGGTTGATGGATACTTCATAGTCTTGCACGCATGTTTACGTGGATGATTGGCCTGATGGATAGTCAGGTCTGCATTGATACATACATCCATTGAAGGGTGTTCCTCTATGCAAAAGTCTTTGGGAAGTGAGGAATCTTGTAGTTTCCCATAAATTTTCTGGAGAGTATTGGAAAATAGGAGTTAGGGGCTATGTTTAATTCAATTTTGTACCATCAATCTTACTATCAAGTTCTAGTGTTAGTGATCCTGACAACAAATTTAATGTTGCATAGCAACAAACAAATTCAGTGGGACTCATGGTGCAGCTAATGTACATGAACATAACAAGACATACACAAGTTGTGAACATAAGATTAAATAAATTCAGAAAATGAGGCATACTGAAACATAATCAAGACACCTGAACCTCCTTTCCAATTGCTATCACTTTGCTGTTTTCATCAGAGAGCATAGCACCCTTTTGGGCCTCCTAACAATAAAACAAAGCCATGAAAAATTGGTATTGTTAACATTGTCAAGACACCTGAACCTCCTTTCCATGTTGCTTGTCTTCGTACTCCTCCTATACCACCTTGCACATGTTGACATTGTCAACACTTATGATCCTTCCATGAATTTTAACTCCATTCAAATTATCTGCAACACAAAGAGCAACATAATTATTTACCATTCCAAAAGAATTACATTAACCCATGTTCATTTAAATATAATTGGACATATAGACTACTTGAATTTAAAAAACATGCATATACATATACTCATAAGCTTCCATTTTATCAATTGAAGTAGTCACAAACATATAGACATTCCATTGTATCGCCTGGTTTTCAACCATCCGCTGCAAGCATCTCCTTGCAAATTTCTACACATTTATCACACTCTGTGATGAATGTTCCCGAAACCTTCATACCCAAACACCAAAGCAAAAAATTACACTTCCAGTTGAGCTAATTCAATTAACAAGCCACACATGAAGAAGCAATGATTAAAACTTGGGGGGTAGGCAAGAAACTCAACACGGTCGGTACCCATGACTGAGGCTCGTCTATGTGGAATCATGGCACTGATGCTGTTAAATTGGAAGTCTAACAGACCATAGCTATCTCCTTAATGTACAACTATATGCTTACTGATCGAACAAAGTAAGGATCTCTATTGGTACCAGCTGCCACTAAGAGCAAAGGTAGAGGATATAGTAAAGATCAATATGGGATTATCGACATCGATACTAGTCGATTTCGATATTGTAATGACCCTTATATTTTGGCGACACAAGCTGAATAGGTGTTTTATGTCAATGTGGCAAACAAACCGAGGTGGTGCAGTGTTGTTGCAATGAAGCCTAGAAATTTGTTTGCCATGCCAGAAGCAGAACAAACAGAAAATGAGGGTGAAATCGACGTAGACTTACTGGACGTGGGAGTCGAAGACATGAATTTATTAAGCCGACTTGAGGATTTGTCAGTTTGGATGAGATCAGGCATGGAAGGCATAAGTGGTGATGCCTCTGTTATCAAGAGGGCGCTTGCCGAATCTTGAAAATATCTGTTATCAAGGATGAGCTAATTCTTTGGGTCAAGGCCAGGATGATGATTTTTTTTGTTTAAATCATTTTTTTAAATATTGCGTCATGTATGTTGCTGTTTAAATATTCTTATATGTTTCAATCTTGAAAATATTTGTTTTCAGTCATGATAAATGTTCTGAGATTTCTGTCAAACATTGTCAAGGAACATGATTGGATTTCTGTCAAATATTATTCTATTTAAATATTCGTCCAAAAATATGTTTCAATCATGAAGTTCTGAGATTTGTATGCATGAGGATTGTACTGTTTAGTTTGGTTCAAAACATAGTATCTGTGATCTGGACCAAAAGAATATGGCGTTGTAAAGTGTCTGTTCAAAACATAGTATCTGTGATCTGTTCATGCATCAGGTTACATGTTGATCTTCATAAGGCAAATTGGTCCTCCCTAAGAATTGCTCCTACCTCCGCCACTGGGTACATTGCTATGTACGCAACATCAGTCATACAAGTTAGTACGTAAGGCTCACCCGCTTCTTGCGCGTGGATGTAGAACTCTCGGCGTGGCCTCCCTGGCGCCCCGAGGCTGGAGCATGATGGCCAGGGCCGCCATTGGATGGAGGAGTGCGGCGGAGACGGCTACGCTTAGACGGAGAAGCCTCCCTGTGGCCTTGCTTCCGCGGCACGGAGGCCGGTGCGCCAAGGATCTGCCCGCCCTTGGGTGGACCACCATGAAGGAGCCGCCCAGCCGCCGGGGGTTCGCCGAGGCTGATCCATGAAGCTCGGATGGTGCGGCGGTTGCGAAGCGCCCGAGATTGTCGTGGATCTGAGTCCTCACGTTGAGGCCACGCTTATTGCCGGCCATCTTCTCCACGCTGCCGTCGCCGCAGGTGGAGGAACGGGGAGGCGGAGGAGAACGGGGATGGGATGCGGAATTTGGGGATTGAGTTGTGAGACGAGGGATACGAGGAGACTAGTAGTGGGTAGGCTAATATTCACTTGACACTAACATCAGATATTACATACAAAATATTTGCATGTGGAAACAAAAAAGAGGCAATAACCCAGTGGTATGCGCTATAGCTTCTAACTATGAGGTTGAAGATTCGATCCTTTCTGAGCTAGAATTTAATTTTTGTTTTCCTATTTTTCGCTCCCCCCACAAATTAATTACAGTATTTTTTCCTCCCCAAAAATTAATTACATGAGTTGCGCTTAGTTACTTATTATTTTTCTACTAGTATTTTATCCCACTATATGCGAACAACCAGCGAAAACACCAGACTTAAGCAAGTATTTTTCTTTTAAAACAATGAAAGCCGTCTTTTATTCACTAAACTGAACCTATCTCTGTAACATCAGAAATTACTCTATTGTCATACCATATTGATCATAAACCCATATATTGTAAATATATGTAGTCACATTCATTGATCAGAACGCCTTCTTCTAGAACGGTTATAGTACGAATACTCATAAGGTTGGTTCAATGCCCGCCTCCCCAAAACTTGTCTTGCAAGTTTCCTAGCGAAGTTGATGAAGATGATATAATCAAGACTTACATGTCCCTTAGAAAGCGTAGGTCAAACAAGTAGTGGCATAGGAACTCGCCAAGCTTGCAACTAAGTCGATACCCTTTGCGATGAAGAAACAAAGGGCGCGATTGGTACTATACTTTAGAGGAACGATATAGTTGCGATCAGTATACTTTAAGAGAAATGGTTCAATACACTTAGTTGATTCTCAACCGTTCATTAAAGCTCATCCAATGGTTATCATGACTTTGACACTTCCGATGTTTGTGAGTGGTGCACAGAGATGGTGTTAGCGAAATGGATAAAGGAGTAATTTCACGTGCTCACTGTCTTAAAACTATCCAGCACGCGCATCACTTTCCTCCCTCACGCCAAGCGAAGCAAAGAGAGAGTTTTGGCAGTCAGAGTTGAGGCGATCTCCTCAACGACTTCGCCGTCGACGATGGTAGCGGCGATGAACACCTCGCCGGCGGAGGAGACGCGTCCATCCCCTCCTCCCCCTGGGCGTCCGTGACGGCGAGTGGATGCCGGAATTGAATTGTTAATTTTGAATAAAAACTTAAAACTCCACGAGAAGGTACCTTTCTATTCCATTTTTAGTTTCTGTCAAACTGGATTCCTCAAAGAAAAAGAAACAGCAAGGATAACAGTGCATCAGACGGACATTATCAGCTTTGATTTTCATTTAAAGAACGACTGCTCACTTGTATAGGTTGATACAGCCAAACGGTGTACGCACTATCTTCCATGATTTCTCATGAGTAGTACAGAATGAACTATGGCGGCGAATTGCAATGGCGTGTCAGCGGTGCAGGTGGGAGTCCAGCGTGAAATTTTGAACTCATTCAGAGAACGATTGCTCGCCCACATAGGTTAATATAGCCAAACGGTGTACGTACTGCCTTCTACAATTTCTCATGTGCAGTACGAAATGAACTTTGGCGGCGAATTCTAATGGCACATCAGCGGTACAGATGGGAGTCTAACGTGAAATTTTTAGCTCATTCGGAGAACGACTGCTCGCTTGTATAGGTTGATACAACCAAACGGTGTACGTACTGCCTTCTACGATTTCTCATGTGCAGTATGAAATGAACTTTGGCGGCGAATTCTAATGGCACGTCAACGGTACAGATGGGAGTGTAACGTGAAATTTTCAGCTCATTCGGAGAACGACTGCTTGCTTGTATAGGTTGATACAACCAAACGGTGTACGTACTGCCTTCTACGATTTCTCATGTGCAGTACTATAATTGTAGCCTATAGGAAGTTTTTCTGAATATATAATTTTGGAAGTTTCTGAATACCAGCTCCAAAGTATTGTAGCATGTATTGTACAGTTAACCGTTCAGTTAAACGTGGAAAACTAAAAATACAATTCTGCCCCTACCAATTGAACGGCCAGATGTGGTGGAGGTGTTAGCACCTCCAGCACCTCCGTATGGACTGAACCAAATCTCATACTTTAATTTAAACCATTGCGTGCATGTTATTCATTTGTACCTAATCAACATGGTTTTAAGTTTCACTCAAACGTATACAAAGTTCATCAAATCATTAATGGTCCACGAACATGATGTGATGACACCCAAACAAAATTTCTAAAATTTGACAAACTGGACAGCTCGCAAATTTATAAACGAAGTTAAATTTCCACCAAAATAGAGATCCCGCCAATATTCTCCAAATAAAGTCAAAAGCGCGCCTTCTTCCTGCTAAAAACCGCGAAAAAAGACGAAGCGCCAAAACCCCCCGCCTGGACCCACGTTTTTGCCGCCCCCGCCTACCCTCCGCCCAAATTAATCCCCTCCCTAATCTAATCTGGAGGGGGAGAAAGAGAGAGCCGCTGCCAAATAGTGTCTCCGCCCCGCCGCCTCATCCCCCACCTCCCCCGCCGCCGCCTTGTCCCCCACCTCCCCCGGCCTCCCCGCCTCCCCGTCTCCCTCCGCCTCCCGGCTCGCCTCCCGGCCTCCCCACTCCACCCGGCGCCCGCTCCCACGGGACCCCTCCCACGCCGCCCGCCGCCTCATCCCCACCTCCCCACCGCCGCCTCGTCCCCACCTCCCGGCCTCCCGCCTCCTGTCTCCCTCCGCCTCCCGGCCCCTTCGCGCCCACCGCCCCCTCCGCCTCGTCGCCTCCCCGCCGCCGCCTCTCCACCTTCCCCACCTCCCCACCTCCACCACAGTCCCCGTCTCCCTCCGCCTCCGCCGCCTCTATACAGAAGACCTAGGTTGACAAGACCATGGCGATGACTCCATCGACGATGCCAATCACTGGTTTGGCCGCCGCCAACGCCACCGACGGGGATTTCGCCATCACGAGGTCCGACCGACGGGTTCCACCTCGAACTTCTGGCGCTGAAGAAGACGGCACGGATGATGCTTCCCTCCCCAGGTATGAAGCCTCCTGGGGGAACCCAATATTCCCACAAATCAAATCTTAATTTGCACTTCATGTCTTCCAGGACTGGAGGCTGGAGCATAACTTGCATAGCCTTGGACTACAATAGTGCTATAAAAGTTTGACATCTACAACCAACAAGAACTCATTGCAACTGTGTCCCTGTTGAATATCTAGCAATGCTATCAAACGCTATTGTGTAGTTACGCGATCGGTTGATTGGCGATTCGGCCATCATCATTCAATCCATTTTTTTTAAAGCTACGCCTTCCTTTTTGATGCGAGATGGAGGCATAGCATCATTCTTTACATTGCCAATGTCAATATCTTTGCCACGAGTGTTGCTGTGTCGGCATCAATTAAATATAAAGTAGCAATCCAAAATGTTGCATAGAAGTAAAAAAAAAAAGGCGCATCAGTCAAGAAAGCTACCGTTCACTATTGCACCCATGATCACTATTTTTAGTAGTCCTTTCATCTCGAGTGCTGTTGTGAACATCTTGTTGTAGCATGATTTGATCAGTTAGAGCCTCCTCTATCCTTGGTGTCTTGCACTTCCTACTTAGCCAAAAATAATGCTTCAATACACAACAAAAGAGCTACTAAATTTCAAGCAAAAAGCAAATGTTGCTTCGAATTAAACAGGGTGACCAAGAAACTGAAAGATAGAATTGAAGAGATATATACTTCTCTGAAATTTCTTGATGCTTTTTCTTCAAGCATGTACTTTTTGCAGCTTTAGCATTGGACTGGTTTCTATTGCGTCCATGATCACCATTATGAGAACGGGTGTAGTATCCTGACAAGTGTATCGAGCTCTGCCCAAGGACTGAGAAGACAACATTCTCATCCTCAAGCTCCAGCTCTAGGTGGCACATGGGAGCACTTGCAGGATTCAAAGCGCAGAGCATCACGGACCTGTTGTCGCCAGAATTGCCCTCCAGCATGCTCCAACCAAAATGATCGTAATTGCCTAGTGTAGCCTGAAAAATATAAACCATCAAGAGTAGATCATACTTTATAATTGTGAAGGGTTGTTTAAATGGGTTTTGGGCGTCCAAATAGAAACAAGGGAGAGTGTGAGCCTGTGAGGGATGTTTTCCTCTCTTAATTTAATCTTTGTAGGTTTCCATCGTAGCTTACAGTAGGGGACCCATATATTGGAGCAATGTGTGTTCCCGCCTTAGTACACGTAGAGGTCTCTATATATTGGAAATACCCTTAAATGTCATGTAATGCACTATTGTTCCAAAATACTATTACATTGGGAAAGCATCATGTAATGCACTGTTGTTCCAAAATACTATTTTCCTCTCAGATTTTGCATACTGACAACTGCATTTTGACTATTTAACCTTTCTCTATGTAAACATACAGAACGAAACAAGGGTCGGGTCAGCAGTGGACTTTAGTTATTCAATGCAAGGGAGCACCACCAGAAAAAGAATTCTTCGAGTGCGATCTTGATAGGACTAATGTCTCATTTATGACATTGTTAAGTTTAAAAGAACAGCTTGGATACTCAGTTAGGGACTTCTTATACTATAAGAAGCGATGTGGCAGGGCGGTAGCAACTCTGGAGCCGATCGATTATAGTCATGATGCAGACAGAATGATAGAAAGCAATCAAGATGAAAGGGAAGTCCGATTAGTAGTGTCAAGGGAGCGAGTAAAAGACAATCAGGTGACCATAACACCCATGAAGCGAAAGAGGAGTCAACAAAATAGTGATGATCCAATTACAAATGAACAACTTGATGCATACAAGGTTTGGCTAGCGAATCTGCAAGCCGAGGAAGAACACACGGGTAAGTTATATATGTTGCTACACTAATCGCACTGATTTTAACAGAAGTACTGAATTCTGTAATTACGTACGACTTCACCTTCACTTTCTGTTTCAATACAAGCAGAGTAGGTGGGATTTTCCAAACATTGAGAATGCAACGGAAAAGATATGGGACATTGCTAAAGAGCGGTACAAAGGATGGCGATCAACATTCAGTTCTACATACAAGGCATACAACACTTACGCTGGGCGAATGAAACATAAGCCTGAAGATATAGACATTGTCGAATGGCACTACTTGATAATGTATTTTGGAACTGAAAAATTCAAGGTTCAATTTTTCTCTCTGCAATTACCAATTAGTGAATGGAATTGAGATAGTAACCATTAATGTATGGACTTGTACAGTTGATGCATTAGCAATAGCAATTACAAAATATATGCAGCGAAGATGTGTTACGTATATATATGCTTTTTACTACCACTATTTAGGATGCATATAATTCTTATTTAGACTTGAACAATTGCTGCATAAGGCATATAGGAGTTAGCTCCAAAACACCTTTGTAAGTAGTAGTTAAAATAAGGCACATACATCATTTTGTATCAATAGTTGACTATTGATCAATGACCTATTTGATTAGTGACAGCAGTAGTTTTATAATTTTATCTTCTAGACTATATTGTCTACTCCAAATATTTATGTCCAATTATTGCAAAATCACTAAATGGCTTACCTGTAGTTATAGCTAGCTATTGCTGCTCATAGCTATTGCAGAACCCAAGCGCAAAAAACCTTAGCCGAAAATTTGAACATTGTTGTCTTACTTTATTTTATTAATACATATATGGTGACAAGAATGCTTTGTTGAGTGCACTTGTAAACTTTTTTGCAGAGGGTCAGCAGCCAAAACTCTGAAAACCGTCAAAAATAGAAGACCAAGCATCTAATGGGATCCAAACCGTTCTCCCAATGTAGCTACGAGCAGGTAATGAAAAATTAAACTTATCTGATTCTTTTCTTAAATGATCAATTGTTCACAAGGCACAATGTTTGCCATCTTAGAGAGACCCAAATACTGGAGAAGAGCCAACTGATCTGACTCTTTGGATGGCTACCCACATGAAGAACGGGGAATGGTCAAACAACACTTCTAGGGATGTCTATGTGAGTAGTAAATTTAATTTGTTCATGACTTAGTACATTTTTCAGAATTTTGTGCATAAAACTAAACTGATTTAACTTCTTATTTTCTCTTATCACACTTAGGATGATGCAGCCTTCAAAATTACTGACCTATCAACAGAGCCCGATAAAGACTTCCTTACAGTTGAAGAGGAAAACATTGCTTTCCAATCAAGTTACAAGGGAAGCACCGGTACCAAATCATGTAAAGCTCATGGTCATGGATACATGGCGAAATATCCCACACGAAGCCAACTGTTGAAAGACAGACTCGATGAACAATCCCGTGCTTGCTTTGCAGCCCAATAAAAATAATGAGCTCAAGATGAGGTGCAAATGTTAAAGGAACAAATTGCGAATGGAGTTGCTGAAAGGGAAGAAACTAGGCGAGAGATGCAAGAGGAACTGGAGAAGGAAAGGAACGCAAGAGAACAACTTAGGCAAGAGTTCCTTTCATTGCTAGCACAACAGAGAGAAGCAACATTACAGGTAATACATCTCAGACATACACAGCAGCAGCTGCTTTGCTGTTTGTTGTTGATATTTGCAAGAGCCACCCACCTAACAGCCCTAATGTTTTTCCTCATGGTCCATATGCAAAGCTAACCAGGAAGTATATTGAACACAGGGAAAGCGAGGCTAATCCAAGTGAGGAAGACGAAAGCATGACAACATTGGACAAGGCTAACCCAGATAGTACATTGAACACCACAGAAAAGACACTTGAACATGTGGAAGAAACATTACAACAGGTAACAAAATTTGTAAATAGTTTGCTGCCATAAGGGATTTGGACTTTGTACATTCTATTGATGACCTGCTGATGTGTACCTTCCCTGAACTTCAATTGATGCATGCATGCTGAACATATTTTAATAGTAGTACACATCAGGATGCTAATATTTTTTATTCTACATTTTACATTTGCAGAATGACCCAGCAAGCATCCTGACCACATAAAAAGATGCTAGGCCACCTATTCGCATCATTCAAGCTTCTAATCTTAACCGAAGCCTCTTCCAAAATGTCGCTGTTAATAATGGTTCGTCGAACTTCATTCCTCCACAACAATTGAAGAATACTGCTACAACTCGTTCGAAGAAAAGGAGGGACCAGCAGGTATGAAATGAAAATGTGACTAATCTTCATCTGTCATTGTTCTTATGTCAAATATAGCATACTGTTCTAAACTACTAGAAAATTATGCCAGGTGAAGTAGGGCTACTATATATCGGTAAATGAAATGAAATTAAATAATTCTGCTGGAATCACTTGCTAAATACTTTGCTACGCAACTGAACTAGAGAACTCAAGATTGCCATTTTCAGTCAGTAACTCGATTCTAAACTTGCACTATGATGTACTTAAGTATGTGCTGCTGGACAATACTCACATTAAGGTCCCTCTTTATTGTTCATGTCCTATCAGGATGAAACAATTTGATCAGAGCAAACAAAGTCGTGGCGTCGTCAAGTCAGGAAATTCAACATGGCAAAGAAGCACGGACAAATGGAATGGAAGTGATAGTACTTTTGTTATTAGTTACAAACTTTGTAGTTTAAGTATGGAGATTGATATGTAATTCCTGCATGAGTGGTGGCACTTTTAAATTATTATGTGCTGAATTAATATATGTGTTTTTGATCCAGCCGTGTTCCTAATTTGATTATTAATTTGCAACAAAAAATTATAATAAACTATCATATGCTCAATATGCTACCGCAAATTTTACCGTTGCGATAAACATGTATGCAAAATTGGTATTTCGTTGTGATAGGCTGTTGCAACGCCGCTACTATGTTGCGATTCCACTATATGCCATGAACAATGTTCGTTGCTATAGGATCTATTTGCCACAAAACATATTTCGTCACAATAACTTTATGGCAATGAAATGCCTTCTGTGGCAATAAAACATATTGTAACGAAACACCTCCCGTGGCAATTAAACCTGCTGCAACGAAACACCTCCCCTAGCAATATATCCTGTTGCAACGAAATGCTCTCCGTGGCAATAGGATCTATTGCCACGAACCATTGGCGTGGCAATAGAACCTATTACCACGCAATATTTTTGTGGCAAATGATACTATTGCCACGACCAAACTTTGTGGCAAAAGAAACTATTGCCACGGAGTCAGCCGTGGCAATAGCCTATATCGCCACGACATCATTCGTTGCAACAACAAACAATTGCCACAACACATTGCATGGCAATAACCATAGGTATTGCAACGAAACTACAATCCGTTGCACAATCTTTTAAGCACGCAAGTACTTGCCACGCTTGCCAACGGAAGTGATGTGTTGCAATAGGTACATATTGCATCTATTTTGACCTTATTGCAACGATTTCGCTCCGTTGTCCTAGACCTGAAAACTAGTAGTGTACACACTGTAGCGACTTCATTTATATTAATCAAAACTACACACAAGTTTCTGTCACTCTGTACTCTCTTTCATAAACAGACTAAAAGCTATAAGTTATAGTAAAAAAGAACATACTCACCTTTTAGTACTTTAGAATCAGCATGGCGTTGGAATTGAAGTGTTAGCTTCAAATCTAGCATGTTATTTTCATACATTAGGATATTAAGATTGCATATGTACAAGCTGGTATGTATCCAGAGTGAGGCCAAAAAGAGGAAGATCGCACGAAAATCACGCTTGTGGATCGCTAAAATTAGAGGTGGGAAATGATAATGGATAATTCGTTTTATCCAATATTTGTATCTGAGAAAACGCAAATATGGTAAGCAATATCTAGAAAATGTTCATATTCATATTTAAGAATATTCATATTTGATAATATTCGTATTCGCATTCGAGACTATTTCATTCATATTCGATCTGTTTTCGAAACCCGGGAAAAGCTAGATGAATTTTATGATTCGAAATTTGAATTTGGGCGGTTTGAAACCAGTAACCGTTTTGGTAACCGGTGAAAAACTGGTAAAAGTGCTAAGAATGTGTTCTACTGTGATTTGTTACAGAAGTTGTAAGTGGATATTCGTATTCGACCGAATTAAGTACATATTCGATTTGAATTCGTATCTGTTGCGACATTCGATTTGTATTCGTATTCGAGAATATTCGAAATCATATTCATTTTAAAAATATAGATTGTGTTCATATTTGAGACCATTCGATCGTATTCTATCCATTTGCATTCCTAACTAAAATGTCTTTAAAAACTAAGGTGGAGAGGGGAGAACGAGACACATGCACCTTGGTTGCCGCATGGCACGTAAAGGCAGATAGTCCATATATTTTAAATAAATTTTAAATAAAGTATCTTTTTAATGTAAAGTCTATAAATTAATTATAGTAGACACTGTTTTGATTTTATCTATATCGATTAAAATTATACATAAGCATTTTTCTATACTCTCTATCACGAATAGATATAGCTCAAAAAATCAGTAAAAACTATAAGACACCGTCAAAAAGTACCCACTAAGAGCATACGTTATGATTTGGTGTTGGCTTTACGGACAGTTGATCATCATGATCTAGCACCGGGCAGTCCGTGTCGGAAGTGGACTCTCTGCCTTAGTGTTATAAAGGATGAGAGATACAGTGATGTTTCTTTTGTTGAGGAACCATCGCTGGCAACCAGTCCGATCGATTTCTCTGTTTAGAACAAATCGAATCAATCACAGAAGACAGAATAATAGATTGAACACAGAGAGAGGTAGAGAGAACTCCTGGTCTTTCTTTATTGCTTTCAATTGCATGTGTGTACAAATATGCCGGTATGGCTCCCTATTTATAGCCCACGGTGGAGTGCCCATAATGGGCCAGGACTGCTAACCTGGGCCCAGGTTTCCTAACACTCCCCCTTGGGCACTCACCCGACACGTTCATGCCTCGTTAAAACTCCATAAAAATCCAGTGGGAAAAATTTGAAGAAAGAGTACATGATACATGTTATGCTGCGATGCACGAATTGACTCATTAAAAACCTTGGTCGAGAAACTTCAGGAAAACTCGTCAAGGGAAAAAGAGTACAATCCACCCAATTTCATTTGGTCTTCAGGACTTCATTTTTTTGGGTACTTAATCTTCATGATCAAGATTTACTAGCGGGCTTGAGAGAATTCTCCCCCTGAATTCTGCACTTCTCTAAGTCTCATCATTCCAATTCCACGCACGCACCTTTCAAAGCTAGATGCGGGGAGTGACTTAGTGAAAAAATCTGCTAGATTTTCACATGACTTAGTATGCAGTACTTTAATCTCGTCCATCTTTTGCAATTCATGTGCATAGAAGAATTTGGGGTTGATATGCGTTGTGAGATGACTCTTCACATAGCCCGTTTGTACTTGTACGCAAGCGGCATTATCTTCATAGATAATTGTGGGAGTTTGCACAATGTTCATCCCACATGACTGCTGGATGTGGTGAACCATTCGGCGGAGCCACGCGTACTCTCGTGCGGCTTCATACAATGCTATAATTTCTAAGTGGTTCGTCGAAGTAGTTACAAGGCTTTGCTTAGATGATTTTCAGGAAATTGCAATTCTATCACATAGGAATACATAGCCTGTTTGTGACTTTGCGGTATGCGGGTCAGATAGGTACCCAGCATCTGCATAGCCAATCAAGTTCAAATCTTGATTCTTTCTATAGAACAATCCTCTCCGGTGCATTGTGTGTAGGCACATGCGATTTAGTCACGCTCTTCAAATCACTAAAGTGATCGGGTAGTTGGTTTGCTAATGCTTGCAAGTCGATGATCTTCTAGATCTCTTTCTCAGTTTTACTAGTGCGCGGGTCATGTGCATGAATTCCTGTGGCTTCCCACGTAATTTCCCGATATTTTTCATCAAGGGGTTGATATCCTCCCCCTAATGACGAGAAATTTTCCTCATCAAAAATGCAGTCAGCGAAGCGGGCAGTATGCAAACCTCCCGACATGGGTTTCAAATACCTAATTATGGATGCAGTCTCATAACCAAAGTATATCCAGTCTTGCGGAGTGGGCCCATTGCAGTACGCTGCGGAGGGGGTATAGGTACGTAAACCTTGCATTCAAACCTCCTGAGATGAGAGATTTTCGGTGGTGACCCTTACGCTAGTCGCATAGGTGAATGGATGTTGTACGGCGAAGGTCTAAAGTTGATGAGATTCGCTGCATGTAGGACTGCGTATCCCCAACATGTAGCTGGCAAATTACAATTATGCAAAAGGGGTCAGGCAATAAATTTAATTCTCTTGATTTAAGCCTCTGCCAAACCATTCTGGGTATGGACATGCGGTACCGAGTGCTCAACTGCAATTCCCATCGCCATGCAATAATCATCAAATGCCTTTGAAGTAAATTCTCCGGCGTTGTCCATTCTGATGGACTTGATGTGATGATCAGGGAACACATTTCTGATGCGAATGATCTACGAGATCAATTTTGTGAAAGCATGATTTCTTGTGGACAACAAACTCACATATGACCACTTCGAGGAAGCGTCAATGAGCACCATGAAATACTTAAATGGCCCTGAGATGGGCTGAATGGGACCGCAAATGCCTCCCTGGATGCATTCCAGGAATGCAGGGACTTCGTCCTTCACTTTCAGAGTGGAGGGTCTGGTAATTAGTTTCCGGTGGCACATGCAAGGCACACAAAATCTTCATGATTCGGGAAATTCTTCACATTAATATTATGCCCTTGGGAGTTATTGATTATGTTTCTCATCATCCTAAGACTTGGGTAGCCTAATCTATCATGCCAGAGATAGAAGAGTTCAGAGCTTCTTAATATTGTCTTCAGGGCAGTATAGGCTGCAGGTGCCTTAATGTTGGTATAATACACTACTACAGAAAGCCTAATACTAGACGGCCAATCACAGACGGTTTGACAAAACCGTCTGTGATCGACACTAACACAGACGGTTTTAATTTGGACACCGTCTATGTTGGTGGCGTCGGAGAAAACGAGTATCACAGATGGTTTGACAAAACCGTCTGTGACTGACACTAACACAAACGGTGTTAAATTGGACAGCGTCTGTGTTGGTGGCGTCGAAGAAAACGAGTATCACAGATGGTTCTTACCGATGAACCGTCTGTGATACTAAAGTACATATCATGCAGAAACGTAAACATAATAGTAGACTTACTCCTGGGCCGATTAGGCCGAAATCATTAAATTGCAGCAGCGGAAGAAGGAAGCACACAGGTGGAACCTTCAGGACTTTCCCACAGGCAACCAACTGGAGGTTCGCGACCTAGCCCTTGGCGACTTCATCTTCTTTGCCATCATGACCAATAGAGTTGCTGAGGCGTAGTGATCTGATTCCTGATTCTGGATTTGTTGGGAAAGCGGGTGTGAGCACAAATTACCGTGTTCCGCGAGCCAATACACAGGATGCAAATAAATAGTATGCATGGCTTATCAAAGGAGAGGCTGGGGTTATTTTATTTGCCAAAAATTGCTTTTAGTAGCATTATTTTTATTTAATCATAGTGTTATTGTTGCTACCTAAACTCCACATAACGATTGCCATAATTGACTTAATCCACCGAAAATACACTTTCTATATTGTTCGCTGTCTAAAACTCCGAACAGCAAGTGACATCATTTAGATAAACCACCGATCATACATTTATTGCTGCCTAAGACCCCAAGCAGTGAGTGTCATCCTTTATTTTGGATCCACCAATATCTTTTGTATTCTAAATTCCTATCAATCCAATCTTGTGGTTGCTATTCATCAACTCTTCACTTCTGACTCTAACGATTATCCATTATAATTATTTTTGAATCCACCGATATCATTTATATCAGGACTTTCTAACCATTCAATCCTTTTGTTATTGATCCAAAACCATAATTTGCTCTTCCAATAATCAACCTTATTTTCCATTATCTATCTCTAACTAATTCACTAGTATACCTCCACCAAGAATTTCATTGATCAAGTTTACGATTCACAAGTATACATCCACCAAGAATATCATTAATCAAGTCTACACTCCAATTATCATATCTCCAAATTCCCAAAAAATTCAATTGACCCATCTAGTGATCGATCAAACCCTATTAATTCCATTATCGCCAATATCTCCCAAGAATTTATATTAGTTATCAGTGTCATAATCCAGCAATTACCTTTGCATTCCCTAATTCTCTACAAATCCTTTAATTCATTCATCTAGCCAATCTATTCACTCACAATCCAATGATAATCCAGTACATTCAATTTGGATCTACCAATTTATTTCCCAGAATTCACACTATCATTTCCTGTGGTAATCGACACGAAATCTACCAATATCTTTATATGTTTACTACCAACATCCATCTTCTTCACTCACGACTCTATCTATTCTTCCTGACATTTTATTTTGTGAAAAGTATTACCATTATTTAAAAATATAATACATAGAAATTTCCTGAGACCTAGCAGTTTTGAACAAAAACATAATGTGTAAGAGAATGCAATAATAAAGCGATCCAGATTCCATCCACCGTTACATGGCATCTGCACCATATGCTAACATTTCAGCGTTATAACCGCTTACATTACCACTGGGACGACACCCAGGACAACTCAAATCAGGGCTTTCCGCGGCCCTTCACTTTTCCAATTCCATCCATAAAGCATTTTGAAATAGAATTATATCTAGTTAAGTTCCCATGTCCGCCCTTGACCGTGGGCACGGCTATTCGAATAGTTTTGACTCTGCAGAGTTTGTACACTTTCACCACAAGAGACAATCAACTCGTTGCCCCATATGATTCCTTAGTCATGTGGTTGAGCAGACCATCATAGTGACTTTTCAAAGTATCTAGTCCTTGTTGTCATCTCACCCTATGGGCCATTCCCACTTGCGGTGGGTCCCATACATTGCATGGGATGTTCCCTAAGGTTACTAGCGTTATTCGGGCTCCACTACCCTCAACGCTAGTACGACTGGGAAACTTCACCCTCCTCTCGGTGTCCCTTTAGGCCTCCCCTTGCCCTTGCATATCCACTCCTGTCCACTACCGGTGAGATGAGTCCTGGGGTTTCGACAAATTTACTTAGCCAAGTTGTACTTTACAGACTTGTGGTTGTACTGTTTTACACAAGTGGTCATGACAAGATTCGGTCCTTAGAATTACCTGGGCGGTTCTACCACACTCCATAATTTATGTTTCCTTCGCACCACATACCAGCCCCCAAACCATCTGCCCAGATATTTAGCAAGTTGGGAATTTTGGGAGCATAAAATAATCATATCAAAATATACCAGTCATTACCACCATGACCTCCCAATACAGTTTCTCATGATTAAAAATGACAATGATGTTTGGGGCATTTCAGCGCTCCCGAGTATCTATGCAGTACTACACATGGCGTAGAATTAGGGACTTATTTTCGAGAGGTTACTATTATAATTTTGCTAGGGCGACAAGGTTCACACATTCAAATAATCCAAAGGAGATGTAATATTAATCAAGTTAAATAATTGGGCATATAACTAGAATTTTGAATTAATCATGTATTTGCATATAAAATAACAGCATGCAATTTGATAATTTAAACAAAAGTAATTTGCAGAATATGTAGGATCAACATGATCAAAGTATTGACTCGCCTTGCGTGGTTTACCGCGGTCTTGAGCTCGCACAATGCTTTCTCTTGAGTTTCTGGTCTTTTTCTTCACTTCACTCTTGATCACGCTTGATCCCTTGACTCTTTAGGATTCCAATTTCTAATTACGCACTAAACAACTGAATACAAATAAAGGCGAATAACTCAAAAGACCCACATAAATCCAAATAAACTCAATTTAGTTTTATTATGAGTTAATGGGTGTTTCGAGTGACTTTAGACAGGGTCGGTGGTAGAATACGATAACTTGATCTTTTTATTAATAATCTCTTTTATTATTTTTGTATTTATTAAGGAAGTTCCATGAGTTAGGTTAGACATATGAATCATTGTGCAAGATTAGCGGAGCATTATTTTGCCGATCGCTAATAATCAGGGCATATGCTATATGCGATGTATACAATTTTTAGTTTGCTGATTTAAGTTTAGAATCCGAGTTTATAGCACTTTGTGGTACGACATTTTATGTATCTCCAGTTATCACTAGGCTAGGTTTATCATACGGGGTCTTATTTCGGTTCCATTGGACAGATCTTGAATTTAGCTGAATTTAGAAGTTTGTTTCATTCAATTTGGAGTTAACATGAATAGGTTATGCCCATTTAAAGTTCTCAGTTTAATTAAATCCAGAAAATATTAAAATCCTGACAGGTGGGTCCCACTTCCTATTTTTAATTTATTCTTTTACTTTTATTTTCTATACTGTGCTTATGACAGGTGGGGCCGACTATTATTCAAGTAATTGGGGGCAGGGCCCACATGACAGTGAGAGTGTCTAATAATAAACTGATATTAGTATCTATGACAGTCTGTTAACCGTAATTAGCATTAATTAATCTTTGTCTGAACACTAAATGAGCTTATTTATATTCTAACAAATTTTAGCATCTTTATTAATTATTCTCGGATTTTTCTCTGATTTTTACTTCACTGGAGCCGTCGGCAAAAACTTTTCTAAAACCTACTTTAATATTGCGGCCAGAGGAATTGAACTCGGGTCATCGAACTGAAAATGCACGCAGCTAGCTACTCAGTCTCAGGGTGTTTCTTGACTTACCGAGGGGAGTAAATGCAGAAGAGCTAGGGCGACGACGTCCAGAAGCAGGGGAGCCCGGGGCATCAGTCGGGCGGCGGCGTCGGTGAGAGGCGGTCGAAGGGGGGCCGAAGATGGCTAAACTGGACTCCCGGTGTCGCGGTGAAGCTAATGGAAGAGTTGACGGGGACCGGGGAGCTCGGTGGCAGGCTGGCGGCGTGTGGCGGCAGCAGCGTGGGGGAGGTCACCGTGGCTGGGGAGCTTGGGCGGCAAAGGGTGTTGGCCGCCAGTTGGAGGAGCTTCGGGGCGGCGAGGGGGTGCTCCACCGGCGTGGAATCGATGGGAGGTCGACAGAGGAGGCGGCGGCGGCCGGTTTCGGGGAAGAGAGCCGCTCCAGCGAGCACGGGGGTTCTTGGGGCAATTAGCCGCAGTGAAAGGATGAGGGGAGCGTGAAGAAGATGTTGGAGAGCTCCAATGGCTTTTATAGGCGGCAGGAAGGGGGCCGGCAACGGGCGCCTGCTCGAGCGGTCATGTCGGGCGGCGGCGAGGGCAGGCGGCGGGGGCTGCAGCGGGAATCCCGACTAGCGTGCAGAGGCAGGCAGCCGGATTCGGGGTGTGACTACTCCATGGCACTGGCGCGCGCTAGCCGCGGGACCGTGTCGCGCAGCTTTGACACCGAAGCACAGTGGAGGAGGGGGGTTCAGACGCACGGGGAAAAGGAGGGAGGAGAGGCGCGGGTGGAGAGAGAGGAGTGCGGGCGGGGCGCTCGGGCCCACTGACCAGAGAAAGGGAGCGCGGGTGGAGACGGGGCCGGCTGTCAGCGGGGAGAGGTGCGGGGTGAAGCAGGCTAGGCCGTGCGGCCAAAGCGGAAGATGAGTAGGGGATCGGTGGGGTTGGGCTGGGTTGATGGCCTCTGGCTCCATCTTCCCCAGTTTTTATTTCATTTCTTTTTGTTTTGGTATGTATTTGTGTCTATATATATAGAATTCATGTTTTATTTACCCTATTTTTTATATTTGTATACCCCTGCCACTTATTGGTATGTACACAATTTTGTAGGTATATTTTTAGGTATTATCCATATGTGGTTGTATTTCATTTATTTGCTTCTATTGTTATTCATGCCATTATTTCAAAAATGACATTACATGTTTTAAGTCAAGTTTCTCCCCTTTCTTTTATGGATCATCTTTTCATATTCGAATTTTAAATTTTAATTCTCTATTATTTGAACATGTTTGTTTCTTTCATGAACTTTTTAACTTTTTGAAACCTTAACCAAATTTCAGAAGAATACCATAAACTCCAAATTCAATAAAATATATTGCAAAAATAATTCAAAAACTTCATATTTTCAAATTTTAAATTTTTATGATGTTACAAATAGGTTGCACGATGACAATCTGGATCAGATGCTTCGCGATGTAGAAGAGAACTATGATGAGAGAGAGTATGTTAAATTCTGGGGCTTGATAGAGGACTCGGAGAAACCTTTGTTCATGTGCTGCAGGTCAAAGAACACGAGGTTGTCGGCCGTGCTTGAACTGTTGAAATTGAAGGCAAGCAGCGGTTGGTCCGACAAGAATTTCATGGCACTGCTAGGTCTTTTAGCGGACATGCTTCCGGAGGGAAATGAGTTGCCTAAAACCACGTATAAAGCCAAGAAGGTTCTTTGTCCATTGGGAATGGAAGTAGAAAGAATACATGCATGTCCGAACGACTGTATCCTGTATCGTAAAGAGTATGCAAACATGTATGTATGTCCAGTGTGCAACGCATCCCAATACAAACGTAACAATCAATCAGATGATGGCGAGTGAACAGAGGTGAAGAAAGGACCTCCTGCTAAGGTGGCATGGTATTTTCCTATAATTCCCCGTTTGAAAAGGTTTTTTGCAAATCCAAAGGAGGCAAAACTACTGCATTGGCACTCGGAGGAGCGCAAGAAGGATGGAATGCTAAGACACCTTACTGATTCCACCCAGTGGAGAAACATCGATAGGAGTTTTGCAGACTTCGGTGCAGAACCATGGAATATAAGGTTTGGACTGAGTACAGATGGAATGAATCATTTTAGTAGCATGAGCAGCCGCCATAGCACATGGCCCGTGACTCTCTGCATCTATAACCTTCCTCCTTGGTTGTGTATGAAGCAAAAGTATATTTTGTTGTCGATACTTATCCAAGGGCCAAAGCAACCTGGGAATGATATTGATGTGTACCTAGCACCGTTGGTGGAAGATCTAAAAGTACTGTGGAATGAAGGAGTACAGGTATGGGATGCATAAAAACGAGATAACTTCACTTTGCTCTCCTTATTGTTCTGCACCATAAATGATTATCCTGCCCTTGCTAACCTAACGAGCCAGAGTACAAAAGGTGCCAGAGCTTGTACTCACTGTTTAGATGGTACCGAGAGTGTGTGTGGCTGAAACACTCACGCAAAACCGTCTACATGCGTCACCGTCGGTTCCTTCGAAGGGCTCACCCATACCGCAAGATGAAGAAACAATTTGACGGAGAGAAGGAAGACGGTTCAGCTCCAAGGCATTTAAGGGGAGTTAGCACCGACATGCACTGATAATGGATGAACGTACATTCCCCCTGCGTGTTACACTCTGTCCAAGGCCAAGAAAACAGAACTGTGCCAGTGCTTGCATGGTGTCAAAGTTCCGTCTGGTTACTCCGGCAACGTGAAGAAACTTGTTTCGATGTAAGATTTGAAGTTAAATGGCATGAAGTCTCATGATTGTCATGTGCTGATGACACAGATGCTCACTATTGCAATTAGAAATATTTTTTCGATTAAAAATGTGCGGACCCGTATTCCTACGTAGCATGTACACATTTGAGAGGCTCATGGGAATTCTCAAGTCCTACGTACGGAATCGATCTCGGCCAGAGGGCAACATCATCGAAGGTTATGCAAGCGAAGAGGTCCTTGAGTTTTGTGTCGATTATATGGCTCAGATTCAACCGATACGTGTGCCTCAATCTCGTCATGAGGGGAGGCTGAAGGGTATCGGAACTATCAGAAGGAAAGCAATCACTCCAGATATGGACACGTATACTCAAGCCCATTTCACGGTCTTACAACACATGACTGAAGTGGCACCTTATGTGGACCAGCACAAGGATGTGCTTCGGCAATAGAATTCGGAGCGGCCGGATGTTTGGATCATGAGGCAACACAACAGTCGGTTCAATCAATGGTTGAAGGATATGATATAAATGGGTACACATTCTATACACAGTCTCAGGATGAAAAGAGCACTAACCAGAACAGCGGTGTCCGCATAGATGCGTTTAGTACCGATGGGTTGAGAAACTCGTACTATGGGTTCATAGAAGAGATTTGGGAGCTCGACTACGTGGTTTTCAAGATCCCCTTATTTCGCTGCCGTTGGGTGTATCTCCCACAGGTGAAGGTTGATATGTACAGTGTCACTACCGTGGACCTCCAACGTGTCAGGTACAAAGACGAACCATTCGTACTCGCTAACCAAATTATTCAAGTTTTCTATGTAACCGACCCAACAAATAAGAAACGTCATGTAGTTCTTCCTGGAAAAAGGAGAATTGTCGGAGTAGAGAATGTAGTGGACGAGGAAGAATACAATCAATTTGACAAGTTACCTCCTTTTGAAAATGGCATAAGGGTCGACGACGAACAATGTGACAAAACTAGTTACGTACGCATTGATCATCATGAAGGGCTAATTTTTAAAGGAAATAAGCAAGTGAAATGAGAATGTGTGACATATATGTGGGCATTTGCATTTATGTATATAACAATGCATGTATGTGATGTATATGTGAATTGGCATTTATGTATACAGCAATGCATGTGTGTGATGTATTTGTGAATTTGCATTTACTTATATGTGAAAATGTGTGATATATAGGTGAATTTTGAGAATGAGTCATACAAATGTATCTCTATGTGCATTGGGCTGTTGTAAAGAAATACACCCAGCTGTTGTCTTATTGAATGCTGGTTAGTGTTTATATTATTGAATGCTAGTTGGTGAGTAAAGGCTTATTTCAGACGGTTCTAAACTGAGAACCGTCTGTGATATTGATATCACAGACGGTTCTAAGTTTAGAACCGTCTGAAATAATCCTTTATATATAACCCCTGCTAGGGTTTTGCGCGTACACTGTAGTTATTAGACTTAGTCGCTCTCCCGAAGTCCCCATCGAGCCCGTCGCCGCTGCAGTCCCCGAGCCCCTCACCGGCCGCCTCCATCGAGCCCCCGAGACCCTCGCCGGTCGCCCTCGCCGGCTGCCTCCGTCGAGCCCCGTCTCATACGTGGTACTCTCTTGTAGTCCCTACTTTACTCTAGCCGCCCTAGATGGTATTCAACACAAAAGCAACCAATTATCCATATCTGATTTTGATGTTGACTACTGAGTATAGGATTCTAAAAAGGGCAGTACAAATCAGACTACGAGTTTACGATTCAAATTTGCATTCTCATAGTTTTGCGTATTTCTTCCACAAAGTTATGACATTGTAGCCTGTACCTCCATCAGAGTAACTTGTCACAAATATTATAAATTGCCATTATTTTGCTGCCTTACTTTATAAGGCTAACTAGAATCTGTGAATGTACTTTTGCCTCCACCTCTATATATTAAAGAGGGTTTGTAGGCTTGTAGTTGTAGCCAAGTTGGCCAATGCTGGTAGGCTGTAAGGAAGGATTTTTTTCCCCAGCCTTTGGCTTTTTGCTGAGTATTAAGAACCTAATACAATATCCAGTGTCACTATGTCAGTAACAAAGTGGGCCTAGAACATATTGGAATTGTTGCTTCTTGCCAACAAGCAAGGAATTCAAGAACTTTTTTATAGTTAGCTCAAACCAACCATGTTGCTTCAACATTTCTATTATCACCCTCAGCTTTAGACTTCTTTTCTTCAATTTCTTAGCGGAATGCATCACTCTTCTCATTGCCTACAAAATGTGACTATATAATGTATTAGTTGAATATAATGTATATGTATACATATATTGGAATTAAATTTAAGTATGTGCTTATACCGCACAATTTACGTATATGCTACATTGTGCTTACTTTTCATATATGAGATGGCCAACATGTCATCTTCAACATCATCGCCGGATGCATCCGCTCCAAAATTAAAACGCCAAGGAAGGAGCTATCGAAAAACCCTAAGGGCCGATTTACCATCACAGAGGTCGATGGATCTGGAACCCCTCTCCTTCCTCGCAAAGCAGTAAGCACATTCCGAAGAATGATCGGAATAGTTGCACAAGAACGAATTGAGATCACATTCGATTCGTGGAAAAGCGTGCCTGGACTCGGAAACGTGAGCTGATGACAGAAATTTTGGCATCGTTCGAGATCCCAGAAGAACACCAAGACACCGTGCAACGACAAGCCTTGCTAGCAGCGTGCAAAGTATGGAAGAACTTCAAGAGCACGCTTGTCAAGGACTACGTGGAGAAGGACAAAACGCCCTTTTATAAATACCCATTCCTGGAACCACAATGGGAAGAGTTCAAGGTGATAAAGACGACCAAAGATTTCAAAAGTACAAGTGCGGCGCACAAGGCCCTCCAGGCAAAAAACACACACCCACAGACTTGGCACAGCTGGGTATGCGAGTAAAATCCCGCAATGGAGGAAGGAGGATGAACAGGCAGCCCTGCAGGACACCGCCCCGCCATTTGCCAATATCCCAGATGACCGCGCTCGAAATTGGATTAGAGTAAGGTCATCTACAACAACATCGGGGGACGTCTCCTTTCGAAACCCTGTAGACCAGCAAGTGTCCCAGCGCCTGGTAAGATATTGATCGAACAATGTAGCTTATAATTACTCCACAACTTCGTAGGAAGTGAAATGACATGTCGTGCTCTTGCAGGAAGCGCTGAGTGTTGAATCTTCCTAGGGATCATTCCAGGGAACGAGGGAGAAAGATATACTCTCTGTGGCCCTGCGAAACAAGGAGCACCTGGGTCGTACGAGAGGCCTTGGGCTTTACGTTCCTTGGAAACATGGTTTCCAAGATGACCCCAAATTGTATCGGAGAAGGAAGAGAACCAAAGCCGAGCGTGAGGCACGGCTACGTGAAGAGATCAAGGCATCTCTTAGAGAGGAGCTGGCTAATTATGTCAGAGATGAGATGTGGAGATTTATAGAAAATCAGCAGGCCACCGCCGCCGCTCCTGTGCTAACTAGCCCGCCCAACCATCTAGGTAGTTGCGCGCCCAATCCTACGACGGAGAACGAGGCCAGATTTCATTTCGACGACATCCAGGTAATAATTATTATCTCAGGAATGCTCGATCCGTTGATAGGCCTATTAATTGGAGTAGCTAATTTTGTATCGTTATGTAGGAGCCTACGAAGTGCAAGCTCCAAGTGAAATATACCTCCGTTGCCTTGTGCGCTGCTTGGGCCTGCTATATCTGTCTGCTCAAGGGGTCATGCTGCACCGTCAAGCTTTAGTGCCAGGCTTCGAAAATGTGTCAGTAGATGGTGTACACACCAATTTCGAGGTTGTCCCACTACCGAAGCCCACCAACGACAAGCTCGTGACTCTAGGGCAAGCCATTGGAACCTTCATCCAGTGGCCCAAAAGCGATATCTGCCTGGAGGCTTCTTCACCGGTGGCAGATCAACAACGTGCACTAGTGCCATCTCCACAAGGGCAACCTGAACCAGATCAGCTACATGCACTAGTGCCATCTCAACCACCACTACCTACACCGGTGTCATGTTCACGGGCGCTATTCCCGGTACAGCAACTTCCACCAATGTAACTTCCACCACCGGTGCTACCTTTAAAGTCGACCTACAGCCGAGGCAGCAAGGGCAGTAAGGGCAAAACAAAGAAGACCAATGATGGTATCCCGTACCTACCATTGGCCCGCAAATTCGTGCTTGGCGAGCTGCTGTTCGAACCGGTAACGCGCCTCCAAACCCTAGCAATTAGTTGCCAGCAATTACACACGTGGTATATGGAACAGTTCAATAAGCCAGAGGGTCAACGGCGCTCAGGTATCACTGTCAAATTCAAGCCGGATCAATTAGAGCACAATATTCAAGATTGTGTCTTCGTGGTCACCTTCGAGGATTTATTTGATCTTTTCACTCTCAACGCTCTCGACGCCTCACTCATTCGATGCTGGACGCTGTAAGTGTGTACAATCACAGTCTCCGTTCATGTCATACCGATAAATGTCATATAATTTTTTGCTTTCGTGTGTATATATATAGACACATGCTGACTAAAGTTAGAAGAACCAAATCATCGGTTGGTTTCTTGGACCCACACTTGGTCGCCATGCATACCATCGAGGAGGATATAGCCTTCGTCGAGAGGTACATTGCATCAGCACTGGTGGCTTACCGCGATAAGGAATATGTACTTATGCCCTACAATCAGGACTATCATTGGATTTTAATAGTAATTGTACCAAAATAGAACAAGGCAATATACCTTGATTCCCTAAGTAAGAATAAAAAGGACTACACAGTTGTCAGCCAAGCAATCGATAGGTAAGTACATTTTCTCCATACATACCTATATTGTACTCTTTTTTTCCTTCCGAATGACTAAGGTCAACTTTTTTGAATCACGTAGGGCGTTCGCGATGTACGTTGCAAAGGCAGGTGTCTGACGCAAGGGGCCAAAGGCCTCACACATGATCGAAAATTTAAGGTATTCGCTATTACACATTACTTAATCCTATGCAACAGTTGGTAGTAATGCCTCTTGAATTAACACATTCTATTTTTTGCAGTGCCACCAGCAGTCGCCGGGCAACACATGTAGATTCTACATTTGCTACCATATGGACCTACTCCTCGACTCCTCGAGAATCACCAATTCTAAGGTTTGTCAATCTTCCCATAATTACTTCATACTTATCAGGTTATATATATACGCACATTGATATTCCTATTGACAGGCTGCGTCCATCCCGTCAACTGTATTAAAACAGCCCGACCTTTCACAAATTCGAGCAGAGTTGGCGTACTTTTTGGTGGCTAACGTCATAAACTCAGCTGGAGAGTTCCACAACGCACAATGATTTTTTATTGCTCTTATCACTCCAGAATCGAGATCTCATGAAAGGAACAGTCCATAATCAACGAACTTTGTCAGGCTGCACAAGCAATGCTTGGATGGATTGCCATCCAAGTATTGCTTATGCAGCCTGACAAAGTTCGATGATTATGGATCTGTTACTTTCGTGAGACCTCGGTTCCGGAGTGATAGAGCAATAAAAAAAATGCAATGTTACCATCTAAGTGCAAATGCAACGTACATCTTTTATAATTGTATATTTGTTAATGGATATTTTATTTCAATTCAATTAATTGATTTACGAAATGGATGTTTTATGTTTGTGAAATGAATTGAGATGTGAATTGGATGTTTTATGTTTGTGAAATGAATTGAGATGTGAATTGTATGTATACATGTACATGTTGATCGTCTTGTTTTAGAGGGCATGGCTAGCATTTCCTGAGGCTAGCCAATAAACAGAAATAGATTTAGGGGTAGAAAAAATATGACAGATGGTTTGTGAGTAAAAACCGTCTGTGATAGGTAATAATCACAGATGGTTTGTAAGTAAAAATCGGCAAACCTCAGTCTGATCCACTCCTGCTCTGCTTGAGAAAGAATGGTGTACTTTAGCCTCTCAAACCGCTTCTTGAGTGCGGTCTAGAGTGCTAGCGCGCTTTTTTCCGCCATATACTCATTCTTGAGAGTGAGGCAGAGGTGGTGCCTGAGAAAATGAAGTGCCTGATCATTCTCCTCAGGTGTGGGTCGGGCGTCGTTCTATCCGCCTATCCCAATAGCCGCGTGAATCTTCTTGGCTCCAAGCACAATCTCGACATCGGATGCCCATATCAGATAGTTTTGGCCATGCTGGGCCAGCTCCTCGAACTCCTGGTTCGTGATGCCAGTCATCTACATGTGTATGAACAGAATAAATAAGTTTACTTCAGGTAAATATGCATGAAATAATTTACTGCAGGTAAATAAATGGTACAATAGGTTCTCGTAATGTATCATAATTTTCTATACATTTTCTATAATTTTACTGCTAATTTCAGTGATTAAAAGCAATTTAAACAATTACAATTAACCAAAATAGTAAATAAATACAGAAAATATATAAAGTAATAATGGCAAAAATAAATAAGCTTCAAATGCTAAAAATAATTCAAAATTCGGATTCTCAAGGCCCTTTTATGCTGTAATATGAATTTTCAGCGAATTCTGCAATTTCTGGGGGTTTCTACGCAAAATTTTAGTTCAGAGAAAAATTCATGCTATTTTCTGATTTACCGAGGGGGTTTCTGCAAAATTCTAGACCCGCTAGTAAATTTAAGGACCTATCGGTAATTTTTAGAATTACTGAGACCTCTCTGCAAATATTCGGGACTCATATGCAATTTTTATGGGCCTTTCGGTAATATTCATGACTTCAGGGGGTTTTCGCAAAACCGCCGATCTCTCCCCCCGGCCGGGCCCTATTTGGCCCATTGGTCCTTCCGATCGTGCTGCCCACTCGGCCCATTGTCTAGCCGACCTGCCCGAATGGTTATTGCCACGGGGAAATTAAGGTTTCCCTACTCCCTCTATCCATTGGCGGCGGCGGCGCAATAGGAGGAGGCCACGGGTGCGCAGTCCGAGCGGGCACGGACACCGGTGACTGCCGGCCGGCGAAGCAGGGGGCGGCTGCAGGCTGGGCTCGATGCGACGCCCAACGGGAGGCGCGCGCAGGAAGCCGGCGTCGGCGGCGATCGGGATGGCGTGCGACTACGGCGGCGGCCGGCGGTACGCGACGGGCGGCGATCGATGGCGCGCGATCGCAGCGATCGACCGGGGCGGTGCGCGACCGGCCGGCGTGGCTGCAGCGGCGGCCGAGCGGCAAAGCCAAGACGAGCACGGTGCACGTGCGGCGCGCGAGCCTAGCGGCGGCCAGCGCGGCGGGCGCGGGTCGGAGCAGCGGTGGTCACGACGGTTCGGCGCCGGCCGCCGAGCGGCGGCGACGTCGCGCGGATTCGTGGCGAGCGCGCGCGCGCGAGCTTGACCGAGACCGGCGGCGGCAACAACCCGTGCGGGGGCAGCGACCCATGCGGATTTCTTGGGCCGGCAGCGTGCATACGGGCACGGCAGCGCCTCGGGCTCCATGGCCGACTGTTGGCCGGCGGCGCGCATGTGGGTGCGGCGGTGTCTCGTGCTTCACGGCCGGCTGTTGTCCGGCGGCCAGCGGCGCGCATGCAGGCGCGGCGGCAGTGCCTGGTTTTTTTCTCTTGTGTAGAGGTCGAACAGAAAAACAATACCTAATTTTTCCTTTTTTTTCTTTCTAATCTACAGTGCAATCAACATCTACCCCATTTCGCAATCTACCGATCGACATTGTGCCGGCGACTTCAGGTCTGCTCACGGTAGATTAGGGCGGATTTGCACCGTAGAGATTGAATCTAAGACACGAAAATACGAATTCAAAGCGATCTAGAAAATTCAATCTATTAGGGGCTTCGATGATTATCTTCAATTCACCAGAGTGAAGTCGTGCTGATAACGTGTTGAGGAACCGTCACTGGCGACCAGTCCGATCGATTCCTCTGCTTAGAACAAATCGAATCAATCACAGATGACAGAATAATAGATTGAACACAGAGAGAGGTAGAGAGAACTCCTGGTCTTTCTTTATTGCTTTCAATTGTATGTGTGTATAAATATGCCGGTATGGCTTCTTATTTATAGCCTATGGTGGAGAGCCAGAACTACTGTGCTGGACCTAGGTTTCCTAACAGATTTTACTCCAATCACAGCCACAGGGTCAAAGGATAAACGCACAGTAAACTGGCACAGCGCAGTGCAAAAGAATTTACTGTTGCTACAGTAGCCCGATGGGTCTCGTGCATCCGTTTTTTATTTGACCATCCAGATTCGTTATGCACAGTAAATCACTGAAAACAACCCAATATTGGCCAAACCCCAGCATTACTGCAACTAGTTATGGTTGTTAGCTTTATGCTAGCCAAACCCAAACATTATCTCAAACTGATACGGCTGGGACTGAAGCCATGCGATGCGATCGATACTGGTAACTTATCAGTTAAGCACCTTATCTGAAACAAAATAAACAGATCAACTAGCAGTTAACTGCGAAAGATCAGGATCAGGGTTACATTGCTATATGCCTATGTAGTACTGGTACACTTGACAAGTATAAACGGCTCCATGCCTAGAGGCTGGAGCCACACCTATGTACTAAACAAGTAATAAACGGCTCCATGCCTAGAGGCTGGAGCCACCCCATGTGGGCAATCGGGCGTACATCTCATCAATCATCACTACTCAGCTATTGAGCCGTTTGCTACGGGCAAAAGCTTTGCTGCAATGTCACTCAAGACATGGACGCAATCATGCATGTACAGCTAGCATCACATGAACGCTGGACATCTGTCTGGCCCTGGCACATGTTTGGGCATGTTTTTTCGGCTACATTAATAACTTTTGTCTGTAAAATAGGTATTTATATGAATAAATTGAATACTGATAAACTAATAAATCGATTTAAAAAACTATCCTGATAAACCGTTTTAGAAAAATGACGAAGAAATCATCCACTTTATGTATTGAGAGGAGCGGAACATTTACTCTCGTCTCACACGACAACTCTCTCTCACTCTTGTGTCCCTGCACTTATCCAATATAGGCTCTTTTTTAGCCTATGGTTTGATTTTCTATAGTAATTAGCTTTTAAACGATGTGTGTTTTTAAAATGGGTTTACAAGTTGACTGTAGTAGATATTATCCCGACTCCATCTAGATCAGGCAAAATCACATTTAATATCTCTTTCTATACTTCCTCTCGAACAATCAAAATTTAAAATTTTAAACCAAAAGTCAAAAAGCTCAGCAAAAAAAGACCACCCATGATCAATACATCACGGTGCGCGTCACGCGCTTCTACCAATACAAATAATAACGTCGCAAGCCACAGCTAGCCATCTTGGTTGCAAGCTGATCGAGACTTGCTCAAATCCTCATGACGAAACAGGCCTTCGTCTTGCTCGCACTACTACTCCTCTGCAAAGCGAGCCCAGGTAACAGCAGCTAATCTTGCTGCATTTCGAGTTTTCGACGCAATGGCGCAATGCGATGCATACTTGCAGCATACTATATACGTTACGTGACTGCCTGGCTGGTTAATTGCTAACTATGGCGTACGTGCGCAGGCGTGGAGGGAGCGGCGGCGGCGTGCCGGGCGTCGGACCTGGTGGTGAGGCAGTCGGCGACGGGGCGGGTGGTGGAGGGGAAACCGGAGTACGCGGTGGAGGTGACCAACCGCTGCCGGTGCGCGCAGTCCAGGGTGCTGCTCCGCTGCTACGGCCTCAGCAGCGTGGAGGCCGTCGACCCGCGGGCCATCCGCCCCGTCGACGGCGAGCGCTGCGTGCTCCGCGGCGGCCGGCCGATCCCGCGCGGCGCGCCGGTGCGGTTCAAGTACGCCTGGATGACGCCGCTCGACTTCCCACTCGTCAGCTCGCAGGTCCACTGCTAGCTCTAGCCATCTGTCGAAGTGTGTAAATGTAAACCCACTCCGTGTGATGGTGTTGATTTCGTTCTTTGGGGTCACCGAGAGGAGAAATTTTACGTGTCATAGTACTACAGTCAAGTTTATGTCACCGTCTAGTGAGAAAAATTTTTACGGTGTTATAATGGTACAATCAAATTTGTGTCATCATCCAACCAGAGAGCGACATAAAACTATATGGGCCTAAGACAAGGTGGAAGGTTCCGATTTGTCTGTCATCTTGCAAAGCTAGGGAATCTGACCACTAAGTTAAGAAATATAAGAGCAACTCCAAGAGATGGGCTAAAACATCCCCTAGGTAAATTGGAACCTCCCACCTTCTCTTGGACCCACATAGCTTTGTGGCGCTCTCTCGTTGGATAGTGGCACAAACTTGATTGTAACACCGTAAAATTTCTCCAAAGCATGAGCTAATGTAGGGGCTGCTCTAAGTGATTTTGGCTTCTGATTTCTGGGTGACTTCGATTTCTGGCTTTCGGTTTTCAGAAGTTAAAAGTCACTTGGAACATGGTGTTTTTCATTTTTTTTAATTGAATGACTCAGAAAAGACTAGTAGCCACTACAGTGTAATTTCAATCAATAGCCACAGCCGAAAGCCAGAAATTTAAGCTGGCTAGAGCAAGGTTGTAATCACAAATCAGTCGATTTTGGTCCAAGCATCTCTCTGTCTATCCCTCTGCCCCTCTCCACAATACAATGGCTTCTGCTAACAGTTGGCTTCTCAAAATGGCTTCTCCACTCATTTTCCTCCTGTCTCGCTCTAAAGATAAGACAGAGGTCATGGGAGCATCACGCACCCTACTCCTCTCACTCCTGTCTCGCACACGCATCTCTCTCTTACTTTTTTCCTTCGCTCGTCCTCTTCTTCTAAAAGCCACTTCTTTCGGCCATTACAATTTCTTTTTAACAAAAAATTATCCGTGCAGCTAAAAATCATCATCAGAACCTAATACGAACACCCATAAACTGTTGCCACCACCTGTGCAAACAAAACCTCGCTTGTGCGAATATCACGAGAAGAAATAAATTTCACGAACTCAAATGTCAAAAGAAACTAGTTGAATGCCTATGCGTTGCTACAAATTTTTAAATTTTATCATACTACATGTTCTAAAACTCACGGGAGATAAAAATTTTTAGAATATGCATACAAACATGTTCTAAAAGTTTTTAAATCCGTCAAGTAAGTCGGAAACTGTCGATCACACATTGTGGTCGTAAGTCGGAAGACATCGACCACACCTCGTAGTCGTAGGTCAGGAGCCCTTGAGCACACCTCGTCGTCGTAGGTCAGAAGCCATCAACCATCGCGCGTAATCGTAGGTCGGGAGCAGTCAACCATCGCTGGTGGCCGTAAGTTGGTAACAGTCGACGATCTATCGTGGTCCTAAATCGGGAGCTTTCCACAATAGCTCGCGGTCGTACGTCGGAAGCCGACAATCATCGTTTGTGGTCGTAAATCGAAAGCCATCGTGGACACCTCATGGTCATATGTTAGAACACATCAACCAGTGCTTGTGGTTGTAAGTCGGAAAACATCGACCACACCTCGTGGTCGTAATTCGTAACACATCGACCAGTGCTCGTGGTCATAAATCGGAAGCCGTCTACAAGCGCTCGTCTCTTAGATCCATTGGCTACCATCAATAGCTGCCTTCTAGATCCACCGGTTGTTGTCGCTGAGCATGCCTCTCAGATCCACTGGCCAACATCATCGAGCGTCTTTCTCTCGGATCCACCGGTCACTATCGTCGAGTGTTGTGCCACCTCACGGTTCCCACCAGTCTAGCCCGGTGGTCGAAGGGAGGAGGGAGAGGGGAGATGGGGTGGGGAGATGCCCAATGGGCGGCGAGGAGGGAGAGGGGAGATGACGTGATGGGTTGTAAGGGAGAGAGCATGGGAGAGAGATCTGGAGAGCATGAGAGAACAAAATAACTGAAGGTGAAAGTGGAGAGGAGGGACAGTTAGCGTGAGAGAGAGGCGATATAGATGGTTATGATTCCTATGTTTAGATCGGACGGCTGAGAAAAGAGGAGGGAGAACCCATCGATGACCACCAACTCAAATTTTTAAGGTGTAGAGATAACGAGGCCAAGATCGATAGTACCACCCACAAGTCAGCCCCTCCATGCCACCTCCTGTACTTGTGACAAAGGGCTGCCACTACCTCTGGTGCCGGTGGCAGAGGGGAACACTTGTCGAAACCGGAGAATAAAATATTTAGTGAACCAAGTGTACAACAGTTCCTTTTTCCGCCTGTGAAATGGTTCGGCGTGAGTGGCTGCTTGAGTTGTAACATCAAAAGCAGTAACTCCAAGGCAAGCCTAGCACGGGGGAATCATCAAAAGCTGATAGGGGCAAAGGCAGGAATTAGGCGTAAGGGTGGTTGGGAAGGATATCACAAGAGAAATTCAACGTGTGTAAAGAACCATGTGAGAAAGTCTCTAATTTTGCTGTCATGAACTATTATTATTTTGGAGAAGTGAAATTTTAAATTTTATAAATTTAGAGATTTTTTGGACAGCTTGCAGAAGCGGATAGTGTTAGACCATGTGGAGGTCATAAATATAGTGACGATGAATATTTTACTTTTAGGTTGCATTGAAATTTGTGTTTATGAAAGTTTCAGTCGATCACTGTTGGTGACTGGCTAGCTTCGACCACGATCGGTAGTCGGTAGTCTGATTAGCCTCGTGTTGGGTAGTCTAAACGGCCTTGTGTTGGATAGCTCGAACGGCCTTGTGTTGGGCTGTTCGATTAGTAGACTTCAACCACGGTTAGAAGTTTGAGAGTTTACGAGCATGGTAGGTCGACCACGACAGAATGACCACGGCCGAATGACCACAGCAGAACAACCACAGTGGATCAACCACTGCAGGTCGAGCACAGCAAGACGACCGGGATAGTCGGAGCTATAGCGAACTGGCTGAGCTACAGTGAACCGTTCAGAGCTACAGTGGACCGGTCAATAGTCAATAGCTACATGAACCGGTCAATGGTCATTGTTACAGTAACCAGTCGATAGTCACTAGTTACATTAACCGGTCGGAGGTCGGAGTTATAGTGCTTGGTTAGTACTCGATAGTCGGTTCTATAGTACCTGGCTAGTACTTGGTAGTCAATAGTCCGTACTACAATACCTGGTCGGTACTCAGTAATCGTTAATCGGTACTATAATACCTAGCCGGTACTCAGTAGTTGATGGTTGAAAGCTACAGTGCCTTGTCGGTGATTGGTAGTTGCAGATTTTGTGATCGGTATTCATAGACTTCGTGATCTATTGTGGTAGTCGTAGGTTGTGTGATCGGTTGTCCTAGGCCTTATGATCGGTATCGTAGGCTTTGCAATTGGTTACCATAAGCTTCACGATCGGTATTCATAGGCTTCGAGTACTTCAATTCTTGTAATCTTTGAGTACTTCGAGTACTCATGTCTATTGGGCCAACGGTTTGACTGGCTTGTACATGGTGATCAGACTATTCTTACTGGATGGTCTGAGGTTGATTTTTAGAAAGTGTAGATACTAAGGCCGTGGATGATTTGGTTCGTGGTTATTGATGGTTAAGGGTGTGTTATGCGTGTGTGGACTGATATCGGTCAAGTTGGAAAGAACTTGTGTCGAGAAAAAGTTCTTTGGTCTTTGCATGTGCATGTTGGGTATGGAAATGGTTATGGTTAGTGACAAGGAGGACAGGGACTAGAAGGGGGAAATCTGAGGTCTAGGCAGTCAAGGATGTCACGAGGTGGTCGGGCTCATGCTGGAGCACGTGGAGATCAAAGGTGGATAATGCAATAGGAGGTGCGATCTTAGAGTCTTCAACACGTGAGGATGATGCGCGGAGAAGCTACAGGAGGTGCGGTCCTGGAGGCTTAGACACATGAAGATGATGTGCGGAGAAACTACGGGAGGTGCGGTCCTGGAGGCTTTGACACATGAGGATGATGCGTGGAGAAGCTACGGGAGTGCAGTTCTAGAGATTTTGACACGTGAAAATGATGCGTGGAGAAGCTACAGGAGATGTAGTCCTGGAGGCTTTAACACATGATGAGTATGAAGGAGTTATGGAAAGTGTCTATAACTGGAAGGATTAGAGATAATGAAAAACTGGTGTTTTGAAGGGTTTCGGGTCCCTTAATTTTCGGAATCGATTAGAATTGCGTGTCTAGTATGATGAGGACATGGTTTGAGTCTCTAGAATATAAATAGAGGGGAGAGGTTAAGAAGTTATCTGTGGCTATTGAGGGCTTTGATCACTATTTTTGTGCTAAGGTTTGAGGGGTGTCGTGAGGGCACTTTTGTACCACAGAACCTGATTAAGGAATAAAAGATCAGATCTATTCCAAGAAAAATTAGTCAACGCCAATGGCGTGTTTTCTGAGAATCGTCTTCAGTGTGTTCTTGTTCCAAGCACATCGGTGCCTAAGCATTCGAGCGAAGGAAGAATACAAATGATGACTTCACGGACATGTGCTTTATGGTAAATAGTGAGGAGCTCGATTATAATGATCTCTACAGTGATCCTGATGAGGTAAATCTTCTTATACAGATTTATCTCATATTGTGCTTAGATTGACAAAGGAGCTCAAAAAGTATAAAAAGAAAATTAAAAATCATGACTTTGTTGTTGAGAGCTTAAATTATAAAATTAATAGACTTATAACTTCTATTCCTGATGATAAATCTTATGAGTCCTGTCAAGTTTTATATTCTAAGTTGGAGTTTACTAGAACAATTAGTACATCAAACTTAGTTCAACTTAGTGATATAACTGCTAAACTTGATGAATTAAGATTGGCACATGACTCTTGTGATGAAAAGTTAAACGTGCAAATGATGAAATTGAAAATCTCAAGCCTAGTTCTCTTACATGTTTAGAGACAAGTATTTCAAATGCTCAATCTAAAATTTGCTCTAATTATGAATTGTTAGAAGCTATAATTAATTCATCTTAGGAAATAATTCAATAGATACTTTATCATGAGATATCCTCTTACTCGAACTATCCTAAGCTTAACACTGAAATAAAAGCATTGACTAAACAACTAAATATTTTGCTGAAAAAGAAAGATTGGCTCAGTCTAGTACTTCTAAGAATCTTGTGATAGAATCTGTTAAGTGAACATCCTGTCCTATATTGGCTAAAGAGACTGACTATCTTAAGGACAGCTTAGAGAGACTTTCTTTTGGGAAGGAAAATCTGAATTTGATTCTAGACAAGTCAAAAACAAGTGTGAAAAATCATGGTCTAGAATTTAATTGTGTTGAGCATGCCAAGAATAATCCTCCTAAGGTAGTTAAGCTTCTTGAGTCTAGAAAAATTAAAGTAAAATCTAAATCAAAACAAATTATCTTTAAATATGCTAGTATTACAAAGAAGTTCTCTACGAAAGTGAGTGCTGTGAAGTCAAAAGATACGACTTCTCATCAAGTTAAATATCAGTGCACTCATTATAGTAGAGAGGGTTATTTGGTTCAATCTTCCTTTCAAAAAGCAAACAAAAGAGAAGAAAGGCAGGTTAAGGAAGCTTACTCGATCTCGAGTGAAGCCTGTGCAAGCTCCTTATTATCGCTTTGCTCCTCTAATCAATCACTTGCAGGCTCAGAAGTTTTTGCAATAAGATCGATCAGACCAGCTTTTACCCATGGTTGGACCAGAGTTTCGACTAGTGTTTTCAACTCGATTACACCCATCGGCGGTCAGACCAGCTTTATTGAGGTGGTCAGATCATTTTCAACTAACATTTTCCATGCAATCAGACCGGTCGGCAGTCAGAACGGCCTTGCTGAAGCTGTTAGACCACCTCGAGGTTGGATCAGCTTTTAACACAGTGATCTAATTTGAATCTAACAGAGACTAATTCTTCACTTAAACCTTTATCATTGCTTGCTATTGCTTCTATTCATTGTGTGTCATAGTACTGGATTCCTAAATCTTATTTCACTAACCCCGGTATTTTGAGATTGATGATTTCTGTGATGTAAAACCAGCTAACTGGAGGGAGAACATGCACATGATTGAGTTCCAGTCTTTTACGTCATTGTTTGATTGAAACACTTGATAGTTCTTCACTCTGTTTGATGGCTTCCAAGAGATTTCACCTTCTGAGAGACCATATGGAAAAGGTGATGTTGTTCTACACTTTATTGAGCCTGATCTTCAAATTACTGATATTCTCACTAAGTCGCTTGATACTTCTCATTTTGTTCGTTTGCGGAGTGAGTTGGGGATATGTCATCCAATGGGATTATTCTAAGGGGGAGCTTGTTGTTTAAAAGTGTTTCAGAATCTTTATTTGTTATACTTGTCAAATAATTCATTAAGTCCAAGCTACTAAAATCAAATGATTTGTAGAGTTCTCTTTATCATATTTACTCATATGTTGTGTAGCTTTGAACATGATTGGTTAAAATTAATTTGCTCTACATAAACTAAAATATGACATGGTAGAATACTTTGACTAGATTGATTATAGATAGTACTTTACGTTGTTCATCTAAAAGGCTTACCTTGATTGTGACTCTTATTTTAAATCTTAGCTATGAGGCTTGTATATTTCTTATTACAATCTTTTATGGACACTCAGTCTGGCATGTAAGAAAAGGATTAGAGATAATGGAAAACTTGTATTTGGAAGGGTTTCGGGTCCCTTGATTTCTAGAATCAGTTAGGATTACGTATCCAATTTGATAATAACACAGTTTGAGGCTCTAGCATATAAATATAGGGAAGAGGTTAAGAGGTTAAACATGGCTTTTGAGGGCTTTGACGACTATTTTTGTGCTAGGGTTTGAGGGGTGCCGTGAGGGCACTTTGTAGTCACAGAACATGATTCAGGAATAAAAGATCATATCTATTCCAAGAAAAATTAGTCAGCATTGGTGGCATGTTTTCTGATCATCGTCTTTAGCACGTTCTTGTTCTGGACACATCGATGCCGAAGCGTTTGAGCAGAGGAATATTATGATCATGTGCAAAGGGGTCGAGTCAGCAATCAAAATCTTCATCAAGTGCTAAGAGATTCCAAAAGGTAGGTACAATCATTCGCCCCGCCCGCTCTAATTGCCATCGATGATCCTACAGATAGTTTTAGAAAATTTGAGTCATGAGATGACTTGGTGGCCTAGGTCAGCGGTTTTAGGATGCATTAGACATGTTATTGCTAATGTGGGTCAAGTTGTGAATAACTTGTGCTCGAAAATGATTTCTTTATCTTTAGATATGCAGGGTCGCATGGAATCAGCCATGACCAATAGCGAGGATTGAGGCTACACTCGTGGAGGAGCCGAGGTATAGAAGAATTAAAGATGTTGGGTGAGATGGATGAGCTCAAGCATGGTACAAGGAAGGCGAAAAATATTGAAGAGAAGGTTGAGAGACAGGTTGCACCATGTGGCTTAGTCGGTCCAATGAGGTGTGGTCCGACAGAATCAGAACGGGTGAGATTGCTGACATGTGGCAAGCTAGTGGTGCACTCACATGTGAATCTCTCTTGTGTCGATTAATTTTCTCTTGATTTGGTTGGTTTTTCCTCCTCTCTCTCTCTCTCCCTTCTTGATCTTGTTGTGCCAAGAATGTGTAATAGATAGAGATAACCTCTGAAAATCAATAGACACCTATCTGGGCACTTGCATGGCAAGTTTATGAAGAAACCTGATTTTTTGCTTTTTTTGCCCCTCCGAGTGATTTCTTGATCTAGCTATTTCTATCTCAATTTATTCGGTATTCTAGTTTGTTGTGACATGTGGGAATACATCTAAAACCATCTTAGCCATCATTCACATATGAGCAAGTCATATTCACCATTTTTGGTTTTGACCCGTTTTGGTGCAACATTCCTTCAAATGAAAAAAGGTCAAAACTTTGGTAACGATTTTCTTGATTATTGATTGGAATAGGCTCTTAACATCCTAGAAAATGTGCATACCAAATTTTTTAAGTTATTTGGAGTTTTGGTTGTGAGAGTTAACTCAATTTTAAGTTTTGGCCCGGTTTTAATGCATCAGAGTTTCACAAGCCAAAAGATCCCAATCTCTCAAATTCTTTCTAGATTTTTGGTTGGGATATATTCCCATAGTCACGATCTAGCCTTGGTCTTGGTTGGGATATATTCCTATAGTCATGATCTAACCTTGGTTCAATTTTCAAGTCTTTTGGATCTATTGATCAAAAGTTTAATGGATTTTCATTTTGAAATAGTGTTGGATTTGCTGTTCATGGGACAAAAATTATTGTACCATAGCGATTTTTAGAATTTTGGGTTCTTGATGTTCATAGCTTCTCATAGCTACTGGAGTGAAAGGATGGCGGATATTTTGGAAAATTTGAAGCCACCATTCACCTCCCTCTGTTGCCATACCGGTCCTACAAGTCGTATCAAAGCCCGATTAGCTCTTTTTATAGATCTTAACCAGTCTTTGGAGCCATGGCATAAGATAAGTATTCTACCAAGCCACCCATTCTTAGTGTAGTCAATTTCTCTTATTAGAAGGCTCGTATGCATGCCTACATCGAGACTCAAGGACACTCAATTTGGATTAAGGTCAATAATCCTTATATCGTGTCGACCAATGACAATGTGATCACACCAGATGTAAAGGCAAGTAGTAAATCAAAATTTCTTGATTCAAGGACTTAGTCGATTTGAGTTTAAGCATGTTGATCGCTTGAGGTCTACTCACGAGATCTGAAAGTCCCTCGTCGACTATCATGATGGCTCTACCTCAATCAAGGAAGTGAGACAAAATCAACTAAAGAAAAAGTACTCAAAGATAGAGCAAAGGTCTTGTTAATCTTTGAATGGGTTATGGGGAAGGTTTTCTAAGATCGTCCATGATATTGGTCTTGTGTTTTCTGAGTCCAAAAATGCATGCTATCTCTTGGGTGCACTTGATGTGAGAGTTGGGAATGAGGATCACTTCCATCAATGACAACACTATCATGAGTAATCTTATCATAGATAAGCTCCACTCGAGATTAAAGATGCATAAGATTGACTTCATCTCGTGTCTCCCCAAGACAAAGTCGATGGCACTAGTAGTTGACCCTTCTTGGAGTAGCTCTTCTAATTCCTTGGATTTTGGATGATCTGGATTTTTCTTGTCCGCCTTTCACTCCTTGAGCGATGAGCAGCTAGAGAAGCTATCTAAGGATGATTTAGCCTTTCTATCCATAAAATTCACAAGAGTCTACAACAAAGTGAGGAACAAGAGAAGAGGTGGCCCTGTCACTTGCTTTGAGTGTGGTGAGCTAAATCATATTTGGGCTAAGTGTTCCAAGCTGAAGGGTAAGTAGGTGAAGACTTCCAGATGTGTTCTCAAGCTCCAGACGCAAAGGCTAAGAAGCCCAATTACCAGAAGTTCGTCAACCATGCCCTTGTCGCTTTTGAGAACGTTGACATGAGCGATGTAGACTCGGGGATGGAGGACGATGAGGACAACCCCCATGGTAAGAAGAAGGTCCAGGACTTCACCAGTATTTGCTTCATGGCCAAGGGCAACACTGACGATGATAAGCCCTACAGTGATCCCAACGAGGTATGCCCCTCCTTCAAAACAATGAAACATGTTCTTGTTGTCACCGAACAAAAACTAAAAAGACAAGCTAAAATAATTAGAAATCAGGATATTATGATTGATAACTTGAACGTAGGAGTTGTTAGGCTCAAATCAATTAATCCTAATGATAATTATGAATCTTACTTGTGCTTGCATGATAAATTGTCAAATCTAAAATCTGGTCATTCCTCTATTATTGGTCAACTCAAAAATACTCTAGATGGACTAGAATATCTCAAATCTAGTCATGATCATGTTTGCTTCGATGCTATTGCTTTATATATAATTCATGTAGATGCTATCCCTTCATCTTGCTTAAATTGTGCCTTGCTTGAATTAAAATTGAATAATGCTACTAAAAGTTGCATAAATTTTATCTTGACCATACTTGCTCTCATTGTGAGGATAGTAAAATTAAATTGAAGGAAAGGACTGAAATAGTTCTTCATTCTATGACTGCTTCTTTTGAAAACTGCTATAAGCTCACAATCAAGAATGATGCTCTTAATAAGACACCAGAGGGAAAATCTAAAATTGAAAAATTCATGCCCATAACTACATCTAAAAAATTATTAATTCTATTTCTTGTGCATTTTGTACAAAACTTGGGGCTGATTTAGATAAGATACATGAGGCTTTTAGGTCACATATAAGGAACAGTTGGCTAGAGTTAGAAATTATCCATGTGTGTTTTGTGAGGATTTAAATCTTAAGGTAGCTACCTATAAAGAGAGATATGTTAGGGCTACCAAGAAAAATGAGTGTGCCATGTGTGAGAATCTAACTCAAGAAAATGACTACTTCAAAAAGGCCTTTGAGAGATTTTTTAGTAGGAAGAAGAATCTCAACATAATCTTTGACCAATCTAATGTGAGTGTGAAGAAGAGAGGCTTAAGCTTTGATTCCCTTAAGCATTCTAAGAACCGTCCATCTAGAGCATTCTAAGGACCTAGCGACAAAGAGTATGATTCTTGGGTGCAATAGTTAGGGTGACCTCTACCCATTCTATTTACCTTCCTCTCCGTCCCACACCCTTGTGTCCTCCTTGGATGCCACCACCCTCTAACATCGTCGCCTTGGTCATCCTAGACATTGTGCGCAACATCATCTCATCCAGTCTTCAACTATTTCTTGTAATCACTAAATAAATGACAACACCCTATGTCACACTTGTCAATTAGGTCAGCATGTGCGGTTGCCTTTATCTAGTTCGTCCAGTCACACTTCACGCTCGTTTGAACTTATTCATTATGATCTTTAGACCTTTCCAATAGAAAGTGTTTTGGGATATAAATATTATCTTGTCATTTTAGATGATTTCTCTCACTTTCTTTCCTCTTCGTTCCAAGCCGAACACATTACACCTCCTTGTCCAACTTTTGTGTGTATGTCACTACACAATTTGCTCTCACATTACAATCCATCTAGTGTGACAACAGACATGAGTTCGACAATTCCATGGTTCGTACTCTCTGTGCTACACATGGAATTTTCCTTTGTTTTTTCTTTCCCTACACTTCACAGTAAAATGGCAAGGCTGAACGCATCATACGTACGGTCAACGAAATTATGCACACATTACTTTTTCAAGCTAGCCTACCACCTTGGTATTGGGCCGAAGCACTCAATACCGCCACACACCTTTTAAACAAACTTCCCACTAAAACTCTCAATTTCTCAACCCCTCATTTCTTTTTCTATGGCACGCATCCATCTTACACACACTTGTATGTTTTCGGCTACTTGTGTTATCCTAACACCGTGGCCTCTATGTCACACAAACTCTCTCCTCGCTCAACTATCTTTCCACCCATCACATTATTCTTTATCACCATGTTACCTTTGATGAGACCACTTTCCCTTTGCCTTCGAATCAGCATCTTCTCCATCATTGGAAACTTATAATTTCCTTGATCTATTTGGTGATTCTCCCATTCCCAATTCCTTGACACAAACTCCTGCAGGATTATATTTAAAGTGGATATTAGAAATGTCATAACTTCAAGGACATGCTTGACATAAAGCAAACCCTATCACTATTACAAAAAGGGTCATCACGGACGATTCAAAACTGTCATCACAGATGATTTTTTGAACCGTCTGGATTTATGTGTCAGTGATAATCAGAGGTTATTACAGATGGTTTATAAGCTGTCTGTGATAAATACATCACAAATGATTTATAACTAGAACCATCTGTGAAGAACAATATCATAGACGGTTCTAGCTACCAACTAACTATGATGTGAGTATCACAGATGGTTAGTATATAAAACCGTCTGTGATACTTCCCCATCACAGACGATTTCTGGTTCGAGCCATCTATGATAATTCTTCATAAACGGTTTATACCATAAAACCGTCTATGATAGTCCATTCTATATCTATTTTTTTTTCTATTTTTCAGCTAGCCTCAGGAAATGTTAACTATATCATTTGAAAATGTGCAAATATAGCAACAAACACAGTAACACATTTTATTTCCATTAAGATTAGAATCCACCATTACAACATCACAAGATATCGAGTAGGTTACCCATAGCACTGCATACACAAGAGGACACTTACAATTTTACAAAGATAAGCTTCATAACTATAAATTTAGAAAAATGCTTACACTACAAGAAACTTCAGGCTAATGCAAGCTAGACTTACACATCCTTCAGTAAACTACAATCTAAAACAAGTAGTGTGGAAAATTTTTGAAGTAGCAGAAATAGAAAGGTAATGAACACCATTTTCAGCTTTTATGACAAAATCAACAGCTTTTACGCTGATGACTTAGAATAGTGCAGATTTGTCATTGCCTTCTTCCTTTCCATCTTGCTTCAAGCAAAATTTCATTTGCCCTTGCCGAACCCCTTCCCGCCCTTGCCGCACACAAACGAGTTGGAGTAATACTGGTGATATTGATTCTTCAAGTAGGAAGAGGGGGTTAATAAGGGGCAAGAGGTGGGGAGGAGAACAATGCCTGCCGTTTGATGCAGAGAGAATGGATGGGTGAGATCGGGATCCTAGGGGATATGCCGCGGATCGGTGATGTAGCGGGACATTACAAACGGTTCGGATTACAAACCGTCTATGATAGAGACATCACAGATGGTTCATAACTAAAACCGTCTATGCACTACAAGAAATGTGTCATTTTGTGACATATATGGCATGACAAAGGGTCTAAATGTCACTAAATCATCTAGTTTATGACATTTTTGTAGAGGTAATTTGGCTTAGTGACAAAAATAATATGAATGTCACAAAAAATGTCATGATGCAAGTCTAAATCAATGTAGTGACAATATTTGTTGTGTCATTAGGGCTACTTTGTGAACGTCATAAATTAATGACAAAACTGGTGTGTCAGAAATTATTATATATCCATGTAGTGACAATATTTGTTGTGTCATAGGGGCTACTTTGCGAATGTCATAAATTAATGACAAAATGGTGCATCACAAATTATTATATTGAATTATTTAAACCATCATTTTCCTTGTTGGCATACGGCCCACCTGTCAAGATAGGTCCCACCGCCACATGGGCCAACCAACTGTTTTTTTAATGAGCTTGCTCAGGGCCCAACCAACTGGTTTTTACCCCATTATTTTTCGCATTTCAAGATCATTAATCATCATTTACATGTTTTTCCATATTTAATTGCTCGAAATGGACTGTTTTACACTTTTTTTTGTGCTTTTCCACAGGCCGGCGCGATCTAGGCGCATAAACGACAAATTTGGACTGCTCCGTACAGATGTGCGCATCAACACGAATGCGTAGGATCTGTTCACGATGAAATCGGAGTTTCCAAGGGGCAGAGCAGAAGAAATCTCATTGGGAGAAAAACCTTATTGCAAACCCTAGAAACCAGGAGGGCAAAATCGCAAAACTACCAACTCCCCTCCCATTCGGCCAGAAGACCTAGCCGCCGCCAGGAATTCCTTTGAGCCTGGTTCTTCTCAGTGCCCCCGTCGCCTTCTTCTCCTTCTCCCCCCATTCTCCTCCAAATCCGGCGCCGGCGAGGGCCGGGCCGGACCTCGCCGGTCGCCTCCATTCTCCACTCCCATCCTTCCCTTTCTCTCGCCTCTCCGCCGCCGCATCCACCCGCCGCCACCTTCTCCACTTCCCTCGGCACCGCCCAAATCCTCCCTGCTCCACTGCGCCGCACCTCCCCTCACCGAGCCTTCTTCAACCCCGGTCGGCCGCCTCTCTTCTCCACGGCCGCCGAGCCTCACCTCTTCTCCGGCAGCTTCTTCTCCACATCCGGCGCGCCACCGCCCTCTCCGCGCCACCAAGCTTCACCGCCCTACCTCTCTCCGCCGCCTCTCTCCTCCCTTCTCTACTCCCTCCGGCCAACCACAGCTCCCCCTTCTCCAGATCCACCGGCCGCCTCCCTTCTTTGCTCTCCCTACCGCGCCACCATCCACCCGCCGCTCCTCTCCGGTCACCGCTCTCCACCATCTCCCTATTCTTCGACCGCCTTGCGCCGCCGCCCTCAACCGTGCGCCGTCGACCTCCATCAGCGCCGCCATCCCGACGCCAAGCTCAGCGACCACGACCCCGACTTGTTCCACCTCGCCGACCTCTGCATACTCCACGGATCCGCCGGCGCTTCAACCTCTCAACCGACGTCCACATCGGCGACCTCTTCCCCGACTTCTGCTCCATCCTCGGCTGCAGCTCCGCCACCACTTCATCTACTCTACCGGCGACCCCTCCTTCCTCGGCTCCGCTTCACCGACAACTCAGCCCTCTGCTACTACTCCCTCTCTCGGTTTACTCCAATCCCCTCTCTACTTCAGCGTTTCATCTATTTCTTTGCTTTCTTAATTACTGTTCACGAATAATTGCTTATTATTACTATGTTAACTCATTTGCAATGTGCTGGTGAAATGTGGATTCTAATCCATTGCATTGTGATGATTAACTGTGAATGTTATCTGTGATGAATATGATCAATGGATATATTCATGAGCCCTGTTAATTTGAGTTCTATTATAGTGATATATGTTATGTTAGTGTGCCCAGTTCTGTACTTCTGATTATTATGATAACGGCAAGCAGGGTGTGTAGTCGCCGGTGAGGACGCGTCTTTTCAGCAACCAGTGCCCAGCAGGCATTCCAAGATCCCTCGAAGGTATGGATTTGTTTTGGTGCACCATTGTGTCGAATAAACTATGAAGTAATCTTACATGCTAGTTTTTAGAAGTAGCTTACTGATTTTGTACCAAATTCAAGTTGAATTTGTCATGACAATACCAACTCTTGTCTCAGTTTATGTTACAGAGCTAGGAATATAGCAAAGCCTATTAGACAATAAGTGTTATTTGGATGAGCAATATTGTTGACGATATCTTTGACCCACTATTATAGATAAAGCAATGCCCAACTACTGTGTATTGCATGTCACATGTAAGATAACTTTGGTCAAGTATCATATGTAATATTTTTTTGAGCTAGTGTATCTCTTGATTTGGTGCAGATGGATAGATCTTGGATCAATAGTAGAATGTTCAGCAAGGAACACGTGGATGGGGTGAACGAGTTCATGACCTTTGTTTCGGAGAGATGTATTTGTACAGAAGAGGGCCTAATCTGTTTTAGTAAATTCTTTTGCTGTTTGCATATTGATCAGCCTACACAGTGATATGTTTACATACTACATGTGTTCTAGAGAGGCATGCTGATCTGTTTTAGTGCTATGAATTTTCGTAGATACAAATATATCTATTCTGGTTACTTGTTTTCCTATTTGCATGTAATTGCAGAAGCAAAATGTATGTTCAGAGTGCTATGTACTTCCTTCGTTCCTTGTTTGGCAGCAAATTTGCATCATCTGATGCTGAGTAGTAAGCTCTCAAACTTAGGCTATAGATGAAATTTTGGTGGCTAGAGTTATCATTTTGATATGGATACCTGTGATGAGGTTGAGACAACAACTATATGTGTTTTGAATTTGTGTTGAGACACCAACTTTATGTGTTTTGAATTTGGTGATGCATGAAATGCTTGATATTTAATATCGACTGATTTGATTTGAATGTGTGTTGAGACAAAGAACTAGTTGTGCATTTTGTTGGATGGTTTGAATGTATGGGCTGATAAAAATATATGGGCTCAAATTTGTGGGCTGAAAAAATGGGCTGCAATCATAAAAATGGTACCCATCGGGCGAGAAAAAATAGCCCAATTCTTGTTTCAGCCCAAATAATTTATGACGTTTTTTAAATCTACCACGTCAGCGTGACATCAACATTTTATGACGTTTCTAAATCTGCCACGTCATCTGCCACGTAAGCATTTTTTATGACGTTTTAAAATCTGCCACGTCAGTGCCACGTTAGCATTTTTATGACATTTTTATAGCTGCCACGCCAGCATTTTATGATGTTTTTAAATCTGTCACGTCAGCGCCATGTCAACATTTTATGACGTTTTTTATCCTACGTGGCAAGGCCTAGGATTTTGTGACATAAAACAAATGTCATAAGTTATTGTGACATTAAAATGAATATCATAATTTTTGTGACACGGGACAAACAAGCGTCATTAAACAAATTTGTGACGCTCATTTTTTGACATAACGATTTTCGTCACACAGATGTCATAAAAGGTGAATTATGAGATAATTTTAGATATTATGACATAAATGATATGTCAAAAAATGGCACTTCTCTTGTAGTGATGATAATAGGAGATATCACTGACGATTCATAACAAAAACAGTCTGTGATAATGGCATCACAAAGACAATATATCAGTACAATATAAATAGCTAGTCTAAAAAAATAAAATAGCAAAATTTTATATGGCATATATATACTCATTTGAACGTTTTCGATGAGATCTACAACTTTGCAGTTGAGGCAAAACCCAAATTCCGAAGGAAAGATAAAAAATTTTAGCATAAACAGAAACTAAAAACTTAAAACACAAAATTAGGGATAAAGATGGCCGATTTTGAGGGTCTTAGAGGGTGACTGGCAAAAACAGGTCATTTGTTTTTAATCAGGCTCATCGTTAGCTTTCCAACGAGTACAAAAACGTCAAAAATGGACACCGTATGCAAAAGTTATGCCCGTTTTACTAAAAGTGTCTCAAAACTGAATCCTACTCGGACTCAAGCGAGAAATTATGAAATTTTGGGAGATTATGGGGCGGGAAACATATCATAAACAGTTTTTAATACAAACCATCTGTGATAACTTCATTATCATAGATAGTTTTTAATACAAATCGTCTATGAAGTATCACAAAGGGTTTAAATAAAAAACCATCTGTGATGTCTACCATTATCACAGACAGTTCTTATCAAGATCTATCTGTGATAATTCTAGGACGGCTCTTGATAAGAACCATTTGTGATGTCTTGTATTATCACATACGGTTTGTATACATAACTGCCTATGAAAATACCATAGACGGTTATTCGTATAAACCGCTTGTGATACTTACCGCACAGACGGTTCCTAGAATCCGTCTATGATGTAAGCATCCAGTTTAGCCTCTTTTGTAGTAATGTATTCATGCTAATGTTTGGACCAATGCTATGATTCCAGTTTATGAATAGTAGTAACATTCATGTAGCATTTTATTTTTCAAGTTGTATTATCTATGCATGTCAAATATTCCATTTTTACTTACCTTTTATTAGCAAAGGAATCCCAAATGAATTACCACATGGCAGTTTATTAAATTGGATCACCTATAAAAAAATATAGCATCACACTCATGTACATATCAACCATTCATACATGCCATGGCACTCACATAAGTATGGAAATGCATTAGAAATCAATGTAGTGGACACGAACATGATGCACACCTTGAGCTTGGCCAATTGGAAAAAGTGAAACTTGGGTTTCTTTGTTTCATAGTATTATTCCCAATCAACTCTTCCAAACAACAGTATTCTCAAGTGAGAAGCTACAATAGAAATAGAGAAGGATGGCAAATGTATTAATATTGGCTGCAAATCCTAAACACATACAGTGGGCTATACATATTACCGCATGATAGGGAGCTGAGAAGGAGGCAATGACGATGGGGAGTCAGAAGGAGGAGCCACGCGACGAGGATCCAAGGAGGAGGCGCAGTGACAGGGAGCCAGGAAGAGGAGCCACACGACGAGGAGCAGAGGAGGAGGCAACGGCAATAAGGATCCGAGCAAGAGGCGACGGCGCTAGAGGTGGTGAAGGGGGAGCAGAGAAGGCGCACGACTGTGTTGGAAAACCTAATTGTGCACAGGAGTATAGTGAATTAGGTTTTCGCCCCTATATATATAATAGATATATTATCATAGATGGTTTTTAAAAATAACCGTCTGTGATATGTTAGTCATCATAGATAATTTTAAAAAAAACCATCTGTGATGTATCACTAATGGCTTTTCACAAAAACTGTTTGTGATATTCCATACATCACATACAGTTTTTATTACAAACCATTGTAATGTATTACAGATGATTTATATAAAAAACCGCCTATGATAAGTATGTCATCACAGACAGTTCTTACCATCGGTTACAATATAGATGGTCACGCTAGTCGAACCATCTGAGATAACTACACTGCAGCTTATCACTAACAGATTATGTAGAACCGTCTGTGATGAGGCGTTCAGTATGACCTTCTTTGTAGTAATGTGTATTGTCGCCAGCTCACCAGCTTTATTGATCCCACCTACCCTAACGTAGTGTGTCGCTTGAACCGCTCCCTCTATGGTCTCAAGCAAGCCCTGCGCATGTGTTATCAGCATTTCGCTTCTCATATTTCCTCCCTTGGCTTCTCTCCCTCCAAATCCAACATGTCGCTAAATCCTCCATAGCTTGTTTGGTTCAACCTACCTTCTTCTATATGTTGATGATATCACTCATGGAATCATCTCTTAACCGCATCATCACCACTCTTCAGTCTGAATTCGCCATGACCGACCTTGGAGAACTCCACTATTTCCTTGGCATTAGTGTCACTCATACTTGGTCCCACTTGTTTCTCTCCCAATCCAAATATGCTGCCAAGCTTTTGGATCGTGCTAGGATGTCTTCTTGCAAGCCTTCCTCTACTCCTATTAACACTTCTCCCAAACTTCCCTCTGCTACCAGCGCTGCTATAGATGATCCTACATCTTATCGTAGCCTAGCCGGTGCTCTCCAGTATCTCACTTTAACACGTCCACATATTACGCACGCCGAGTAACAAATATGTCTTCATATGCTAGACCCGCATGAGTCACCTCAATCTGGTGAAACATGTGTTGAGGTACATCAAGGGCACCATTGATTTTGGGCTCCAGTTTTCTTCCACCGTGCCCGATTCCCTTGTTTCGTACACCGATGTAGATTAGGTTGGCTATCTCAACACATGTCGCTCCATCCCTAGCTATTGTCTCTTCCTTAATGAGAACCTTGTGTCTTGGTTGTCCAAACGGCAACACACTATCTCTCGTTGTAGTGCCAAGGCTGAGTACCGCATTGTGGCTATGCCATCACCAAAGCCAATTGGGTACGTCAACTCCAATAAGAACTCCAGTGACCTCTCTGCCAAGCTACCATTGTCTTCTGTGACAACGTGAGTGCAGTGTACATGTCCTCCAACCTGGTGTGCAACATAAGTGCACGAAGCATATTGAGATCAATCTTCATTTTGTCCGTTATCATGTTGCCTTGGGCGAGGTCCGCATTTTGCATGTTCCCTTGTCATCGCAGTTTGCCGACGTCTTCACCAAGGGCCTGCTGTCATCACTCTTCCTTGACTTTCAGTCCAGTCTCAATGTCCGCAGCCTACCGTTTTGACTGTGGGGAGTGTTAGTTATAAATATCTGTTGATATATTTGTATATCGTGTAGATATGAATGTCTTATCACGTAGATATGGATGTCTATCAGTTTGTATCGGTTGTTATACTTTCCATTATAACCACATGATGTACTATAAGTATTGATCAATCGAATGCCATTTGTGTGGCCATTCTCCTAAACTTACATTGACATATTTTATTACAAAACAGCAGTATCTAAGGATATTGTGCCGCATTCAAACCTGAATATCAACTCCTTTTCTTTCAAATGTTATAACCAGAATAACTTTTTGTTTCACCATTAGTTTAGATTTTTGCACTCGTAATTGTTGTATTATTCCTCTCACCATCTAAAATGTGTGACAGAGAATGAGGAAGAACTTGTTAAAGTTGGTTCGTGTAAAGGAGTTTGCCCCAGAAGCACAATTCCAAGACCCATGTGCTTCATTCACTCTCCCAAACGTGAGGTATTGTACCTCCGAACTAAGCTGTAGAAAGCATCTGTTTAATCCTTGTACAATCATTTGTGTAAGATGGAAATATAACCGCTGGTAACCAAATCACTTTAGATCAGGCCTTGCCATCTTGGTAAACCCATTTGTTATGAAAAACATTATCAATCATCATTTTATAACGAATTGGACCGATTTATGGATGGTTTTGACCTATTTTTATCTTTATGCTTCTTCCAATGATGCATATGAGTTAACAATCTTCCTGAAAATATGGTAACGTGTTCAGAAAAAGGAAGAAAATGAATTAGGACCAAATGGTTTTTGGGCTGTTAATTCACTGCAAAACCTGGCAGGGTTTTTGCTATATATGTGGCTAGTCCCTACCCGAGTTCCTTGCCATGACATATTCCGATTCTTTGAATTCTTGTAGTTGGTAAGTTCTAGGCTGGCCACTGGCTCAGACTAAACATGTAACCCTTGGCAGTAAGATACTAAGATGTTTGAAGCTGGTTTTTGGAACTGCATGCAAAATATGCACCTATTTTCATTTCCCCTTGATGTTCAATATCTTACAAAACAAAACCATGTTGGCTATTACAATGATTGTCGGGATCTTGATCTCTGCCGTGATTCAACGCTCCAAGGTCAGGAGTGGACGTGCGCGGTGCCCCAGTGTGGGCAGCCATACCACCGTGAGCAGATGGAAAATGCATTTCTTCAGGTGATCCGTCCGCGAGAGGGGCTGTACCACCTGCAGGACTTGGTCTGCCTCCGCTGCTGCAGGCAAGAATCGTCAGATTTCCTTAGCAAAATGCGGGTTTTCCTAAACGTTGCGGTCGGTCAAAAGTTCCTGCTGCTTCAAGATTGTGTCCAATGGATTCTAGAAAGGTGATGCCGGTTGCTAACTCAGTTCACATAGCTAGTGTAGTTGTTCTCTGGCTTGTAGCGCCAACTTACATAGACTAGAGCTGCAAAGAATGTACAGAAATGGCTGTATAGCAGTATCCATTCGATTTTCCATGTAATACTGCAACTTATAGATAATTAAAGTTTCAATGTTTTATATTTATCGGTAGAACTGGAGTGTGGCATGCATGCACATTAGACAGGCTTGACCTGCTGCCTGTATTGCTGTCTAAGGTAAGGTGTAGTCCTAGAGATTGTGTATTTGGAAGGGTTAGTCTGCTGCCCTGGTTGTATAATGAGAACGATGTGATTGTTTCACATATGTATATGTGGATAAATGCCACTAAACTTTGGTGATGTGAGCTAAAGATTGCAAGAACGCTGGCCTGATGCCGTGAACCTCAATACACGTGTCAAGTGCCAGCGTTCGGACGTCATAGTTTCGTGGTTTTGTTATCCTTATTCACCCAATACGTGTGTCGAGTGCCAGCGTTCAGACGTCATAGTTTCATGGTTTTGTTGTCCTTATTCCACTCAATACACGCCAAGTGCCAGCGTTTGGACGCCATAGTTTCGTGGTTTTGTTGTCCTTATCCCACCCGCCTCGCAATATAAGTAAAAGGCTTGTTATATGCAAAGACAAGTTAGCATTAAATTTAAGAAAAAAAATAATATTATTAGATCATGTATAGTCCTATTCAATAGTACATTATAATTATTCATTCATTTTTAGTATTAAAGTATAGATGTATAATAAAAATATTGTGATAATCACCCATTTGAGCTTCGTATCAAAAGATTTGGACACAGCAGGTTGGTAGGGCCTGGATTAGTTAAGTCGGCGTGCAATCTTACCTCAGCCGCAACTTGCCCCAAGCATATTCAATTATTATTCTAATTGCTTGGCCTCTTTTGTAAGCCCTTAGATCCCTGCAACAATTGTTCTGTCATTTTATAGAGACCTTGTCAAACTTGGCCTTCCCTGGTTTTGTGATGACGGCTTGCGAGAGGTGAGTTGATATTTCTGACATTATGAAAGGGCAGAGAAAGCTTATGTTTATAACTTGTATTAATATAATCGCAATGATTTGAGTGTTTGGCTTGCACGCAAGTGGCAGGTCACAAAATCTGTGCCCGATTAGGCTCAGCTCAACTGGGACGAGGGGTGGTTGTCTATGTTGTATTTTCAGAGGTATTTTGGTAATTTTTTAATTGAAAAAGGAAAAAGGAAAGAGGAAGGTGGGGCCACCTGTCAATGGGCCGGTTGTAAGAGATAAGGGGGAGGAGACACCTGTGCATGTGCGCTCATGTGTGGTGCAGAGCGGTTTCGACCCCCCGGCCGAGTCTAGCGGTGGCGGCGGTGGTGATGGAGGCGTCACCGGCGCGAGCGTGTCGGCGCCAGCCGTGACTGCAGCCCGCCGGCTTTCACTCTGCTCCTCTATAAATAGCGACTTCCTCTTCTCCATCAAGAGCCCTGGAAAAGCAGTGAGTTCACTTTCCCCCTCTCCGATCTCAAATCTCCCTCAGTAATTCTTCAATCTTGAGTCTTGAGAGCCACTGGCCGGGTTTCTTCCCGTCGCTGTCGGCTAAGGAGCTCGAATCGCCGTTCTAGGATTTTCTGTGCTGTGTGATCCTCTGTTTGGTCACTATAGATAGTCATCAGATTTGCTAAGTAGTTCTGTTCGTGTCCAGTGAATGTTAGATTGATATGTTCAGCAAGTTATATTATTGATCAGGTAGTTTCTTTATAGCAAAATCTGGTTTAAGCTCAAGATCTAATTTATAAGAAGATATATATAATTAAGATTGTATTTCTCATGGCGGAGAGGGCCAAGATTGAATCTTGTGCAACTAGCCTTCTGAGAGCAACTAATAAAATTCAACTTGTTAATAACATGCTGAATTTGGTCATATATGTTAAGCTTTTGTTGAGATTAGCATTTCAATGCAATTGTTTACATGTGGTAATGCTAATCTTGAACTCTTACATTGCATTTACGTTGGGCATATGTTTCTATTTCAATGACTTAAAAGGTTCATATGTTTATATGTTGATTAAGTCATTTCTTTGCCATTTATGTCATGCTTGTGTATTTATCTATTTTACTAGAATTAAATACAAATATATACTTATACCGCACTATTTACAACAATCCACAAAACCAAGTATTAAAGAAATGGCTTCATTATCCGATGTCGTTAAGCCAGAAGTGTTTGATAGTGTCAACTTTAAGCGTTGGTAGGCTAAAACGAAGTTATGGCTGATAGATCTCAAACTCTTTTAAGTCATTTGGAATCCTCCATTGTTTCCATTAGAAATTCCTGAAATGATGCAATGGGAGGATGCGAACAACTCAGTCTTAGCTCGTTTGTTAGTAGTCTTATCCAACTGGTTGTTCGATGTGTACGTGAACTTTAAAGATGCCAAACAACTCTGGGACGAACTTGATGAGAAGTATTCCGAGGGGGATAATGGGAATAAGTCATTTGTAACTGCCAATTATTTGAACTATAAGATGGTTGAGGGGCGGTTAGTGATAGAGCAGCTCCATGAGCTTCAACTCCATGTACGTGACTTAAATCAGTACAACTGCATCCTACCAGAGAAGTTCCAAGTAAATGTCATCCTGGCTAAATTACCTCCTTCGTGGCATGACTTCGTGACCGCTCGTAGACATATAAAGGAGCACTTGACACTCAACGAGCTGTCAGCTACTATCAATGTTGAAGAGCATGCCAAAGCCGGTGATGGCATAGAAAAGGCTCAAGTCCAAGCTCATTAGGTGGAGGTCAAGAGAACTAGAGGATCTGGGAAACCAAAATTCAAGAATCAGCCCTAAGTCAAGCTCCAACCAAATAAAATGAAGAAGAGAAAGGAGGACATCATCTGCTTTATTTGCAGGGAGGCTGGCCATAAGGCCAATCACTACTGCAATCGCAAGATCAGGGGTCCTTCCCCTGGTCAGCATAAAGGCTGTATGGCTAAAGTGAATGTCGCACTGGCTAGCTCCTATTCGGAAGAGTATGTACCTCAGGCCTTTAGGGCAAGTTGATCAATTGATTGGTAGATTGTACACGTGCTACTAGACATATATGTGCTGATCAATCTTGTTTCTCTTTATTTCAGAGTGAAGGTGGTGGATCCATCCTAATGGGCAACGGAACCACTGCAATGTATGAGGGATTGGACAGGTTTGCCTGAACCTTACCTCGGGCAAAACACTCATCCTCAAATGCGTACTGTATGTGCCTGCGATGACTCGCAATCTCCTGAGCGGGTCGATGTTGTGTAGGCAGTGAATAAAGCTTGTATTTGAGTTCAATAAGGTTGTATTGACCAAATTTGGTAGTTTTATGGGCAAAGACTATGATAACGGAGACATGTTCCACTTATCCATTCTTGATCTCAATAATATAAACATTTCTAATGTTTCCCATTGCAATAAAATTCATGATATTTGGCATTCACGATTGTGCCATGTTAATTTTGAGGCCATTGTGCGGTTGAGCAAAATGAGTTTAATCCCAAGCTATAATTATAAGAAGGGTTCAAAGTACAAAGTGTATGTGTAAGCAAAGCAGCCCCAAAAATCTTTTCATAGCGTTGAAGGGCGAAGCACCTCTCCACTTAAACTAATTCATTCTGATCTTTGTAAGATGAATGGAATATTAACTAAAGGTGGCAAATGATACTTTTTAACTCTCATAGATGATGCGATTACGTACTGCTACATTTATTTACTTAAGTCGAAAGATGAAGCACTTGAACACTTTAAAGTCTATAAAGCCGAAGTTGAAAATCAACTAGAAAAGAAAATCAAACAGTTAAGATCGGACCGAGGCAATGAATATGTCTCACATGAATTCTCTCAATTCTGTGAAGGAAGTGGAATAATTCATGAAATTACTCCACCATACTCACCCCAGTCTAATGGAATAGCCGAACGAAAGAACCGAACTCTTTGTAACTTGGTTAACGCTATGCTTCAGAGTTCAGGTATGCCAGACTATTGGTGGGGTGAAGCAGTTCTCACAGCTAATTATGTCTTGAATAGGGTTCCACCTCGAATTCAAGAGGAAACACCCTATGAAGGATGGAAGGGGAGAAAATCCAACATATCATTTCTTCGTACGTAGGGATGCCTTGCAAAAGTGCATGTGCTATTACCGAATAAAAGGAAGCTTGGTCCTAAGATTGTTGACTGTGTCTTTCTAGGATATGCTATAAATAGCACGGCTTATAGATTCCTAGTGGTAAAATCCGAGGTGAGTGACATCGCTACAAATATAGTGATGGAGTCTCATGATGAGACATTCTTCAAGCATGTGTTTTCTATGAGACCCAATGAAATCATTGATCATTCTAGTTCATATGAACACTCTATTCTTCATAGTGTGGATAACACCGCTCTAGAGTTGGAGTTGATGAGGCAGAGAACTGAAAAGTCACTTGGTGATGACTATGTCACCTATGTCATGGATGATGAATCACGAACCCTTTCAAAGGCATATGCATCCCCGGATGTGGATTACTGGAAGAAGGCAGAGATGGACTCCATCACAGCTAACAGAACTTGGGAGATTACTAATCTTCCACCTGGTTGTAAGCCAGTAGGCTACAAATGGATCTTTAAAAGAAAGCGTAGACTTGAAGATACTATAGAAAAGTACAAGCCTCGTTTAGCGGTTAAACATTTCACACAGAAAGAAAGAGAAGACTACTTTGATACATACTCTCATGTGGCTCGTTTAGCCACAATTCGAGTGCTTTTAGCACTAGTTGCTGCATACAAACTTCAAGTACCTCAAATGGATATAAAGACTTCTTTCCTAAATGAAGAGTTGGATGAGGAGATTTATATGCAACAGCCTAAAGGTTTTAAGGTCAAAGGGCAAGAAAAGAAAGTATGTTGATTGATTAAATCCTTGTATGGTCTAAAGCAAGCTCCCAAGCAATGGCATGAGAAATTCGATAGTACGATGACCTCGGTCAGCTTTTGTTTGAACGAAGCCAATAAATGTGTCTACAATCGGTTTAGCGGGGGCGAAGTTTCATCCTATGCCTTTATGTAGATAACATATTTCCTTTTGGGACCAACATGGATGTGATCAATAGAATAAAGTTTTTCCTTTCCCAAAATTTTGATACGAAAGATCTGGATGAGGCTGATGTTATCTTAAACATCAAGCTTATAAAAGGCGATAATGGGATTACTCTTTCACAATCCCATTATGTAGAGAAGATCCTAACCAGATTTGGGTTTATGGACTGTAAGCCAGTAGCCACACCCTATGATCCAAATGTGAAGCTACATAAGAACACTGGGTATGGGAAGGATCAGCTTAAGTATTCTAAAAAAATAGGATCCTTGGTGTACCTAACTAGTGCAACGAGGCCAGACATCTCATATGCTATAAGCAGATTAAGTCGTTATACTCCAATCCAAGAGATGATCATTGGATAGCACTAGAAAGAGTATTTAGATACTTAAAGGGAACCTCAAATTTGAGAATATATTGTTCTGGCCATCTGGCAGTCTTGGAAGGATTCAGTGATTCTAACTGGATCAGTGACTCGGATGACATGAAGGTTACGAGTGGCTATGTATTCACTCTAGCAAGTGGGGCCATTTCATGGAAGTCTTCAAAACAAACTATCCTTACATGATCCACCATTGAGGCTAAGTTAGTAGCACTTGTGTAACATCCCAAAAATCCGTTCCCTGAAAAATTAAATTTCAAATTAATTATTTTAAGGTATTTGAATTTTATCTGGATTTATTTGGCTTTTATTTGGTTTTCTGAGTTTTCTGGAGTTTAAAACCTATTTTTAAAATTTAAAAGTATTTTAAATTTAAAAATTAAATACCAACATTAGTTGGAAATATTTTCATTAAGTCCAAAATGTCACCAGGAGCTTCTGTGAATTTTCCTGGAATATTTGGAAGTATTTTCATATTTTTCTGAGGCTTAATTATTTTCCTGAGCTTTTCTGAAAAACCCAAAAACAGAAATAAAAATTTAAAAACCCTCTCCTCCCCTCCGGCCGCCACGTGGACGGCTAGATACCGCCCACGTCGCCGCTCTCCCTGCCATCCATCAGCCCCGCCTTCCCCTCCTCTCGGGCCGCCACCTGGCTAGCCCGATGCGCGCCACACCATCCGTGGGCCCCGCCCGTCAGCGGCTCGCGCCCCCACTCCCGCTGCCGCCCGGGCCCACTTGTCAGGCCCTTCTTCCCCCTCCCGCGCGCCTCCTTCCTTCTTCTCCCTCCCTCTTTCCTTCTTTACTCCGGCCGACTATTTCCGCGCCGAACCCGGCCTTTACTCGCCCGCTTCTCTCCGGTTTGGAAACCGCCGTGACCGAATCCCCCAATCTTCGTGCCCCCTTTCCCTCCTCACCCCCCTCCTTTCCTTTTTCCTCCACCCGAATCACCGCCGGTCACCGAGATCTCCGGTGAGCAATTAAAACGCCCCCGCTCCTCTCCGCCCCTATAAAAGCCCCCCTCGGCTTCGCCTCCCTCCGCCCAACCTCCCACTGCTCTCCCTCTCCAACCCCGAGCACCCTAGCGCCCCACCACCGTGCTCTCTCCCTCTCCGAGCTCCGCCACACTCCGGAAAGCAATCACCGCCGCCCCGGTCCTCCCCAGAGCCCGCCGCCACCACCCCGAGCATCCCCGCACTCGTGCGAAGCTCCCCGACCCCTTGGCCGAACATCCCCGCCACCGGAACACCGTCGCACCGGAGCACCCGAGCTGCGACGCCGCTCCTCCTCGTCGCCGGCCGCCTCCGCTCGTCACCGAACCCCACCGACCTCACCTTCGGCACCACCTCCACACCGGGAACGCATTTGCGGCCTTCCCCGAACCTCTCCGGCCACCCCTCGCCACCGGCACCGTCGCCTCCGTCCACCTCCGCCCGGCCCCCACCGGCAGATACCTCAAAAGGTATAACTGCCTTATAAGGGTAAGAAACACCCGAGCGACCAACTGGCTAGCACCGTTACTCTCCCCCCCCCCCCTTGGCTCCCTCGGCGCACGTTCGAGCCCCCGGCTCCGCACGCTGAGGTTGAGCCATTTATTTTAATTCCCGCACAGACAGCTGGGCCCCACTCGTCAGCGGCCGCCGTCTGCGCTGGCCACTGGCGTCTGGGCCCCACCCGTCTGTGCTGGCCACTGACATCTGGGCCCAGAGCCTGATGGGTCCCACCTGTCAGTGACCAACAGCTTGAATGGTCACTGACAGAGGGGTCCCACATGTCAGAGACCGAGCACAGTGGGCTCACTGTCATGTGGGTCCCACCTGTCATAGACTCAGAGTAAAACCATAAAAGAAAAGGAATAAAATGTAAATTCTACAAGTGGGTCCCACCTGTCAGAAATTTAATAATTTATGGATTTATTTGAACTGAGATCTTTAAATAAGCAAAGCTTTCTCATTTTAACTCCAATTCAGCCGTTCAAATTTCTAAATTTGTCTAAAATCATAAGCTATCTAAATATGTGCTCTTTTTGAATTTTATTTGAATTGTGTTGGTATTTATTTGTTTTGTTTGCTCCGTCTTCTCGTGCGTAGATTCCACCGTTGTCGAAGATCTCTCCACTCCGTAGCAAGAAGACCCAGAGAGCGTGCAAAAAGGCAAGTCTCCTTTGATCATTTTGAACCTATATTTGTGAAATATTTTAAATTATTTTAAAGTTATGTGCATCGCTATTTACATAGAATCTTAATTTTGTGTTAGCAAGTTAGTTAATCCAATCATTGCTATGCCCATAATTGAAGTTGAATGCCATGTACCTTTGTAACCTTAGGAATTCTTTTGTCTCAAAAATGAGAATTATATAATTCTTTGGTAATATTAAAACGGTAGTAAAATGCTTAGTCATGCTATTTAATTCTTTTGTAACTTTGGAATGGGAAATCATATTTCATTCAACTGGTATTTGTATTTAGAAATAAGTGGTGACTGGTGTTGCCATTGTTCTTTTAAAAAATAAATAAAATGTAAAAGTTGGTTTAGACTGGGGCGGATGGTTGGTTTGGATTGGTGCGGCAAGCACAAGATCTTGTAAAGTGTATGTTCCGCCCTAGTCGATTAAGGACCGATGCTTGTGATTGTCCAGACTGAGTACTATCGTACAACCCCGAGTCAATATGGGTACGACCTAGCTGATTAAATCATGATAGTTTAGTTTAGGTGCCACCAGTGGAAAGTGAGTACCAGGGAGTTACTGGTTATTCACAGTGAGGGATAGGGATTTACTGTACTCATATGGCGCAAGAGGGGGCTTCGGACTGGGTGGATTTAACCCTTCTGTGGTGAAACCTCAGCGGGTGGTGTCTAGCTAGACTAGAGTGAGGAAAAGGCTTTGTGATATTTTATCTGTGTCTCATGCCAAAGGAAGCGTGGTGACTGTTAAGATAATTTATCTCTTAGGGGTAAAGTTGTACAAGCTCTGCAGAGTGTCAAACTATTCGAATAGCCGTGCCCACGGTCAAGAGCGGGCAAGGAATGCATTCACATGGTAGATTTCTGGTTTTGGTTTTAAAACAAAATTTTGGTATTCCAGGAGTGGAGGGAACTCTCGGAAGGGATCCTGGCGGTTGGAGCCAGTGCGGGTGGATGTAACCCGAAATTCTAAACTTTATCGATTAGAATTGGTTAACTAGTGTTGGTGGTTAGAACCTTCACTATAAAGTGCTTAATAGTTTCAATTAAAGCAATTACTTGTCAAATTAATGCCTTCGAAAATATTTAGTAGTAATTGAAATAAAACATTGCTTGTGCAAAAGAACCATATAGCCTTCCTTTGTTAAGCCTTGCATCTATTGCATTTTCCCCAAGACTTGCAGAGTACTTTATGTACTCATATGCTGTACTTAAAATCAACTTAGAAGAATATGAAGCTCAAGATGGAGACTACGACTACTTCGCTTGTGGATTCGACGAAGGATTCCCAGAGTACTAGGTCGCACTTCCCCAGTCAATTGCCTGTGGCGTATTGATGGGTCTTCGCCGGATTTATCTTCTGCTTCCGCTGTGTTTCGTGTGTGCGAGGTCTTGAAACCTCATTTGTAATAATGAGACCTTTCAGTCAGTACTCTATTATTGTAATAAAGCGTACTTGGTGATGTAATCATTTCTGTTTGACTGTGTGCACTAGCTTTGATCTGGGACTAGTGCTGTAATACACAGAGGGTCCGGGTTCGAAAATCCGGGGTCCCGACAACTTGATTCAATGGCTGTAGAGGCATAATGGATTAGAGAACTCCTTTTTGACCTGCCTGTGCTGGAAAAGCCTATTCTAACCATATTGACCTACTGCGATAACCAAACCATTCTGGTTAAGGCGAAGAGTAGGAAGGACAATATGAAGTCCTCAAAATACATAAAAAGGCAACTTAAGTTGATAAGGCATGCCAGAGAGATGGGTGTTGTTTCTGTAGAATACATCTAGTCTGAAAAGAACTTGGCAGATCCTTTCACTAAAGGATTAGCGCGGAAGGCCATCCTTGCAGCGTCTAAGGGAATGGGGCTCATACCCATGTAAATGCTCACATTGATGGTAACCTATCCTAGAAGATCGGGGATCCTGTGAACTAGGCTCTAGGACAATAAACTTTGTGGGATAAGAGAGCACACCAATCGGGTTCCATTAGTTGCAGTGCTCTTTCTGTATGGAAGGTTGAGCATTAGCTCTTAATGAATTTGATGTCTATATAACTTCAGGAATCGTCCTACAGGATTCCTAGAAGAATTTACCTACGTGGGTATGATTGTGAGGTCACAATCAAAGAAAGGTAAGGGTATACTTTCTTAAATACTCATGAACTAGATATGGGGACATGACGGGTAACGTCCCAACCTGAGAGGGAAAGGGCAAGCCACCCAGTACAGAATGTGACTTGGGCAAAAATTCTCACACCAAGGCATTGGATCAAAGCGAAGTCCTCCTATATCTGTGCAGAGTCGTAGCCCTTGTTGCTAGGCTTTGGGTTCAAACCCGCAAGATACCCATCGTCGAACAGCTGTATATTAAGCAAGACTTTGAGCATCTTTTATCAATTGATAAATTGGTGGGGACTGTTGTATTTCTAGGGGTATTTTGGTAATTTTCTAATTGAAAGAAGAAAAAAAGAAAGAGGAAGGTGGGGCCTACCTGTCAGTGGGTCGGTTGCAAGAGATAAGGGGGAGGAGACTTTGTCTCTCCTCCCGTGCGTGTGCACTCGCGTGCGGCGTGGAGCAGCATCTACCACTTCGCTTGGGGGCAGTCGAGTCTAGTAGTGGCGACGGTGGCGATGGAGGTGTCACCGGCGCGAGCGCTTCAGCGCCAACTGTGATTGCATCCCACCGGCTTCCGCCCCACTCCTCTATAAATGGCGACTTCCTCTTCTCCTTCAAGAGCCCTAGAAAAGCAGTGAGTTCACTTTCCCCTCTTCGATCTCAAATCTACCGTAGTAGTTCTTTGATCTTGAGTCTTGAGAGCCACCGGCCGGGTTTCTTCCTGTCACCGCGATTTCCTTGTGCCTCTTCCTTGGATCTGGCCGAGAGGAAAGGTTTGGGATTTACCTCTCGAACTTGTGCTGAGTATTTGAGAGATTTGTGACTTTTTCTTGGTGTTCATGAGCGTTCTCGACTGGAGCTCTCGTCGGTCTTGTGCGGCGTCCACTTGACCCAAGGCTTCTACCTCGGTTCTAGCTAGGTGGAAGTGTGGCATTGTATGTTCGATTGCCTTCATCTCCTTGCTCGGCGTAGTGGGGTGCTTGGTTTTCTGGGACAGCGCTGCGTGCGTGCCTTGCCTCGTTCAGTTTCTTCACGGTGATTTTGAGTATCACCGCTGTTGTGAGTCTACTGGTTGTTGGTTCTTTGCAATTTCGTGATCTACTTCACAAATCTGTGAGTTTCATTAGCTGGAAAATTGCAAAGAAGATTTGTTGGCTGATTGCTCGGTGATGAAATGACATAAACTGAAATTATATATGATCTTGTGTATAGATTTGATCTTGAGCTAGAGGCTGAATTGCTAATTTTCATACCCCGATCATTGATATCCTTCTGTATTACTTGCTATTCTTTGATTCTGTGTTGTGTGATCCTCTATTCGGTTACTATAGCTAGTCATCAGATTTGCTAGGCAGTTCTATTCCTGTCTAGTGAATGTTAGATTGATATGTTCAGCAAGTTATATTATTGATCTGGTTGTTAATTTCTTTATAACAAAATCTGGTTTAAGCTCAAGATCGAATTTATAGGAAGACATATATAATTAAGATTGTATTTGTCATGGCGGAGAGGGCCAAGATTGAATCTTGTGCAACTTGCCTTGTGAGAGCAACTAATAAAATTCAACTTGTTGATAACATGTTGAATTTGGTCATATATGTTAAGCTTTTGTTGAGATTAGCATTTCGATGCAATTGTTTACATGTGATAATGCTAATCTTGAACTCTTACATGGCATTTACGCAGGGGCGGAGAGAGGGGGCGGGCAGGGGCCTGGCCCCCCAATGGTCCACCAGATACATTAATAGGACCCCTTAATCACAGTCAATTAGTCAATTAGGCCCGCTAATTTTTCAAGTCAAGATCAAGCTCAATTGGAGTGTCGACTACCACATTTTCAACTTGATGTATGCAACCATCCAGAGCTAAGTACATTGCCATCACTTGCTGATCTAACAAAGGGACTAGTGAGATTAGGTAAAAATTCTATTTATCCAATGGTCGATAGATTGCTAAGATTAGTCATAACTCTTCCAAAGATCAACAATACCATCGAGAGAGTCTTTTCAGCCGTGAAACTTGCCAAGACACGTACTAGGACTAAAATGGGAGATGGCTTTTTGCGAAGCTACATGATAGTTTATATTGAAAAGGAATTGGCAGCCAAGATTAGTTCCAATGATATTATCAAATCTTATGATCTAGTTGGTAATCGTCGTGCTAAATTCAAGTTAGTGGAGATGTAACAAATTCAAGTTTGTGGAGATGTAATGAAAGTACCTTTCTTTTGTGTTACTAGACGTATGCTACATTATTTTGCCATATGTGTTATGATTGAATTTATATGACAATATATATGCGTATGTTTAATTATATATGTGTATATTTAATTTTGCCGACACACGGCGCCCAGGGCCCATGACGCCGATGCCTTGGCGGGTCGGGCCCCCCTTGTCTGGATCCTGGCTCCACCCCTGCATTTACGTTGGGCATATGTTTCTATTTCAATGACTTAAAATGTTTATATGTTTATATGTTGATTAAGTCATTTCTATGCTATTTATGTCATGCTTATGTATTTATCTATTTTGCTGAAATTAAATACAAATATATACTTATATGTACTATTTACAACAGTCTAGACCTCACATGGGCGATCAAGTTGCTTTTAGATTAGACTTAACCTGATTTGGAATTGTTCATGAATGGGTTTTTTTTTATCCTGGAATGTTTTGTTACTATTGCTTGCGGACGCGAAAGACTGAAGAAATGGTTGTAGTTTCAGAGAGTTCGCGTTCGGACTTAGAAGGTGAGAGATGCTATATATAAGTTGTCGAGTTCAGCCTATGCATGGATGGGAGGTTCACCAAACAGTAGACCGGAAGAAGAAGATGGGCTTTTTCTGTTTTGCTTCGGTATATGACTACGACTTATGTTTTAACAGGCTCTTGTATTTGGTTTAGCCAATATAAATGAAGTCGCTACATTATATACTACAATTAATTTGTAGATCTTGTCTTAAAAAGATATTTTGTTTAAAAATTAGTTACTGTATAAAACCCAAAAGAGTATTGTTATACAACACTCGACTGTTTTTTAGGACAAAAACAGTCAGATTGATCTGGGACGTTAGATCTCCATCCAACGGATCCACCCATACAAGCTCCCGTCCAAAACAAATGACTCCCTCCAAAAAAAATAATCTATGGCGTTGGATCTCCATCTAACGGCTCAAAATCTGACTGTTTTTGTCCTCACAAATAGTCGAATGTTGTATAGACACTCTCAATCCAAAAACAGCTTTTAAAAGTTGAAAAGAAGAATCACCATGCCTATGTAGAGCTTTCAATTCGCTTCTTATAGTTCTAGCAGCACGCATGGAAATGAAATGCAGAGAGCAATCTGAATTAACGAGCATATACTTGGAAGATATCAAGCCATATTGTTTTTCATAGTTAACACTGAAGAAGATATACATCGCTAATTAACATAGAGAGAATATGATAATACCATACATAAACAAACTAATGGACCAACGATGAAAAATAGTAAGAAACGAACGTTGACATCAACACTCTAAACTAGCAAACCAAGCAGACGAGCAAACTTCTGCATGCGCCCAGAATTAATCTACGTCCCGAGAGAGAGAGAGAGAGAGAGAGAGAGAGAGAGAGAGAGAGAGAGAGAGAGAGAGAGAGAGAGAGAGAAGAGAGAAGATTACAGCACGAAACTGATTATTAAAGGTGCTCGATCACGATCGTCGACGATCAGATTTAGACCGTCGGCGCGGCGACGAAGACGACGGGCACGATCATATGTATGATCACGACCGCCCGGCGACGAGGAACCTTGCCGGGCTCATCATCTGGTACCCCTGGTGGTGTTGATGGTGGTAATGGCCCCTGCCGGCAAAGCGGCCGCAGCGGGGCGACGCAGTGGGGTCCCCCTGCTCCATCTCCCACATGACCTCCATGAAGTCGTCGACGGCGCAGGGCAGCTCGATAGGGCCGTCGCAGCCGGCGAAGCCGTATTCCGTCTCGGCCTGGTCCAGCAGCACCCGGAACAGCGGGTGGTTGGCGCACCGGGCGCGCACCGCGAACCGCTCCTTCTCCGGCCCCACCAGCACCGCGAAGCACCCCGCCGGCACGCCCCACGACGCCCTGTCCGTCCTGTCTGCGCCGGCCCGCGGCGACGGGGGGCAGCCTGAGCCTGCGCCGCCGCAGGAGGCCGGCCGCCTCCGGTGGCCCAGCGACCGGCACTTCTCGATCGTCTTCGCCAGGATGTTCTTCCTCTCGCCCCCTTCCTTCATTACTACTAGTACAAACTAACCAACTGGATGCTGCGACAGTGCTGTACGTATGTCGTACGTGCTATAACGGTGCAAGGAACAGGGGTATACGTATGTAGCTATAGCTAGCCGCGGTCGTAGGCTTGGTGCAGGCGAGACATGTCCTTGGTGCCTTTTGGCACGAGGAGGCAGAGGCCACTGCGGGTGTTGTTCTGATCGGCGCAGTTCATGGCTCTTGGTGGACGGCAAGAGGCGACGTCGGATGCATCGGCGGCGAGCCGAGAAGAAACTGATCGATTGATTGTCGAAAAGAGAAGAAAAGAAAGCTAGAAAGAGAGAATATTAAACTAAGCTGATTGGTTCGAGGCTGCTGGAAGGAAGGAATTGAAAGGTTCAAATTAAAGAAGAGAGCGGGTGTTTCATGCTGGTTTCTCGTGAAGAAGAACGGTTCAGACTGAGAGAGAGAGAGAGAGAGAGAGAGAGAGAGAGAGAGAGAGAGAGAGAACTACCTAGGCATGTGCACGTACGCACGCACAAAAAGGAGAGAAATCTCACTTTGGCTGTGTTGCGTTAACAGCTTCTTCGATCTTCCCTTGGATGTGGTGAGGCTTGGGGCAAATAAATATAAGCGGCGGCGGAGGCGAGAGGAGACACGGCTGCACGGGGTGTGGCCTAGGGAGCTCGCTCCATGACGCGCGCGAGAAGACTAGCTAGGCGCGAGTGAAGCAACGTGCACGCATGTGTATTGTAGCATAGACGGGAGTGCGCATGCGCGCGTGGTGGCAGTCGGCTTCTGGAGAGGCTCATGCGGCCGGGGCCGTGTTGGGGGCGTCGCCAACTCGATCGGTCGCAAAAAAATGGACAGCGACATGCCATCCATCCGTTTGGGAGATGCAGCTGGGCTCTAAAAAATTCCATCCATATCGCTCGCTCGAGAACTCGCTTTCGTACCAATGCATGGATGGATGCACGCCTCGATCCAGGAAGTCAGTGAAGTAACGAAGTCGTGTGTGCTAGCTAGCTCTGGTTTTGCTACGTCTGATAACTTTTAGTTGAAAATAAATAGTGACCAAAAGAAATAGCTTTTAGACGTAAGGAAAAGTGAGGAAGAGATGTGTGTGCTAGACAGGAACGAGAAGAGTGGGGTGCGTGATTCGCCCATGACCCCTTAGCAGAGCAAGACGGAAGTGAGAGAAGTGTGGGAGCCGTTTCAAGAAGCCGAGTGTTCATATTGGATTCTAACTTTTTTAAATAGAAACCAAAAGTAAAAGCCAATATAAACATGCTCTATGTCTTCTCTTCGATAATAGAAAAATATGGAGCATTCTGCTTGACCTAATGATATTTTTGGTGTGCTTTACTCATGGATAAACTACAAATATTGACAAGCTAGGCGCTCGATTGCTTATTTAGGAAAAATTCCACTTTTCAACCTTAATCTCTACCCTTGGTTTGTTTTCCAACCTTGAACTATCAAACCATCCAAATTAGAACCTTGAACTATCGAAACTGTCCACTTTACCCCCCCCCCCCTCAACCTAAACTAGGCCGGTTTTGTCTGATGTGGCACTGATATGTCCATTCTCCATTGACCTACCATCCAGGTAGAGCTGATGTAGCACTCTTCTTCTTCCTGCTCTCCACCCTTTCTCTCCCCCCCCCCTCCCCAACAGTGACGGGAGAAAACCTAGCTGGATCTGATGCCATGGCCGCCATTGCTTCAAGCCCCAATCCCAGTACCCACCCACTTGATGTCCCGCATCACAATTTACAACCCACTATAACACACCACGCACCACAACTCTTTCTCTAGATCTTTCTTTTGCTTGAGATCAAATCGAAACGAAATCAAATCTGGAGCTAGAAGCCACCAATAAGGCCATTAGAGAGTAGTGAAGCTGTGAGAACACAAGATTTGTAAGGGAATAGAGGCACCAACGAGGCAACAAATCTCACTGTAACCTTGTCCCACCGCTGCATACTCCCTCCGTCCACAAATGTAAGTTATTTTTTATTTTTTACAGACTCCAATGCAAGAATTTAACTATAAATTATTATCATAATGTACTAGTAAAAATAATGTGTGTGTGTGTGTATATATATAATGTAAGAATTTTGTAAGACAAATCCAATGGTATTATTTTCATATAGTTAATCTATATACTGTAACATATATTAATTGTCAAAGTTTTACCGCACGGAATCCATGGTGACCTACATTTGTGGACAGAGGAAGTACATTGGACGAGGAGCACATTTGCTACCAAAATTGCCTTGGTCGTGGGTAGTTGTGTTCCCCATGCTGCATCACCACCGTGCATAGGAGTCGACAGCACCAGCACTCATAGGAACAGGCAAGAAGATGGCGGTGGCAAGCCACAAGAAGCCCTCTCTTGCCTCCCTCGCCTCTGGTGGACTTTGCCACCGCCGCCGCCATGCACACCTTCCACCACCTCCTAGCGATGTTCAGCTCCCCAACACCATCCCTTTCATCGTCAATGCCTCCTCCTCCCAAAGAATCGGTCACCAGCTGCTTCAATTCCACCAAATCTCTACTCCACAATTGCTGCATCGGCCAGATTCGACGCAAGTGTAGTGTTGTCACTCCTTATGTAGGCTCGCAGCCTCCTCATTGTTGCTCCGGTGGACTTCACCAGCGATGTAGGGGCCGACTTCTCCATCAATGTAGGAGCAAGGCCGGTTCCCCAAGCGCCACCTCCACACATTGCCACCATCATCGCTTCCTCAAATTCGATGGCCATAAGCAACGAACATGTTGACAAGCTCATCGGCCATGGTATGACTATGGTGAGCTCGATCTATGGTGTGTTTGTATAGTGAATCTAGTGGATTCCTTCCACATGCCGCATGGTGATCTGCAGCCCCCACGCGCAACAACGTGGTGGGGCTTGCATATGTGCGTTCATGGTGGGTAAAGAGACAGGGTGGACATGGAGGTGAAATGGGAAGCTCTCTCCTAACAAGGTGCTAATGTGCAAGCGGTGGCAAGGGTAGTTTGAGCACGAGAGTTAGTCAATTAGATTTTGGGATATAATATGGAAGGAGAGATGCATGGGACTGGGAATAGGATAGTATGTGAGGATGGAATGAGCAAACCAGAGAGTTGCGTTCTTCTTAGCATGCTGCTTGTGGCTTTTGCTACAGTAATTAGCTTTCAAACGGTGCGCCTTTTCAAGATGGGGTCTACAATTTGATGGAAGTAAACACTGTATCGACTCCAGCTATACCAACAAAAATAGCATATGACTGTCTCTCTCTTCGTACTCTCTCTCGTGAACAGTCAGAATTTAAAAGTCATAAGCCACAACCCAAAATAACCCACTTACATCCTTTTAGATAGTGAGCAAAATAGATCCAACTAGTACATCGCCTGCCCTTTGCTGTGGGTGGGGTTCCTAATTGATTGATGTGTACTTCTACTATCAAGTATCAACACTCGTGATAAGATTAGTAGACTATGGTGGTGCTTCAAAGGACTTATAAACCTAGGCTTCTAGCTTGTTGCACTATAGCATCTGAAAATGCGATGCAGCTACCATAGAAGTATGTCATTTCATGAAAGTTTGCCTTTTTATGAAACAACACGTACAATTTTATAAAGTAACTTCCACTTGTTCAACTAAAAGATTGTATTGATATTTTAATAGAGTTCAACCTGATGGCTACAATTTTAAAGGTGATGTGGCATAATAATGATGATGATGTGGCATAATAATGATGATGCATTGGAAGTCAATTTTAGAGATATGAATGATATGGTAGTGATTGGACAATGGGCAAGAGTGCCTGTTGGATCTCATTCGAGCAGTTATCCACTGAACAACATTTCTGATAGTTTAGATTATGCCTTTGTTGGTTTAGAACATCTATTCCTTTGATGTATATCAAGAAATAATTCCACTATGTCCAATGGTAGTTATGGTGTAAATAGTTCTCGAGTCCCAGGTCCAAACTCCAAATCAATGGGTATGATGGCTGGAATGGGCATAGATGGTAGGGAGAATCTAACATATTTTTTGGTTAGGGGATTAGATTATGAGGTGGATTTGGAATTGTGATGGGATGGGCTCATATCCCTCCTAGTTAGAAATATGTCCATTCAACCCCTCTTATTGTCCGAGTCTGGAGATCAACCTCCAACTACAAAACCATCTCTTTCGACCCTAAGGTTAGTTTCGTAAGTGGTATTCTCCATGTTGATGGCCAAGTCATTGAGTTAGGGCCATGTGTAAGTGTCATATAGCTTTTATTATCCATGGTGGACCCCATATGTCATTGGAAGAGTAAGAGAGAAGAGGTCTTCTTCATCCTCTCGGCATGAACAGGAACGATAAGGAGCAGTCAACTATGGTGTTAGCTAAAATGGGTTGGCAGAGGAGGAGGGGCGGAGAGGCTCGACAGATGGACATAACGAGTTTCTTGCGACTAGGGTAAACCAATGGTTGTGGTTGTTTAAGGAGCGGGGCATTGCAAACACGCCGGCGATGGCAGTGCCGGGAACTTGTAGGGACAGTGGAACGGCGGATGATAGCTTAAAATAGCGTGTCCAAATAAAAAGTGGAAGTAGGGTGCCTAGGTGCATAAGGAATTGGATAGATTCTCACTGTCAACGATGACGAACGCGATGGTGAATCTTGGCTACAAGCGAAGAAGGAAAAACACTCGACTGTGAGCAAAATAAAAGCAAATAACATGAGGGATTGGATGAGAAAGTAGTGGAACACATTTTAATGCAAATAAATTACCAAAAAGGGAGATCCAATATGGTGGTTCATCAAGTTCAGTCCTTATTGGCACTCATCTTATACGTATTTTACATCTCATAATTCCCAATAAATTGGTAAGACATACCAAAATTATGAATTATTACCACTAACCCTAATCTGAAATCAAGAAATATATTTTTGGGACATATTTTTCAAAAATCGACAAATATCACTTAGAAATATTAAAAGAACATAGTGGACTGAAGCACATATGTATCCAGGCCTCAAGCCTAGCCATCATGGCCCCACACTTGGCTAGTGTGTCCCAGCACTCAAGTGCCACACGCACACCTCCCTTGCTTCATTTTCACCCACGAGGAACCGTCTGGAAGTTGTTGAAAATCGGTAGTTCATGTCAACTTAGGAAAGGATCAACTTGTGTGTGAATAAAATAGACTCTACTCAATCTTTGGAAAACCGATTCGCATTTTGGAGAAAAATCACTAGGATCCGGACAGGGCCAGCATGTCATATACGCATGGAAGGCCTAAAGCTATGCACCGCCTTAGGACTCTAGAGTTAGAGTCTCGCAAGGCACCGTGTAGGTCGAGTGCATCCCCGCACACATGGGTACTTGTTGATCCCCTATAAAGGGGCACCCATCCCTCGGTTTTGGACATCTTGATCTCAACATTTTAGAGCCAATTTGGTGGATTTCGATCCTTGAAATCCATTCCCTTAGTTGATAGGCTAGTTTATGCTAGTACTTAGCGAGGAAGCCCTGTCGTAGGTTCCAAAGCTCTTGCTTCAACTTTTGTAAAGTGGTAGCAATGTAGTCCTCAAGTTGTTGTGATCTTTCATATTCTAATTGACTTGATCTATTTTAGTTGCTTCTTCTACTTCTATTTTGTAATTGTCTAGTTCATGCAATATGTTAATTTCAATCTATTTTGAATTCATGGATCGCCATAGCTAGTCATTTTAATAATGGTGATTAGTAAAACCTTGCATGCTAGTTTATGAACATGAATATAGATAGCACATACGTTAGAAAGATCCATACATTCAGGGGTTAAAAACTATGGCTACAGTGACATCGCTAGTGCACAAAGATCAACGAACTTCCAGTAGCTAGCTAATGATTGTGTCTTATTCACTGTTTCATTTATGTAATAGATAGGGGTGCATGATGCCATGACTAGGAGTAGTACGTTGCGGCTCAATTCCAGATGAGTGTGCATGACTTCCAAAAGAGCGTTGCAATCTCTATGAGAGATCTATTAGCAATAGATGTACATAGATTAAATTAGCTTCTTGATAGCCTTTTCAATTACTAACCGAACCCTTAAACACTTATCGTCACCTTTTGTACCTTGGTGCAAGATAGGTTCGTTATTTTATGCTTAATTCGTTGTCTTTTGGAGAGTCATATGTGAAGTTAGAAAACCCTATGTGAAGGTAGTTGGTTCCCTGGAATACTCCAAGGTGAAATTGCTACAATGGACCCATTCGCTTGTAGTTACAACGATTGTGGTTAGATTGCATCAACAGTCCTCTAGATTTGTTCCATCACCGGTAGGCCACCTCTGTATAATTGATCGCCTTCAACACCTTCTTCATCTCTCGGAACATCTTATGCATGGCCCTATTCGTTGTAATGCCACTGGAACCCCACCATTGCCTAGGGTGGTGCCACCCAATGTTGTGGTTTGTGCAACGAGAACAAAGATAGGAGTAATAGAGAAGAGATGGAGTTGTTGACTCAACACCTATCCTGGTGGGAAAGTTCAGTGATGTGGTTGTCTAAATAGTAATGTGGTCATCAATGTGGCAAAAAAACTATCAATGGAATTAGTCTAGGGGTGAAAAGTGAATGGTTTTGATAGCTGAGGGGTTCAAACAGCTAGTTTTGTAGTTTGGGGTTCGAGGTTAATTTCTAAAATCGGGCAATATTTGAGGCCTATGGGGTTCAAATGCAGACTCCGCTCATTTCGGCTTGAGCTTCTGGCTTATTTTCACTATTCATAAATTTTTTCTTTTTTCTAAACTTTTGGCTTTTTTTAGCTTTCTTGCTGGTTATTTTTTTCCGTATTCGTTCGTGTTGTCCATGATGAGCTAACATATTTTTTTTTCTATTTTTAAATTTTTTAAATTTAATTACGCCAAATAAGCCACATTCAGCTACAGTGTAATTTCAGCCAACTACAGTGCAATTTCAGCCATAAGGCACAGCTTTTCAGCCCAACCGAGCGGGGCCCTCCCTGTTATTCCCACGAGAGTAGGATTTAGGATTACAATACGTTTGGACTTTGGAGGGGTACAATTCATCTACAAATGTAGCCCATAGGTTCGTATATCACAATTATAGAACATCAAAAATAAAGGAATGGATAATTTTAAATTTGTTCATTCCTCTGTTGCTAGCCAGCTTAAAGATGCTTTAAATGAACTAGATTCTCTCAAGTCAAGTAGTGATTATGAGTGCTTGGATGCTATTGCTTTATCTGTTATTCCTTTAGATATTATTCCTTCATATTGCTCAAATTGTGCATTGCTTTAATTGAAATTGGATAGTGCTACTAAGTAATTGCATAAATTTAATCCTGATCATACTTGCTCTTATTGTGAGGATAGCCAAATTAAAATAAAAGAAATGACTGAAATACTTCTTCATTCTAGGACTAAATCATATGAAAATTATTTTAAATTCACAATTGAGATTGATGCTTTTAACAAGACACTTGAGGAGAAATCAAAAATAAAAAAATCCATGTCCATGACTACATCTAAGAAGGTTATTGGTTTTATTTCTTTGTGTATTTTATGTTCAAATTGGGGCTGATTTAGATAAAATGCATAAGGCATTTAGAGTCAAATATAAGTAATTGGCTAGGGCTACAAATTCCCCTTATGTGCCTTGTAAGGATTTGAACCTTGAGGCAGCTATCCATAAAGAGAAATATGTTAGGGCAACCAAGGCAAATGAGTGTACCACATGTGAGAACCTAGCCTAAGAAAATGACTATCTCAAAAAGACACTTGAGAGATTTTTCTAGTGGAAAGAAGAACCTCAATATGATTCTTGACTAATTTAAGGTGAATGTAAAGAAGAGATGCTTAGGATCTAGTTCCTTAGAGCATTCCAAGAACAATCCACATAAGATTGTGAGAGTTGTTAAGATTCGCAAGTTTGAAGTAAAACGCTCTGAGACATCTAAAATTGTCTTTAGGTCTCAAGGTTTTGCCCAAACCCCTTTGAGCAAGACAAATTCTTCTACCTCGTAGGTCAGACATTTCAAAAGATCAAGTACCATTACACTTTCTGTAAGAAGGATGGGTACATAGTTGAGTTCTACTTCCATAAAGCAAAGGTTGAGAGGAAGGAGAGGATATGTGCTTTGAGGGTGATTAAAGGAGTTTCTTCACCTGTGAGTGTCGCTACAGCCAGGCAGTCTATCTTTCCTACTATATATAAATTTAAATTTGTAGATGACTTCTTTGACTCTTTTGGTGGCTCTAAGCAGCGCTTTGGGTTAGGATATCATGATGCTAGACCATGAGTAACATCTAGACAGGGGAGTACCGACCTTTTGATAGGCTGATTCGGAAAGCTCTAGGTGGTTCTCGTGTGCAATCTTATAATTACCTTTCTAACTATTTTATTGCTACTTCCGCTGTTGTTCTTAGACATCATGTGGCTCAGTACTGGATTCCAAAGTTTTCCATCACTAACCCAGTACTAAGGCATATATATTTCCTGCTTATGACTTATAGGTCCGGCGTACGAGGAAGGAGAACGCATGACTTGTTGATTTCGGGTGTTCTCGACACATGCCTGAAGATTATAGATAATTCTCTTCCCTCACATGTGCATCCGACAACAAGTTGATCACATTTGGATGTGTTTCTATAAGGACCATGACAGTAAAGAGCATAGTGTACATCAACAACAACTTCATAATCAAGGACGTCACTTTGGTAAGTAAGCTGAGATATAATCTACTATCTGTCTCCTAGCTTATTGATGAGGGTTTAGAAGTGAGATTCAAAAGTGATGAATGTAGAGTTCTAGACTCCTCGGTTGAGTATTTCTTTAGGATATCTAGGTTTGAGAGAATTGTTAGTGCTGATTTTAATATCTCTTAGACTTCTAGTCCTAGGTGTCTTATAGCTTCTAACTCTCATGACTTAATACTGTGGTATTGCAGGCTTGGATATACAGGCTTCAACCACTTTATTAGAATTAGTAGCAAGAACTTGGTTAGAAAAATTTTGGACAGCATCATTTACCCCTTGTTGAGTATTGGATCCTACACTATATATCCGATATCATATTTCAATTTCAGTAATAGAATCACATGCTAACTAACTCTTATACGAACAGTTAATCGGAATATGTTCGTATGTATTTGTTAATGGTATTCAATTTATGCGTTAAGATTATGTGATGTTATTTGAGTGCTTGATCCGGCCAGCAGCCACGGAATGTGCAATCAAAATGTGCAAAATAATTTCTCACCCAGTTACACAAACGTGCCACTGCCACATCAATCGAATTAGTGGGTCAAATTAATCATTGAATGATCCGCGGTGGGTGATCGGTCGGCCACCATTGAATCTTCTCCGGCACGGAACCCCCAGAAATTAAGGGGTGTTTGGGACTGCTCCACAAACTCTGCTCCACAAACTCTACCGTGGAGCAGCTCCACAAAAAAACCTGGAGTTTGTGGAGTACCCCTTTAGGTGCTCTTACAACTCCACCTTTTTTTCCTCGAACAGAGTGCGTGGAGCTGAATCTGTTTGGCTTAAAAAACGTGAAGCGAAGCTGAAAAACGTGGAGTGGAGCAGTCCCAAACACCCACAAAGCATCTGCGTCGCGAGTATTTTTGCAGGTTGCCCCCTCGAACTCCTCCGGTGCTCGCAATGCCGCCCCCCTCCGCCTCCGCCTCCCGCTTCGCCGCCCACTGGGTCGCCGACGCCCTCGCCGGCGACGAGACCCTGGACTTCTCCGTCATCAAGGGTAAGCGCGAGACCATAACTGGATCATTCGCTCCTCCGTTCGCCACGACACCTTCATTCTCTCACCTAGGGTTATTGGTGCTCCGCAGCGCTGGTGGGCATCTCGCCGGAGTCCCTCACCGGCGCACCGGAGGCCACGCGGGAGAGGGTGGCGCTCCGGTGCCTGCAGGAGGTCGTCGCCGTTGCCGCCGAGGGCGAGGCCGCGGCAGCGCCGGAGGAGGCGGCGGTGTCGGCGGGGATGCTTAGGGTTGACGCCGCTCGCTCTTGCGAGGGCTTGCTGCTTGAGCTCATTGGAGAGGTATGTAGTGCCTATGCGACCACGTACGTTCTCGTGGTTCAAAATTCCGATTTGCCTTTTATCAGTCGAATAGCATTTGTTTAGTGGAGTGATTTCAATTTTGTTCAGGTGGATAAGTTGGATAAGTGTACCCCATCGTTGGAAACATTTCTGGAACAGTGGTGTAGATAGTCATCAGTAGCCGTTTGGTTTCTGTGTCGGTTGCAATTGTGTTGGTGTGGGGTTAGTCATTAGTAGAATCATGAGTGAGGCAGCAAGGGGATGAGCTAAAACTAGGAAGTGTTCATTTTGGGGGCTAAATGAATGGATAGATAAATTGTATTCGTACTCTTGAAATCTGGATAAAGTATCCAATTGCAAGCTCCTCTTGCTACGCAATGTCACTATCACAATGGGTAGAAAGAAAACAAAGAATAACAAATTGGGGAAAGTTTATACAATCTGCATTCCATGATATAGACTGGAATTTGCATTTCCAGCATTTGCTAGATGTGCATTTTCAGATAAACTGATTAAAAGATTCCCTTTAATAAAGTAAGAAATTTGGATATTTTTTATTGTTTATTCAAGAGCAATCCTACTGTGAGATGTCAAAAGATTGCAATGAAGTTGTGAATCATGTTTGCATTAAAGGATCACCTTGTTCACACAGTTTCATAAGGATAATACACTAATACACTATGCATGTTCTGTAAGTAGAACATAAAAGGCGGAAGACATATTATGGAAGAGACCCATTTCTTCATTTGCTCCTCGGTATTGTGCTAGTTAGATTAAACTGCTGTCCAGATTGTCCAACGCAGTATTATGATACAAATTCGATTGAAAATCGCAATTTCTAACCATGCCCTTAAAATATTACTTTCATCAGGGCTTGATTCTTCCAATGGCCAAAGAGTGGTCATTGCAGTTAAAAGTTGGAGATGACAGACTCCAATATACAACAATTGATACCATGGATGGTTCTCCTTTTTTTTGTATTTCTTTCATTTGTTGTGGTGTTATGTTTTCTTTGATAGAATTAAATGATTGTGTCTTTAGTGAAAATAGCAGTGAACATAATAAGAGGAAGATTTTGCATATTGTCATATATAATAATATGTATTTATCGAGGACTCAAAATTGATGGGAACATTCTAACAGGCAACTCATTCTTGGTATTCAAGCAAATAATAGTGGGCTTTTGTGAGCATGAAAGCAAATGTATGTAACCTTTTAATCTATTGTGTTATCTGTGGAGGACTTCTGTTTAAATCTGCCTCTACCCAATGAGTTGATCACTGATCCAAAATGTTCTAGTTGGTGCAACATTGATAGGCTAAACAATGCTATTATTTGAGCTTATGTTGTAATGAACCTTAGTTCATTGGGGTAAATACCGTACAGAAGATGGCCGGGACGGCAAAGCTGAAGAGAGGGCTTTATGAGAAAGGGCAGATCATGGACTAGGGAGAAGAACTTAAGGAAGAGACTAGAATAACTCTTTCTTCTTATTGCTTAATGAAATAAGATACACTCATATCCTTATATAGATTGAATGTCTTAACTCCTAAGGAACTCATCTCTAATATTATGCAAATAGATCATCCTAACAAATCTAATCTTACCTATAAGGAAACTAACCCAACCAAATCGGTACCGCACATGAACAGGAACCACGCACTGTTCACATAAACAGTAACCGCTCACTGTTCATGTGAATAGTACCCACGCACATGACACGTGTTCTTTTGAGAGGAAACATGATATTTTCCTTGGCAATTTTGTCTTAAGTCTTGCCAATGGATTGGTTCCTTAGCAAAGATTATTCTAGTATGCTATAGCCTATATGTTTACGATGTTCACAATGATCATTACTGCATCACCTTGCAGGTGATCTGTTTAAATGCTTCAATTTTAATAGGGAGCCAGGGATGCCATGTTAGATGTTATGCATCACATAATTATGCACGTGCTTAATGGCTTTCAGTTTTTCTTTGTGATTAAGCTTGGCTTATCACTTTGTGAAAAAAATCTTCATGCATTTTAGTTTGCTTAATTTTTTCGAAGCTAATACATGCTGCAATTTGGTTTTCATCAAGTCCTTCCCAATGCCCAGATGATTTTGACGTTTGCTTTACATGAACGTAAAATGTGGCATGTGCAGGTCGGTAGCTCAGGATGCTTGGAGAAGGACATGCTTCTGCCTTTTATTCAAGATGTCCAGAAGTTTATATGTATCAAGAAACCAGCATTACCAGAAACTTCTTTGGAGTTGGTATGTTAAAAAGCTATTTTCAAAATTAAAAATAGAAAAAATGACTCCTCTTCACATTTTATTAACCTGTCTGTTTTATGTTCAGCTCAGAGAAGTGAACCCAGAGATCACATCTATGGTCCCACCGACCCCGGTGGAGCAGAATGGCAACAACAAACTTGACAATGACAAATCCTTGGGCAATATCAGTCATGATCGTGTAAATACAGAGAACCTTGGGTGCCCTACAGATAGTCCTCAGCTCCAGCAAGAGAATTTAGTAAATTTAGTTAATGAAACTGACACAATAGATGTGCAGAAGGATCCAATGGAATCAACTCCTTATTTTCACCAACCATGTACATCAGACAGTAGGTGTTACGATCAATCTTATGAAGATACTATTGGTGATGTTGGTGGCAGTGTCAGGCCCCCAGAAAAGAGTCCAACTAATGTAGAGGGAAACATGTCAGTTGCAGCTGAGCCTGCTTCAGCTAGCTGCAATGCATCTTTGCTGGCAAGTAATACCAAACCCATGTCAAAGCAGGATGTGGTGGATCATACTACCATGGTCCAACCACAATCGTGTGGAGTCAAATATCCACATCCACCTCAGCATAATGATGCAGAGGGGCCATATGACGATGTCACCAGCATTCAGTCATCGAAGGATCCTGTCCATGAAGGACCGACCATGCAGGCTACAGTGGCTCCAGACTTTTACAGACATGGTGATGCTTTACCGACAAATACATCTGAAACAAGACACTTGCCTGAGTTTATTACTGCAGAGGATACAACAATGATTGCAGAACCACACAGCAGCAAAACTCAACCGAATTCACCTCAACATGACAGTGGTGAGAAAGTAAGTCAAGATCTGGATGATGGAAGTGCCAGGATTTGGCCAGTGGAAAAGGATCCCGGTCATGAGGAACCGGCTCTTCGAACTGCTGCCATTTTACCTTCTGTAAGCTGCAATGGAGCAATTCAAGGAGATAAATCTGAAACCGACCATCCGCCAGGGAATACTACAGAGAATACTAAACTGTTTGAACAGCAGAATGGTGATAAGGCTTGTCTAGAAGTCAGTTCTGCCGACAAAGTTAATCAAGCTCTAAATGATGATGGCAACATCTTGAAAAAGGATACGGTCTGTGGCGGGCCAACTGCTCTAGAGTCTCATTGCTGCAACGTGGCCATACAAAATAAAATTTCAGAAGGCAATCATTTATCTGAGAAGAATACTGGAAAGAACATGACTGACCGTTGTTGTAGTAGATCTGTTCCGGACTCACTTCGAGATGGGAATGAAAAAAGAGCCAAGCGAGCTTCTAATAAGAAAATCGCTGGGAATTCTGTGGCCGAAACATCACATGTGCATTCCTCAGATGATAGTTTCAGTGGCTTTGCAGCTGCTGGTCTTCTATCGATGACTGACAATACGCCATTCTGTGCTCAGGATCAAGATGCCAATGGTTCCATTATGGATTTGACGGAACAAGATTTGTGCGTAAAATGTGGTAAAGATGGCCAGTTGTTGAAATGTAGCAGCTGCTTGTTAGCTGCTCATGATAGCTGTTTTGGTTCATCGGTGACATTTGATGACTCTGGCCAGTTCTATTGTCCCGTATGCTTCTATACGAAAGCCACTGAAGCATATCAAAAAGCAAAGAAAACATATTCTGAAGCTAGGAAAAACCTATCTGCTTTCCTTGGCACAAAGAAATTGGTCAAGCAACACAATGAGCAACCTACTGGACTGCAGCAAAGAGCTGCCAACAGCGAGGATCACTTGAATGGGTGTAATACACCTATAAGGCAAGATAACAATCAGTCTGAAGCAGATAACCTTTCTCATAGTGATGAAGAGCCTGGTCGGCGGCAGAAGAAGCAGAAAACAAATGCTGCAAGTGATGCTTGTCCTGAGGCGGTAGTCACTGCAAAGGCATCTTTTGGTCGGAACTATGATGTTGCACCTATGAATAAACAATGTGTAATCCAAAATAACAGAAATAAAGTTCAGGTCGCAGAGCACAAGCAGCCAGTGGAAAATGCAGAAGCTGGCAATGGAAATTCATCTCATGAAACGAGACATTCATCTCAGAATAGATGCAGTCCTGCTGCAAATCAGAATGTTGAGGCTGCTAAAGATGATGGTCTTACAAATTCTCACCAGTCCGATGAATCCGATGAAATAGAAGCTGCATCTTCAGATGATTCTGGCAAGCGATCATCACCCCCTTGGCGAAACTTGAGACACCGCAAAGCAAGATTTCAAGAAATGGAGACAGCAGTATCAAGCAATTCTAAAAAAGCATTTGGGCGCCAGGATCAACACATGCCTTCACCGTCAAGGAAAAGAAACTATGCATATCCACCCAAGCGTTAGTAAGTGTTAGAAAGGATCTTCATAAGCACTTCTTTCCCTAGTTGTATTCTTTGGAATAATTAAACATGACTGTGAACTGTGGTTAGTTTAGAATCAAATGACCTTGAACCCCCCTGATTTGGACTTGCGATAAATGAAGCTGTACCGTGAAAAATAAAACTGTACCATGGATGTTGGTGGGATTAAGCCTACCGAGCAAGGTTCCAAAAACCGGAACCGGAAAAAATCCCGGTCGGCGGCCGGTAACGGTAACCGGCCGGTTACCGGAAAAACCGGTAAAAAACCGGTCACAATTTGAAAATCAAAATTTGAATTTTGAGATATTTTGAAACCGGTAACCGGAAAAACCGGTCGGTAACCAGAAAAACCGGCCGGTAACCGGAAAACCGGAAAAAAACCGGCCAAAATTCGAAAAATCAAAAAATTCATACCGGCCGGTTTTTTGGTTACCGATCTCCACCGGTAAAACCGGTAACCGCCGGGATTTTGAACCATGCTACCGAGTTCAAGTGCTCACGCAAAAAGTTTCCATTATTTAAAATTTCTTTCTTTAGATGTGTTGTTTAAAATTCTTAGTACAATATCATGGATAGCATGGTGTTGATTAGCTTTGAGATGGTCTAAAGCTTTAAAAGGCCTTAAATATCTGGAGGGGGTGGTAACTATGTCATGATACTGATATGAGGGAAAGTCAGCCTCTTTATTCGTGGATAATTTCAAATTCACAAGAGTTTTTGTGAACGGATGGTATTAATCTCTGTTGTGTGACAATGCATGTATTGAAATAGTCTGCACACATAAAACAGGAAACAGATGGAAATTTTGATCCATATTTCTTCTAGAATACCAGTTTTTGTTAGCATCGTCTATTCAGAGGCTCATTTGTCTTTAAATTCTCCTTATTTGAAAATGTCCCATTTAATGGTTGTGTGTTTTGTAATCCCAAAAACTGAGCATGTCTGCCTTGCAGCTCTAATCCTGTTGCACCAACTGGAAGGCGCTCAAAGCTCTGTTGGACGGAAGAAGAAGAGGCAGCTTTGGGGGTAAGCACACCTCGGCTGTACAATTTCATTTGTAATGCAATTGTGTCCTCGCGTGTGTACTTAAAACTATTCACTGTTCTGGTTCAGGAAGCAATGACAAAATTCACCCCAAAGGGCAATGGGCCAATTCCGTGGGTTCAGATACTAGAATACGGCAGAGATGTGTTTCACAAGACACGTCTCCCATGTGACTTGAGGGTCAAATGGAGGAACATGAAGAAGAAATCAGGCTCTTGACACTGACAATCTCGCTCCTAATGCAGCCATTGTGTCAGCTGGTCTTAACCCTTTGTCCACCACTTTGCGCCTGTTCCGTGCCATCCTCTTGTGTGTAAATATTGCGTGCTGTGTTCTGAGCACTGCTAGAAACTAGGAAGTTTTCGTCTTCCAGAAACAATGTTGATGCATGATACTGGGTGATATAGGTAGCTTTGAACCATTATTTCACTAGGGACCTTCGTTTCTCAGCTATTGTGGTCGTGGGGCTATGTAAAGAAACTGTATTCTTTTCTGGCAAATAAACGCATCTTTCTAACGGTTTTTTACCGGCCTCGGGACTCGTACTGTACTTGACCGAAGCGCAGGTGAATTGTCATTCATATTGCGTAAGCTACGAGGAGTCCTGCATTTTTTTTGGGTATTTGCCAGCTAATTAACTAGTGAACAATTTCCCTTTATAGTATTACTACTCGGTTAAAAGGCTGACATTTCAAGTAGAAAGTGTGTATCGGGGCGGAGACGGACGGATCAGAGTGGGGCTCGGCCGCTCGGGTGAGGGGGAGGCGCTAGCAGCAATGCGATCTGGTGGCTGGCGAGCGGGAGACGGCAGTGGCGGTGGGATCCGACGGTAGGCAAGCGAGGAAAGGAGGTGGCGTTGAGGAGAAGTGAAGAAAAGAATAGAGTAGTCCGATGACATGCGGACCCACCGAACAAAAACCCTTAAACAATGACATGTGGGACCCACTGTCAAGGTCCTTTAGGACTAACGGGCAGTATCAGGGATGATGCTTCCTGCACCAACTCTTCACTAAAGCCGGTGTTATGTGATAATGTTCACCAAAACTAGTGTGAAATGAAACTCGATATAGCTTGATGCGAAGTACAATTTACTCTTTCTTTTTTCAGCCTACACACTCCCTTCCGGTTCCATCAAATTTGATGGTATTTTTTTTTTCCTATTGCCACCAGTGCCATGGAGAGGTCCTACTGAACTAATCTATCTTAGCGAAAACATTTTTGGCAAAATTCGGCGAAATTCGGTTATTTCAACCCACTTAAAAAAAGAGCATAATTTAGCTAAAAAATTCTAGCCTGTTTTATATTTTTTTTGGCCAACCGGCCTATCCACCCCATTTCTAGGCCAAAAACATTTAGCCTTGTCATCGCTCTCCCAAGTCATTCTTTCTCTTAAGATGAGTCTCCCAAGAACAACTTCTCCCATTCCCCATCCTCCACGTTGAGCAGCGTCGACAAGGGAGGGAGGTGGCACTAGCAAGGTAGGCATCCATGAGCCCATGGCGCGCATGGAATTAGAGAGCTGCGGGCGGTTGCTGCGTATGGAAGGCGGTGCTAGCAAATGAGGGGGAGGTAGCGCAGATGAGGGTGGCGCCAACAGGGGACGAGAAGGCGGTGTCGTGGCATCGACAAGGGAGGCAGAGGTCGCGCAAATGAGGATGGCACTGGTAGGGACGGGAAGGCGGTACTAGCAAGGGAGGCGAAGGGTCAAACTCGGTAAATATTTACTTCAATTTGAAGTGTATGTTTGAATATTTCGACTAAAATTATCTAAAATTTTTGAAATTTTTTATTTTAGTCTTTCTCGGAGTGTTCCGATAATTTCTTTCACCGAAATTGTTTTCCCTACTTCTGACTACTCTATTCTGTCTCTGAGCGGAATGTTGTTTCGTCTTCGAGCGAGTTATTATTCTAGTTTTTGAGTAGATTTTTATTTCCATTGCCGATTAGGATTCTGTTACTTTCTCGTCTAGGACTCGTTCTCATGGTTATTTATATTCATTGTAGGCCTCTTGATAGATAACACACTTCAAGTTATAAATTATACATATAATACGCTAAAAGCTTTCTGTAACTTCTCCTTCATATAGTGATTTCGCTGATTGTGTTCAAAGTTTTTTCCGGCAAAGGTTTTTCTCATTAAATATTTTTCATGTGCTCTTATTTATTCTTCATTATTTCATATTTCATCGTGCATGTTATAACAGCAGATGAAAAGGAAATAGCTGTGACTATGGCTAATTGTGACTACTAGACTCTGGGAAGATGTTTAAGATGCGGTTGTCTACTGATCAGCAAGTTCAATTGGCGGATATGAAAAACCTTGTTGCTTTATATTCTATACCTGATGCTGCTTTAAATTCTCGACTGTTACTTGTTTACCCGAATCAAAAACAAAGAACAATGGAATTATGAAGCTAATCTCGTGAACCTCTATGGTCAGAATATGTTACTGGTTTATCTTGACAACGGCAGCACATCGCAATTACGGTTTAAGCAGTTTATACATCTGCTTTGGCAATTCAGCATATTACGCTATTGCAGTAACAATATACTGGCACATAAAAATCATCTATGGATCAATTTGAGAAGTTGAAAAACAGGATCACCTTCAAGAGTAATTCGTATCTTACAAAACATGTTGAACGACAATCTGTAATGTAAAAGCGACGACAACCGTATGACAACTATTTTTGCTATCAGCACATGTATCCATCATATCTAGCTTGCACTAGCAGCTTACAACAGTTGAAACTCAACCACCCATCCTCATCCTGAGCTACAGAACCAACCAAGCATGTTTTCTTCAGTTTGATCTTACAACTCAATCCTCTTCCTGCAAGAACTTGGCAGATGGGCAACTTGTGGTTGCTGGCAGAGACTTGACCTTCATAATATGGTGCAAGTGCAGCGAGTGGTCTTACGCAAGGCGTTGGTCTTCTTATCTGCCATAAGCAAGGTAGTGAAAGTAGAATCCAGACTTCAGATGAACAAAATATTGCAAAGTTGGTTTTCTCTACCATCCTAGTAAGATGAAGTCATACAAATAGTATTCCAAATTACTTGTTCATGCTTCAAAGGTATCATAAGCTATGAATATAATTTGCCCATTCAAGTTTTGTATTGCAAATGGGCAATCTCATAGTATTACTCACTGAAAGTCCAACTGAATATGGTGCACACTAATTTGGCATTTGTAATGTATGACAGCTGACTTTCTAGTGGCATAAGACCACGCACAAATGTTGGACGAGCAGTTCTCTAGATGTATAACTTTGAAATGGCGTATTAGGTATTACTCTTTTTCCCAGACGTAAACTAATCAAACAATGGATGAAGCAGAAATTGATACTCTAATTAACACAACTGAAATTTGAATACACATAGTAAATACAGTCAACAATGTTCAGTTTGCAATGAGATATAAGGTGAGTAGGGAGCTAGGCACCAGAAATTGTAACACTTTTTTGCATAACAAAATATGAAGATAATAGTTCACCTGGTTTTGACTTTGCTGATGCTGGCTGAACAACAACGTGCATGGTGATAACACCACTGGGGAGATCACCCAAAGGTGCACTGCACTGTGCAATGGTTCTGTCATTTTCTAGAATTTTGCCTCCACTTATAAGTTTCACATCATTAGCACTCTTTGGAATGATCTTTTTATCTGCAACCAGAACATAGTAAAAATCAGAAATTTTCTAGGAACAAGTATAAGAACCAGTACTTAAAAAAAGGTAAAAGAACAAGCACTAACGAACCCAGACTGCATTCACAATTAATCATCGACTATCCATTAGACAGGTTGCTGCATCAGAGAAGTGAAGGGATTTAAAACACTGAATACCATCAAACTGACATACTAAATTTGGATGCCCAGTGTGCAGGAAAGAGTATGACTCAATAACAAAACTTCACAACGAAGATAAAGGCAAGCTCTAAGGCAGGTCAAAATTTATAGGTATTTTTATGAAGAGAACAACTTTATCTTTGGCCAAACATGCCTAACCAATTGATCACACTTCTCTTTGCAAAAAATTAATCACACTTCTTGAAAATTCTTTGCCTCGCTTTTAGACAACCCTGCAATGGATGTCCCAGTGATCAATTCATCCATCATCCTAAATTTGGTGAAGTCAATGGTATGGTATATCTGGAACTCCTTTCTGCTTCTTAATGTGGCATGCGGCATTTAAAAAAAACTGATGTCTCTTTCTAGATCATTAAGATAATAATATTCAATTTGAAGTCAAATGTGTATCAGAAGGTTCTCAACATTTTTTCAACACCCATTTTTGGTGAGTATTACACATGCAAACATAACAGGACCCACAGACAGAAACTTAGCAACCTATAGTTAAACAAATTTGGCCGATCTTTTCTGAATATTCGAACCCCTAAAACCTTTATGTGTCACTTTCACACTGAACCACACAAACAAACCAGAGATTGTGCCACTAGTTATGATGACAAGTGACGAGCCAAGAAGCAAGAACAACAGAAGCATACATAGAGCGGAGAAAAACTCATGCAAACAAGAATTCTACATTTCTATTCTACTACAAGAATAAAGAAGTAAACGATAGTAGCTTGATATTGTTCATCGAACTAACCTAGTGTGAAGATCCTCAAGTGCCAGTCCTATATTCCTATGTACAAACCACCCAAACATAAAGAAGAAGAGCTCTCCCCATGCTGCCATCGTCTCATAAAAGAAAAACGAAATCCGTAATGAACCAAAGAGGGAAAAGAAAAGCAAGGCGCCGAGGATCTTAGCACTAGTGCTCAGCACCATCAGATCCATATCAGCATCAAGTATCCAGGAAGGAAGAACCGTGCGCTACAAGAACCAAGAACCCGAGAAAGATTTGTTTGTAGTCAGGGGAGGAGAGGAGGTAAAAATTTTTGACCTTTAGGCCAGTCGGCGACGACGCGGTCCTTGAGCGCGGTGACGGTGGTGGCGGCGGCGTCGCACCGCACGGGGCCGATGTCGGAGCCGTCGAAGAGCCGGAACTTGACCTCCACCTCCTCAGCCTTCTCCCCCACCACCTCCTCCGCCATTCCCTCCCTGGCTCCTCCCCACCAAGAAGGCAAGGCTAGAACCCTCCCCCAAATCCCCCAACCCAATTTCGATTTGAGCGGCTACAGCCTACAGCTCCGGAGCTCCGCTCAGATGCTCGGAGCAAACAACTGCTGCGGTGCCCGTGCGTGCGTAGGGGACGAATCATGTCAGGGACGCGTGTGCATGTAACATCATGCCATGTGTTTGAGAGTGCCTTGGCTTGTCCTGATCGATACGCACAAGAATTGTGGCCGTCTGATCTGGAATTTTTTGTACGGATAATCCATTTTTTATTCGAAATTACATAAATATACCCGCGGAAATTTTTTTTACAAAAATAGGCTCCAGTCGCCTAATGGTTGGGCGATCGAGGCGTCGCCAACCACACGGCGACACAATATATCTCATTGCATGAGAGCGATTGCATTAAATCGCTCTTCCGTATGGCGACTGGCATGCAGTCGTCATACCGTTAGGCGACTGCCATGCAGTCGCCATCCCGTTAGGCGACTTCGTAGCCCCGTGATTGTTTTAGAATTTGTGAATTTTGTAACGTTGAACCGTAAAAATACGGTGAAGTTGTAATAAAAGTTTATGTTCATTGTATATTGTAGGTGTGTAAAAGTTTTTAATTTTTTTGAAAGATTGAGTAGAGAACGATCGATACATACATTGTTAAGTGAGATAGTTTATATGCGGAAAGAGATGATAGACTTATGTAAATATAAATAAACTTCATAATATAATCGTGAGTAACATGGCGCATGTATTTTCATTACATGCATAACATATATAGCATCTGCAGACGCCTCACTGGTCACCTCGCTGTGCCCGTCACCGCGCTCGCGTCCTCCCATACGGCCTCGCTGGCCTCCTCCTCCGGCAACGGATTAGGACGATCCGAAAAGGTAAAGCGAGGAGGAGGGTGTCTATCCCGCCTGCGCGGTGGAGTCACCGCACCTCTGGTGTGTAATCTCCGGTGCACCGGGAGGGCACCGCGAAAGAACTCGCGGTGCGACGCCGGGCGACGCGCGGCAAAATCGGTCCACATCCTCTCGGCACGGGAGACGCCGTCTTGGTAAGTACCGCAATATTAATATCGTTAGTGCGTTGCATGTCGTCTTCGGATAAACACGGTATAAGACCCTATGCGTACCCGTAGCTGGCGCCATGGAGGAGGCGTACACCCCCTGCGTGGGGAAGACAGGGGTCTGCGTAGGAGGCGTGAAGTGAACCGGTGTAGGAGGCCCCGCCAGCCGAACCCCGGCCGCTCGGGTGAGGTGGTGGAGGACGTGTCCACGTAGGTGCACCATAGTAGTGCCACGCTGGTGGAGGTGGCACAGGTGGAGGTGGCACTGGTGGACGCAAGATGAAGCGGGCGTGGAGACCGCCGGTAGCCTCGTGCAGACGATGAGGCTAACGATACGCCTACACCCTCGTGCACCCGACGCGCAAAGCCGAGGCCCTCCTCATGGGTCACCGCGCACCACCGCGAGCCTCTCGATCGTGTCGGACTCGGCGTATAGGTCGAACCGACGCCACCGACACAAAGACATAAATGGTCGATTATGGAAACGACATTACCATTTGGGAATCTTTGAAATGACATGTAACGCATCGCGAGGTGAGCGTCGTCGCGCGCGTCGCGCGGTACGTGTCCGTCGGAGCGGCGACGTGTGTGGCGGCGGGTCTACCACATATACGAGCTCGACACGGTCGCGGTGGTACCGGCGCAGGTACTCGCGTACTCCTGCCGTCGTGCGGTCGGTCCTCGCCCACGCGGTCGTCGAGCGCATCCCGCCACCGCCGACCTGGCTGCATTCTCACCGACCACCCGTGCCTCTTTTCACTCCCTTCCCGTGTGCTGCGTATAAAACCATTACGTAATGTGAGATACTTGCGAACGCAGAGTAAGTATGTACATATTTAGCACAAACGTACACTCACCGCACACGTGCCGCGAAGCGATGGTCCGATCGGTACAGAACCGGCCGCCATAGCCCGAATCGCCGCATCACCGTGGGTGCGTAGTCCTCCACGTAGATGAGGTACACGAGCTTCCGGCGGTGAGCGAAAGCCCGGCCACGCCAAAGAAAGTGAAGACAGACCGCCAGGAGCACGGGCCTGCACTACCGTATCAGCGTACGGCTCCCAGCGCACGTCGTCGGCTGTGATGCGGTCGAGCTGCTCCACAAAGACTCGGTACGCCCGCGTGACCTGCACGTGCGCGAACTGTACCTGCAAGAAAGACAAGTTGTTTACAATGACGATCGTCAATAAGAAAGAAATAGTTAACTGTGATAAAACTTACTCGGCGACGGCACCACATAGAACCCATCGTCGGCCGATCGACTTCTCCCCCCGGATACATCTCGGGCCCGTACGGACCCACGTCGTCTAGCACAGGTCGTCCGACGCTTAAGCGCTCGAACGACCACAACTGTAGTAGCAGGGGACAACCCGTGAGGATCGAGTTCGGCTTGACCCTCGTGCACGCATCGCACAGCGCGCGGTACGTCGCGGCAAGTACGGCCGATCCCCAGCTGACCTGGTGGGGCTCGCCGTCAGCGATCGCCCTCGCATAAGCGATAAGGCGCGCATCCACCGAGTTGCCGTGGCTGGTGGTGAAAAGCACCCAACCAAACAGCCACAGCACGTACGCCTCCAGGTGCCGCGAGACCTGCTGATCGTCTGCCTGCGGAACCATGCGCTCCACCTGAATGCAAAAAAGTTGTTATTAGTACGTAATACCACAAAAAAGAGCTTCGAAGATACGATCGATTTTATATACCACGCACCGCATCGCTCGAGCCACCTCAGTGTCGGCCCATGGGTCTGCGCCTCTCCGAACACGTGGTGGTCAGCGGCCGGTGGAACGACACCCTCGAATCTGCCGAGCAGGTCAGCGCGCCAGTCGGCCGGGGCCTCCGGTAGGAAGGCAGCGTCTCCCGCGATCGGAAGCCCAAGAAGCAGGGACACATCCTGCAAGGTCGGCGTCATCTCCCCGAATGGGAGGTGGAAAGTGTGCGTCTCGGGCCGCCAACGGTCCACCAAAGCCGTCGATGAGGAACGGTCGAACGGAAATCGCCGTGATCGATCCCGCCCGCCTCGTCCCGCCCTCGCCCCGCCGCGCGCTCCATCCTCCTCTCGTGGCCTGCACCATCCGGCAAGAGGAGTAGCCCGCATCCCGCACTGCAAACAAAGTGAAGGTCAGACGAACGAACTAACGGTCGCACTAAACGCTGGAATAGTGCTCACCGGCGATCCAACGAGGGTCGAGTCCCCAGGCCACGCGAGGTGTCCGTGTCCGGACCACTCCCAACTGAGGCGGCTCGTCCGTGCTCCCCGGTGGCGGCACTAGATGGGAAGCGCGATGAGAGCGGTCCACGTGCTCGTCCAACAGCGCGAACCGCCACTCCGAGTCACGTCCAGCACGAGTCATACCTGCAAAATTTGTACAATACTTTCAACATTCAATTTTCTGCATCTAAATTTGTACAATAATTTCAACACTAAATTTTATACATCTAAGACTGTACATTAAACTTGGTACATCTAAATTTCTACATCTAAACTTGTACATTATACTTTCTACATCTAAATTTGTACAATAAATGGTACACAAAATTTATAAACTAAATTTTCTAAACTTTATTTGTAAACTACATTTAGTACACAAAATTTGAAAATTAAATGTCTAAATTATATTTCTATATTTAATTTCTAAACTAAATTTTGAAACTACATTTTCTAAACTAAATTTGTAAACTAATTTTCTACACTACATTTTCTAAACGAATTTTCTAAACTAAATTTGTAAACTAATTTTCTACACTACATTTTCTAAACTAATTTTCTAAACAATATTTCTAAACTAATTTTCTACACTACATTTTCTAAACTAATTTTCTAAACTAAATCTCTAAACTAATTCTCTACACTACATTTTCTAAACTAATTTTCTAAACTAATTTTCTACACTACATTTTCTAAACTAATTTTCTACACTAACAAAAAATATAACACGAAAAATTACCTGAAAATCGCGCACTCCCCTCCTCTTCTCCTCCTCTCCCTCTCCTTCTCTTCTCCTCCTCTCCCTCTCCTTCTCTTCCCTCCTCTTCTCCTCCTCTCCCTCTCTTCTCTGCGGCGGCGAATGACACACAGACCGCGCTCGGCCGGCCGAGCGCGTATATATCTCACTACAAGTCGCCGAACCGTTGAGCGATCGAAATGCGCGCCTAACGGTTGGGCGATCGATGGAAGTCGCCAACCGTGGGCGCATCGCAATTAATCGCCCAACGGTTAGTAGATTCATTAAATGTCGCCGTGTGGTTGGGCGAACGCCTCCAGTCGCCCAACCATTAGGCGACTGGAGCCTATTTTTGTAAAAAATTTTCCCGCGGGTATATTTATGTAATTTCGAATAAAAAATGGATTATCCGTACAAAAAATTCGTCTGATCTGCCCACAGACTGCTATAATTGCTAGTGGTCCATCGATTCTTTGTATTTTTCTTTGAATGCATGAGCAGTTGAGCACACTATTGCTATTGATTTGTGCAATAGTTTGATGAATTTTGGAAGTAATCCGTTAATGTCGCCATACTAGAAATCGGATGAGCAGTTAGGAAAACTGATGCTAGGTTTCTCTCTTAGGGTCGGTCCCACCTTTCATTCTATCTTCCTCTCTCATCCTTGACTCTTCAAGAACAAGGGTTTTGTCCTCTTGCATCCTTAACTCCTCCGGAACAAGGATTGGAGAAGAGAGTAGAAGAGGAGAAAGCCATGAGGGCAAAACTGTCATTTATGAAATTTTCTTTGACTAAGATGCATGTTAAGGATGCCCATGGACGAAAAATATGATGACGATGGCATTTTTTTAGAATTTTTTTAGTCTTTGCGATGATATTTTTGAAGTGAGCTTGATTACAATGGTATTTTTAACTTCATGACGAACGTGATAGTAGAAGACAAACTTACTCAAATCAAATCGAATTTCAGGGGACTTTGATGATAAGAATGACTTTTTTTTTATCAAAAGAGTAAATTGCATCACACGTACACAAACTTGTGAGGCGTGTGCATCTAGGTCACTAAACTATGAAATCATGCATTTAGGTCAATGAACTTGTTAAACTATGCAAAAGAGGTCCAAAATAGGTTTTTCAATGCCGATAAGGCATCCATGTGACGCTAATACTTATGTGGTCTTTATGTGGCAGCTTTTATCCTTCTCTCGCATCTCACCTACTTTTTCTCTATCTTTCGCATACTTTCTTCTCATTCTCTCCGTCGAACACCAGTTAGCCGCTAACGAGGGTTCTTGACCATATTAATATATTCGGTCAATATGAGTCAAAATAATATTTCTTGTCTAGGCCCACATAGTTAGGGTCCACTAAGTACCTTGTCAACCTACAAGCACATAAAAGAGGAAGGTCCCCATTTAATTAATATAATTGGTCGAAAATTAGTTACACCTTTTAATATAACTAGCTTGTTACACACGAACGGCGACCAGTTATGGTCAATTATGACTAGTAACCATTTGCTTCTCGAAGCAGAGTATTAAGTGGTCAGGGTTGATATGGTTTTCTATGTGGGTATTTAATTCAACATATGAGAGCGGTTAATGTTGTTTTTGACAAAGGACATAACGTTTCAAGGCACAGAAAAGACTCGCGCGTGAAGACAAGAGGCACCAATTCAAACATTAATTGCGACCATTTATATTTGTATAAATAGAGGGCCTATGTGCCTCTAACAATACAACGAAATCATTCACATTCATTGCCACACTCTTGCAAAATGCTCTTTGGCCATATCAATAAAATCTATTGGTGATTAGTATTTCCCTTTGTTATTCTCGTAAGTTCGATAGTAGATAATGGCATGATCCACAAGGAGGCATGACGGCAGAAGGAGATGACATTAATAAAGGATGGATGCCACTTAATGACTCCATGTGTTCCTTGAATAGGGATTGCGTGAAATAGTCAACCATGGCTGATATGATATGGAGCATGTGGATAGGCCTGTCACCTTCTCCTTCGTTGGCTTTTTTTTCATTTACATCTACTAACAGCTGCATTAGTTTCATATACATCTCATGTGACCAGAAAAGCAATAAGAATTCACCTCGCAATTAACCCCATCATTGCAACAAGCTCGCAGCTTTCCTTCTTAATCAAAACCAAATTATTTTTGTACACATTGAAATGGAGTTGATGAACACATAGATGGGTATAGTCAATATAACATCCTGAAATTCGTAAGTCCAAAGTTTGTAAAAATTTTAAAACTTTTCATTTAATCATATTGGCATTCGAATTTCTTCTACAATTTTATTTGAGTTTTTCTGAATTTTGTGCTACACAAATTAATACTGGGAATAACTCCCAAGAGAAATGCTAATAATAAAATTAGAAATCAAAATTTGATGGAAAATCAAATAAAGAGGAAAAGATATTTCATATCAAAATATTGAACTAAGATTTGCATTGAAAATCCAAATTTCAAGCAAAAATTCAAATCCTGATTTTTGCTCCCCTTTCTTTCCTCTTTCTCCTCTCCCCTCTTTCTTGCATGTGGACCCAGCCTCCTCCCCTCTTTCTTCTCTCTCCCTTTCTCCCTTTCTCTCTCTCTCTCTCTTGCTCTGCTCTGCAGTACAGTCGCCCGAGCCAGCCACCTCCGTTAGCCACAGCAACGCCTACGTCCACCACAGTTCACCCCATCGAGTGGCTACCCCGATCCTCACGCACGCGCCCCCTTTCTTCCCCTGGCTCCCTTCTCCTCCCTCTCCCCTGTTGCCACCATGCGCCACTCAGCGCCATACCATGACCATGTCGCACACTTGCTCCCGCGTCAGCGTCACCATGCCGCACCATGCCCTACCACCGGTATCTCGGTGCTCGTGCCCATGTCGCTGCCCACTCCGCACCCTACTAATCGTGCGCTTGCCCACGCTTGCTGTGGTCTGGCCCAGTCGCAGTAGCGTCACCCCTAGACCGACTTCCCTCCAGCTTGTCGCCCTCAAGTCTGCGCCCATGCCCTGCTCTCGTCACATTACCATCCCCTCACCATGCCCTAGCAAGGCTATCCCTTTGTAGTTGGTGATTGCAGAAGGTGCTATGCCACCATGCCCTGCTTCCATCAAAACTGGCCCACGCCGCCAGAACCCCTCACAACCTATAAAAAGGGGAGCAAGCCACCAATGTGATCACCACATTCCACTAGCACTCCCTCTCCAATGAATCGCTCTGCCATTGGCCATAGCTCGCTAGATAGAGCTTTCATCCCTAACTATGGTCACGACGTGATCCATCGCTTCGGCAAGCTTCCCTTCAATTCGCTTAGTCTGGAGCATCCCACCACCACCCCGGAGCCTTCCCCATCGCCGGCTGAGGCTTCCCTCCGCTTTAGCTCGCTGCCCACATAAACCGCTCTACACCGTCGCACACGCACGTCGTCGGCCAGCCTCGGTCCCCCTCTGGCCCCGCCAACTCGTCAGTGAGTATCCCGGTGGTCCACGCAAGCTTATGCTCCCCCTATCTTTCTCTGCCTCCCCTCCAATCACCGTTGCCCTCGTAGCCACCCACATCCGACTGCTTCCCACCGTTGCCGGCAACCCATGATGCCGCCCTGACCGATGCGTCGCCTCCCCTGGCTCCCTTGACCACCCCATGACCCATTTTTCAGATCACTACCGCCCAACTGGCCGCTCCTCACCATCGCCGTCGGTGCCAGAAACCCTACGCCGCCGCCCCCTGAGATCTCCTATTTCGGCTCAGCTTGCCCCTCTGTTCCAACCGAGAGCCCCATTCTCTCTCCCCCTCTTAATTAGAGCTAATTCCATTAATTAGTGGTTATTTAGATTATAGTTAATGATGTTTAGTAAGAAATTAATATGGAAAACTATGTCTAGACTAATGTCTTCCATAAAATAAGGATTTGATAGACCAAAATTTGCCTAAGCCTTAAACCTTAAATTATTTACCTATCAGTAAGGATTATGGAATTAATTAGTGTAGGGTTACTTATATGTCATGAAAGTCATGAGGTTCCTTCTTTTTCAAATGGTTATTAAATAACTAAGGGAAATAATTTAATACTAGCTCACTAATATTTGACTAAAAATACTAAGATTAAGATAACCTTGCATGTAATTTAAATAAGTCTAAAAAATAATTAGTGTGCCATTAGTAATTATACGTAAATAAAAATAATAGCAAAAGACTATATATATATTCGTATAAATGTCTGAGTATCGTAAGGACCTTAGCTAAAATGTCAACTGAGTTAAAATAAAGAAATTAACCAATATGCCATTGCTACTTAACTACAAGCTAAATCGGAGGTGATGATAAAAGTATAAATGTTGCAGGTGTACATAACTAGGGTTACTTGGGAAAATAATGACTACTTATTTCTGATGCTACTGGTATTTAGATTAAAGTATCTCCTTGTTATTAGTGATCCTTTCTAAAAGATTAATTAAGATAGGATTGGAGGTTATGTTAAGCTAGCCAACTATCATTTAAGGAAACTTGTATATCAGTCTAGGGCCTTATTCAAGTGTAATCCTTGTTATTAGCATGTCGCTGATAATTAGATCTTAATGGTGGGTTTAAATTAAAATGACAATTGAAATATAATTGCGTATGTAAGCTAGGCTCCACATAAATATATTTATTTCTAAGAATTAAACTATACTAAATAACAACTAAGGATACATAGAATAACGATGAGATTTAATCTAAAGGGCCTCTTTAACTAAAAGTCATGTTGGCGTGTCTATTAAAATCCCCTAGGGCATTGGTAATTAAAGTAATATCACTAAATTGCATTTTAATGAACAAAGTAATATTAGGACCACATAAAATAATACATCTCGAATTGCTAGAAATATGAACCATAAGATTAACTTGGTAAGCTAAAAATCGTATACATCATGAATGTAACACATGTCCTAATTTGAAAATGTTAACGCTCAACAAAATGCTGTTCAACTAAATTCATATGCATGTCCATAGGTCTAGCTTAACTCATGGAAATTCCTTAATAAATATAAAATTATAAAAGAAGCTATTAAATAAAATGGGTTAAGTAATGGTATTCAACAGTCGGCTAAACCTAGCCATCTTCAAATCCAAAGCAGAATATTCCTGTGAATATTCTTTTATCGATGAACCTTCCTTGGCATCTATCTCAGCGAATTTCCCTTCGCCATTCATCACTTCGCTCCAACCCTGCTTGACTCCGTCAAAACTCCATACCCAATCAACCTTGACTCAAATCACCCATTAACACAAAATAAAGCTAACTTGAATTCATTTGGATGTATTTGGAATTTTTGAGTTATTTGGATCTATTTGGATTCAGTTGTTTATCGCGTAATTAGAAATTGGAGTGATGAAGAATCAGTAGATCAAGCGAGACCCAAATCCAGATGAAGATGAAGATCAGGAGTTCAAGACACATCGGATGATAAAGCTTTGAGTGAGCTCAAGACTGTGGTAAACCGCGCTAGGTGAGTCAATACTTTGATCATGTTGAACATACATTTTCTGTAAATTATTTTTATTTAAATTATCAAATTGCAAGTTGTTATTTCATATGCAAATCTATATTTGTTTTATTATTCTAGTTATATGCCCGTTATTTAATTTGATAGTATTACACTCTTTCAGAACATTTGAGCATTGTCACCCTAGGGGAATTATAATGGTAATGTTTCAGAAATAAGTCTATAATTATGTGTCGGAACCCGGAGCAACAATTCTTGGATCTTCTGTGTAAATCGCACTAGTCCAGGAACATCTAGTGCACACAGTACAACAAAGATATATATCAAGCACAAATGACCAACTTTATTAAATAAAGGATACGACCTTATGGCCAAGTCTAACATCAACGCCCATTGGCAACAATAAAGCAAATAACTGCGCAAGCAAACTGATAAGAAGCGAAGCCCAAGTCTGCCCATAGGCAAACGACAGTAAGACGCGGCCTACTCTTCCTGGTCATTCCCGTAGTTGATGGCATCTTCCTCTGTATGGAGATTGCAAGGTGAGTACAAACTTGTACTCCGCAAATCACACGAAGAAATGCAATATAATGATAAAGGCTTCAATGGAAGACTTATAGGGTTAGTTTGCATAAAACAACATTTAAAGAAATACAGTAAATAGCTTAAAATTGCTGTATTTAATATAGTAAGTAAAATAGTACTTGCAATTGAAAATAATACCGTCAGTGCAGGCTCCGACCAAACACCAACCTATCCACGGGCATCCCACCCGGACCATCTTTTCCAAACGATCTCGTATGGATTCCATCCATCCATATGCTTTCACTGCGTAACTCTGATGAATTCCATCCATCCACTAGGTTTTAATCTCTCACGGATTCCATCCATCCGCAAGGTTTTCAGTCTCTCGTGGATTCCATCCATCCACAAGGTTTTCAAAAACCATTTTAAAAAATAAAGTCTAATCCATGAAAAACTTTTACTCAGCATGCCCGTGACCGTGGGCACTGCTATCCAGGATAGATTACACACTCTGCAGAGGTTGTACAGCTTTACCCACAAGACATGATTATCCCGGATTGCCACGTGATTAACACACTTCCTTAGGTGTGAAACGAGGATATCATGACAAGGCCTTTACAATGTAAAGCCTTTAACCTGGCCAAGCCAACTCTAAGGTTTCACCCCAGTAAGGAATCCACCAGACCGGGACCCCTGCTTGAGCCGAGTGAGGCTTCACATGGCATTGACCACGTTCACTTCAAACTGTGAGACTTCACATGGCACTGACCACGCTCACTTCAACCTACAACTTAGCCTAGGTTGGGACTCCACAAATTATTTAGCCAGGGCTGTCCTATACCAGCCTTGTGGTAGTACGATAAGGCTTTGCAACAGTAGCTCATAGATCGGTCCTTAATTGACTTAAGCCCAACTACATACCCTTGTGCCCGACAATCAACCCTGAGTTTCCGAACAACAAGGCATGCCTACACCCACCACCTAACCAATTGTCTAAGTCTAAACCAGGTTTTATATTTTATTTTCAAAATATTTCATAAACCTCCTTGACTCACCGAAGTCAATAATACATTTCAAAAGCTTATCATTTTATATGAAAAGGTATCCCAAACTAATTAATATGTCTAAGTAGGGCTAAGCATTTGATTCAAATTTTCTCTAGCCAACACTAGTGTACTAGCTAGAGTTTTTAATCTAAGGTGACAAGGTATCAGGGAAATTCAATGTCAATGGAGGTGATAACAAATAGGTAATAACTAAATTTAAAATTGAATTGAAATACGTTGAATAAAAGTATGCATGCAGAATAGTTTAAAACAACATAAATTTTATTTTAAAATTTGGGATCAACATAATCAAGGAGTGTGACTTGCCTTGCTCTTGGGTTGGGTGCAAATCTTCATCAAAGAATTCTCCTGAATCGTCGCACTCTACACGTGAAAATAACCCACTAAATTCAAAAAAATTCAAAATAACTTCAAATATTTGAATTGAGGCCAGAAATGGATAGAGGGGAATTTTTGATGAATTTAGAAATTTGAATGGGCTCAATCAGAGTTAGGACGAAGGAGAACGGGCTCCTGGATGTTTAAAATCAGAGAAAATGAATAAAAGGAATTTCTGGAATTATTGTTCTAAAGGAAAATATAATTATGAAGTCAGCAGAGATTTTAATTTCGGCTGAATTAATTTTCTACGGGAAAATCGGGTTAATGGCGTCATGCTGGCGTCAGCTCGGAGGTGGGCCGACTGACAAGTGGGCCCTGGTTTATGGACCAGGTCCATGAATGGAGGAGGCAGCTGAGGTGGCACGGGTGGCGAGGTGTGCTTGCGTGGTGCCGACGGGGCAGGAAGGCGCCGCGATGGTGCTGACGTGGCACCACGTGGCTGCCACGCAGGCACATGTGGCAGCGCCGGCCGGAGGTGACGCTCGGGCACGGTGGCCGGCGGCGAGTGGCGCAAGACCGAGAGAGGGCGATGGGGTCTCGGGGAAGGGTGCGGGCTTTACCGTGGGTGGCCGAAGACAGGCCAGTGGCGGCTTGGGTCGCCTAGTGCGGCGGCGGTCTGGTGGCGCTTGGGGCCGGTGAAGAGGCGGAGGAGGCTCGGTGTGGCGCGGCAAAGCTTGGGGTGGCGTCAGCCGAGCGCGAGGGACCTTGGGTTGGCAGCAATTGCTCGCCGAGGCGCGCACGGGGAGCTCTCGGTGCGGGGGCACTTGGGGGCTCGGGAAAGGAGGGGAAGAGCGGAGGGAGGTGGTGCGGTGCGAGGCGGACGAGGAGGGGCTTAAATAGGGGAGGGGAGGGCAGAGCCGGCGCGAAATGCTCGTCGTAGTTGGCGCAAATGGCGGCGGCCGTTGCGGAAAGAGGGGGGTGGAGAGGTGGGTGACGGGCGCGAGGAGGAGGGGAGGTGGGGCGCGGGGCTTGCGGTGCACGCACGAGAGTGGGAGGCGACCGGGTAGGGCGGAGGTAGTTGCGGCCTGGCGGCGGGGATGGCGCGGTGGAGATGGAGCGAGGAGGAAGAATTGCGGGGAAGGAGATGCGCCTAACAGGCCGGGCCCGCGGCGCATCGTGAGGGAAGGAGGGGGAGGCGCGGGCGGTGGGGATGACGCCACGCGGCAAGGAGGGAATCGAGCGGCTGAGAGCGAGAGAAGGGACGGCGGGCGGATGTGCCAGGACGGGGACGCGGGTGAATCCGGTCGCACACGTGTCGGCCGGGGGAAGGGGATAGGCGGGATGGAGCGAGCGGTGGGGATGGGCCGGGGCGCGTGGGACGTGGCTCAATCTGGGTCGTCCACGCGTCGGCCGGAGGGAGGGTCGGGGATTTTAATTTTAAATTTCGATTTTGGATTTTCAGAAAAGCTTAGGAAATTCATTAAAGCTCAGAAAAATATGAAATAAACTCTAAAAATTCCAGAAAAATTCACAGAAGTTTCTGGAGATATTTTGGACTTAGATAAAATAATTCCAACATAATGTTATATCTTATTTTTATACTTAAAAATACTTTTAATTTCAAAATAGATTTTAAAATCCAAAAAACTCCGAAAACCAGAATAAAGCTAAATAAATCTAAATAATTAATTTGAAATAGGATTTTTTTTACTGAAAATCAATATATTATTTTATTTAATAATATTTTTAGGTTTTACTTAAAATACTTTTCAAATCCAACCTTTTCAAAAATAGAAATTCATGGCAAAACTAAAATTAAAATCTAGGCACCAAAAACACATGTTTTTGTTTTAAACCAAATTAATTTAATTTAATTTTTTTTCACTCCAAAATTTTTGAAATAAACAGCTGGGTTGTTATATTATGCGCCATACTTAGTACTGCTTAGATACTCGGGGGCACTAAAATACCCTAAGCATCACTTTTAATTATGTGAAACTGATTGGGGAGTCATGGGTGGAAATGGCTGGTATATTTTGGTATGAATATTTTATGCCCTCCAAAACCCCAACTTGCTTAAATGTCTTCGTGGATGGTAAGAGGGGCTGGTGGAGTGGATGCACGAGAGTGGATTGTGGTAGAATCGTCCAGAATACTCTAAGGACTGAATCTTGTCATGACCTCATATGTAAAATAGTACAACCATAAGTCTACAAATTGCAGCTTGGCTAAGTAAATCTATCAAACCCCTGGACTCATTTCACAGGTAGGGGAAAAGAGTGGAATAGTGTAAGGGCAATGTGGGGCTAAAGGGATACCGAGTGGAGGGTGAAGTTTGCCTGTCGTGCTAGCGCTGTAGAGAGCGGAGTCCGAATGTGCTAGTATTCATGGTAAACATCCTGCGCAACGTATGGGACTCGCCGCAAGTGGGAGCAGCCCATAGGGTGAGATGGCAAAAGTGGTCAGGTATTTTGAAAAGTCACTATGATGATATACTCAACCGCATGACTAAGGAATCTTGTGAAGCAATGGGCGGATTGTCTCTTGTGGTGAAGTGTACAAACTCTGGAGAGTGAAAACTATTCGAATAGTCGTGCCCACAGTCAAGTGCGGACATAGGAACTTAACTAGATATAGTTCTATTTGAAAAACTTTATGGGTGGAATTGAAAAGGTGGCGGGCAGTGAAAAGCCCTGATATGTGTTGCCCTATGTGTCGCCTCAGTGATAAGGTAGGCGGTTATAACGCCGAAAGGTTAGCATATGGTGCAGGAGCTATGTAACGGTGGATGGAATATGTGCTACTATTATTACTGCATTCTTTTTACCCAATATCATGTTTTAGTTCAAACTGGTAGGTCTCAAGAAATTTCTATGTATCATATTTTAAAAGCAATTTATGGCAAATAAAACAAACCGAGCCTTCCCTTGATAAGCCATGCATGTTATTTATTTGCATCCTATGTATTGGCTTGCGGAGCACGGTGGTTTGTGCTCACTCTCGCTCACTCAATTCATCCAGAATTAGGAGTCAGATTGCTACGCTTCAGCAATACATCTGGTCATGATGGTGAAGAAGATGAAGAGGTCAAGAACTAGGTCGCGAACTCCAGCTGGCTGCTATGGGCACGTCCTGAGGTTCCCACCTGCGTGTTTCATTTTCGCTGCTGTATTTTATTGATTTTCTACTATTATATTTACGCTTTTGCATGATAATATTTTGATGTTCAGTACTGTATCTGTGAGCACTATCTACTGATCGAGAGAATGATGCGATGGAATCACAAAGAGTTCTAGATTATAAAATCCGGGTTTGGCAGTCGACGGGGTGGAGATAGAGGCCTCCACCTTTTCATATCAGCGTTCACATCAACGTCATACAAGCATTAGTGCCATATGGGTGTCTTGCTATCTTTAAACCTCTTTTGGACATTCTTTGCAGGGTCTAATAAATTCATAGACCTAAATACACAGTTTTATTTTTTAGCTATCTAGATACATCCACCTCACGTATTCATATACTTGCCGCGGATGCGAGGAGCGACATTAGAGATCAATCCGACGGTTGTATCCCCTGCCCCATCATACACCACCTCTCCTCAAATCATCCCGGAGCCGTCGCTCGGCTCCACAGCGCCGCTGTCCAGGCCGCCGCCTCGCCCCCAACCACACCGCCACTTCCCTTTACGCTTTGTGCTTCGGGCGTCGAATTGCTGAACTGAGGAGTGTCCCTTTGCGGCTGAGCCACCGCCGCCGCTGGTGAAGAGCGTTTCTCTTGCAATGGCAGATTTAGGATTTTATGAATGGGTGTTTGCTAATTACATTGTGTTACATTTTTTAATATATACTTATATTGGTTTATAAAAACTGAAGATAAAAGTCACATTTCTAAGTCTATTGAAAGTCAATAACACTATAAAATTTGAAATAATAAACTAATACTAACACTTTATTTGATGGCAGCACAATTACAACTTTTTAGAGTAAGACTATTACAACTTTAGTTGACAACGCAAGTGTGCACTTGTTTTTAAATAGATATTAACTTTAACCCACTTCTCTTTTCTTATTTTCTATGTTAGCATATTAAATGGTGTTTTTCACACA